>OZ038388.1:11761638-12361638 GCA_964036045.1 Eutreptiella sp. 'Long Island Sound 2002' | reverse complement strand
GCATGTGGCTGTAGGCGATGCGGTGTATGTGCTGGTTGCTGATGATGATGAAGATGGTGTAATGGTGGCTGATAATGTGTCGCTGACTGACGCACTGAGGCTGGCGCTCGGAGTACACGTGGGTGATGTGCTGGGTGTTGGTGTAGGCGTGGGGCTGGGCGTGGACGTCGGTGATGCTGTGCTCGCCGCTGTCTGACTGCCCGATGCCGTACCTGTTGTGCTCCCCGTCGCACTTATCGAGGGAGTATATGAAGGCGTGCTTGTGGGCGTCCCACTGCATGTGGCGGTAGGCGATGCGGTGCATGTACTGGTTGCTGATGATGATGAAGATGGTGTAATGGTGGCTGATAATGTGTCGCTGACTGACGCACTGGGACTGGCGCTGGGAGTACTCGTCGGTGATGTGCTGGGTGTCGGTGTAGGCGTGGGGCTGGGCGTGGACGTCGGTGATGCTGTGCTCGCCGCTGTCTGACTGCCCGATGCCGTACCTGTTGTGCTCCCCGTCGCACTTATCGAGGGAGTATATGAAGGCGTGCTTGTGGGCGTCCCACTGCATGTGGCGGTAGGCGATGCGGTGCATGTACTGGTTGCTGATGATGATGAAGATGGTGTAATGGTGGCTGATAATGTGTCGCTGACTGACGCACTGAGGCTGGCGCTCCGAGTACACGTCGGTGATGTGCTGGGTGTTGGTGTAGGCGTGGGGCTGGGCGTGGACGTCCGTGATGCTGTCCCCGCCGCTGTCTGACTGCCCGATGCCGTACCTGTTGTGCTCCCTGTCGCACTTATCGAGGGAGTATATGAAGGCGTGCTTGTGGGCGTCCCACTGCATGTGGCGGTAGGCGATGTGGTGCATGTGCTGGTTGCTGATGATGATGAAGATGGTGTAATGGTGGCTGATAGCGTGTCGCTGACTGACGCACTGAGGCTGGCGCTGGGAGTACTCGTCGGTGATGTGCTGGGTGTCGGTGTAGGCGTGGGGCTGGGCGTGGACGTCGGTGATGCTGTGCTCGCCGCTGTCTGACTGCCCGATGCCGTACCTGTTGTGCTCCCCGTCGCACTTATCGAGGGAGTATATGAAGGCGTGCTTGTGGGCGTCCCACTGCATGTGGCGGTAGGCGATGTGGTGCATGTGCTGGTTGCTGATGATGATGAAGATGGTGTAATGGTGGCTGATAATGTGTCGCTGACTGACGCACTGGAACTGGCGCTCGGAGTAGTCGTCGGTGATGTGCTGGGTGTCGGTGTAGGCGTGGGGCTGGGCGTGGACGTCGGTGATGCAGTCCCCGCCGCTGTCTGACTGCCCGATGCCGTACCTGTTGTGCTCCCCGTCGCACTTATCGAGGGAGTATATGAAGGCGTGCTTGTGGGCGTCCCACTGCATGTGGCGGTAGGCGATGCGGTGCATGTGCTGGTTGCTGATGATGATGAAGATGGTGTAATGGTGGCTGATAATGTGTCGCTGACTGACGCACTGGGACTGGCGCTCGGAGTACATGTCGGTGATGTGCTGGGTGTCGGTGTAGGCGTGGGGCTGGGCGTGGACGTCGGTGATGCAGTCCCCGCCGCTGTCTGACTGCCCGACGCCGTACCTGTTGTGCTCCCTGTCGCACTTATCGAGGGAGTATATGAAGGCGTGCTTGTGGGCGTCCCACTGCATGTGGCGGTAGGCGATGTGGTGCATGTACTGATTACTGATGATGATGAAGATGGTGTAACGGTGGCTGATAATGAGTCGCTGACTGACGCACTGAGGCTGGCGCTCGGAGTACTCGTCGGTGATGTGCTGGGTGTCGGTGTAGGCGTTGGGCTGGCCGATGACACAGCCACAGGGTTTGTGAACGTGTGCGAGAACGTGCTGATTGCGCTCCCTGTTGCACTTATCGAGGGAGTATATGAAGGCGTGCTTGTGGGCGTCCCACTGCAGGTGGCTGTAGGAGATGCGGTGCATGTGCTGGTTGCTGATGATGATGAAGATGGTGTAATGGTGGCTGATAATGTGTCGCTGACTGACGCACTGAGGCTGGCGCTGGGAGTACACGTCGGTGATGTGCTGGGTGTCGGTGAAGGTGCGGGGCTGGGCGTGGACGTCGGTGATGCTGTGCTCGCCGCTGTCTGACTGTCCGATGCCGTACCTGTTGTGCTCCCCGTCGCACTTATCGAGGGAGTATATGAAGGCGTGCTTGTGGGCGTCCCACTGCATGTGGCTGTAGGCGATGCGGTGCATGTCCTAGTTGCTGATGATGATGAAGATGGTGTAATGGTGGCTGATAATGTGTCGCTGACTGACGCACTGGGACTGGGACTCGGAGTACACGTCTGTGACACCGTTGGTGCCAGTGTCAGCGTGGGGCTGGGCGTTGCTGTCGACGATGAGGTCCCCTCTTTTGACTGACTGCCTGATGTTGTCCCTGATGAGCTGTATGTTCTGCTTCGTGTTGATGTGTACGAACGCGTCGCAGTGGAAGTAGCAGTGGCTGTTGCAGTGCATGTTGCCTCGAAGTCGCAGACTGTAAATGGACACGAGAAGGGCTTAGGAACACGGTACGAAGAAACTTGGTGCTGCACATCAGCAGCGAGGATGGAAGACGGTCTATTTACCTTACATTACAGTGACACTTTTCGGGCACGACATTCCGCCCTTCCTTCACCAAGGGCCGAACCAGCTGACACACACGCTCATCATGAGATTTGACATTTGATAGCCGATGAACTCCTTGAGGCCTATGTTCAACCCCCCTAGTCCCCAGCATGCAGCATATTCTGAGACTTGCAGGTCGGCATATGAGCCTGCTACTCCAAGGGGAGGCCGGTGAGGGTAGGGGCGTTACTGCGAACGCCTCTTATCCCTGCCCAATGCCCCCCACATAGTGTCCCCACGTGACGCCCTCCGAGGCTCTCTTGAGGGGGGAGCAGGGCCTACCCGTGCACCTGTCGCTGCCCCCGGAACGGGGGTGCCCTGCCCAGGGCAACGCGCCGCCTGGTGAAACCTAGTGCCAGCAAGCCGCCCGGGCATTGCGCCCGCACTGCCGGTGGGGGCCGCTCGTGCCCCGGAGACGCCGACCCTCCCTTGGCCGTGATTGGTGCCCTAATCCTCTCCTAATCCCTTCGCTTTGGCCCCTGCCCACCCATTGTGCCAGCGGACGGGCCACCCCGTCCACGCTCTCCACCTGAGCTACCTCTGCGCCAACTCCGCCCCTCACCCTGCCAGCCGCACTAGTCCCCTGGGCCACCGGTGCCCTTCGCAATGCTGGGAGCAGCAGCGCTGCACACACCCAGTGGGGGAGGAGGGGCGGGGGGGGCTGGCACGCGCATTGATGGGCTGCTCACGGACCCACGTGTAGCGTTGATGGCCCTGGAAGCGGTCCCCCTCTGGGCGCGGGGCCGGGTGCAGTTCACGTTTGCGATCGAGTGAGCGGTCCTTCGAGTGCCGGACGGTGTGGGGGGGTGGGGCGGGGGGGGGGGGGGGGGGCAGGTTCTGAAGCAGTTTGCCCCCCTGGCACTGCATATCAAGGGTATGGGTGTTGATTGACATCCAGGGTCCGTTCGCACACCTGACAGCAAACCGGCAGAGTGTGTATTCTGGGGGTCCTGTGGTCCACCAAACAACGAGATCGATGATCCAAGAGACGTTGCCTTCTTTTGATAGCAATGTTTATCGACGTTGTAGACCCATCCAACGCAGTCTTGTGTACGCTTGCAAATGCTGCAGCACTCTGCATTACTCTCCACGTTCCCTACTACACTCTCGTCTCCGGTCCAGCCAATGTTCGCTTGCATAACAGTTCCACAGCCATCTGATGGACCAACGATGCACAAGCACAACGCACCTGAACATAGAACCCTCGTTCTCCCATGGCAAAGGGCTGAGCAAACGAACAATTTCGTGCCCCCTCACACTCCTCCTCCTCTGCAATGCCCACAAAAACAATGACATTTTCAGGTATCTTCCCCTTGCTTGCCAGTACCGTGCAAATCCTAAAGTTTCGCGGAATCCTAATTTTTGCGTTGGGTGTTTTGAATTAATAATAAGCAAAATTTCTGCGGCAGCATCCAAAATGGGTAAAAATCCGGGGGGGGGGGGGGGGCGACCCCTCGGTTCTGGACGCCAACTACCCCCCCAACTAACTGTTGGCCGGAGGCCCCTTGAGGGGGGGGGGGTTTTGGCAAGAAGCCATGGTCTTGTGTTCTCGTCTGCAGCTGGCGGCGCCCACTGGCAGATCGCCATTCGCTGCCCTTCCCTTCCCTTTCCTTCAGTGAAGGTCCACCAAGCCGCTGTTTTGGTCCGCCGTTTCTGTTTCTCCATGGTGGCGGGTTGCGTGGGGGGGGGGGGGGGGCATTGGAGGGGGGTCTAGGAGGGGCGATGGGGGGGGGGGGGGCTCCGGGAGGGTCGGTTGGGGGGGGGGGGTCCAGGTGGGGCGATTTGGGGTGTTGGGGGGGGGGGGGCAGGCTCCCCTTACCTCCCCTTGCCCTCCCTCTAACCATAGCATCACCATAAACCTAACCGTAACCTTTGCAGCCAGTTGGTTTGGCCATGCTAGCCATGTTGATTGGGCTGAACAAGATCCCCCCAACTTCGTTCATGGCTGCTTTTGCCACATCATTGCTCTCCATTTTGGACCCCAACACTCACTCTGACCCTAGCCTAGGGTGAGAGCCAGGGCTAGGGTTAGGGCTGGGGTCACCGAGCTGGTGGAACCAGTCTTGGTTTTATAACCCTTTTTAGTGTCTAGGGTGGACCTACCAGGTTTAGCAGCAAGCAAGCAAGCAAGCAAGCAAGCAAGCAAGCAAGCAAGCAAGCAAGCAGCAAGCAAGCAAGCAGCACGCGCGAAATGGGTAAAAATCAGAATTCCGTCGTGGTGCTTCAAATTCGGCTGAAATTTTGGTGGATGATACCTATGGGTGTGAAGTACAATCACACAAAGTTTGAGCAGGAAACTCAACGGTGGCGGCCGGGAACGGGATTCGCAAGTGGTGGACCTCCGTTGCAAAAACTGCAGTTTAGGGCCAAAAACAGCCATTTTTGGGCCAAAAAAGCCCTAGAACCCATTCAAAACGGCCAAACAAAGGGAAACGGTGGGTACACTCCATGTGCGGCTTGACTTCCCCGTGTCAACGAGCTCTTTGCGGCCCTCTAACTCCATCACATGGTGCTGGGACGCACAGCATAGAAGGTAAAAAATGGCAGGAAAATGCTGAGCATATTGCTCAGGATATTTGGGGATGCTCAGCATTCATGCTCAGCAAATGGGACTCATATTGCAGGGTTGATCTCGGAAGTCCTAGCCAAAATTTCTTCCGAGCTCCCCCGGCACGGTCGGCTGGGAAGCCCATGGAACATTCCTACCGATATCGGTTGCGTTTTGGGGGGCCGATCTGGCTGCCAAAACTTCCGAGCATCTTTCCGAGGGATTTCAAAAACTTCCAGGCGTTTTTCCATCGGTTTTTTGTACGATGAACTACACCGTTCTTGGTTCCCAAATCCCACACCTCAGCAAAGAAACACACAAAAAGGCAAGCATGACGGTTCACTTAACACCTCTACTGCTACCGGAAGCAACTGAGATTAGACACCCTGCCCCATTGTTAGAGGGTGGGGGAGGGTGGGGGAGGGTTGGGAGAGGGTTGGGAGAGAGTGGGAGAGGGTTGGGAGAGGGTGGGAGAGGGTTGGGAGACGGTTGAGAGAGGGTTGGGAGAGGGTGGGAGACGGTTGGGAGAGGGTTGGGAGAGGGTGGGAGAGGGTTGGGAGAGGGTGGGAGAGGGTTGGGAGAGGGTGGGAGAGGGTTGGGAGAGGGTGGGAGAGGATTGGGAGAGGGTGGGAGAGGGTTGGGAGAGGGTGGGAGAGGGTTGGGAGAGGGTGGGAGAGAGTGGGGGAGGGTTGGGAGAGGGTTGGGAGAGAGTGGGAGAGGGTTGGGAGAGGGTGGGAGAGGGTTGGGAGACGGTTGAGAGAGGGTTGGGAGAGGGTGGGAGACGGTTGGGAGAGGGTTGGGAGAGGGTGGGAGAGGGTTGGGAGAGGGTGGGAGAGGATTGGGAGAGGGTGGGAGAGGGTTGGGAGAGGGTGGGAGAGGGTTGGGAGAGGGTGGGAGAGAGTGGGGGAGGGTTGGGAGAGGGTTGGGAGAGAGTGGGAGAGGGTTGGGAGAGGGTGGGAGAGGGTTGGGAGACGGTTGAGAGAGGGTTGGAAGAGGGTGGGAGAGGGTTGCGAGAGGGTTGGGAGAGGCTGGGAGAGGGTTGGGAGAGGGTGGGAGAGGGTTGGGAGAGGGTGGGAGAGGGTTGGGAGAGGGCGGGAGAGAGTGGGAGAGGGTTGGGAGGGGGTGGGAGAGGGTTGGGAGACGGTTGAGAGAGGGTTGGAAGAGGGCGGGAGAGGGTTGAGAGAGGGTTGGGAGAGGCTGGGAGAGGGTTGGGAGAGGGTGGGAGAGGGTTGGGAGAGGGTGGGAGAGGGTTGGGAGAAACAAAGTTGTGGTGAAAGCTGCTGATTGGGGCTTTACATAGAGCCCCTAGTTGTGAAAATCTGAAACAGTGGGCCCCTGTAGGGGGGGGCGGATAGTCGAGCTCACTTTGGAGCCTTCTAATTCTGTGATGGTGTGGTAAAATTCCACAAAACAAAGTTGTGGTGAAAGCTGGTGATTGGGGCTTTACATAGAGCCCCTAGTTGTGAAAATCTGAAACAGTGGGCCCCTATAGGGGGGCGGATAGTCGAGCTCACTTTGGAGCCTTCTAAATCTGTGATGGTGTGGTAAAAATCCACAAAACAAAGTTGCGGTGAAAGCTGGTGGTTGGGGCTTTACATAGAGCCCCTAGTTGTAAAAATCTGAAACAGTGGGCCCCTGTAGGGGGGCGCATAGTCGAGCTCACTTTGGAGCCTTCTAATTCTGTGATGGTGTGGTAAAATTCCACAAAACAAAGTTGTGGTGAAAGCTGGAGGTTGGGGCTTTACATAGAGCCCCTAGTTGTGAAAATCTGAAACAGTGGGCCCCTGTAGGGGGGCGGATAGTCGAGCTCACTTTGGAGCCTTCTAATTATGTGATGGTGTGGTAAAATTCCACAAAACAAAGTTGTGGTGAAAGCTGCTGATTGGGGCTTTACATAGAGCCCCTAGTTGTGAAAATCTGAAACAGTGGGCCCCTGTAGGGGGGCGGATAGTCGAGCTCACTTTGGAGCCTTCTAATTCTGTGATGGTGTGGTAAAATTCCACAAAACAAAGTTGTGGTGAAAGCTGGTGGTTGGGGCTTTACATAGAGCCCCTAGTTGTGAAAATCTGAAACAGTGGGCCCCTGTAGGGGGGCGGATAGTCGAGCTCACTTTGGAGCCTTCTAATTCTGTGATGGTGTGGTAAAGTTCCACAAAACAAAGTTGTGGTGAAAGCTGCTGATTGGGGCTTTACATAGAGCCCCTAGTTGTAAAAATCTGAAACAGTGGGCCCCTGTAGGGGGGCGGATAGTCGAGCTCACTTTGGAGCCTTCTAATTCTGTGATGGTGTGGTAAAATTCCACAAAACAAATGTGTGGTGAAAGCTGGTGGTTGGGGCTTTACATAGAGCCCCTAGTTGTAAAAATCTGAAACGGTGGGCCCGTGTAGGGGGGCGGATAGTCGAGCTCACTTTGGAGCCTTCTAAATCTGTGAGGGTGTGGTAAAATTCCACAAAACAAAGTTGTGGTGAAAGCTGCTGATTGGGGCTTTACATAGAGCCCCTAGTTGTGAAAATCTGAAACAGTGGGCCCGTGTAGGGGGGGGCGGATAGTTGAGCTCACTTTGGAGCCTTCTAAATCTGTGATGGTGTGGTAAAATTCCACAAAACAAGGTTGTGGTGAAAGCTGGTGGTTGGGGCTTTACATAGAGCCCCTAGTTGTGAAAATCTGAAACAGTGGGCCCGTGTAGGGGGGGGGCGGATAGTCGAGCTCACTTTAGACCCTTCTAAATCTGTGATGGTGTGGTAAAAATCCACAAAACAAGGTTGTCGTGAAAGCTGGTGGTTGGGGCTTTACATAGAGCCCCTAGTTGTGAAAATCTGAAACAGTGGGCCCCTGTAGGGGGGCGGATAGTCGAGCTTACTTTGGAGCCTTCTAAATCTGTGATGGTGTGGTAAAATTCCACAAAACAAGGTTGTGGTGAAAGCTGGTGGTTGGGGCTTTACATAGAGCCCCTAGTTGTAAAAATAATTCACGGAGGGGGGTAAATAATTCACGGAGGGGTAAAATAATTCACGGAGGGGGGTAAATAATTCACGGAGGGGTCAAATAATTCACGGAGGGGGGTAAACAATTCACGGAGGGGTCAAATAATTCACGGAGGGGGGTAAACAATTCACAGGGAGACAAGGAGACCTGAATTCTGTCATTTAGGAAAGCTCTAGTGTCTCAGCACAGTAGGTTGTCTCACTCCCCTCATCCTGGAGCAAGTGGAGGGAAAGGACAAACCAAACCCTGTTCAGGACACTACAATCTGAGAAAGACAGGTGACTTCTTCGAATGTCTAACCAAAATCATCACGGCAATGTTGTTTGCAACTGCAACAGATGGATGCAAGAAACACAGCCTAGAAGCCTAACAGCTGGTGGCCATACAGTGTTGTGTTAGGCTACGCTGCCCAGCTGCCTCCATGAATGTGATGTCTCTGGCGGTGAGCATAATTTGACGTCTCGTGCCCCTCTCCGCCTTTGCTGTGCTGAACTACATCGCCAACCACACACCCACGGCAGGAAAAGAGGAAAAATTTGAAATTTCGGAAGCTTGGGTCTCAGAATCAGGAGTTTCGCTGCAGACCTTATTCAAGCTGTACGAGCTTTCTGCTGGAGTTTGGGGTGGTGCGCACGATTGAAAGGTGCGCACGTTCGACCCCTTGGCCATTTTTGTGCGTAGTACTCACAACCACAACACAAAAAGACAGAATCAAAATCAGGTAAACAATTCACCTGTGCAGAACACGCGGAGTGCATGGGCTGGGGAAAGGGGGGAAACTCAAGCCCGGGGTCAATTCAGGGGGTCTCGGTTTCAGTGCAGTGAGTGTAGTGCAGTGTGGTGCGGTACAGTGCAGGGGCTATTCCTAACTAAAGCACCAGGGCAAATCACAGAAAATTGTATTGTCTGCAACATCCCTAACCTGTTAAAGTCCTTAAAAATGTGTGGAAGCCGAAGCCAGGAGGGGTTGGTCCATGTGGACCGCCCAGGCGGGGAGGGTGGAGAGGAACTTACAGGTTTTTATTTTTACATCCCACCCTGCTCTCTCTGACCCCTTGGGTGCCCGGGCGTCCTCTCCTCCCCCCCCCTGTAGGGCAGTGAAGGCAAGCCTGCCTGCCCAGGCACCCCGCCATCAGACAGCACCGTTTAACAGGCAAGAAAGTGTTCTCCAAAAATGAAAAAAAAAATTTCCGAAAGCGGTGCTGTCAGTGGCCCCCTTGTGTTTAACTGACTTTTGTTTGTGCTGGTTGTTTAACAGAGGGTCGGGGAAGGGGTCGAGAGCAGAGGGGAGGGGTTTAAGGGGTATAGCTGCCCAGCCGATGAGTCCCCCCTTGCAGGGGGACCCAGAGCAAACATACAGACACCCACGCATGCCCACACATACACACATACACACGCATTAAAAACAACAATTCACGGAGGTGTCAAATAATTCACGGAGGGGAGACGCCCACGCGTAGCCCTTGCGGCCGCTGTCGGGGTGTCCCAGTGCCGTGGGTGGCTAGGGGGGGGGGGTCGGTCCTAACCCCTTCCTATCTCTTAGCAGCAGCAGGCAAGTAAGCAGGCAGTACCGGGGGTCATAACCCCGGGGTAACAGTAGCCGGGACTCAACGTGAGTCCTCTTAACCATCAACAACCCCAAATTCCGCCGGGGCTTAACTCCCGAACGAAACGGTATTTGGGGCCCCCGTGGGCCTTATAAGCCCACGGAGTGTGCTGAGGCGTGGCTACCAGCACTTAAAGTCTGGCCTGCCATACCCATTGCTGGGCTCGCCTCAGCACGGCCGGTCGGGCCCGGCTCTGGGGGGTGCGCACGAAACGAGCCCCGGGAGAAGGGCCTTTTACCCGGTTAAGCATTAATTACAGCAGTAAGCACTATTTATTACGTTAGATGTTTACTAAGCGCATGTTTTTACCCCGCAGACATGCCCCTTCCAGTGGTGCGCTCACCTTTGGGGCTGCCGTTGGGGGGTCCGGGGCTTTTACCCGGACCTCCGGCCCTCCCTGGCTGTTGGCCAGAGGCGTACATTATACAATACTGTGGTTCTTTCAGTAACGTACGTACATTACTTGATACATACACATCTGGGGCCTGAGGGGGATGGCGCCCCCCCTTGGTTCCAAACAAATTCGTCTCCGGGGGGCCTCCCCTTGACTCACTATCGTCTCGGGACCGTTCCGAGGTCGCCCTGCATGGCAGAGGCAGGGACGGGGGGGCCACCCCTTATTTCAGAACTGTATCGGTGCATCAATGTCTTTCCACCCTGCCTGGGCGGAAGACCAGGGACCGGGGGGCCACCCCTTATTTCAAAACTGCATCGGCATATCAAGGTCGTTCCACCCTGCATGGGCGGAGGACCCGGGACCGGGGGGCCGCCCCTTATTTCATTCCCGCTCTGGCAGATCAAAATTCCTCCGCCCCTTGTAGGCAGAGGTCCAGGGATCGGGGGGCCTCCCCTTATTTCAGTACAGCCATTCAGGTACGGGTCAAGGAAGCAAGGTGCAGAATTGGGCAAGAGAAAAGGGGGGGGGGCAAGTCTGATATGGGGGGCACAGCGCATGTCTGATATTTTGGGGGGGGGGGCAAAGGCCTATCATGGGGGGCTTGGGGGGTTGGGGGTTGGGGGTGATGGTCCATAAAAGTCTGAAGTCTGAAGTCTGATAGCCTATTGGGTTACTATACCCATAGCTGACACACACGCAAAAAGAAAACCACAAAAGCAGGCACAAAGCTTCACAAGACACAAAGGGCAAACAGTCATAAGCTTGAGTACAGTGTTCTCCATGCAAGTTTGTAGGCAAAGCAGGCACCAAGGATCAAACTGCAATTGCACATGTCAAAACCAAAAGTGCAAATTCACAAAGGAGCTCAAAGGGGAAGCAGTCATAAGCTTGAGCACAGTGTTCTCCATGCAATTTTGTAGGCAAAGCAAACAAAGGGTAGACAAACATTAGCTTCAACGTACTGTTCTCCATGGCATCTTGCAGGCAAGGTAGGCACCAAGCATGCAACCAAAGTTCCACTACGTTCAGGCTAAAAAATTTCTTCCGAGCTCCCCCGGCACGGTCGGCTGGGAAGCCCATGGAACATTCCTACCGATATCGGTTGCGTTTTGGGGGGCCGATCTGGCTGCCAAAACTTCCGAGCATCTTTCCAAGGGTTTTCGAAAACTTCCAAGCGACGGACAGAAGCATATCGCATGCACGTCGGTACAGATTTCCTAAAATTGCCACCGGTAACCGGACAATATTGGTCTCTCTTTCAATGTTCTGTGCTGGGCACCGGTGGTACATGTGTGATATGTCCCGGAAACGGCCCAAAAAGGCCCCCAGAAGGTCCAAATGCCGACAGCCACAAACCAAGAATAGGCCATATCTTTGGCTACATGGCTCAAAATGCGATTCCGAGGGCACCTACTCCACCCGCAATCCCCCACTTTTTGTGGTTTCCACCCCTCAGAATTGCCCAAACGGACGCCTAGACCCCAATACCTAGGCCCACTAGGCTGTGGCAAGCTGCAAGCTCAAGCCCAAAAAGGTGGGTGCCCAAATGGGTCAACAGGGTCCAGGGTCCAGTAAGGGCAAAAAGATGACTTTTCTCGAAAATGATCCTACACCATGTGCGACGCTAAAACAAGTGTTTTTGGACCGTTTTGAGCTTGTGGTGGCCAATTTTGGTCCTCCGAAAATCCCAAAATGCCTTGAAAATGGGCTGTTTTGGGACCAAAAATGGGTCAAAAATGGGTCAAAAACACATTTTTCCAAACCTCATCCTATACCACTTGGGGTGCACAAACGGGTGAAATGAACCCATTTTGAGCCCATTTTGGGGAATTTTGGCCCCTCAGAAGTCCAAAAAGCCTTGAAAGTGGGCCTCGTGGTGATGGGGTTCACTTGCAAGCTGATTTCACTTTGTCAAGAGCCATCAATGTGTGCATCATTCTTGATGTCCCTCACCAGTCATAGCTGATGTTCCCTCCCCCACCAGCTCGGTCCCAATATTCAGTCTTGATTAGGGTCACCGAGCTGGTGGAACCAGTCTTGGTTTTATAACCCTTTTTAGTGTCTAGGGTGGACCTACCAGGTTTAGCAGCAAGCAAGCAAGCAGCAAGCAGCAAGCAGCAAGCAAGCAAGCAAGCAGCACGCGCGAAATGGGTAAAAATCAGAACTCCGTCGTGGTGCTTCTGATTCGGGTGAAATTTTGGTGGATGATACCTATGGGTGTGAAGTACAATCACACAAAGTTTGAGCAGGAAACTCAACGGTGGCGGCCGGGAACGGGTGTCGCAAGTGGCGGACCTCCGTTGCAAAAACTGCAGTTTAGGGCCAAAAACAGCCATTTTTGGGCCAAAAAAGCCCTAGAACCCATTCAAAACGGCCAAACAAAGGGAAACGGTGGGTACACTCCATGTGCGGCTTGACTTCCCCGTGTCAACGAGCTCTTTGCGGCCCTCTAACTCCATGATATGTCCCCGAAACGGCCCAAAAAGGCCCCCAGAAGCTCCAAATGCCGACAGCCACAAACCAAGAATAGGCCATATCTTTGGCTACGTGACTCAAAATGCGATTCCGAGGGCACCTACTCCACCTGCAACCCCCCTCTTTTTGTGGTTTCCACCCCTCAGAATTGCCCAAATGGACGCCTAGACCCCAATACCTAGGCCCACTAGGGTGCCCAAATGGGTCAACAGGGTCCAGTAGGGGCAAAAAGATGATTTTTCTCAAAAATGATCCTACACCATGTGTGACGCTAAAACAAGTGTTTTTGGACCGTTTTGAGCTTGTGGTGGCCAATTTTGGTCCTCCGAAAATCCCAAAATGCCTTGAAAATGGGCTGTTTTGGGACCAAAAATGGGTCAAAAATGGGTCAAAAACACATTTTTCCAAACCTCATCCTAGATCATTTGGGGTGCACAAACGGGTGAAATGAGCCCATTTTGAGCCCATTTTGGGGCATTTTGGCCCCTGAAAAGTCCAAAAAGCCTTGAAAGTGGGCCTCGTGGTGATGGGGTTCACTTGCAAGCTAATTTCACTTTGTCAAGAGCCATCAATGTGTGAATCATTCTTGATGTCCCTCACCATTCATAGCTGATGTTCCCTCCCCCACCAGCTCGGTCCCAATATTCAGTCTTGATTAGGGTCACCGAGCTGGTGGAACCAGTCTTGGTTTTATAACCCTTTTTAGTGTCTAGGGTGGACCTACCAGGTTTACCGGCAGCAGCAGCAAGCAAGCAAGCAGCAAGCAGCAGCACGCGCGAAATGGGTAAAAATCAGAATTCCGCCCAGGTGCTTTGGATTTCAGTGAAATTTTGGTGCATGATACCTATGGGTGTGAAGTACAATCACACAAAGTTTGAGCAGGAAACTCAACGGTGGCGGCCGGGAACGGGATTCGCAAGTGGCGGACCTCCGTTGCAAAAACTGCAGTTTAGGGCCAAAAACAGCCATTTTTGGGCCAAAAAAGCCCTAGAACCCATTCAAAACGGCCAAACAAAGGGAAACGGTGGGTACACTTCATGTACGGCTTGACTTCCCCGTGTCAACGAGCTCTTTGTAGCCCTCTAACTCCATGATATGTCCCGGAAACGGCCCAAAAAGGCCCCCAGAAGCTCCAAATGCCGACAGCCACAAACCAAGAATAGGCCATATCTTTGGCTACATGGCTCAAAATGCGATTCCGAGGGCACCTACTCCACCTGCAACCCCCCTCTTTTTGTGGTTTCCACCCCTCAGAATTACCCAAACGGACGCCTAGACCCCAATACCTAGGCCCACTAGGCTGTGGCAAGCTGCAAGCTCAAGCCCAAAAAGGTGGGTGCCCAAATGGGTCAACAGGGTCCAGTAGGGGCAAAAAGATGATTTTTCTCAAAAATGATCCTACACCATGTGCGACGCTAAAACAAGTGTTTTTGGACCGTTTTGAGCTTGTGGTGGCCAATTTTGGTCCTCCGAAAATCCCAAAATGCCTTGAAAATGGGCTGTTTTGGGACCAAAAATGGGTCAAAAATGGGTCAAAAACACATTTTTCCAAACCTCATCGTAGACCATTTGGGGTGCACAAACGGGTGAAATGAACCCATTTTGAGCCCATTTTGGGGAATTTTGGCCCCTCAGAAGTCCAAAAAGCCTTGAAAGTGGGCCTCGTGGTGATGGGGTTCACTTGCAAGCTAATTTCACTTTGTCAAGAGCCATCAATGTGTGCATCATTCTTGATGTCCCTCACCAGTCATAGCTGATGTTCCCTCCCCCACCAGCTCGGTCCCAATATTCAGTCTTGATTAGGTGTAGGGATAGGAGTAGGCTGAGGGTTGGGGGTGGGTGTTAGAGTCAAGGTTGGGTTTAAGGATAGTGTTGGGGTGCAAATTGGACAAAATTTTCCTTAGGGCACCTTTGGTGTTCATGGAGCATCGGGCGCCTTAGGCGCCCATGGACGCCTGAGGGCGACACCTTTGGCAACTAACTGTTGGCCGAAGGCCCCTAGGGGGGGGGGGGGGGAGGGGTAGTTGGCGTCCTAGGACCCGCGGAGTCGCCCCCCCCCCCCCGTGGTAAAAATGGGCAAAAATTATTTTTTTCTTTGCGATTTTTTTTGCGGAACCCAATTTTGCGTAGGGTGTTGAACCAAAAATTAATTTTTTTGCGGTTTTTTTTTACGTTTTGGGGATGGTTGATTCATTTTGTTGCTACTGCAAGAAACCGTGCTTACCTTGGACTCTGGGATTGCAATCCATTCCTACACAGGCATACAAATGTCGATCAGTTGGACTCTGGGATTGCAGTCCATAGCACAGATAAGCACAACAAGCATGGTTCGGGTCTACCAGTCCCCCCAGGAGAGACCCTCGGCCCGCGGGTTTACTCCTTTGTACCAACAACCAACAAACAAAGTTGAATCACAACAAGACTGGCAACCCAATATCCCGAACTAGCCCCTTCATCTGCTTTGGGGCACATCAACAGCCACATTCAAACATCCATGTCCCGAACTAGCCCCTTTATCTGCTTTGGGGGACATCAACAGCCACATTCCACTATTTCAAACTTGTGACAATCCCGGATGCATCATTCTCTGAAAGCAAAGCAAGGTCCAAAATGGGGCATGAGACACAGAAGAAGGGGACAACAAGCAGTGGGGCAAACTCTCCCGCGATTCTGGCATTCTTGCAAAAAGGGGGGCAGGGGCAAAAATTATTTTATTTTGCGATTTTTTTTGCGGAACCCATTTTTGCGTAAGGCATGAAGCCAATAATTAATTTTTCTTTTGTGCTTTATTTTTTTTTTGCGGACTACAACTTTACGATTTGCACGGTATTCCTCTAAGTCCGGGAGCGCAACTCTTGGAATCAGGGCCGAAAACAGCTGATTTCAGACATGAAGCTGGATCATAGCCCATTTGGAGTAGACTCATAGCAAATAGGGGGGATGCGACGGAGGTGCAGTCACGCAACAGGGAGCCCCCCCCCCAGCTGATGGGCCGTGCTGGGAAGGGCGGAAGGGGCGGACCCCAAAATTCTTGACCCTGGCTTTCATCAATTTCAAATTCTCGGAGGAACTGCCTGCGCCGCAGGCGCCGCAAAATTTTTTCAGGCCATCGGGCATGGGGTACTTTTTCCACCCCATGCAAATGTGGGAGACGCATGCACATTGCAAATCGAATTCGGCAACATCTGTACCTGACCTGCTTTATGCTGATGGTCACTGATGCGGGTGATTGATCATCGATCCCCCAAGCACCCCAAGCACTAGGAATCCCAAGTCTCAATCATGGGTAATTGACATCAGCCCCACCCCTCCCCCCCCTTCCCGTAGTGGCCACACCACCAGCCCAAAGGAAAATGTTGGCAACGGCGCCTCGGCCCCGTGCACAGTGCAAAGTGCCAGAGGCCTTACCAGTGTGTGTGGACAGCACACGTCCCCATCCCCCCCATCCCACACATCATGGGCGGGCAGCACTAGAGAACCATTCACGGCTGGAGGCTCTAACCAAAGCAAGGGCATCTTCCGTCACTACATGTTTGAAGCCTGGCCCCTTGCCCTCGATCTTGATGTGGTTCCAATGCTCCAGTCGGAGCAGCAAACAAACCCGAAACTACAAAACTGCATGTGAAAGCGAAAAGGCACATACCTGCAAACCACTGTCCAGTGTTCACTTTCCCAAACGTGCTGGGCATTGTTGAAACGTTCCAAGTAAAATCGCCATACACAGTGCCGGTCCCGGTAAGTTGAAGTGAATGATCCACCGGTGAATCTGTAGATTCTTCGACCCCAATGTCTATCGAAGTCATCCCAGAAGCAGGCCCATCCGCGGCAATGAAGCTCCCTCCGTAGGATATGAATTGTAGCACGGTACCCGAAGCGTCCACGAGCGCGAGACCATCAGGTCCACCTTGAAGGGGAGTATGGTACTTGACGATTGTGCCAAACCCATTCTGCTGGCATGGAATGGTCCCATCCAATGTGATGGTGCCGTAGACTGTCCGCTGTGTTGGTGCTCCATTGTATAATTTGATGGTATACCCATTGAGGTTCGTGTGAGCCGGGCCTGCAACTTCAACTCCTTCATTGGCATCTGCCCCCACGTTCTTGTAGTGCACTTCGTTGATGAAAATGCTAGCTCCTGCGGGCGGATGTGGAAAACATGCGTTCTGCACCAACGATCACCCAGTTAGTGCACAGGAGCACAGAGGAAATGCGTCCCCATGTTTACTGTTTGGTCTAGGATTGTAAAAGCATTTGGGGCGAAATTGGTGACTTGAATAAAACAAGCTCGCAATTTACCCCTCCCAGATTTCACCTTTTTAGAGAAGATGTCTATTTCGCTGTTGATCATGCACGTTTCCTGTGATGTGTTTGGTTTGAAAAGCTGCATTTTCATAGTGAGCTCCAGGAATACAACACCTGCAGGCCCCAACCAGCCTCTACAGACCTAAATTGCTCTGGACACAGCATCACAACATTGAAAATGTACTTGAAGGCGTTTTGTGCCAAAGGGGCCTCCAACCTTGCACTTGTGGATTGAGCTTTGATGGTCCATGGTGACCTAGCCCCTTCGATGTGTGTCACCGCGACCACGCTGGTCTCAGACTATCCAACCACCCTCATGTGCAACAACCATGACACCTGGTTATTTGCCACCTTGCCACCCTGATGTGGTTGTCCAAAGTGGTTGCCAAACATCAGGCAACCCTGGCCCATGGTGGTGAAACTGGGACCCCAAGGTAGTCACGTGAGGTACCCGGTCCGTGGTAGCCAGACCAGGTACCCTGGTCCATGGTAGTCACCCATCAGGTTGGGTCAAGCGCTGGGTATTGCTTTGGTGTTGGGGGGGGCGGATGAAAGTCTCAAGCTGATGGAAATTCAAGGTGTTTGTGTTGAGGCTGCAGCAGCAAATAATGCTTATGGACTTGCTCGAGCTTGGAGAAAGGGTTTGATGATTGCTAATCTCGAAGTCCTTTCCAAAGGACAATCTAACACTCCACAAATAATTTATGTACCCATGAGTGGACTACACTGAACGGAAAAAACGGTAGGATGCAGTTTCTACCTGGAGCTACCTGGGTTGAGCTGTGCTTCACAGCCTCCCTTGGCTCCAATTGTCAGCGCGCAGCCTGCAGGGCACAACTTTGCCATTGGAATGAATGCAGACTAAGGAGTAATCCATGGGTGAGGTGTCAACAGGCCCAAGCCATTGCTGCACGACCCCCAAGGCGGGGGATTGTTTGGCCCTTTTGGTCAGCCCCAGCTGACGCCCGCCCCCGGACGTACTAGGGGAGGAATTCTACTTAGGTGCTACAATTTTTCCCCCCATTTGAGTTCAAATGCTCTCGCTTGGCGTTCGGCTCATTGCTCAATTGTCAGCAACCCAATGTTGCCATGGTGCAATACAAATGGAGCAGCAAAAGAAGTATCCTAAGGCAAGAAGACAAACAATCGTCTCAATCATCATCTCAATCAACTACAGCCATTGCGGATCAGACCTTGACCAAAAACCCCCATCCTCTGAAACGACAAGGGGAAGTGTCTTGAGGCAACAATCCATGAAGACTTCATGCCAAACCCCCCACATACCACGCAACACGTGGTCTCCCCTAGCACAGGGGCATTTTGGCGTGAAATGCGCTGGCAGTGCACAAGAGGCCGCACTTGCATGCACCCAGGGGGGGTGGGTGGGGCGACTACCAACAGTCCTCATGCAACACCCCCCCCCGCTATCTGTCAAAAGTGGGGGGGGGCTGTTTTGGGGGGTTCGGCCGCGGGGGGGGGGGGTTCCCAAGGTGGGGGGGCCTGTGCGCGACCCACTACTACCACATGCATACCTCCAGGGGGGATGTGTGTCGAGGGGTTTGGGGCTACGGAGGTATGTATGCGATAATAGCGCTTTCTCGTCTTTGCTAGGAAGAAAGTCTTAAGGGTCGCCATGTTGCCCCCCTCACCCCTCCCCCCTTCCCTGTTCCCCCTGCGCCCCCCGATTAGTTTGTGAGAAAAATTCCCGAGGCTTGGTTAGAGTTGGGGGTTAAAAGAAAAAATGGATGGACTTCTGCTTAGAGGTCCTTGAAAAGCTACCCCTCCGAGGAGGAGGACGAGGAGTCTCGCCGGGCATGCTTTGATTGAAGCTCCCGTTGGGCTTCGTCCCGCCTCTTCTTGTTGCGCTTCCCGACGCTTTTAAGAGGACGAGATCGCTCAGCCCCAGAGGTCGTTGCCTCGGACTCACTTGGGAGCGGAGCACAAGAGGCTTAGGCTGGGGCGAAGGCTTGGGAGGCAAGCTTTACAACGATGAAGCAACGTCTCTGGGGCAGAGGAGGCCGCTGCATCAGACTAGGCTTCATCAGCCCGCGCAGGTGCATTGCCCTGTTTTTTTTTGCCTTATGAGGCACCCAATTTAGCACCGCTCTTGCTCTGCAGCTGCAATCTGCATCAAATAGGGGTGCCGCGCAATGTCATGCTCATCTGCATAGTGTTGTGCCATGCAGTATGACCAAACTGTCTTGGTGCATTGACCAGAAGAAGCATCCTTGTGGCCACATTTTCCGGCACAGGCAACATGTGGGTCATTGTCTAGAGCTGGGACAGGGGCTTCTTCATTGCTCGGAGGTTGAGCAGGGACTGCATGCGGGTCTGGGGAAGCTGCTGGTGGCTCTTGTGCAGCAGGGGCTGCAAATGGGTAGGTGTGTCCACAGTGGCTGTGGTAGGCAACAAGGCATGTAACACACGCTTTGTGGTAGCAAACCATGCAACTCCCTCGCTCCCTAGCGACTTCTCAAGGTCGAGTGTTGCCATGGTGTGTCACTGGGCTGCACGAAGGGAGCAAAGCAAGGACCAAACACATGGCACACCCTTCAAAGGGGATAGAACAACGATGAAACACAACGTATTACCAATACCCTATTCAGCGTTGCGCAGACCAACATGGTGCCTACTGCCGTCGCTCTGCAGCGAATGATTTCCTGGGTGCCTACTCCCATCGCTCTGTGGCGACTGCATGTGTTGTGGTTTAGGTTTGGGCACACACAGGTTTGGGTTTGAGCACCATGCTAGCCGTTGAAAGATTTTGCAAGGGGAACCGCCCATTGGGGCACTTGCCGAAGAAAAACGCGTTAAAACGCTGCATCCCCAACTCGAGGGGCCACGCCAAAGCGTGGGAGTCCGTATCCGCAACTTGAGGGGCCAAGCCAAAGCGTGGGAGTCCGTATCACCAACAAGGGGCCACGGGAAAGAGAGAAAGAAAGACGACCATGCCCACCCCGGTTCTCCCCCCGCCCCACTTAGTCCCCGCTGACCACAAGCCATACCACAGGAATTCTTATCGTTGCATGTCAAACATGCTGTGGACTCCACGCCTCAGGGGTACAACTTGCAAAATTGTACATCATTCAAAAGCGAGCAGAGCAACAAACAAACCCGAAACTACAAAACTGCATGTGAAAGCGAAAAGGCACATACTTGCAAACCACTGTCCAGTGTTCACTTTCCCAAACGTGCTGGGCATTGTTGAAACGTTCCAAGTAAAATCGCCATACACAGTGCCGGTCCCGGTAAGTTGAAGTGAATGATCCACCGGTGAATCTGTAGATTCTTCGACCCCAATGTCTATCGAAGTCATCCCAGAAGCAGGCCCATCCGCGGCAATGAAGCTCCCTCCGTAGGATATGAATTGTAGCACGGTACCCGAAGCGTCCACGAGCGCGAGACCATCAGGTCCACCTTGAAGGGGAGTATGGTACTTGACGATTGTGCCAAACCCATTCTGCTGGCATGGAATGGTCCCATCCAATGTGATGGTGCCGTAGACTGTCCGCTGTGTTGGTGCTCCATTGTATAATTTGATGGTATACCCATTGAGGTTCGTGTGAGCCGGGCCTGCAACTTCAACTCCTTCATTGGCATCTGCCCCCACGTTCTTGTAGTGCATTTCGTTGATGAAAATGCTGGCCCCTGTGCAACCGAAATGCAACACAATGCGAAGCAAGCGAGCAAGGCTCAACAGCTCAGAAAATCATGGGAATCAAGGGTCATCGCTGTGTGCTCTTTGTGCTGTTGCATTTGCCATGCTGGGGTGGGTAAAATCTTGAGTGATACTTCAAGGGTTGCAACTCCGCCCTCCCCTCCGTCGCATGAAAAAGACGAAAGCACAGAAAACCTGGATATGCGTGCCTTCGGGGGGCGGATGTGGGGCACGTGTTGTCCATTCAATTGAATGACGAGTTAAAGGGATTCGTGCGATGAGCAAACAGCATCAACAAATTGTCAAAGAAGGCGTGATGCAAATGCAAAGCACAAAGAAAGCGTACACAAGGCCGTGCCTTGCTGCAGAAACGGTGCATACCATAGGTCGTCATATTTGCACTCATGTATGATGCCAATAAGCACACGTGAAACACGATTATGGCATTTATGACAGTGAGAACATGGCACACCCAGGAAAATGTGACTGTTTGCAAACTCAACTCACAATGTGCATTGCGTGAGGGCCTTGGGAGCTTGGGGGATAGTCACAAGTTGTAACATCTAAAATTACAGTAAAACAAGATTCGTGAGGTGGCTTTTCATGGTCTGGTCATCGGAGCTTACCCAATCCACGGCACAAGGCCCGATCCCCCCTGCCCCTCCCTGCCATGGCGGCACAGCCGGCACAGGTAGCAAGAGTGCCACAGGGCCTATTGCATGAACCATGCCGCACCGTGCCACGCGCCGCAGTAGTAACCCGTAGCAGGGTAACCCCTGCTAACCCCTCTCCCGACCGTGGTGGGGTAAGCGGGATTGTATTTTTGTGCTTTGTTGCCTCGTTCTGCAAGTTGTGCCGCCACCAAGTATCATCAGAGTATAACATGTGGCAGAGCACAGGAACAAAGCGTGTCTCAACAATGCATTAATGTGCAGTGTTTCTGTGACCTCTTTCTTGCCTCGTGTGCATGCATGCATTCATGTATTCATGTACACATTCATGTGGCCCTGTACTGAGGCCCTGGCACACAGGGCCCATCTCAGTGTCTCGGCGTTCAACTGCAGGCAAATGTAATCTGGCATTCACGATTACAACTCAGGCACAGGTTTCTACTTTGTCCATACATAAGTCCCTGTTTGTGATGTATGTCGCACGACAGTGTCGATGATCTGTGAAGCAAAGGAGTCCAGGTGGCAGATGCAAACATGGGCAGGTATATCCACCTCGGACTGCCCCATCTCTGTAACGACGCGCTTATGTGACCTATTTGTGACACTATTGTATGGTCGGGTAACCTGTGGCGTTTCCGGCCCTGTGATGGTGCACATGCAGCCTGGCATTGAGGTACTGTGGCAGGGCTGGCCCTGGACTGTACCTCTGGTGCGGGATTGGCTGTCTTTATTTTCTTGGGCCTGGGGGCATCCACGGTGGTGCCATCTGGGGATCTGGGTGGTTGCAGGGGTACTGTGATCCCGCCTGGGATATCATACAGCAGAGGTTCCTGCTCCTAGCTACGAGTCAGGCGCCCTGCACCGAGAGCTGGCTGCAGGGGTACAAGGCCCATGTGTTTGCGTGGGCGTCTGGTTCGGTCGGCTGGTGGGGCTGGGGTGTCTGCAGGCGAGGTATAGGTGGTGTTATCTGGTTCTTGGGGGGGGGGTCACTGGCTCAAGCCCTGGCGTGTGCAGGTACGGGGCATGTGGCCGCATACCAGAACTATGCGGGGTCCATGATGTGGCTTGCGGGGGGCCCTTTCGCGACGGGTGCCTTGTCCCATATCTAAAGTGAGCTACACGAAGTACGCTCCAAAGTGACAAATATGGGCAAAATTGTACTGTTGATTTTCATAATACCGAGGCCCCCATTGGGTCCCATTCATGGGGCAGCAGGGCTACCATGCATCAAAATGGATCCCCGTTACTTTGGATGCTGCGAATGGTGGTTTTATGGCATAACACAAGGTTTGTGCATCCGGCTATGTGCACACTTGGCAATGTGACACCTTTCCTCATCATGTCATGTATGTCAAGCAAAGGGGATGGTGTTTGTATTATTTGAGCCAACGCCCCGGCAGTTGTTGTAAAATGCGAGGGTTTTGGGATGAGAATGGGCCACAAAGCAAGCGGGGGTGTAAACCGCCACACAAGGAATGAATGAACGAACGAATAAGGAGTGCATACCTAAATTCTCAATTCTGCCAAAGAAGATGAGAAGCAAAATTTCCCAGACATAGAACATGAGTCAAACAAAAGAGCTCCGTCGTACGTGAGTGCTAACAAATAGGACTCACACATGCATCGAGGCTAAAATCCAAAGAGGGATGTGTTCTTGTAGCAGTTCAACATAGCGGGTACCACACAAAAACTCAAGGAAAATAGTAAAAGCATACTGATTAGCTGGCAAGGAAAGGCAGTTGCACACAAACAAAACGGACACCAGAGAAGACTGCTCACACGGCCATTAAGCTGAATGTACGAGTGTAAGGGGCAGGCAGGGCATGCCAATCAATGAGGTAGCACCAGGCACATAAGAGAACTCACAGCACCATTTCAGGTTAAGCATTCCCATGTGTATCATGGGACGCACACGGCACAACTACGGCATTAGGGTCACGGGGGGGCGACTACAACTGGTCCTGATGCGACACCCCCCCCAGCTATCTGTCAAAACTTTGGGAGGGGGTCCAGCCGGGGGTCGGGGGGGGTCCTGCCGGGGGTCGGGGGGGGGGGGGTGTTCCTGCCGTCAGTGGGGCGTCCAGCCAGAGGTGAGGGGGGGCGGGTTAGGGTTAGGGTCACCGAGCTGGTGGAACCAGTCTTGGTTTTATAACCCTTTTTAGGGTCTAGGGTGGACCTACCAGGTTTAGCAAGCAAGCAGCAAGCAAGCAGCAAGCAAGCAGCAAGCAGCACGCGCGAAATGGGCCAAAATCAGAACTCCGTCGTGGTGCTTTGGATTCCAGTGAAATTTTGGTGCATGATACCTATGGGTGTGAAGTACAATCACACAAAGTTTGAGCAAGAAACTCAACGGTGGCGGCCGGGAACGGGATTCGCAAGTGGCAGACCTCCGTTGCAAAAACTGCAGTTCAGGGCCAAAAAACAGCCATTTTTGGGCCGAAAAAGCCCCGGAACGCATTCAAAACGGCCAAACGAAGGGAAACGATGGGTACACTACACGTGCGGCTTGACTTCCCCGTGTCAATGAGCTCTTTGTAGCCCTCTAACTCCATGATATGTCCCGGAAACGGCCCAAAAAGGCCCCCAGAAGGTCCAAATGCCAACAGCCACAAACCAAGAATAGGCCATATCTTGGGCTACATGGCTCAAAATGCGATTCCGAGGGCACCTACACCACCCGCAACCCGCCACTTTTTGTGGTTTCCACCCCTTAGAATTGCCCAAACGGACGCCTAGACCCAAATACCTAGGCCCACTAGGCTGCGGCAAGCTGCAAGCTCAAGCCCAAACAGGTGGGTGCCCAAATGGGTCAACAGGGTCCAGTAGGGGCAAAAAGATGACTTTTCTCAAAAATGATCCTAGACCACGTGCGACGCTAAAACTAGTGTTTTTGGACTGTTTTGAGCTTGTGGTGGCCCATTTTGTTCCTCCGAAAATCCCCAAATGCCTTGAAAATGGGCTGTTTTGGGACCCAAAATGGGTCAAAAATGGGTCAAAAACGCATTTTTCCAAAACTCATCGTAGACCATTTGGGGTGCACAAACGGGTGAAATGAGCCCATTTTGAGCCCATTTTGGGGGCATTTTGGCCCCTCAGAAGTCCAAAAAGCCTTGAAAGTGGGCCCCGTGGTGATGGGGTTCACTTGCAAGCTGATTTCACTTTGTCAAGAGCCATCAATGTGTGCATCATTCTTGATGTCCCTCACCAGTCATAGCTGATGTTCCCTCCCCCACCAGCTCGGTCCCAATATTCAGTCTTGATTAAGGTCACCGAGCTGGTGGAACCAGTCTTGGTTTTATAACCCTTTTTAGTGTCTAGGGTGGACCGACCAGGTTTAGCAGCAGCAAGCAAGCAAGCAAGCAAGCAAGCAAGCAGCAGCACGCATGAAATGGGAAAAAATCAGAACTCCGCCGTGGTGCTTGGGATTTGGTTGAAATTTTGGTGGATGATACCTATGGGTGTGAAGTACAATCACACAAAGTTTGAGCGAGAAACTCGACGGTGGCAGCCGGGAACGGGATTCGCAAGTGGCGGACCTCTGTTTCAGAATTCGTCGAAAATGGCCCAAAATTGCCATTTTTGGGGCAATTTGGGTGCCTAGGATGTCCATGGAGGTGTTTATTAGCATCGGAATCAATCTAAATGATAAACAAACACCTTTCATCATGGTTTAGTGTGTTATGTACCCCATTACGGGCCTCAGCGACCTCTTTTTGGGCCCAAAACACCGCAAAATCGGCCTTGAAAAGCACCCTTTTGGCATACCTTTTCACATTGCACCTCCTCGTGCCGTGTTTTATTGGCATGGATTGCATTGGGCACCCTTGTGGTGATTAATAACGAGGAATGGGATCACTTTTGAGCCTTTTCCACATTGTCATCACCCTCCAATGCCCCATTTGGGCACGATAGAGTGGTGTTGAGCGCGCGCAGTGCAGTTTGGCACGCAACAGCAAGCAGCACGCGTCAAATGGGGGAAAATCAGAACTCCGTCGTGGTGCTTCGGATTCAGCTGAAATTTTGGTGGATGATACCTAAGGGTGTGAAGTACAATCGCATTCCCCTTCCCCAAATGAACCCCCTCTCAAAAGAAAATCGCCACACCTTCTGATTCTTCTTTTTCCACCCCTCACAAGGCCATCGCCCCCAAGGCATTATTTTTTGCCACACCCTCTTCCAAATCGAAATCTAAGGAACCAGCTATGGCACGAGAGTTAAAGGCCTTGCTATCTCAACTTGAAGAGTGGCAAATGGCCCGGCTGGAGGCCGCTTTGTTGGAGGATTTGGAAGAGGCCAAAGAGGTGGATTGGCGAAGCAAATTCTTGCGCTTGGCAGCTGCCATGTGGTAGGCACCCTTTGTGGCAAGTTCAAATCACATTGCCTACAAATTACAAGCAACTTGGTAACTTTCTTGGTTGTGGCCATGGCAACACCTTCCGCAAAATCAATGTTCCTTTCCCTAGGGGTCAACTCACGGCACTCCTTTCAAGCAAACCCTTTGAGGTGAGCCACACACCAACCCGCGGTGGTCTTGAAGGTTGGCTTCTCACCACCTGCAAACAAAAGGGACACAACAAATTGGAACTCTAAGTTGAGGCAAGGACGAAATCGGAAATGCACAAGGATCTCCCAAAACTGTTCGCAATGCCTTGGACAATCGTGATCCAGATTGAACAACAAAGACAACCTTCACAAACCAGGACCTTAATGTCAGCACTGATGCCAAAATCACAACTTAACCTTGAAATCGCAACTTAACCTTGCTAGATTCGAACATATGGTAAGCACAGCCCATACCTTCGGACATATTGGTGAACTGCCCCACAGCCAGAAAAGCAGCCACAGCCAGAAAAGCAACGAAACCAAGTGCCAAGCACAACCAAAGGCGCAACATGAAAACAAGCTCTGCGATACAGTCAGTCATTGCGAAACACGACAAATGGTGCCAGAAACGCTCGCAAACAACTAACAGTCATCTAATTGATACACTGGACACAAAAAATTCGAGATTCGACAACCCTGTATATTACGAAATCCATCGAAACGGCCTCGAAAGTGCTAGAAATTTAGCATGAATCGAGCCGCATTAAAATTCTCTACATAAATATATGCACAGATCATGCAGAAACCCGAATCTACTTAATGTCCAGCTGGTAGGGTAGTGCAACTTGTTCCAGTGCTGGACAGACTGATTCAAAATTGACAAGTAGTGACTGAGACTTGACTGAGTCAAAAAATTGATGACTGATGACTGACTGGAGGCAGTCATGGGCAACCGTGACTGGCGACTGAGTCATGACCAAGTCTCCCCAAAAACTTGACTCAAGGGGGGACTGCACCACCGCTTCAGCTAAATCCTGCTGTTTTTTACAGTGCATGTTCTACAGCAACGTAAGTTCGATTCCCGGCGATCAGCCAGCAATGGACCCATCACTCGCCGAGCAATGATCAGCAGAGCGATGGACAGCTTGCGATCGTACTGAGATTCGAACCGGCCATCAGTGCTTCCTAGTGTCTATTCAGTCACAGTCACTGCGCGACATCGTGATTTGACTGAGTCGACTCGAGCGGGATGACTGGTGACTTGGCTTGACTGAGTCAAAAAATTCTCACTCGTGACTGACTGGACTAAGTCAGCCCAGCACTCACTCGTTCCCCAATCCCCGTGCTGCATCCCAAAACTGGGATTGCGCGTGCGCACTTTTGGCCAGGTTGAAGTTCCACACTGTACAGGACCACAGCCGCACTTTGTCGCAGTTCGAATGTCGCATTCTGCTTGGACCATTTTAGGTCGGGATGGAATATACAAATGCCGAATTCACACATCTCACTCCAATTGCAGCAACTCGTGCAACAGCAATAGTATGAACAACAATCGTATCTATTGACGCCTAATCGAAAGGTCTTGAGAATTGCAAATGGGCAGCACCCCGTGAGCCCCCATGTTATTTGTCTACCTCCCTTCCTGGCACCTGCCCCTACCAACATGCTTGCCATCGTCAATTGAACGAAACTAATCCCTCCCTCTTTTGTTGTGTTTTGTATTGTGTGTTGTGCCGCGCCATGTGTTGTGTTCGAGAGGGGTTGTGTCTTGTCATGTGGGAGCACTTCTCGTAAAACAAAATAAGACGTCCAGGGTCAAAAATGCACCCCAATTTTGTGGGAATAAGGTTCCCACCCACTTTCGAATCTCGGGACAAGGTCTTTGGATGAAAAAGTGGGTTGCGCTTGCGACCGCTAACCTTGGGTGCTAGTTTCTTAATGTAGTCGGTAATTGGTCCCGAACCGAAAGATGGACTGAAAGGTCGAAGGTGGGCAACAAGCAACGAGCACTTGCTTGGTGTCTTTCCTTCACTTTGGACACCTGGGCGTTCCAAAGCGACGGTCGGTCTTATGGCTCTGGCCCTCACCACCAACCTTCAGCACGCTCAGGGACGGTGGTCGTCATATTTGACACAAGATTCAGTCACGATGTTGGCAATGAAGGCATCTGGTGTCATGCAGGCAAGATGGCCAACATTTCCTTTCACGGCGCGACAGGGAGCCACAAAGGGTTCGTTCCTCAAGCGTTCAATCTACTACAGCGCTGTCGTGCACTATTTCATAACACGATAAACGGATATGTAGCTATTTTCAGCTTTCAACAATACAAGCACGAGGTGCACTGTAAACAATGAAGCACGACAAGCAAGAGTCCACAGTGAGTCCCCATTGGCTTCAAACCTGTACATCACGCAAGACATCAACTGGTGTGGTTGAGTTCACTGTTCCTGTGCAACCAACTCACTCGGACAGGCCTACTTCTCGAACTGGCCCCTTTTGAACCGATTTATTAGGGGTAAGGCGCACCCAGTCGTGGATTTCTGCTGAGATTTCGATCACTCAACACCAGCCAAGTGGAGGAAGTATACTAAACATTCAACCGTCATTCCGACAGCACCAACAGTTCTCGGGGGCGCGTCCCCCATTGGCCACTGTGTGGCTCCACTTTGTCCCCCCAACTCTCCACTGCGGACGTCACGTTTTGCTCCCTTACTGCTCCGTTCCGAGTCCCCATTTTCGACAGTTTTATCCATGAGGACGGCTTTGGTGCTTTGTTTGGTTGTGTTGTGCCAGGTCATTCACCTTGCCACCGCAATTCCTGCCAAGCCTGTGGTGGTGGCCAAGGAATCTCCGGAGTATGACGAGGAAGCGGCATACGAATCGATGACTGTGGCTAATCTGGGCCCTCAGTACCGTGTGTATGACACTAGCGTCCTCCTAGCTCCCTGCGGCAAGGTGTGGGATTTGGTTCGAGATCGCCGGGCTTTCGTGGACGTGTCTAGCCCTGGGCTAAAAGCAGAATGGATCGACGTTGAGGGAGGTGGTATCAGCCGCATCGGAGCTCACCTGAAATATGACTTGCCAGATGGTGCTTCCATTACGGAGGAGATTGTGGCGATTGACGAGACCAACCACATGATGACCTACAGGACCGTTGGTCCAGCGTTCGGCCTTTACAACTGCCTCGTCCGGGTGACTCTGCATGAGATCACGGACGATCCATCGCAGTGCTTCATTGAAATCGTGAGGAAGTTTACGTTGGAGCAGGAGCAACCCAGCGTAGCAAAGGAGTACCACAAAAGGGCCACGCAAGAGATGGTGGATTTGAAGACGTATTTTGCCACAGGGCAGATGTCCTCGAAGGGCATCACTCTGCGAGATCAAGAAAAGGAGATCTGAGATTTATGGTTTTCCTAGTTGAGGTGGGGATGAGGGCAGGGCAGAGACACCGCAAATGGGGAACAGGTCTGCTGCAGTCTTTCTTGAGGGATAGGAATACGAATGCTAATCATGACGATTGCGGCAAACAAGCGACAGGAATGGGTACGTTTCGGCAGAGAGGATATCGGTCACATTTTGGAAAGGGGTAGGTTTAGGCAGGGACAGGGGAACGGGGAAGAAATCCAAGCAGGATCCATGATCATCACTGTCAGCATGCTGTGGCCAAGAACAGCGTGTGCTGCCTTGATGACAGATGTTGATGTGCAGTGTGATAGCAGCCAATAGCACGGGCATACTGTGTGATTGGCACATTTGTGGCACTTGTGGCACACTATGATGGCAGGTAAGCCAAAGAGCAAATCAAATTTGGTCGTAGTGCATTATACACGTGTTTTCGCCCTGCTTTGCATACTTTCATTGAAATATGTATCTGCGTTCAATCGACGGAGCCTGACAAGACCACTACCCTTGTACACGAAATGTTACCTGGAGGGTTGAGTTGTGCCTTTTTCAGAGACGTATTTTGGCACCAAAACTCTCTCTTTCAAAATTTCTATGACTTGCTCGCAGAAGGCTGGCTGTCCTGGCTGCGCGCACCTTGAAGCCAACCCACGTAGGGCTGACTGCGCTCCCTTTGGCAGCTCAGCTCAAACTCCCTACGATCCACTGCGGCGGTGGGAATCGTTCAGTAGATTTTTCTATCACACACGTCGCTCGTCGCTCGTGAGAGAACGTTCTGCAACCGATTCAGATGCTTTGGGGCACACACATGCGTGCACTGGGCTGCAGAGGGCATGGGACGGAGAGGCGCTCCAGACAGCTGCCAGTAACCTTGGCACACTTGTCTCTGGTTGTATTTACACAAGCCCGGGGATACAGTGCATGGGCCATCGTAATGCAGAGTTATGTAGATTTCCCACTTAGTTATCATAGCTAGTATGGCCCAATTGTGGTCTCCTCTGGTTGAACTGCACAAAGCTTGACCCGGTATTCCGCTCAGGTTGAGGCAAGGTTGCTGGCTATTGGCTGCGTGCATACTAACAATGGATCACAGACTTCGGCTCGCAGATTTTGTTTTTGCTTTTTGCACGTCTGATTGTCTAAATAGGCCCTTCGTTGCACTTGGCCGATGGGCAGCCCACCAGTAGAGCATGGCTGCACGGTGGACTACGGAAAAAAGCATTTGCTCGTGGACAACACATGTGATTTCCATACCTGGGCCCAGCATGTAATCAACACACCGCACGCCCATTCGAGCCATCTTGCCCATATTTTGGGAAGGCATGAAGCCCATGGCCCTGAAATTTCCTGGAAATGACAGTTTCATCACCTCTAGTTGCATAAGGCATGGCAACAGTCAACTTTCGAAGCGGCGAAGGAAAGACCACCTCCCCACTTGAGGCAGATATCATCAGCTGCCTCAGCGCCAGTGGGTACACAGTTCAATTTGTACTGGGCCTCACCCCATGATCTGTGGGATACAGGGGGCTGCACCTCTAAACGGACACAGAAATGCGTCGACACCCACATGGACTTGCAATGCAGGCTGCTGCTTCCTCATCCTTGAGACTGATCACTATCTGCATCATCTTTTAACTCTCCACCCCAAGGACAGTATTGCTATGGTTTGCACAGGCAGCGATTTGTAGTAGCGGGCATTTCCTCACCATAGCCAACTGGATGTGTGGCTGGAAATTACATCTAAATGAATAGAAGTTTGTAGTGTTCAGCACGTGAGAGTGACCCAGCCCTTCTTCCCCATTCAACCCTCCTCACAGACATGTCGTAGTGTGATTTTGACCACCAAAACTGCGATTAGGAAAAAGACGGTCAGATGGGGTTGCTGTGCTTAGACAAGGACGTGACACAAGGCTTTTGAGGCGGGGGGGGGGGGGGGGCTACACAAGTCTATGCACAAGCAATCATGCAAGATCAGGCTGAACGCACTGACTGTAGAATCCATGGCACCAAAATTGATGGCTTCAATTTTGTGCACGTGCCAGGGTCTTGAAGCACGGCGTTGCTCTTTTTCCTGGTTTTTTTTGTTGATTGGCTGGTATGGGAGCCTCTCAAAACAGCACATGGCCACGAAGCGTTGGTTTGGCAATTGAGGTGAATTATGGTAAATGACATTTTCTGTTATGTTCCAGGCACCGTAATGGCACATGCAGCCATTCAGACAAAATGCCCGCCCTCCCTCCCCCTTCCAATACTTGCAACATGGATGCACCATGTCAAGTGCTCCCTTTTGGGAGTCCAAAAATCAGGATGCAAATTCCCCATTCATCTCCTTTGGCCACGATTTGGAGGACCCGAGATTTCTCACCAGCCAGGGAGAGATTGAACATGAGATGTGTGATAGCCTAGGGATGCAGGGACAGTGAGTCATGTATTAGGTATCCGGCAAGAGTACATGCTTCTTTTGCAGCACTCCAGCGCACACACTGTGTGCGCTGAGTATTTGAGTGATTGCTAGGAGGTGTCCCTGTGTCAAACAATCACCCACAAGACACCCAGCCCACACAAAGCACCAAATGGTCCAACAGGCCCGTTCCAATTACCACTTCTCACAGTAGAAGCCCGTTTGCAGCCCCTCTTCATCCTAAAAAGTTGAATATGTAAAGAGCTGAACATGCTCTCCCATGGGGCAGTGATTTGTGCTACAATCTCTTCTCCACATGCTCTCCCATGGGGCAGTGATTTGTGCTACAATCTCTTCTCCGCTCCTGATGATGATGGTGGCATGAGTCATGGGTATTACAAGTAGAACACCTTGAATGTCCACAGAGTTGTGGCCTCTTCGACATTACTGGTGTGGTGGCGCTTTACACTGGCCAGGTGCAATTAGACAACCAATCATGGTGTACAAGAGAGGTCCGGGTCCAACCTACATTGCCTATGGGGGCGCGGTGTGCGCAGCGCGTGCGCAGTGCCGCAACCGGCTGGGGAAGTGGGCAGCAAGATTAAGCTGCAGAGTCTTCAAGCCGAAGGGTAGCAGTTGAACTTCAGCACTTACTTGCCTATTGGCCTCCTGGATGAGTTGCTTGCGAAGCGTCAATGGTGTGGCTCATCAGGAGGCAGGCTTCCTTCTGCGCTGCATTCCGTGCATCATTTTTGGCATTTCCTGTGTTATCATCATTTGCCCAGGTAGCAATTGGAAGCGTTGCCATGACTGGTGCCTGATTATAAAGGATGCGTGGACAGGCTACAGCGCATGAGAGAGGCAAAATGCCGAACCCTGCCATAGTCATGCCATGACCACCAAAATCCTTAAAAAAAATGCAGTGGAATTACCAAGTGATCGTTGGAGTCAGTGAATGTTGCACGCGTGAACATTTAGGGGTAACCCACACATTCTCTGCAACTGAATTCATATGAACTGTCACACTCACTAACTTTGTTCCCTCAATCACTCAAGTTCCAAGCCACTGTTGAGCGGGAAGCTGGGGGGGGGGGGTGGCCACATACACTGTCTTTGTGCACCAAAATGTATCACAAGAGTCTTTTTTTCCTTTTTGTGCCACATCTCTGATGTAAAACTGCGTTTTTTGTGCAAATATTTAAAACCATCCCCGTTGAATGGTGTCCCTGGTGAAAAGTCTAGAATACCCCTCAGCCCACAGCAGCTTTTAATAGCGTTGGGTGGGGTAACATGCATGCTGGGCAGGGTAAAGTGAATGCCAGGCGGGGTAAGTTGTATGCTGGGCAGGGTAAAATGCATCACTTGATGTACACTAATATGATTATTTCCATTGAAAACATCCTCGCATGCAATATGCAAGATTTGTATGAGCCAATGGGACATATCACTTGACGATATGACCCAATTTGCCCTTTTGTATGCACAAGCCACTCAAGTGTATTCCCTTATTTCCCCTAGATCATTATCATATGACCCTCAAGTCTGCCTAGGCCTGGCATAGCCATGTCCCTTGCGTCAAACCCGACCCAACTGACCCTCAGGACCAGGCTCAACTCGACGTCGTTCCCTAGGATGATGATGATTCTTCAGTAGAGGAATGACTGAACTGCAAACGGGATAGGGTGTGGGAGACGTCGGAGCTGGCAGGCTGAAGTCTTTTCTGTATCAACTCATTTCATTCCACTGTAGAGTTATTACTGACAGAAGCAGGAAGTCAGAACACATTCCAGAAGTTTCATACCAATCGTTGGCGGCCGACATGTGCCCCCCACAGCCTACAAATAAAAGCCAATGAGTCGTGTTGGAAAAGGCACATTTTAAACACATGATGATGCTTCTCGGTCATCCCCCAAAGGGGACACTCAGAAAATGGTACTACGTTCAAAGCTTGTAGCTGCTGTGCGACCGGAAGCTTTCTTCAAAGAGCTGTTACCACAAAATCCTTGAGAACCGTCTGACCGTCTGACAGTGTAGGGCTTCCCACACGGACGGATCCCGCCAAACCTCTACCTATATTTGTTTTTGGTCCACTGCCAACACTTTGGCCGTAGTGCATTCCTGAATCGGGGGCATGGAAGGATCACGGGGGCGTGATTTCATCCCAATTTTCAACTACTGTGGCGAAAAGTCAGGTGCCACAAAATCAGCGTCGGTCCTATTACTGTCCACAGCTGGCTATAAGAAAGGTTTACTATGGGTAGGCGATTGCGTATTGCCACACGGGACTGTCATAGAGTCGGTGACTCAGCGCATTCTGTCTTCTTATCCCTCTCCGTACGAAGAGGAGTGCCATAATGAAAATTTTCCTCAGTCATCGCGTGCCAATTGCTGCAAAGCTGAGTGGGTTATTGACGAACAGACTGAAATAGGCCAATGCGGCTGAGGGTGTTGAAACTAGGCAAAACTTCGGTAGCACAGCATGTCGAGCCTTAGACTCGCCGCCTTACGCTTAACCCACTTAGTGAACTCCTGAAGATTGGGGGTCTCCTCTCCCGACTCCACAGCCTTCAAGCAGGCCTCTGTATGTTGTTGCGTGGCCCCATCGCAGGAACTCCCCTACTGTGCCTAAAGAATATTCCCTTTGCTACCTTGGGAGGTGCTAGTGGTGTGGGCAGAGCCCAACTTCGGATGCTTAACACAATTTGCATTGCCACCTTGTGGTCTGGAGTGTGGAGTGGTACACACGGAAACAAAAGATTTTTTGAGAGGGCAATAACGTGCATGGGGATTCATTTCTCTGTCTTCCACCAACCCAGTGAATATCAACAGGCATTGAGGGGCAATGCCCATGAATCTAGTTTTGGGGCACTGTACATAATTGTGATGTCTTGTTAGAAATGGAACACTCTGGTTTCAGGTCATTGTGAATCCCTCCCTGGTTCAGGCAACAACACGTGGGCGTACCGAGTGTTGCGACATGTGGTAGTGGTATTCTTTCCGACACAGCAGGTTATCAGACAGGCCAACAGCAGCCACAGTAGCTAGCAGCTGCAGCCTTTTCCCATGCTGGCTGCATCCTTCTCGCAGACTCTTGTGATTGATGGTATGCCATGCCACTTTGGGAACCCTCACCGAGATAATCATCCATTTTGTGTTCCTCGTCTCCACCATCACCACCGCCGTGTGGGTGTGGAGGCAGCATGGCAAAGCCTATTTTATAGTGGGTAGTTTGCTGCTGTTGTTTGCATGCCTGCCCAGCTGGCATTTTGCATGGCGGCAGCTCCGGGAACGGCGGTACCTCGGATCCCTGCTGGCAGTATTTGGGCTCCAGGTGTTGCAGGTGTGGACCAGTGCTGCGCATGCATGCAGCACTGACCCAGGCACACAGGCCCATGAAGGATCAGAGCTTCCAGCAGAGAGTTTCTGGGCCCACCGAAGAAGCAGCGTTGGTGTTCGCCATAGAAAGCAGCTTGCCACGACGTGTACCACGATATACTTTCCTTCAAGATTGCAGACCAACCACATTAGCAGTCGACTGAGGATGGTTTGGCGTGGACTGCCGTGGACGGCCGGTGGTCAACCCTCCTCAGATTTGTGTGGAAAAGGGTCCAGTCTTTGTTGGCCATCAAAGACCGTCCTGGAAGGGAGGTATCGGACAATTCTATTCCGGGGTTGCTGGGTTTCTTATTTGCTGCAGTCATCCAGTAGCCATTCCGTCCCCATACATTTCCAATTGCAATTCCATGACGGGCGGGGTTGTGACGGATAAGAGTGCCTCACACAGGTGCGAGTCTTCGGAGAAGTGGCAGTCGTGTCAATCGGATACGGGGGATGCGGAGGGCTCAGGGAGGGCAACACAGAGAACATGAGTATGGATAACTGACCATATGGAGAGACAGATGTGCAAAATCTTCCCCAGTTTGGATTGCACAGTTAGGCTCATAGACTGCCTCCTCTGCTTCCCAGGATTGCCTGCTGCCATATCATTTTGATGAGCCGGAGCTCACTCGGCAGTTTGTGTATTCTGAAATGTTGATGGGGGTCGTGCCGACTGTCATCCTGCTGATTGTGAGTCCGGTGCATGGCTGGAATTTCGTCCCACATCCCACACAGTATGTATCCTTCAGGATCCCCCATTGGGTTTCAGGTAGGTGGGTTGGCTGGCACACAGAATGGGGCTAGGATGGGTGGACCCAGGACAGCTAGGATTCCTGAGTACCGTAGGATAAGCCCCACCCACCCCCTCCTTTTTTGGACCCCTCCTCTCCTCCTCTTGTAATCCGTGTTCTAGGCCAGAAAATTTTTGAAGGTCAGCAATTTGTCCTGCTAGCCTATGGTCGTTGGAATGGTAGTTCATACATGGTTCCTGAAAAATGTCTGTGTAGTTCCTGAGTAGGTCCTGCATAGCTCCTACCCTGTTGCACCCGCTGCACTGACTTTGTGTCCCTTGTTGTGCGCTTCCCTTGTTTTGCAGACATGTCCAAAAAATGTTCAGCCTGTCCCACATTCTGTGCCTAAGAGGCTGCCTCGCGCGCGGTGCAGGCGTACGGTGCAACGGAGGCGCGGTTGGCTTAGAACGGTGGTACCATGGAATGTTTCCCAAAAGCGGTCATGGCATCACAAACGGGTGGCCAATTGTTGTGTTTGGGTGGAATTAACAATATTGGGGTCTAAGAGTGGGCAGCAGGGCACCTTGTGTATTCAAAAATGTCGATGGGACTAAGTTTTGCTCCTTTGCTTTCCGCAGTACACATGGCAATGAATGCTGACCTTTTGGCGCTGGGCAGTAATGTCTTTTCCCTGAGAGGCACCACAGGGGAGTGTGTGCCTGCCACTATTGTGGGCCTCTCATCCTTCCCGGACTTTGTCGCCATCAGCTATGAGCACTCAGGCCATACGGAACTTTACCGTGATTGCCCTGTGGAGCATCTCACCTTTCCCATTGTCCGCACAAAGTCTCCCGCTTCCAAGCATTGTGTGTCCCCACCGCCTGTGCATACCTCTTTTCTTTTTTGGGCTGTGAGAGCCGTTGCCTTTTATCTGTCATAGAGGGGGTGCAGGTGGCTGCAATCATCATTCCCTCGGGATGAGGTCCCTGCAGTGGAGTGGAACGTTGTTGCATGCTAACCCCTTAGGCCATAGCGTCCCTGCCTGAAAAGGTTTTGCAGTACACCGGTAAGTGACCCTTTACCTCAGCGCGCAGTGCCTCGCGTGGTGCGACTGAGGCACCCTCTAAGCCCAAGGCACATATGTGGTCATGTACTGCAATCGACACTGCTTCTCAGAACCATCCCCTCTCACAGCTGCTAGTATAGCAAAGTAAAGGTCAGGCACATATATGCGAGATCCGGGCAGGAGAGGCATTGTGGATGGACAGCGACTGTCTTGTGTTGCTTGTGTCTGGGGAAAGAGGGATACAGAGCCGAACTGTGCCAGTGCTGTGTCATGATCATATTAGTAGTAGTGATCATGGTGATCCACCTTCTGAAGTAGAGGCCGTCATGCAGCTTTCAATGCCCTTGGTACACGCTAGAAGACCCAATTTCGTTCTAGCCTAGAACTTCTAGACTAGATGTTCTAGCCTAGAATAGATCAATACTAGAACGATACAATGTCTACCAAGAAGTGCCATTCCCTTCATTGTTCCGCCGTGCATGCTTGCTATTGGCCATAGTGCATTGTGCCATGGTCCCTTCTCTCACGCTTAGATATTTCGCATTTCTTTGCAATGAAACGCCCCGCCACTTCCCCCCTTGCTCCCTCCTCAACCGGGAACGATACTTCCCTCTTGTCTAAGGCACTACGGGACTTGAGTGGGGCTTCTAACCTCAAGGATGAGCGGGTGGGCCATTACTTGGCCACGTGGGCGCTATCATGCCCCCTAGCACGGCGGCAATTCAACAACGCCGTCCAATATGTGAACACCGCCACTTCTACGGCACATTGGCGGCGGCGCTCTTCTCAAAATGTGAGGAAGCCTCGAAAGGACAAGGGAAAAGGCTGGGCCAGGGAACACATTCTGCCTGAAATTGTAGGATATGTTGATAACCTAGGAGAGGTCTTAGATTCATGCAGCTCGTTGTCCTCTTTCAGAAGCATCTCCATGGATGCCTCTAGCTCAAGCGGCATCACTGCCAGTGACGAGGAAAGTGGCACCGACAGTGACAGTGACAGTGAATAAGAACCAGTGACAGTGAACAAGAACCCTGGTGCACCAGCAAAAAGCAAAAAAAAAAGTTTCTTGAACTATGCAATGGTTTGCATTGAATGCTTCACTGGAAGGGGTGTGCTGCCTGCCTCCTGGTACCCTGCGTGGCTCAATCTGTGACCGGATTTTTTTGTGACGCATATCGTGACGCCTCGTCACAACAGGGGGGGGAGGGAGGGACACCCACCCCCAATTAGATCCATCCCTGCTCCCCCCGCCCCTTCTTTTCCAACGAACCCCCCGTCCGCATGGAACCCCTTTCCGACCCCCCCCCCCTAGTGTGAGGTGTGACCCCCCCCCCCTCTCGACCCCAACACCTTCGGCCCCTCCCAGCCCGCCGTGAACTTCGTGGATGGCCCTGGGTACATGGTGTTGCGTTCGTTGGTGGGCGAGAAGGACTGTGAGTTGGGGTGGGGGAAGATCACGAAGGCCTGGAGGACAGGGGAGGAGAGGGTTACCGAGCTAGGTTTACCCTGTCGAGTTTTTACACCCCTACTTAGGGTCCAAGGATGAGCAACACATTTTAGCAAGCAGCAGTAGCAGCAGCAAAAGGTGATCCAAAAGTCCTTTTAGCCTAGTACGTGGCTCCAAACCGGCATCTAAGTATGACACTAAAACGGCCGTAGAATGGGCTAGACGGCTCAAAATGCAACAAAACCTATTTGTGGTGATGTGCAATTGCTCCCCAGTTGTTTTGAGCCAAAAACAGCCGTTTTTGGGCTGTTTTCAGGACGATCGTCGTGAAAAATCAAGACGATCGCCGGTGTGCCGAGTAGGTGTTTCCAATGAGGGCCGTTGTTCTTTCATAGCGATTGGGCTATCAATTGATGGCAAATCGGTGTTCAATGAAGTGTCTCCCATGCCGTGTAGCCATGCGGTGGTCCATCTGAGGTGAAAATGAGGCGCTTTTGAGCTGTTCTTCAATACCACCAATAGCACAGCAGGCGGATAAAAAGGTCTTTTAGCCCAATACGTGGCTCCAAACCGGGATCCAAGTAGCTCAAAATAACCGCAGAGCAAATGCGCATCACCACAAACAGGTTTCGTTGCATTTTGAGCCGTCTAGCCCATTCTACCGCCGATGTAGCGTTCAAAAATGGCCGTTTTTGGGCTATTTTTAGGGACGATGGTCCTAAAAATTTAGGACGATGGCCTATGTGTAGGTAGGTACTCGAGTAGGTGTTTCTAATGAGGGCCGTTGTTTTTTCATAGCGATTGGGCTATCAAACGATGGCAAATGGGTGTTCAATAAGGCATGTGCCATGCCGTGGAGCCATCGGTGGTCCATCTTAGGTGAAAATGAGGCATGCTGGATTGGTGGCGGCCGCTTTGTTGGGGCTTGTGGCGAGTTCCTCAGTAATTTGTCGGAGTTGTGGGGGACTGGCCATTAAATCTTGCAGCATGTGCACTTTTGAGGTGTTCTTCAATACCACCAGTAGACGGAAGGCGATGGGAAGCTCTTTGCCAACGCCGCCGCACTTGTATGGTTGGATAGAAAAGGGCACATGGCCTACCATTAGTATCAATTGCACAAAACAAGGGCAGGTGGCCCGAGTGCCACACAGGCTACACGGAAAAGGACCAACTCCACCCCACCTTCCGTCCACGCTGTATGTGTCATCAAAGCAGACTCCCGTCTGCACCACATTGTACAATGCTGCTTGCGCTGAACACTAACACTCCTGCTGTGTCAATTTTTCTGGAGCATGGATCAACTGTGTGGGAAACTTTTGGAAACCCCCACCTCCTCTTTCCTAAAGGAACCCTGGGGATAGGGAATAGATGGGTTTCAAGAGAATGCACAATGGCGGCCCATGGGAAAAAGAAACACAACAAGCTGGTCTCGATGAATTACTGAGGGGACCAGAATCCCCTTTCCATCTTATCTTATCAACAGCTCTTCGTTTAATTCACACTTTTGGGTGAAAATATGGCCCTGAGCAATCTCCCCTAGTGCACAATAATTTTGTGCAATTGTGCTGTGCCGTGCTGAGGGGCTGTTAATATGGAGGTCGCGTGGCAAGGGTGTGTAGAGGCTCTTGGCTCCTTGCTCCGGTGTTGTGCAGCCCAAATTCACCAACCTAGTGAGCCTGTAGAAATCTGCACAACACTGATGTGTCGTGTTGTGCCACATTCTGTTGTGTTGTGCAGGTGTTGTGTTGCGCATGTGTTTCCAAATAATTTCACGACATCACCATGGTGCTGTGCTACAGTTTTGGGCTGCTTCAGGGATATTGATTTATATCATGATTTGCCCATGGGTTGGAGATCAGAGCAGGGGGCGGTCTGATATGCGGCCAGAACCCAGGCATGGCGCGGCTACATGGGCAATTGGCTACTGTTAGCATGTACAACAATGGACAACACAACACAACACAACACACCACAACACAACACAACACAACACAACACAACACAACACAACACAACACAACGCAACGCAACGCAACGCAACACAACACAACACAACACAACACAACACAACACAACGCAACGCAACGCAACGCAACGCAACGCAACGCAACACAACACAACACAACACAACACAACACAACACAACACAACACAACACAACACAACACAACACAACACAACACAACACAACACAACACCACACCACACCACACCACACCACACCACACCACACCACACAACACAACACAACACAACACAACACAACACAACACAACACAACACAGCACAGCACAACACAACACAACACAACACAACACAACACAACACAACACAACACAACACAACACAACACAACACAACACAACACAACACAACGCAACACAACACAACACAACACAACGCAACGCAACGCAACGCAACGCAACGCAACGCAACGCAACGCAACACAACACAACACAACGCAACGCAACGCAACGCAACGCAACGCAACGCAACGCAACGCAACACAACACAACACAACACAACACAACACAACACAACACAACACAACACAACACAACACAACACAACACAACACAACACAACACAACACAACACAACACAACACAACACAACACAACACAACACAACACAACACAACACAACACAACACAACAAAGCACACAGCACATGCAGCTTCTGGGCAGGCAAGAAGAGGCAACAAGGGGGAATGGGGGGAAACTGGAAAAAGGCAATATGTACAAATAAAAGAATCTGCAGTAATTGATCAGAACCACCCAACTGGAAAGCAACCTGCAATTCCAAAACCACACACAGTTCTAGAAAGAGGGACTTGTAATCAAGGGAGGGTCATTCCCAAGGTGGTGAGCAGGACAGGTACAGGGGATGAGCACAGGACAACCAGCCGGCCATGGTGCAATGCACACATGGGTCAGCCAAAGAATCAGACCCCCCACCCCCCACCATTCCAGCTCTGACCACCGAGTTGGGGTCTTTTTTCTTTTCACCAAGTCTTGCAGTCAGTTCTATCAGTGCCTGTTAAGTTAAGCCTGTTCAGTGCCTGTACCCATGTTGCTAGGCTATGCGGTAGTGTGCCATTGACCAGGGATGCGTGTCCTAAAAGGACACGCTTGGTGCGCAGTGTGTGCTGTGATTTGTGGGTCGGGAGGCCCCTGACCTGTTCTGCTGCTGCAGGTTCACAGAGCGTGCAGAGATGGTGATGCTCTGGTCCCTGGTAATCATCCTGGGGGTCTACATTTCCTACATCCTGACAGCAGGTTTGTTGGTGGGGGCAGGGTTGTTGGTAGGTAAAGCTCGGGCTTGTGGCAGGCATTCATTTGGGAAGAATGCCAACAAGGCCAAGGCGCCAACGAGTCAATGATGCCAAGTTCTTAAAAATCACATATTCTGTTGGTACAGGTACTGCATAATTTGGTAGAACTGGGACCATTGTGGCATTGTGCATTTAGGCGTCCATTCTCTCTGATAGATCACATTACCAGCGGTGATATGAGATCAATCCGGCAGTGAGAAAGCACCTGGGGTATTTCGGGTTTTTTTTGGTTCAGATATGCCACCATGCTCCTTTGGGGGGTGGGGGTGGGGGGTTGGGGGGGGGGCACTTTTTTTTGATTGGCATCTTCAAATCAGGCAGTTCCCAAGTTTGGGCCAAAAGATCCGTGATAGGCAAGATTTCTTGTTTATGGTTGGAAGGGGGAGATCGGGGTTTGTGGAGGGGTGGGGGGGGGGTGCCTTTAGTGCACTGTGCGCAGCATGTGCTCAGTGCAAATATTTGGCTGTTTTGGCCAGACCAAGGACTGGTAGTCTGCGCCACTTGTGGGCAAAAGTAATAATGCGGTCGCCTACTACCACTCATAGATGGTTGCAAGTCTGATATTATACGTTTCTGCCCTCTAAACCATTTGGAGTGCCATGTACGCAATGTACACATGTACAGCATATCCTCCAACAAAATCCATAGGACAACTGGCTGCGCGTTTTCTGGTCAGTAAATCTTGATCTTTGATAGGGTAATAAGTCCTCTTGTAGGACCTACGACCTAGTGCTGTTATCACAATCGCGGTTCCACACCATAGCAGCCAATACACAAGGCTACAAGGCAAGTGGACAACGTAGTAAGAGGATTCAGATGAGCCAGAGGAGTATTACTGCACGTCCTCATTATCAGCAGCAACAAATTCCTCAAGGATACTACCGACTCCACCACGGCATTGCACCAGGACCTGTGCCTGAAGAACACAAAGGCTGGCAATCCTCTCCACTGCCTAAGCACCACCACCACAAAAAAGGATTTTAAAAGGGGTAAACCCAGAATTTGACCCCTTGGGCTATGCTAGGTGAATGAGCCCCAAAGGATGGGTATGTGGTGTTTCTCATGTATGTAGGCCTGTCTAAGTTTGATCTAATAACCTGTGGTGATTCCAAAAGAATTTTTCTTCCCCTTTGCCGCTGTGCGGCTGCTGCATGCACACACAGCACTGCTTCTAAGACATACTATCTGAGAAAACCTTCAAACTGACCCCGTTCCAAATCTCCCCAAAACAGCCTGGTTGTGCACTATTTCCCCCTTGTGTTCCCTAAGGCCAAGAAAACATGCAACATAGACAAGAGAACAGATTCTCCTACTTGATGAGGAGGGGCCAATAGAAGTATCCCCCAACCGTTTTTTGGTTGGGGACCTCCTAGTTTGCAGTGGTTGGCCATTTTTGTTTAGACAAGTGCCGAATGTGGGGGGGGGTTTTGGCTGCCTCAAGGACCCTGTGGTAACCTCCCTGGAGGGGTGGGAGGTTGCAACAGTATACCATTGTAGGATGTTTTGCAGCTTCTAGCCCTGCCCAGGGCTGGCCATGGGCTGTTGAAAAGCCTGTTGAAATCACTTTTGGCATGGAAAACAGGGTCAAGATTTCATACACGAGTGCACATACTGCTAGAGCAGTGTTTAGCCCCAACGCCTCAAAAATCAGAAATTCCAAAACCGACTTTTTGGAGATTGTGGCCATGTTGCTGGCCTCTGCCCAAAGCTTGATGCCTCTGTGAGGCCATACCCAGTTTCGTTCCTCAGCTGCCACCTTGTTGTCTGCTTTGTGCCTCTTTGCCACAGATCTGCAACACCACGTGGTGCACTACCGTGGGCAAGAGGATGCTATTTCCTACCGCCACCTTATATTCATTTTTTTCGCGATCTTTGCAAATTCACAACTCAGCATCATCGGTATGGGGAGCTTGTTTCAGTACGAGCTCAATTTCATCACTTTTATGATTGCAAGTATGCATTGCCATGTGGTATGCCGAATCCTCCTACAAAAAACGAAACAAGAGCATGCATGTGTTCTTATGGCTGCTCCCCCAGAGACACCCCTGTTGATATCAACATCATTTTTGAGTCTTTCAGAGAATGGACAAAACCGGTCATGGCTGTATTTGCTCTGCCCATTTTGTGCCCACCAATGAAGAGAGAAGCCGTCAGCGTGTTCTTCTGGTGACGCTTGTTCTTGTTTCTTTTGCATAGCTCTTGAGCCCAAGTGTGAAGAATGGTTTGGCCAAAAGCATCAGAAGCCAGCAAGCAAACAGTAAGCAAGCAAGCAGGGAGCAACACGCTGAGGTACAGTGCTCACCCCAAAGGTGTCAGCCCCTAACTCAGCAGTGGCGGCCATCCATGGGCCACCACAAGTTGAGCGGGTTGCACAAATGCCTGACAATGGCTTGAAGCTACAGTTATTCAACGGTTTCGGGAAACATTGGATGTCTGTGGTGGGCACAGGTTTCACAGTGTGCACTGGAAACAATCATGGATGGTACGAAAATAGATTCTGCACCAGAAAACAAATAAAGCTGTACACTGCTTGTAACCTTGTGTTGGACTCAAAAGCCCTCTTGGTTCACACAGTGAAAGGCCAGTGTTGCAGGCTGTGAATGCGATTGAACAAACAAGATGAGACACTGCATCTGATATTTTCATGCTGATAAAGATTTATATTGTACACTACATGCAAGTTTACAGCCTCTTTGTGGCATGGAATGGCTTGTCACATGGGTGATCCGCCTTACAGGCAACGAGATAGCCAAAGAGGGCCAGAGAGTGTACGTTAGCGCGCTAGCCGTGCTGGGAAAAGTTTTCTCCTATTCTCCTCCAGTTCTCCCCCTCTTTCCCCATTTTTTGTCCCCATGTTGGGGACCCCCAAGATTATTAGAAACCCATACTTCGTGATTCTAGGGGCATCATTGTTGTTTGAAAACAGCACCCCAGTTTGTGGGTAGTGCAATGAGAAGTATTGCGTTGAATGTATTGACCCTTACACCTGTGGGGATGAAGTTGTGCATGTTGCAACATAATTCTGTAATCCTTCTTTACCTTTGCGACCTTCCCATGTTACAATACACCCTATGTTATTTCCTTGGAACACAACCCTGGGCAGGGGTTACAGTTGTCGAACAACAATGCATGAACGCTTTTTGTTCGCCCGCAGTTCTGCTTTGTTGTGTAATTTGTGATTTGGGTTCCTGGGCAGAGGAGGGAGTGATGTTTGGGTGTAAAGCATTGGGATAGATGGGCCAGAACATTGATTTGGATTCCAAGCGTGCTGGGCGCGCGCCAGGCAAACGTACCCTCAAAAGCGGATGTGATACTCTACATCATAGTTTCCCAGCAAAAAAGGAGAGGAGATGCCCTTGACACCAAGTTATAAGATGCGTGTGCTCCGCAGCCCAGCCCAGCCCCAGCCCCAGCCCAATACGAGGTGGAGTGGCCCTCAACACCATGTGAGTGTCCTGGGCCAAAAACCTGTTTTTTGCTTCTTTCTTGATAAACCAGCATTCTGTCACCCCATTCCATATTCTCAACCCTTCAAACTGCAACTCAGGTCAAGGTTGGGGCCAACAGTTTTTGTCATGCTCATTCCCCAGGTGTATATCTTGGCTTGATAGTCCTCCTATCCACAGCGGGACCATCTCTCAAGAGCGAGGCTTTGGGTCTAAGATCAAGCTCTTTCCAGTCAGAGCTGACAGACTCTTTCCACAATAAAGGCACGGTGTTCTCTCAAGAGGATCACATGAACCACACGGTCAGTGGGAAGGTACCAGACCTTTTGAATTTTGGTCCCTTCATCAGAATTCATGCCCTCAATGTAGCCCCATTCCGCATCTGTTCCTGCCCCTCTCAATGTGTGGGCATTGTCGCCCATCATCCGCACCCACTGCATACAATTTTTTGCTCAGCTTTTTTGGCACGGGTGGCACCCTGGTATCCTACTTCTTAGCAGCACCCACACAAGGTGTATGTTGTATTTGCTTATCACAAATTCATGAGATGCTGTATTGCAAGTACTTTTTTTTTGTTGTAAGTTGAGCAATTCTTGTATGCTGAAGAGCGATTTTGAAAGAAAAAGTACTCGCTTTTTTTTTGGAAGCCAAAAGTCCTTTTTTGCAGCACAATGGACTGAAGTTACTTGCTTCAGGGGACCCTGGGGGTGATGTAGCCTCCGCTCTGGGACCCCAAAACAGGAGGGGTCCTGTCACCAACAGCAAAAGAGGCAACGCTGCCGCTGCACAGCACACATACTCTGAACATCTCAACTGTGTGCATGCTGGCAAAAGTCATTTTGAGGGCAGTTTGCATCAGCATGATGGCCTCCCTTTTCTGAGCAGGGAGGATGTTGAGAACCCTCCTCCCCACTTTGTGCGCAGAACTGTTCGAATGAAGCGTCATCAAAGCACTGGGGTTGTGCAGCCAAAAGGCGCTGCACACCATGCAACTGAAATGTTTACGAGGATGGAGGTACATGTCAGAAACTACATGACAATGTGGACAGTTTTTCCCATTCACCAACACACCTCAGACTGCACAGAAAGAGGGGCTGGGTCCGCCTAGCTAGAGGCCTGTTCATGTGGTTCTCCAACTTGCTTGTAATTGTCAAAAAGGAAACCGGCAAGGAGAGAAAATTGATGATTGAATTCTTCGAAACATGGGCTCGGATGATGTGGCACCAAGGTGCACGAGTCACCTGAAAGAAAAAGGATGCTTTTGAGGATTTTTGCAGATTCATGGCAGTGGTACGGGGTGATGAAGTTCGTTGAAGTTCGGATTTTTTTGAAGTAGGTTATTAGAGCGCCGCTGATTTTCCCCAGTTTTTTGTAACCTTCAGCCATCCCCCACGATCTTCTGTTCATATCGTTGCTAAATCCGCAACCACCCCTACCAGTTTGCTCCACACGTCTGCAGCACTCGTCCTGCATCACTCATCTACTGCCCTCGACAAATCTTCGACCCTCCCCATGTTCCACACTCCTCTCCTAATTTTCCCTCTGCTCCCTAATGACCCACCAACGGCTCTGAACAATCTGCCCCAATCCTCAGTAGCCCTCCATGATTTGCCAAATGCACCACAGCCTTCACAGAGAACGCTTTTCTTGCGGTGTGCAGTTGGGGTAAGGATCCCAGCACAGGGGCAAAGAGTTGTGCCTGCATAAATGGGATTCTTGCATAAAATCCCCCCCTGTATGCCATTCATGCTGAATTGGTGTATCATTTCCTTTAGGCCTCTTCTATTCGCAAATACGACACGTGGTGCCTGGAAAGTGCCCCGGAAAATGGGTGTAAACTACCCGCTTTGGGGTCACAATGTTCCAAAGCCACGTGCCCTGAATAACCCTCAACAATGCCCCACCACCGTCAAGTTTTCTGCCTTTTTCATCCTACCATCGACCTATCACCAATCTTCCTACTCCTCTCGCATCCAATCGGACTTGTCACAGTCCCTCACAATCCTTCATGACCATCAACAGCTGTCCACCCTTGGCAACTCCCACCAGTCAAGGCTACGTTTCCCCATCCATACGGAGAAAATGGATCCTGGTCATGCCCACTCTCATTATCACACACGCATTTATTATTTACGATCAATGCTTACACTAGCACCCTAACCCCCACACTGACTATGATACTGCAGATTACCCCCATCCCCACGCAGGAGTTGGTGACAAAGGTTGGGGGCTGGGGCCTGCTAAAATGCAATCCATGCTGCATTGCGAAGTGCTTGAGTATATGTATACGTGTGCCTACACGTTTTAATTGGATCAGCATTCTTGCTCCGTGCACGGCAAGTCCGTCTCCTGCTATTGTGGTCTGATGTTTGCCTCTGGTATTTCCGTAGGGTGCGGTTGTGGCCACGCTGTTCACAGTCCTGATTTCCCCCATTTACGTGCTTCAACATTGGCATGTGGTGTGCAGGTGCAAGCTCTGCACAGGTGTTTACCCTGCCTCTATGACACACGAATTGGCAACAATCACCATTGATGAGTTGGTGCAGGTTTGATGGTTGGTGTGGCGAAGACTGGGTGGTGCGTGATCGCCAACAGTGGATCAAAAAGAGCAATAGTGGGAACCGGATCTTAGGTGCTCAGCAATGAGGCATCGAAGGAAACTATCCGTGCACATGACAGACTCTGCACGTGGTTTTGTGGGCACTACCCCCCCCCCCCCTCTTCTTCTTCAATCAGCAAATCATTTTTCGGGGGCCGATTCACAACCGCCTAATTGTGAGCTCAGGAGAGCTGTGGGGGTTTCCGCAGCAAGTGCTTTTCAGGACTGCTGTTTAGGAAGTTGGGGGGAAATCTATGGGTCATGTTGGACTCGCAGTACGTGGCTACGGGTATCACCTGACGGTCGTTCAAGTGGCGCCGACACCAGTGGCATGCATGGAGAGGAGGTGGGCCAACAATGGGCTAATGTGTGAAAAAGAGAGCGGGCGGCATCTCAAGGTTAAATTGGCTGGGTCCCCTCGCTATGGGGGGGCGGGGGGCAATTGCGGGGCTGATCGATGGTGGAACACGGAAAGGAGGTACGCCCAAACAATCAACAGAACTCCCAAAGCAGAGGCGAGTGGTGCCGTTGTGGGAGGCATTCGGGTTGGAGGGAACGCACACACATGCAGTGAGACAACAGCAAACCCTCTGTCCGCAGGGTCCATGGGGGTCACACGGGAGGGGGGGTGGTGCTGCAACTGGGGGCCAAACGCTCGGTGATGAGTGAGGGGTCAGCGAGGACCGATTTCAGTACAGACGTAAGTGACACCAGGAAGTTGAGTACCAGGAAGTGCAACAGGTGATCCAGACGAGTGGTGTAGGCCGGAGGGTGCCTCGTGGTGCAGGGAACAATTTATGGCGAAGCATGCGGTGGCTTCGCGGTGCTGGGCTATGTGCGTACCGGGGGGAGAATTATTTTGCACAGCACAAAATCAATATGGACAAATTTCGTACTCCTCCCTCGTACCAAATATTTCCTTCAATTTTAAGGATGCGATGTGTCAAAATGTGAGCACCAGGCATGGGCTGCAGGAGGGGTTTTCTGCGCGCTGCATGCAGTGTGAAGGCGCAACATAGATGAGACGTGGTGTCAACTGACACTGCGTTCTCTGTAGGCCCTCAGGACCGCCGATGTTCACCGCAGAAGGAGAGTCATGGGACCAAAGGGACAGTGTGTTTGGGGGGCCAGAGCCATAATCCTGGTGACTGGGAAGCATTTCACCTGCTGAAAGTGGTCCCCGATTTGTTGCCCCGATTTGTTGGAAAATTTCCCCCGATTTGGGGGGGGGGGGGGGTTGCAAGAACCAAAGAAAAGGTGCGTTGGGGGCATGGATCGGAGCAGGAAGCAACAGCAACCATCCACAGCCCATCAGCATTGGACAATGACCATCCAGCATGCACCAGGAAATGACGACAACCGTCGACTAGGATGCAACAACAAGGGGCCACATACCAAAATTTTCCTTCATTTCTAAGGAGCAGTACCAAATCCCCCCCCCCCCCATTTTGGCCGGCCAAAAAAAAACCCCCTGAAATAATTCTCCCCCCGGTAGCGGCTTTGCCGCCTTTGATGCCCGGGTTGACGACCAATGCGACTTTTGGAACCATGGCTTTTCTGGTGCCAGTTTGGAGTTGGAATAGAAATGGGTGTATTTTCTGTGGATTTGCCAGATTTGCTGGTTCGGAATGGGAGTTGTTTTCGCTGATATTTGGTCTGGCGTGGGACAGGCCTTGGTGATGTTTGGGCACAACATGAGTAGATATGCAGTTTTTGTCTGGTGTTGTGCAATGTGCTGTGTCTCTTTGTGCTGCTGCGTTTTGCTGTACTGCAGTACCGAAGGAGACTCCAGGGCATCAACCCACGGGTTCCCACAGGACACAAGTCAGGCCCCAACGGCTGAATGACGAATGCGATGTGCATGGACCCCCGCCCCAAACAAGAACATGCGCGTGTTCTTATGGTGCCTCTCCCAGAGAATCTTCTGGTGCCTCTCCCCCCACCGTTGAGTTGAACAACAAAACCACCATTTTTGAGTTTTTTTTTTTAGAAGAAGGACGTGGTCATGTGCATTGGGCTCAAAGTGCCTGCGAGTGAAGAGAAATTGCGTGCCTGTTCTTATGGCGACACGTGTTCTTGTTTTGGGGAGGGGGTTTAGCGCGTAGGCATGACACACACCGGATGTCTGACTTGAAATGTGTCTGCCACCCAACCCCTCAACCCCCTCAATGGATCATGACACAGGGAAACAACATGCGTAGTTCTCTGTTTAAATGCCCCTGCCTGCAACCTCACCCCATTTCTGTGCTGCAATAGGGAGATTGCTGCCTCATAAATGGGCTGCAATGGACCCGCTGGTGGTCGACACGGCTTCTGCTTGGACCGAGGTGCAGAGGGAGATTCAGGATTCGCGGCAGTTGTCGCGCAGTCTTCAGAGCTGGAGAGAACAGCTGCTGGGGAGTAAGTGGATGGCCAACACATGGGATTACAAATGTGAGCGGGTTTCGGAACGCCTGCAGTTTGGTTGGGGCCTTGTAGCTGTCTTTTTCCTGCTGCAGGTGTGTGTGTGCCCAGATCTCTTTGTGCTCCTGCGTTTGCACACGTACGTGCCATTGGCCCCAGACACATCCCACTGAACAGGTTTGCCATTCATGGCACACTTGCGGTGTAGGCCGCGTTCTGATTTTCTGAAAAACTTCGCCTTTCTTAGGCCTCCCTCCCAAACCCCCAACCCCCCAACACACACACGTGCGCACGCACACACACGTGCACCCACCGCCAGCCACACCAACAAAGCTTCGCGTTCTGAGTCACTCACACAATGGCGGGTAGCAGCAGTCAGTCTACTCACCTACGGCGCCTGCTCCTTATGCTCACCCCGTCCCTGCCTCTCTTCAAACCATTCACTTTGGCTGAATCTTCCCATTCCGGTCCCAAGCCCCCATGGTTTCTCCCATACTCTAGGCTGTATGCATCCCATACACCCCGCTGCAATGCATCCCATACAGCAGGCTGTATGCACCCCACGTGTGCAGCTGAAAAACATCGCACACCATTGTTGGGCACCTTGAGTCAAGGAGCGGGTGGAAGATTGTGGGGACGACCAAGGACATGTCGTGTCAAAGTATGATGGCAACCAAAAGTATTATTCCCCTTTCCGGTCAGCCACACCCCCAACTAGATAGCACACCCCCAACTAGATAGCGCGTCGGGCTTTTGACCATGATGTGGTGTTACACGCACAATGACTGACAGTGCAGCTGCTCCCTCCTTCCCTTCTGTCTGTCCCCTTGTGTCCATGGCATTTCACTCTTTTAAGGCAAGGTGCCCATGACCCTGCAGTTTTGGAGTGTGCTTGGCAATGGTGCACAGAATCTCAACAATTTCACCCCCCCCCTTTCAACTGCAGCTCCAATTCGGGGGGTCCTGAAAAAAAGATCCCCCCCTTTTTTCGACGATACAATTTTTTTTGGGAGTTCTCAAGTTTGAGCCGAAATTTTTTTTTCAGGCCCCAAGTCAGTGGGGTTGCTCAGGTTGGGATTGGTGCTCATGCAGTTTTTGGCAGTTTCTGTTCCACCAGCGTGGAATGTGGTTCAGCGGCTGTAAAGACCCTGTGGTTCCCTTGACAGGGGGTGGAAGTGAGGATGTTGTGACAGATAAGCCACAGTAGGATACAAAAGGACAGGTTTTGCAGCCTCCAGCATTGCCTAGGGCCCATGGCCTGTTTGGAAGCTGCGAAAAAAACATTGCTGTTTTCACTGAAAATTATTGAAAATTGTGATTTTTGTTGAGACAACATTTTCAGCAGCCTTGGGGGCCCGATGCTAACAACCTGGAGGGGTACGATTGCGGATGTTGTGACCGTTGTTTTGTTGAGGTGTACGACATGATGCACATGGTAGGGCGCCAAAGGACGTGTTTTGCGGCCTCTGGCCTGTGTAAGCACGTGAAATCACTCTCTCAACCACAAAATAAATGCAATTTTTTTACGACAAAGTTTCTGGAGGCCTTCATGACCCTGTGTTAGCCCCCCCCCCCCTCCCTTTTTGTAGATGGGTATCTTTGGGGATGGTGTGACCACACTACCATTGTGCCCCCCCCCCGCCGCCGCCCCTGGTTCTGCTTATGCCCCGTGCAGAACATATACAGCATTGGTCACGTCGTCTACTGGCATTGGAATGGCATCACTTTCATTCAGCAGCTGTACCTGGTGACCCTGGTCCCGATCAGCATCGTTGGCACAGCATACGGGTGTCTCAGGAGACTGAAGCCGGGCTGCCGAGAGGAGTGCATAAGGTTGGTTCCCAACGACGCTGAAATCACCTCGATTTGATGTCTGCGCTTCCACAGTCCGCAGCCCCGATTGGGAGGGTGTGAGATGGGCACAGCGGTGCTGCAATCACCGCTCCCTCGCCCGCTTAGGCCTGTCTCAGGACCTGGACCACCTGCCAGGGCGGAGGTTCGGCAGCAACGGGATCAAACTCGATTTTTCGTGCGCATGGGCCGGAACTTCTGCGTCTGATTTACCCTGTCCCCTGAACAGCGATGTTGGGGAGCCTCTCAGGGGGGGGGGGGCTGCCATAAAGGCTCTCGGGGGGGGGGGGGGGGTGCACATGCATGCCTCACGGTGATCAGCACGAAGTGCAAGTCGTCTTGAGGCATGTATGCTGGTTCAGAAAAGCAGGTTACTTTTTGCTCCGGACCTGCACGGCCCGAACCCGATTTATCTTCGGCCGCTGGTGTCTTGAGGAGGGGGCATTTCCAGGCCGAATTGGGGAGGTTCGTGTACAGCCCGCAGGACACCGGACTCCCGTGGGCACAATCCATGAACGCGGTTGGGCGCAGAGGCCTCCCAAAAACGGTCTCTTCCACGGCGCAAAACACACCGGGCGATGGGTGGAGTTGGAGAGGATGACAGGCAGGCTGCAGTGGGTAGCATGTAGCTGGGCCTGGACATCAGCTAATGGTTGTGGAGCCGCAACGTTTACATCTCAACATTTTTTGGGGCCGTTCACAACAAGTCGTTGGTACCACGTGCTGTGGCTGTCAGACCCTTGCATTCTTAGAGGTGTCTATGCCATGGAGCATTGGGCTACTGGGGCCCACATGTTCAACTGCATGTGGCCATTTTTGGGGGACGAATGTTCGAAACTTGCCGGTTGGCGAACCCATGCACTGCATTGCACCAACGTGCCATTCTGTTTCCATGAGGACACTCTGTTGCCTCGCTTCAACGAGCCTCGGGAGCAGTCAGCCCATACCCTCTCTCAGCAATCGTTGCATCCAAAACGGGCGAAACGGACTCTTTGTCTGCTTGCCCGCCGACGTGCTGATTCGAACCCCCTCCCCCCGTCTGTCCCTCTCCATGCCGCCCCTCTGTCCCCTGGGCCAGGCACCAACGGTTGAAGCATGCCGCAGCACGCCGAAGCACACTGAAAATTCGGCTCAGACCAAAATATTGATACCATCTTTGAGCACCTGTGCAGTAGAGAATGATAGTACTCTAGTGGATAGATGCAGTGGCTGTGGTATACAGGTCCCTGATTCAATTCCCAGAGCTGTCAACACGATGTCCTACATGCAGAGACAGCAAAGGTCCAGGCTGACCTATCCCCCCCCCCCTTTTTTCCTTTCTTGTGGTGTTGTGCTTTGACAGGCCCTTGTTATCTTCACTTTGTCTTCTGATGTCTACTGTTGAACCCACTGCTGAGGGGACAACACAACCCAAGAGGAACAAGGAGACAACCAGGAGTACCGTTTGCAGTGGGCAATTGGAGAAGGCATTGGGCAGTACCTATGTTGTACAGACACCCAGGGTTTGTGTTTGATGTAGCGGTTTGCCACCTTTGAAGCTTTTTGGAAAATTAGGTTACCCCCACCAACGGCTTGAAGCATGCCGCAGCATGCCGCAGCATGCTGCAGCATGCCGCAGCACAGCAAATTTTTCTGGGGGACCGTTGGTGCCTGCCCCTGGCCCCATGGCGTCGAATCTTGCCCAACATCCCCACGCTAAATGCGTGCCCAAGGAACAGTTTAGACCATGTTTCAGTAGTTGGCAGCTGAATCACTTCGCTTCAGCTGCGTTAGCTACGCCCCTTTCCAATCAACGCTAGGCGTACTGCATGCTTTGTGTTGTTCGGACAAGGACACAAGGAGGAGATGTGTAGAGGAGTGAATGCATGGCATATCAGGATGCATGGGATCACGGGAAGATCCGTGGGATTCCAGGCAGCTGCATCGGAAGATTGCAGGTGAAATGACAGCTTTGGTGCGTCCTGCTGTCGGATATTCGATATTCGAGGTTCATTCAGGCCCATCGGGACGATGAAGAGGATGACCCAAAGGTTTGTCCCAAATGTGACAGAAAGGGGCGATGTAGTCCTGGGAAGTCCTGCCATCAGGCCAGTGGTTGGGTGCAGGCTCTGTAGTGGTTTTGTCTTTGTGCGTTCATTTACCAACGCTAAGAGCACGGCTGCTTGGATGCGGTTTGTTGCCCAAAGTAAGTCGATTGTCGAAGATTTATGGAGGGTGCACCATCGAATGCATGGCAAAATCTGTGCCATGATGCACATCGGCCGCATTCTGGCCTCTCAAGCGTCGAGCAGAAACCCCACAAACGATGGTCCATTTTCCCTCAATCACGGAGATCTCGCAATCTCGATCACGTAGATGATTGGGTATAGACACGTGCATTTACGTGGGCATGGCCACGCATGGGCACGGCCATGTGCACAAGCACGCGACCTGATCTGCTTTACATTCGGCAGTCTGGCTTGTCCAGCAGCCATTGTAGTCGTGGAGATGCATGAATTCATGCCTTGAGTGCTGGACCTTCACAAGCGTCTTCTCTGGTTTTTTGGACTGCACTAGCTGGGCTGCATGGCGGGCTGTCTGCGCAAGCGCCTGTGTGTGCAGTGTGGTTGCATGTGCCTGTGTGTGTGAGGACTTACCCTCACGTCATGCACACTTATGGCAGACTTCTTGCACACGCGATGTGCACTATTTGCGTCGCTGTTGGACCGAGTGTAGTACACATCTTACGACCAACGGTCTCTTTGCTTCACAGGCCCATTGATCAGTGGTCTTTTGGCGCCTTTTATTGAGGGTTGCCCCGCGGCTCATACAGATACACACCGCACTGTATTGCTCCCACGCACGTACAGTCCCACCCTTTTGTGACCACAAGTGCGATTTCCTCGGTAAGATGATAGTACCCGCACTGGAACACGCAGAGTACTGCGCCATGAGAGGTCGCTCCAGGGCGCACTCCAACAGGAATCCCCTGAGGTTCCTGCCACGTGCTTTTAGTACCAGCGGTACGTTGGGCAGACTTTTGACAGCCTAGGCAATGTACATACCGTCACCCCAGTGAAAATGCCATACAAACGTCCCTCAGCCTCAGTCTCACCATGTACTTGCCTGTTTTTGTTTCTACCCCGGGGGCCTGTTTTGCGCTCTTTTCCCTTTGTTGGCGTGGATTTGCTGCAGCCTTGCATAAGCGGAGGCCAGTGGACCATGTATGGCACGGAAGGTTTCTGACCAGTATTTTGTGGAGGGCACAGACAGCTGGATGTTATTGTGCATGTTTCAGTTGCAACGGGATGCTGTCATGAAGCGGCTATGTTAAAGATGTATTCCATACGAAACTCCTGACAGAAATTCCCAAAGGAGGGGTTGGCGCACAGTTGATGCTTGCAGTTTTGTGTCATCAAGCCTTTGCTGTACACAATTCAGTGCTTACGCATGGCTACAACCAGGTCAACAATGGGGAGGTTTGATTAATTTTAAGTGGGGTCATTGAACTCAAAAGGCTAGAGCGAGAACCGACCTGCAGTTTGGCTTTGAGCTGGTGCATCGATGCAGCCGGGACGTAGCAGTAGCTGCGTAGCGATGTGCCTACTGCGGTATTGTGTCAGCGCCAGCTCCGGGATTGCATCAGCCTTTACTTTTTACCTTTGCCACCGTTGCATATGGTGCTTGCAAACTGGCTGCTTTGCACTTGGACCTCTGAGAAATTCGGAGTACGAGTACAACGCAGCCGCATTTTTCATTGCCCAAAGGGTGCAGCGTTGGGTCTGAGGGATCCGAATCTGACCCCAGACCTCTGACCCCAGAAACATTCAATATCTTTTGTGGACAAACTCACGGCAATGTTCAGTTTGCCGCAGCCACTGTGTACAGAACAGAAGTGATTTACCAAGTAGCGACCGACAGATGGCAGTCAAAATGCAGAAATTACTTGATACTTGCCACTTAGGCAGAGCAGAACACAGAAACCCCTTACCCCCATGCCCTGATCCCTTCTTCCATTGGCCTGTGGTAGATCCTTTTCCGTTTGAAGGTGGGCTGGGCATGCGTTTAATTCCAAGAAAGGAAAAATGCCCTGCAGGCCCCCAAAATGTTCAGTGGCCGGGCCGGCTGGTTACGATGATGCAGCCCAATGCCGTCTGTTTCGTGTAGTTTTCAGCCATTGCTAATGTTGTTATTACTGGTGTGGCTGTGACGTACATCCGGTCCACCGGTGGACATGTGCCTGCCACTATTATTGGTCCTTCTGGGTTTCTGGAGCATGGCATGCAATTTCTGATGATGAGCGGTGCTCCGCCACGAGGAAAGCAATTTCCCTCAATGGCTTGAAGTTGAGCCCATCGGATGATGCTGATTTCCGTTCCTGGAAATGCGGGTCGCATGCCAGCACAGCATTGTCTGGGCACAGGGACCCCTTCTGACCTACATTGTCCTGACTTTGCCGGTGCCCTGCCGGCACTCTGGTTGGCGGCTTCCCCTGTTTATTGGTTCCTGCTCCTGTTGTTGTCTTGTGTGGGGTGTTTCTTTGGTGTCCTGCCTTATCCATGGCAGCACCTCTGACCATGTATTGTGTAGAGCCCATTTTGTCTCACCGCTCTCTGCCGCTCTCATCCAATTCCTGGGACCACATTACCCTTTGGAATCTCCCACACTGCCCCATGGAGTATGGCATGCATCTGCCCGTGAGTGGAACATCGGGAGTGCACGGCCGCGGCCAGGCGGCTTGGGAGCAAACCTGAGTGCTCCGTGATGGAGCCTCTCGCTGTGTGGGCGACCAGCGGATCAGTCCCAGCTGCCGTCCAGATGGAAGGCGTCCGGAGGGCTCTTAACCTTATAGCCTATGGGCCGTGCTCCTTCATATGCACGCCTTCCCACTTTACCCATTGGAATGGGTGGCACCAATGCATCCCACATTGTGTGCCCACACATCATGTTCTACGCAGCAGCGCTGGTTGTTTCCTTCCGACACACAATGCCCTCCCCCAGATGACACTGCGCTTCAGCTCGGGTCGAATGCAGCAGCACTCTCAGTCCACTGCCTTTTCTACCCGACACCGCAGGACAGCCTCCCACCTTCTTACAGATTACACAGCCATGTCTCAGGCAGGCTATGACAGCCAACACACGTTGCGACACTGCTGTGCTGCCCCCTTGAACAGTCCCCGGTGCCCAAGAAAAAATTTCCTTCCACTTGTACTTGTAGTGGAAAGGTTAGCTTTGGGTTCTAGCACATAGTCGCCCTAGTGGAGTGGGGGGGGGGGGGCGCGTTGTCATTTGGTGACAGCTCCCGCCGGGGGTGGGGGACACCGTCGCATGTTCTGCGGGGACGGTTCAAGGGGGCGGCAGGGTGCACTACATGTATGCATAAATGGCACAATGGCATGTCTATGACAGTGGCTGTCTTTTCATCGACGTGGGGGGGTCCTATTTTATAAGACCCGCAGACCACCAAACACAACTCTGACCACCGTCACCAATGTGGTGGCACTTATTATTTGTTTTTTAATGACAGTTGCTTGTATTCCAGTTTCACAGGAGGCTACCTCCAAAGACTGCCTTACAACAGATGGCCCGCCAGTCCCGGTAGTCTCACTGCAAAACAGAAATCATCCTGGGCGACGTTGGTTGTTTGGATGACATGGCAATCAACAAGCACCCTAGTCCGTCTCGACAGATGGAGAACGCCCGAACCAATAAGCCGCTGAGTTGCAACATAAGGAAACGCCACGCCAGATGCTCAGTGATGCACCCCTCTACTGTGCACTGCATATGTCCTTCTGACCGTCAGAGACTACTGGCACACTCTGGTACTACAACCCTCTCCTTGTGTCAACAGTCTTACTGTTGTTTTCGTAATTTTTGGAACCATGTCCTACTTTGCCTTTTATCCCCCCCCCCCTGTCAGAGCAACAGTAGGTGTTCCGTCAAATTTCGGGACTTTAGTGTTGCTCTTGCAAAGGGGGTAGTGTCCTACCTTATCCATAGCAATACATCTGACCGTGTGTTGGGCAGAACATTGAGATTTTCTTGCCCCATCCACGGGCTTTGACCCCACAAGCATCTTTACCGCTGTCATATGCCGCCATTTTGTGTGTTGTGGAGCGTTTCTCGTGCAGTGTGTCTTCGACAGCGCAGTGTGTTGCTGCGCTTGCATGTCCCCCCCCCCCCCGGGAACCATCATTTTGGCACATGCCCCCCCTAGTGTTTCGGAGAACCGTCCCGCACCCTTGGGGCAATTTCGAGCAGGGGCAGAGGATACAACGGTTCGAAAATGGGAGCAGGGCTGGTCGTGTGCATTTGGATTGTACGAGCGAGCTGAATGCATTCAGCTTGGCAGGCACGCCCCAGGGCCACAGACAGGGACATGCCAGAATCTGTTGCCTGTCTGTCCACCCATGTCATGCTATTTGGTAAGTTTTATGGGCATTTCTCATCAAAGTAGTTTTCTTTCCTTGAAACTTTGTCGCAAATTTGTGCCTACAACAGGCGCAGTGCTTAGGGAAAGTTGGAGAACAGTAAGAATTGACAAGTTGTCAACTGTCAACGACAATTGACCTATTCATCTTCCTCACAGGGGGCTTTTCAAGACCTCTAAGTACCGGGGGGGGGGGGTGCAGCGTAGAATTTCTGTGTCACACATTCTCTGCGAAGTTTTTGTGCGCAATTTGTTCACTGTTTTTCTGGATTTGCACGAGTATACCTGAGGCTGTGCCTTTGCTCAATTGTACCATGTAAAGGATTGGGTAAATTATAATTAGTTTCCCATGGAAGTTGCAGAAGTGCTGAAGTGGGTTTTTCCCTCGTTTGTAGTGTTCCTGTGGCATTCAATTGGGTGCAGACAAAGTGCTGTTTGATGCACCAAGAAAGTCGTCCAGGAAATGACAGCATCCGTCCACCGTTTCACATGAGCAACTTTTGCCAACCCTGCATAATTTGTTTGCTCATTCTTAAGAAATGGCACAGGTTTTGTCAAGCCAGAATTCATAGATTTTAGGGATGGGAGAGTTTGGGGTGGTGTGCTTTCACACTTTCCAGGGGCACCATCAGTAGCTTTGCAGCTATCGTCTCTGTTGGCAGTAGCGTGCTGATTCGCAGAGCATTGGGTATGGTTAATTTTAAGGGGGCTTGCGGTAATGGGAAATTCCCAGTTCTCCTCAGGTGCAGAGGGCTGTCCCGACGTCATGGCATGAACATTAGGATCAGTTGTTGCATAAAAAAATCATGAAGGGTAGGGCCAAATGCTGCGCGAATGATTCCTCAAGGTGAGAATTAGGCAATAAGCATAATTCCTTTTGGTTGCATTTAGAATTGATATTCAGCATTCCTGAAGGGTGTATCTTCCTCGAGGGGAGGGGGGATATTCCGTGCAGAGGAAACAAAGGATGGCCAAACTCTTGTGGATTTGTCTGGGACTGCTAGGCGGTACCTGGAATGGTGCAGGTGAATGGATGTCCGCCCTTCCAGATGCAGCAGGGCTTGCCCCTGCAGCATTACACCATGGTGTACAGCATGCGATCTAACCGGCAGCAACCACGTGAATGCACGGGGCCTGGCCAGGCAACCACTGAGCAAACATAAGTCAGCCATGGAGCCTCTTGTTCTGTCAGCGCCGAAGGCACCCTGCCATTTGACCCTGAGGATCGCAAGGGCGGGACTCAGTGCCCTCAAGCCGAAGGCCAATGCTCCAAAATATGCACTGTCTCTTTGATCCTAACGTTCACAAAATTTTCATTTAACATCCAAATTACATCTAATATTCAGTCACCAAGTCCCAAACTAACACAAGACCAATTATCCACATCAATCCCTGGTCCGTCGCCCTCCCACATTGCATATGGGAGAGACTCCTTTGCCGTAAGATAGGTGTGGCTCGGGTGTTTGCTTTGTAGCATGCCCACGATTGATGCAGGGGGCATTTGCCCTCACAAACCGCCCCCTCATCCTGCCTACCAGAACCCTCCCACTGGTGTCCCCCCAATCACCCCTTAGTTTCCAACAGCTAGTTGGGGGGTGGTTGGATCTGGACCACTTCTAACTGCCCCCTCCCCCAGTGAGGGCAAGGGGAGAGGAAGTATGTGCAGATGGATGTATGGCCGTCTTCCAGCCCATGGTATGAGAGGCGCAAACATGGCATTGCTAGCAAACGAGCAAACATGGCGACACTGACCAGCCCTGCAGTATTCAAGCCTGAGCCAGGGTGCACACCCCAAGAGGGCACATGGGCAGGGACACGGACGAAGGGGTGAGCGATCAACAGCCACGGTAAATGAGGAAAGCAGATAAACGCTGCGCACGGAGCACAACCAGAGATTGTGTGGAGCCCTTAGGGGGAGTACCTGCCGCAGTGTGTGTGCGGTGTGGGTACTGGGGTTGTTCCGCGGACCCTTTCATCCACAGCCAATCACGGGGAATGGTAACGCCTCAGAGCCCACCAGGTACCATCTACAACTCCTCTCCCGGTAGACCATCTCCTGGAGAAGTTGTTCAAATACCTGACACGGTGCACGCCCGGTGCGCATACTCCCCCTTAGTTGCGATCCCTGTGTTACAAGTCTGTGCATCATCACGGCCCGACCCGACGACTGGAGAGCACAATGGACAATAAAACGCCCACGTACAGGAGGTGCATGCAGGACATCATCCCGCTAGAGACGCTGGACAGGCCTTTCTCCTTTTCACACAGCAGGCTTTTTCGCTTTTACTATTTTTCCCATTTCTATGCCCAAGTGGCGTGGCAGTTTTCTGACACTGCATGAGTGAGTGACAGGCTACAGATAAGTTTCAAATATACGTCCCACCACCATTGGTGGTATGCGACCCAGGAATCGCACGGGCCGCCCGTGCAACATATGTTGTATTTATACTGTCATTACTGATCCGGCCCGTCTGGCCGAGCACTTACGATGAATTTGTGAGTCTGAAACAAAAAAAAACAAGTCTGTGCATCATCACGGCCTTTCATGGTAGACATATCAGAAAAGGGACATGATTTCTTCAAGACGCTTCTGGCCCTCCTGCCACATTGGTGTTTTGTGGTCCAAGATTTCTTCAAAATTTGTGTTTTGTCATGTGACCTGTCTTCCTGAATGTGCATTTTGTGGGGAACACTGTGGGGAACAGTATGACAGCAGTAGGCACCAGTATGACAGCTGAGGCACAGCAAAAGCGCACCCATTCAGTTGCATAGTTTGCATAGTTCCAGTCGGTAGTTTGACGAGAACACTGGGAGCGGACAGGAGCGCCAGGCAGGGGCAGGACAGTACGGAGAGGACAAATGTACACACAGGGCCGCAACATGTGGCAGGAGCACAAAGAGCTAAGGTGCTTGGTGTCACGGGCAAAGTCGTGCGATCAGTCAAAACTTGGTGTGCATATTTCACCACTGATGCCCAGTGCAAATGGCTGAACTTGAGCCACGTGCAGTCCAATTTTTGGCGGCCCGAAAATTGCTTTGCGGGGGGGGGGATGGCATGGGCGCCCGGCGAAGGAGGGGGGGGGGATCCAGAAATGGGCTTCCGTGCCGGGCCCTTTGTTTTGTGTAAGGACAGATGTTGCCCACCAAAGGCGCCGGAACACAAATTTTGGCCCGGAAAAATTGTTTTCACGAAAAAAATCCCCCCCACATATGTGTAGTCAAAATGATCAGCGCGATGTGGGGATCATTTTGAGCCATGTATGTTGGGGTCGGACCCCCCCCCCCCCCGGCACGGCAGGTGGGGGCAGCGCCAGTCCAAAACCCCCTCCCGGCACGGCGACCAAGGAGAGGGAGGGGGGGGTTGGGCAAATGGGCTTCCTTGCCATCCCCCCCCCGCAAAGCAATTTTCTTCCCGCCTTTGTGTGCTCTGGCAAACGTTGAGAGGGGGGGTCTCAGGCCGTTTCCATCACCCTCTGATGTCCCCCCCCCTTTCGTCCAAAATCAGGATAGCCGCGTTGAACCCTGATGTAGTGTTGTGGATGCCAGAGTGATTCTGGAGGGTAGCGACCATCGCTGATTTATGGCCAAAATCAGGACAGCAGCAGCAAGATGGCGAAAGAAATGTAGAATGTGTACACATCCACACATCATCGACATGCAAGTGTGTCACTGAAACGAATGTAGGCAAGTTTGGGCGTATGGACTGCGACTGGTTGCTCTGCCTTTCTTGAGTTTCACGCTGAACGCTTTGCTGTTGTGGGGCTCCTCAAGCAAGAGAGACCTATTGCATGGATAGACGAGGAGAGAGTGCGCGTCCAAGTGATAGAATGTGCCACAACGTGTTCCACGTTCAAACACCACATCCCATCCTTCCATGTCCATGTGCTCTCAAACAGACGCTCATGTCCCGCAAGCCTTCTTGGCTTCACCGCTTCAGTGATGCGGAGGGTGAACGGCGGCGCTCTTCAGCTGGCGATGATCAACCTCCTGCCCCAGCGCCCTCCGTCGATGTCTCCCGTCGCCGGGTGTCGTCGTCAACTGCGACCTCGAACAGCGATCTTGAGCCGTCAAAACGCCGCCGTAGCCGCTTTTGGCAAAACAAGTACAATATGTTTGGCTCCGAGTCAATGGAAGATGCGAAGTTCATGGCTGATGAGGTATCATCCCTTCCCGAGGGGGGGGGATGAAGTGCAGGTTGGGATCTTCTGAGACCCCCGCCCCCTCACGCAGCAGATTGGACCAACGGCTGCAAGTGTCTTGGCAAGGACATTCAGTCAATTATACCAACTATTGCTTTCTGTCTCTCTCTCTCTCTGTCTCTCTCTCACAGCAGCAGATGTTGGGGGCCAGGCTTAAACTGAAACCCCCTCCCCCAATTTACCTTAGCTCACTTTCATCAGGTTGTACCCCCCCCCCCCATCTCCACTATCACCTACCTACATACGTTTCCCCACTGCCTGGGAACAGACAAAGTGTGCAATTTTCTCTCCAAAACTGAAACAGTCGCATGCATCTGGAAGTTCCAACGGGCACACTTCCTGAGCCTTTATGGCACCCACCAAATCTGATGGGCCAGTACCTCCAGACGTCATAGCCCGGCAGCCAAAGCCTGTACGTCCAACTATTCACAAATGTTCCACGTGTAGCGTTGTTCATGATGCGATCGCAAACTGGGTTTTTCATCGCAGATGGCGTGGCTGTCCCAGACGGCATTCCTCAAGAGTATCGGAAGAAGAGGGCCCTGCAGCGCCTCTCTGTCAGGAAGCATGCCTGCCCTCAGAGATGCTATATGCTGGGAATGTCCAGCATGTGCAGGACGGGGCTGCAAAGGTCCGGTTTCGGTCCTTGCACATGGTCTCGGGGGGGGGGGTGGCCATTTAGTGACCATTTCGCCCGGGGGTTGGGAGGCGTTCTGGGGTGCCTGCCCAGCGGGGGAGGGCAGGCATTGAATCCCTGGAAACCAAAAACCCTTTGGGCCTGCACTTCCATGCCTCTGTACCGCCAACAGTCCCTTTCTGACCCCTGCCTTCGCTTTCCCTTAGGCCAAGAATTTCATCGTGAAGGAGACGCACGGTCTGAGTCGGCATTTGTTTATTTTCGCTATAATACGGGGCCTCGCCATGGCGTCGTTCGTTGGACTGCTGTTGATTAGTCTTGTGCAGGTCACTGCCCATGCCTTTGTCACTGTGTGCGTCATTGCCATGGCAACTGCTGGTGTCACCGCGTATCGTGTTCTGCCTGTGCCATGAACATGCCTGTGTAAGAGCACATGCCCGTGCCACTGCACATGCCTGTGAGGGATGTGCCCCGAGCGGGAAAATATCGCTCTATAGGGGGGCGGGGGATGCTATGTGAAATTTTCTTTGGAAAGCCGCTGGGGGGTGCTTTGATTCTCCGAAGATTTCAGTGCCTAACTCATCAGTGGCTGAGAGTATGGGTCCGACACTGATTTTTTGTCAAGATTTCAGGGGTATTGTTTCTGCCTGCTGGAACAACACTGCGCCAGGTACAATCCTGAATTGCCCCCCCCCTTCCAATTGCCCTCTTTTTTGTTGTTTTGAGCAACCCATGTCTAAACACACCGCTTCTGCCCCTCCTGCCGATTGGCAAACGGTCGGAGGAAAGCTGGTCTCGTGTTGCGCACCCCTCTCGATGGTTGTCAGACACTGAAGGCCAGACCTCAGGGCCGCCCAATCACGAGCAAATATTCTGTGTTTCCACATCATGTCTTCCATTGTGTGAATCCCTTTGATTAGGGGGCCTATGAGGGGTCCTATTGGGGGGCCTATTAGGGAGCCTATGAGGGGGCCTATCGGGGGTCCTATTGGGGGGCCTGTTAGGGGCCTATTAGTGGGCCTATGGGGGGGGTTTTAGTGGGCCTAATAGGGGCCACATTGGGGGGGGGGGCTAATGGGGGGCCTATTAGGTGGCCTATTTGGGGGGCCTATGTATGTATGATGTGGACACTGTTTCCCTCGGGGCAGTAGTGCATGACATCACCAAGGCCTACGCTTGCAGGTGCTGCCGCGATGCAAAAAAAAAAGATGTGCCGCCAGCTGCCATACTTCCGGAGCCAATGTGTCACAGATAGTTGGCAAGCATGCAAGAATTCCCAAATTTCTGGTCCTTGGGATGCTTGTAAAGTTGGTGAGAATCCTGCCAACGCTTTGTAGAACTCCGATCGTGCTTCCCTCCCTTCCGCACTTATTAGTAAAATCACCTTGAAGAGAGGTTGTCAGATCAAGCGCAGGCGCGGGCGTCGTATACCCCCCTTTTTTGGGGTCATTCGCGTAGCATACCCCAAGGCATGATATTTGATGTCCAACCCCTTGTAAAATCATTATTTTGCCCAATAAGACAATCCCCCAATGTATTTTTTGATTCTGAGGCCTCTATCCCCTAAAACTGGATATCACTTTTGGGGGGGGGGGGGGGGGTCAAAAGTTTTCGCTCAGAAGGCTCCAAGCAGTGGGGAGGCAGACTGCTGTCACATTAAACCCCGGTCGAATGGTAACGCAGCCGATTGCAGAGTTTTAGCTCGGCGTTCCGAATCTTGGGGGGGTCAAAAGTTTTCGCTCAGAAGGCTCCAAGCAGTGGGGAGGCAGACTGCTGTCACATTAAACCCCGGTCGAATGGTAACGCAGCCGATTGCAGAGTTTTAGGTCGGCGTTCCGAATCTTGGTCGGTCGACTGTCGTCGGCGCCGCCGCCCCGCCATGTACGCCCGACCAGGATTCGAACCGCCGACCAAAAAGTCTCCGGTCAGCTGCAGTACCATTCGGCCACTGCTCCTCTGAGGCCATCAGTCCTCCCACTGCTTGGAGCCGAGTTTGCCACTGACAAAAAACCCAAACTGTGTGTTTCTGTCTGACTGACTGCTGGCCTGGCTAACTGACTGATTGGCTGACTGACAGCCTCTCTTCAAGGTGCACTGCCGAAGGCAATAGATTTTTTTTATTCGTCGGACTGATACAATTAATGCTAACTAATATTGTGTCTTGGACAAGTTGTATCCGAGACTAAGGTGTACCTTGGGCACTTTTGGGCAAGCAGTATCTTGGACAAGGGGAGGAAGGAATTGGGCCAAAATGTCCTGGGTCAAAATGGGTCCAAGGTGGGTCTACAATTGGCCACAAATGTGCATGCACTGCATACACACAGTATACATGCTGTATACACACCGCATATGCACTGCATACACACTGCATACACACCGTATACGCACTGTATGCACACCGTATGAACTGTTTTCACGCATTACACACACAGCTGACACACCCCCACAACGTAACCTTGTGTATACCGTGTGTACCATATGCATACGTGTACTTACATATTTACCATATGCACCATTTTCGCCCACATATGGGGTGATCATGGATGTCTGGAAGTCCCCCACCCTACCCCATTGTCCTTTCTGCAGGTGAATCTCCAAAGCCAGGCCGCTGAGAATCCGGCCAACGTCACTGTCTCGAGGCGCCAGTTGTACGTGAATGGCGAGCCCTACTTCGTGCGGGGTGTGAACTACAACCCCATTCCACGTGGCGAAGATGGGAAAAATTACCCTTATGGCGACTACTACACCCCAGAGTACGCCTCGGGCAAATTGAACCATGAGACGGTGCTGAACACCTTCTACACCAACGGCAGCTTCTTCGAAGGCATCTGGAATCGCCTGAAGGGCCACGAGGCGTACCACGAACCCCATTTGCGGGTATGCGGCATCCCGAACGCCCGCCCTCATCCTTGCCAACCTCGATAGCCAATAAACCAGGCTTTTTGGTTGTGGTCCAGCACGAGAGGGCAGATGTAGCCAAGGATCTGCATATTTGGTGGAGTTGGGCTCGCTGAGTTGGTGCCAACCAGCAAGATTTCCTCACCTCTGTTTGAACCTAGGGTGAAGGGAGGGTGTGAGCAGCAAGCAAGCAAGCTGGTGTGACGGGAGAAAATCGTATCTCGGCCCATGTGGTTCGGAACCAGCCCAAATTTTTGGTGAATGGTACCGTGGAGTGTGAATGTACAAAGCTTGAGCTGGAAACTTGACGCTGGCGGTCGGGTGCGGGTGTGGGAAGCCGAAGAGCTTGGTTTCAAAAGCTGTCAAAAATGGCCAACAATTGCCTTTTCTTGGTATTTTTTTTGGTGCGTAGCACTCACGCGAGCGGTTCCATATGCATTCAGACCGACCAAAAGAGATGTAAAAAGAGGTTCTCTGGCCATTATGCCACCCACCCACCTGTCTTTGTTAGCACCCTTGGATACCGCGCTTTGGTTTAGAAATGGCCCAAATGACTACTATTTTTTGTCAAAGTATTCGACTGCCTGAGACAACATTAAACCCACAGATTCCTTTTTTAAGTCTCATGAAGATGAACAATGATGCGCTGCACAGCTAAAAAGCCTTGAGCTTCACAAACACCCTTTTAGCCAGCTTGGGAATGAGGGTGTTGTCGCCCTCAGCAAGGGCTGTGGGGCGTGAACCCTTAGCTGGCGCTGGAGTCAACAGCTAGGCCAGCCGGGCTGGTGCTTTGTCGAGCAGAGCGCGTGGCTCCAGCAGCCCCCACCCACCAAGGCCCCCATGGCCTACAGGCACCTCTGTGGGCGACGCCTTGTCAGCGGTCTATGCAGAGTCTGGCCCTGATGCAGCCAATGCTTGTGTTTGTCCACGGGACATGCTCGGGGACACCCACATTTGTGTGCTTAACCGGCTCCCATGCCTTCGGCAACTGTCCATCTCCTCGGTGTTCTCCATCAGCAGAGAGAACTTGAGCCTCCCCCCACCCCCCAGTGGGTTGACCGCTTTTTGCTTTCAGGCTGCAGTGCACTTGAGAAGGTGGGTTTTCAAAGGTGGGGGGGGGTCGATAGAGTCCCCCAAAACTGGCGGGGGGTTCGGAAACAGGGCTCCAGGACAGGACAGGACCATCCACCAATTATTATTTCGCCAAGCGCATTTACCCCTGTGAGAATGTTTCGCGAAGCGCTTTCCGGCGAACACTTTCTTGAGCAAAGCGCTTTCTCTGGCGAAAGTGTTTCGCAAAACACTTTCACTGTGAAAGTTTTTTGCGAAACACCTTCCCCGGTGCGGCAAAACAGTGACTGCCAGTACCGAAAAAATCGCGTTGTTATTTTTTGTTTTTGGCACGCGAAACATCTTCCAGCGGCCAAACACGCTTCGCAAAAGTACAATAGATTCGAAACTCTTCGCCAAGATGTCATGAAAAAACCCAAAGCAATCGGCGAAACTCCAAGCGCTTTTGCTCAACGTAAGCGATTCGCGAAGCGCTTGGAGTTTCGCCAATCGCGTCCCTTTTTTCGTAGCGCTTCGCGAAGCGTTTCTACTTTAAGTATGAACTCTGGCGCCGAAAGATGTTTTGAGCATTGAAAATGGTCGCTTTTTTTTCCACCAAATGCATGGCAAACGATGACTTTTCTGAGGGGAGGTCGTGCGCGATAGGGGGGGGGATCATGCGAGATAGCGGGGAGGTGGTGTGTGATAGGGGGGAGGTGGTGTGTGATAGGGGGAGGCCATGTGTGATAGGGGGGAGGCCGTGTGTGATAGTGCGGAGGTCGTGTGTGATAGGGCGGAGGTCGTGTGTGATAGGCCGGAACAAAATCCCATTTTTATCCTTTGCCGAATTTTGGGTCCGGGTCACCTCTGGCCCGGGGTTCAGTCTCGGTAGGATTTTCGGGGGCCTGTCAATTGAGCCTTGGGGGGGGGGGGGCTAGCCAGAGGGCAGTATTGACCTCCGCCCCCCCCAGTTGAAAGCTCGCCCACCCTTTGCTCCTCTTAGCATGTTTGCCGCCGGTGCCACCTCCAGAGCAGATGGTGCAGAGCAATCCAGTGGTGGCATGGGGCATCAGTTGTGTCATCTCCCTGATGGTTGCTATTGAGGCCTCCCCTCCGGTACCTGGGTCCCTCTGCCTCACATGAGGAACTGTGGTGCTATGTCTGTAGTAAAAATACTTGGTTTTGAAACTGAGTCAAACAAAGAACTGCAAGCTTTCCCCCCAAGTTTCCAATTTCCCTTCTGATGACAAAAAAAAACGGAACACTGCCTGGGGATTGTGGACGTGGGCCATGCGAGAATCGCCACCCTGGGATGCGACACTGCATGGCCACAGTGGGGGGCCACACTGTGTGATTTGTTTTTTGGCCTTGGAAGCCCCTTTTTCAGACCTCTCCACTGTCTCTGGAGGGGCGTTCGACCCTTGCTTTGCAGTTGGACGCGTCGCTGCCCCCGTCTCCTCAACCCTCCGAGGGGGCATCTCCTCAACCCTCCGAGGGGGCATGCAAGTTGCTTGAGAAGCGTCATTGCGTAGCAGTGCTGGAAGCTGGAGACAGGCAAGGGGGCAGTGTGCACCCCACCCCTTCAGGAAATCAGCAAGACCTTCAATACCATCCGAGTCTACTCCTGGAACTTGGACCAGCAGCACCGTGATTTCTTGGATTTGTGCTCCAAATACGGTCTCATGGTCATTGTCACGTTTTGGATGGACAGAAATCTGTATTATGACCTGACGGATGATGCAACTGTGGAAGAGTGCATGGGTATCCCTTCCTAAACCCCACCGCAGCCCCACTGCAGCGCTCTTAAGACTAACGAGCACGTGTACCCGAGTGTGTCCCGCAATGTGCAGAGTGTTGTGCGTTTGTGTCGGTGCATCAGAAGCACAATTCCCTCCCCCAACGTATCGCTTCATCCCCTGCCCCCTCTGCATGGGCACCACCTACCACCATCCCAGCCCTCTGCATGGCTGTCCTTGTGCATTATTCTCTTGTTCTACAACCCCTTCGGGTCAGCAGGACGCGGCGACCCGTGTTTTGTAGGCACCAAAGATGCTTTCCACAGGCGCATGTCTGGACTGCAGTGCTTTGCCGGCATTGGCTGTGGTCAGGGTCGTCCGGCCGATGGTTTCCAACTCAAGTGAGACTACACCTCCTCCCGGCCCTCTACCCCCGCCCCCCCCGTGTCCAACGAATGCCTTGCACATCGAACATTTCCGTTCGGACTATATTTTTTTATTGTTCGCTGGGCACGGCGGGGGGGGGGGGGGGGTACATGGGTACCCCTTCTGGTACCACCCCCAGCGCGCTGCGGGTACCTCCATATCACTCTGCACGAGCCATGCCATGTTTGGTTCCTTGCCCTGCCCATGTCCCTCTTCTCTTCCCCAGCCAACTTCAGGCATGTCCTACGCCAGAACAAGGGGCATCCGGCGGTCCTGATGTGGGCCATCGGGTTGGAACCGAACGATCCCAATAACCCGGCGTCGTACGCCAACGTCCTGACGATGTACTTCGACTTTCTCGAAATTCTGAAGGACGTGAGGTCTGAGAGGAGGGCGTGGGTGTGTGGGAGGAGGGGGACGTGGACGCGGCGGGGCTGTGTGAGGGATGTAGGCGTGCGAAGAGGTTCTGGAGGTGTAGAAGCAGGGCTGAGGCGTGTGGGAAAAGGACCGCAGTGTGTGGGACGGTTGTCTTCCAAACGTCGTCGGTTGCCGTCCAGACGCGTTGTCGGAGCAGAACATTGATGTTGGCGTGAAGGGGGGCGTACATTGGGTACCAATGATAGCGTTGCCCCATGCACATAGGTACAGGCGGTCTGCACTCGGTAGACCCTGACGGCTGCCGGAAATGCGGTTTGCTGATGTTAGATACTGCGTGCATTTTTGTAGTGGCTTGCGAGGTGAGGGTGGAATGCATTGTAGTGATGCGCCGTTGACGCCGTCGGTTACCCTCCAACCGCCGTCGGTTCCCCTCCAACCGCCGTCGGTTCCCCTCCAACTGCCCCTCCAGCCATCGAACTGGGTGTTGACGGCCGCCAGCAGTTTTTCTTCCTTTTTGCTCAGAGGGACCGCCCTGTCTGCGCCCTATCATCAGGGACGATGAAGAGACAAAAGCCGGCTACTACCCGCATCCGTTATTGGTGCCCCTGGCAGACTTCAACTTCAACGAGATTGTTGCGTCCTACAGCACCGCTGCCCACGATGTCTGGGGGGTGCAGCCGTACCGAGGGGGCACCTTCGGGGACCTGTTCAAAACATTCATCAGCGAAAAGCCGCTTCTGGTGTCCGAGTACGGGATGGACGCGTACAACGATGTCATCCTCAGCAACAGCAACGTGGATTGTTTGACCATCGTATGTTGTATGGCGCTCAGGAGCAGGCTTTCCGCCATTGTCCGCCGGTGGGGTGTGCTCAGGGGAAGTCGGGTTAATAGAGCCCTTCAAAACTGGGGGGGTCCGGGAAAAGGGCTCAATTGACAGAACCAACTTTTTTGAGCATTGAAAATGGTCAAATTTTTTTTACCAAATACATGGCAAATAATGACTTTTCGGAGACCCCTCAACGCGCTGATTCCAAAAATCCCATTTCCATTTTTGCCGAGGTTTGGGCCCGGGTCACCTCCGGGGCCCGGGGGTCAGTCTCGGTAGGATTTTGAGGCCCATCAATTGAGGGTTTGGGGGGGGTGTCTAGCCAGAGGGCTGTATCGGACCCCCCCCCCCCCCGAAGTTGAAAGCCCGCCCAGCCCAGAGGCTGGGCCCTACGGAGTTGCATACAGGACGCAGCTGGTTCCTGCTGAGTTCCGGTTGCAGCGACAACAGCCGACATTACCGAGTGGCACATGGAACGGCGCTGGTCTTAACGAAACCCAGTTTCCCTGGCGGACTCTTCTGCACAGGAGCCAGGGCAAGGCCTGGACCATGCCCAAGGTTGGGGCTGGGGCGCAGCAACGTGGCTGCACGGATCACTGTGAAGCGACTGAAGCGACCGCAAACCGCCCCAAAACCCCAGCGGTGGGGGACAACGAAGAGCACGGCGGTCAGATCCGATGAGTCTCTGCCCGCCCAGGCCCCTTACCATTGCGCTGGCGCCTGCCACACTGGGCCTTGGCGGCGCCCTCTGGAGGTTACCTGGAGGTTGTTTGTGGGTTGTGTGGGGGTTGTTGGTGTCGGGGGTGTTTGTCGGGGTTGTTTGTGAGTTGTGTGGGGGTTGTTTGTGGGGTTGGGTTGCTTGTGGGGGCTGTTTGAGGGGGGTGTTGGTGGGGGGTGTTCGAGTTGTGAGTAGCCCGTTCGTAGGTCGTTTGTGGGTTGCCTGGTCCCCTCCGGACTCGTGCCCCTGCACTGTCCGAACCGTTTGTCCTGCAGGACCCCAATCTCGAATGGACGGGCGAGGAATATCAGGCGATCGCCCTGTCGCGGCTTGCGACGGAGGTGGAGTCGCAGAACTCTGCGGACCCGCACTACATCTTCCTGGTGTCCACACTGCACCGGGGGTACGCCCTCGACGAGTACGGGGGGTACTCCGTGCTGGAGTACAATAATCTGTCGCAAATCCTGGACTACACCGTGAGCCACCAGCGGTTGGGCCGGTTCTCCCTGGGTCAAGGCCTCGTCAATGAAACCTCTGGCGGCATCACCACCAGCGGAACTATGCGTCTGGAGGACGTCCCAGTGGAGTATCCGAACACGACGGACCCCTCGGCAGAATGCCAGACCGCAGACGGGCTGTCGACTTGTAGTGAGTGGAACGGGAAGCAGGTGCAACCTTCCCTCGCAATACTGTTAACCACGTTTACCATGCACCATTGGGGGGGAAATTCAGCTGAGCACAAAAAAAATTGATGTGGGAAACTTTGGAAGCCGTCCCTCGCACCGAATATTTCCTTTAATTTTCAGGATGCTGTGTGCCAAAATGTGTGCACTGGACACGGGCTGCACGGGGGGGGGGGGGGCTGGTTCTGCGTGCTACATGCAGTGTGAATGCGCAGCATAGAGATGAGACGCGGTGTCAACTGACACTGTGTTCTCTGTAGGCACTCAAGACTGACGAGTTCGCAGCGGAAGACCATACGATTCATGGATGTACCCTGCTCTGTGCTTGATCAGCTGCGCCTGCCCCACACAACAGCCTGTGCATGATCGCCACATCATAGCGACCATCCAGAGCCCACCAGGGAACAACAGTAACCCCACAGACCCCACCGGGGAAGAACAACCACCATCCACTAGCAACAGCAAGGGGCCGTATACCAAACTTTTCCTTCATTTCTAAGGAGTGGTACCAAATCCCCCCCCCCCTTCAAAAAAAGCCCCCTTCACATTATTCCTCCCGATGGTATCCTGCTGCATTGTGGCTGTATTGACAACAACCCGGCATAGACCCGCAAAACGCAGACTGAATATGGGGTGCAGAATGATGTTGGCAGTCGGCTGTTTGTTTCTCGGGGCTGTGCTTGCGCAGTTCCAGTTTTGCTGTAGAGGTTCATTCAGACTGCCTCAATGCACTGCTCGACCCACTGCTTGATTCTTTGCCAAACTGCATTAACACATACCGGCTGTCAGAGACGTGGTGGGGGAACGGCCACGTGAAGTAGCAAGGCAAGGGGTCCTGATCGGGCCGGCACAAGGGCAGTGTAGGCTGTCAGGGAGCGGGTCACACGTCTCCTTGAACCTTCAGTCTCCCTCCACGCTCAAGAGCGACCCGGCGCTTCCGAGGCTCTTGCCCTCCTCCACATGATGGTACCAGCCACACAGCCACACGTGCGCACACGTATGTGTGACCCACAAGCCTGTCATAGAACACCGAAGGTGCTGGCTGGTGCCGCGCTTCCAGCCCAGACTTGTATCCGGGCAGAGTGACAGGGTGTATCGGGGCAGACCCGGGCAGAGCAGGAGCATCCTGTGCCCCAGCCAGACGTGGCTGCCAGAGCAGGAGGGTGCATCCGGGCAGACCCGGGTGCCTGAGTGCTGGCTGCAAGCCTGCTCCAGCCCCCCCCCCCCCCCAGCAGTTGAGAGGTCGCCACCCCTTGTGGAGGGTTGAGTGCCCCCACCCCCCCCTGAAGGGTGGGTGGGTGGGGCACACCTCACAAAAGTTTGTGTGCCTCAAATCGGTCTCCAACTTTGGGCCTCTTGAGTAAATTTCACTTTTGCCCCAAGGAAACCTTTTCTGATGTGGGTGGGTGAAGGGGGGGGAGCACCGGCCGCAGCGGCCGACAGAAAGCAGCAACCCGACGCAACATGCGAAGGGAAGAACGGGTGACTGTCCAGGGCCCCGTAAAGGAGCAACAACCAAACGGAACGTCACACAGGCAACCAGAACAGCGGGAACAGGGAACCAGAATGGAGGGGATGGGAGAGCGTGCGCACGGGAGGCAACGACAACAAAGGGGATGGCGTGGCCAGCCAGCCCCGTCGCTACCGGGTGCCAGGGCAACCCCTGCTCAACCGGCATCAGGTGGGGGGTGTCTCCCGCAGCCCAGATGGGCTGTTTGCGCGCAACAGGAGCGGGAGCCCATCAGGGGCAGACCAGCCGTGAGGGGGAAAAGGACATAGGTGGACGGCCGGGACAGCGCGGGGAGGAACAGGGCACCTGGGCCTCACGCACACACAGCGAGGCAGGCTACAGACAGCCTGTGGACAGAGGCGCGTGGACAGCAAAAACAGGCAAACGACCCCGGCAACAACCAGCACATCCTCAATACGCCAACTATTGGGCGCCGCTGACGCGCAAACGGCACACCATGCCACATTCAGCACAGCCCCAACACACCAACTGCTGGGCTCCGCGAATGCGGAAACGACACCAGCAAGAGCACCAGCCGCAGCGGCTGGCAGAAAGCAGCAACCCGACGCAACATGCGAAGGGAAGAACGGGTGACTGTCCAGGGCCCCGTAAGGGAACAACAACCAGACGGAATGTCACACAGGGGGGTCGGCAGCGGCGGGCCATGGCCTCTAGTGAACCCCCCCCCCCCCCACCCCACGCCCACCCGGTGGTCCGTCAGCGATGGCCTGCCCCCCCCCCCCCTCCAGACAAAAGTGACCATCGCGGGAAAAAACCAAATTTACCGTTTGGGAAAATCTTGTCGGGCCATGTGGTACACAAACTTGTCGCACCCAGACCCCCCCCCCTTTCCTCTCTTCCAACACATCTGTGGGCTCTGGAGCCCTGCGCACATGCCATGCCCCTGGGCGCCCCTGGGCGCAGTCCCCTGCACTAATTGCCCTGCCGGGGGGGTGGGTTGCACCCTCCCTCGTTCCTGCCGTGCTCGCAGCCCCCCCTACGCCGTCTGCACCACTGCACCCCACCCAATATGCCTCGGCGCCACTCCGTCGTCCAGCCACCGCCCCCGAATCCCACGCCCCATCTCACGCAACACCTGCCCCATCCCCCCCCCCCCCCCCCCACTGCCATGCCACGCAATCAACGCCCCAAACAGGTCGGCACGTGCTACGCCGTCTCCGAGATGGACCTCCGCGCCCGAGAGATCATGGAGCGGTACGGTGGGTCCTGCGCGCAGTCGTGGGCCTGCGCGGTCGTCGCCACGTGCTACTTCAGCGCCAATCCCAAGCACTGGTGCGAGGTCACCAACTCCAGCGTCTGCTACGACACGTTCGAGAGCTGCGGCCTGGAGCACGTGGAGATGTGGGATTTCCCTCCGTCGCTGGCGTACACCCCCGAGACCCCGGAGACGTTGAGTTCATATGTGGATTCGGCTTCTCCCGCGGAGGTGCGACATGTGCATAGTTCTGTGCTCTAGGGCTGCATCGTACCGGAGGGGGGGGGGGGAAGGAAGAGGCGAAACGCGGGCTGACAAATTTCGGCGCAACAAAAGTGTGCCAAATTACGTCGTGGCATTGTAATGGCCGAAGCCATTTTTCCAGGTGTCATTCGTGGCATGCACATTCCCATTGTGCCTGCGCACTTTGCTCAGGGACTGAGAAGCCCAGAAAGAGGAAACGACAACATCCAACCAAAGGCCCGCAGCAAATAACAACCCTTATTCACGGTCTGAGCCTGTTCTTGTGCCGCAATCGGAGAATTCGTACCACCTTCTGCGGGGGCATTTGCGAACTGGTGGCAAATTTTTCTCCGCCCCAAAGTTCGCCATTCCATCTTTCGCACGTTCCCAACGTTCCCACACACCCCCTCCGGTACCGCACGCAGAGGACTTCTGCTGGACGTCCGTTTCCACTCGTGTGTGTGTGGCGTCGACACAATCGGCGTGTCATTACGAATTCGAATGGGCGCGAACAACCGAAAAAGACGTCCCCGCCCCGTTTCACTTCCACCGCTCGTGAGCAGAGGGACGACGGTCATACCCCCATTTGCCAGAACACGTCTCACCCCCGTCTCATCAGAACTGTACCATAGCCTCTTCCAATGAACAGGTGCGCACACCCGGAAGTACCGACCGGCATCCGTACTTCGCCTTCCGTGGCACCCCCCCCCTCCCCCGCCCCCGCCACCACTGCAAAGGGGAGGCGTGCCCCCCCCCCCCCCCCCCCTCCTTCAGTGAACCTCGACGCATCTGCGGCGGCGGTGTGGCCAGTGCATCACTGGCCCGGGTCGGTTCCCCGCGCGTGCGCGTGTTGAGGGGGGTCTGTCTTGCAGTGTCCCCCCCTCCCTCCCTCCCCGCGCCGCTGCCGGCCCCGCAGACCGTTCGTGTGGCACCCGCGAAGAGGCCACTCTGTTGCGGGGTGGGAGGTTTGTTCGTAGGTGGCGTCATGGTGCTACTCCACCATCGGGCGTATGAGGGTTGGCTGCGGTCACACCCCCCAGTAGCACAGCACCGGGGGCTGTCCGGCGTAAGGGGGCGCACCGTGCGCTGTGCGAAAAGTCGGCTGTTTTTGACCACCGATAGCCACGGGTCCCAGGGTCATGAATTCTGCACCACATGCTGTTTTGAATTGATCATGCATGCTTCTGTAGGTGGGTGGTTTTCAGGGGTGTTCCCGGGATAAACAGCGTAATAATTGGCGCTGTGCCCGCGCTGCGCCCGGGCTGTGCGAAAACGCCCCCTAAGTCGCTTTTTCTTTTGTGTAGGTCGCGTGCACTTTTTTTTGGCATAAGTTGTGTGTGGAAAAAAAATTGAAAATGCTATGGGCACGCGAAAAAAAGGTTTTTGTAACTTGTTTCCACACGTGACCCAAAAAAATGGCATGCCATTCCCGCTTTTTTTCCGTACTCGACCTACGCTTTCCTCCACCGGGGGCCGCCACTCGGTCGTAGGGTACTTTCTGGCCCTGACTCCCACATTCCCGCCTCATTGGAGAGCATGTTCCGACTTTTACGGGCTGGGAGTGACGGCATGGGAAGCCTCTGCCAGCGCTGGCAAGGGGGGATGTACGTCGGGGCAGACCGCCGCCATTTTGCGCAGGGGGGCTGGCATTGCAGCCCCCCACACCCCCGTCCGCCAACTGCTGCCCCCTACCGCACCTCTTGGCATCCGCTGCCCACTGCCGGGGGGCAGGCCTCCCTACCACACAACGGGGCGTTCAACCGGAAGCACCGACGTACTCAACGCCCCCCCCCCCCCCACCCCCCGAGCCGAGCAATCGGGGGGGGGGTGACTGCAACGCGTTGCGCAACACCCCCCCCCCCCAAACACGCCTCCATGGCACACACATCCCGACACGCCCACGTTCGGGAACAAGTCGGGGAAGGCCGTATCCGCTGTGCCCTTCGCCGGCGCCGCGCACACACCCCCACGTCCCCTCCAGAACCGCACCATCACCATCGACGGGCAGACGCTGAGCTTGGCCTTCAGCGACGAGTTCGACACCGACGAGCGACAGTTCGGGTGGGGGCACGACGCGCGGTGGGAGGCGGCGGACTACTCCGTGACCGGGGACGCCCAGTGCTACCAGCCGGAGATGGTGACCACGAAGGACGGCTCGGCCGTGTTCACGTTCGAGCGCAACACGTCCTTCGTGCCCAGCAACAACAGCGCGGGCTGCGAGTACCGGTCCGCGCGACTCCAGAGCTGGAACAAAGTCTGCTTCACCGGGGGGTACCTCGAGGCCCGCATCAAACTGCCGGGGACGTCGCTGGTGCGCGGCCTCAAGGCCGCCTTCTCGCTGTTCGGCAACTTGGGGCGTGTGGGATACCCCGATTCGCTGGACGTACGCCCGCGCCCCGCCCTGTGCCCTCCTGCGCCGCATGCCCTTCCTCGGGTCCCCTCCCTCGGGCGGTCCTGCAGGGCTGTCCTTGAAACACGACGTTTTTTGCTCTCCATTTTCACTAATGAGCCAGCGATCACCCGCCAAATGCTGGCGGATAGTAAGTACCCAGAATTTGGCTCTTTGAGCACCGACTGCGGGTGAAGGTTCATGTGTCGTCTCTTTACCAGCGACAATCCTCAGATGGGGTGTGTTAGCGGACCGTTTGACAGTTTGCTGTGTGTGAGTGCCCGTGCCTTCTCCTTGGTGCCCCCATTATGCGCCCAGTAGGCGCCCTCTAGCGCCCATCAGGCGCGCGTTAGGCGCCCTTTAGGTGCGCATTTGTTGGGTCAAGCGAACGTTGATGAAAGTTCTTTTTTGCGTGAAGGACAGCCCTGCGTTCTTGCAGAAGTCAGTTGCTTTTTCATTTTGACTGAGGAACACCCATTGCCGAATGCGGTGTTGCGAATCAGCGCTTGCGGTTGGCATCATGTCATGGCGGCCGGCGGTGAGCCAGGGGAAGTCGGGTTTTCAACGTAGGAGGGTGGGGGGGGCTACCCCCCCCCAACCCCGAAGTTGAAAGCCCGCCCACCCCAGTAGCTGAATAGCGGTTGGCCGCCGCCCGATGGCGGTCGGATCGTAACCGTTGGCGGTTGACGCTGTAGCGAAGGCGGTTGGCATTTCATCAATGACCCTGTGCGTCTGTCCGTCGGTCCACTAGCCGTTTGGTCCGCCCGAGGGTCTGCATGTGTCGTTGTGCATCCATAATCGTTTGTGTCCGCTACGTCTGTGTGTCTACGCATGCGTCCGCCTATCTGTGTGTCTCTGTGGATGTTTGTCTATTGGAGGACACACAGGCAAGAAAGCGACATCTGTTGGAGAGGCGGTGCTTCTGGTGCTTTCCCCTGGACCATTGAAGCAGCTTCGCCACTGGACTGAGGAGCGACAATCTTGAAGCCCTGACAAGCCCATGTTTTTGGTGCAGCCTTTTGCATCGTTGTTGCATGGCACCTCGTCGTCCTGATGGTGACCCAGAGGCTTTTGTCCTTGTCACGGCAAAACCTATGCCGAGAGAGTCTCTGCACCCGCAGCATGCCATAAATGTCCGGCATCGCAACACTCTATGCCACATCTATTGGTTCTCTGGTGCCTGTCTGGCATACCCATCCCCTCCCCTCCAGGCCTCCCACAGAGTTTGGATCATGTCCGGTGCCGGTGACAGAAATCAGGCATCGAAGTGACCCTACTCCGTTATTTCGCCCTCCCCAATTATGTCTACATCCCCAAATGGTCTACTTGTATTGTGTCGATCATTTGGAGTTACTCGTTGAAGTCGCTAGGACCCTCCCTCCTCTGGGTCCCAGCCCCGGCTCTCTGCCTGTCCCGCAAGCAAATGCCGGGGAGGGGGAAAGTAGGAATAGGCGAAAGTTGGAACAGCAAAATTTGGCACAACAAAAGTGTGCCAATTTATGCCGTTTTTCCAGGTGTTATTGTTAGTGCTCTTGGTGCGCCCATTTCCATTTCGCCCAACAGCCTCTCGGAAATGGCAGCAACCATCCAGAAGCCTCGAAGAAATACAACCACAGACCCATAGGAAACAACTGCCACCATTCGCGGTGTATGCTTGTTTTTGTGCCACACTCTGGGTATTTTGCAGTGGTATTAATTGGTGCCAAATTGTCTCCGCACCAGATTTCGCCGTTCCAAATTTCGCACGTTCCCAATCCCCCCCTCCCCCGGTAGTGTAGACAGATAGACGCACGCCTTCAGGCGATGGTCACGATCCTTCATGACTCCATCCAAGACGCACGACCAGCGTATGTGCGGGAACACGCGAAGCATGCGCTTACATACAGACCATTTACACAACGTTGCCGTCGGTATCGACAGCCGCCGCAGCGCTGCCCACCCCTTGTCCGCAGGGTCTGTGGCCATTTTCCTACAACACCTGCGACGATATTGCCCGCAATGGTCAAGCCGCATGGAACAACAGCGAAATTGGCCGCCAGCTTTTCAGTGCCTGCGACAATTACTTGACCACCTACGGCTGGACCCCATTCCAGGGGCGCGGGGTCCCGCAGGTGGACGTACTTGTGTCGGAGGTTCCCGTGAACGACTCTCTGGGCATTCCATGGGATGGTGTGCGTGGGGCGCACATCGTCTCAGGGCTCACGTTGGGGCCCAAGATTCCGCCCAACACACTGCACGGCGCGGGGACCACTGGGGACTGCAACTCCACGACCGCGGTTTGCACTGGAATCCACGTGCAGAGTGAATACCGGCATGATACAGGTTCCGTCCCTTGCGCACTGTGTACTATGGGGCACACGCCATGCCGCGGTGCTGTGTGGTGTGCAATGCAGTGCGGGAATGTAGCCTTAGGCCCCGCAACCAACCCGAATGAAGAATGTCTACCCAATAGTGAATATGCACAGTTTGCGATTGTGTTTGGTTGTTTGGATGCATTCCATTGGGGCCGATTTGGACCACGAGAACTCGTGTTGCTGACACATTAAGAATTCCATCTCCACGCTGTTGTGCTATGTTTGGTGACGACAAGAACTTAGGAAGTGAAAAATCAAAAGAGACCTCTCTCATTCTCTTGTGTTGACGGGTGCCGTGCCGAGGTGCAGTGCGGTGCCGTGTGGTCCGCTGCTGTGTGCCTGTGGTGGTGTTGTGTTGTGTTGTGTTGTGTTGTGTTGTGTTGTGTTGCGTTGCGTTGCGTTGCGTTGCGTTGCGTTGCGTTGCGTTGCGTTGCGTTGCGTTGCGTTGCGTTGTGTTGTGTTGTGTTGTGTTGTGTTGTGGGGTGGGGTGGGGTGGGGTGGGGTGGGGTGGGGTGGGGTGGGGTGTGTGGGGTGGGGTGGGGTGGGCTGGCGTGGCGTGGTCTCGTGTAGTGTGGTGCTGTGGTGTCACGTGGTGGCTGCAGCCTCCGCCCATCAGCGTATCCCAAGGAGCTGCCCTTGCCCGAGAAGGACCCAGAGCTTCACCTCTGGTGCAACTCATCGGTGCGTCAACATGGTGCAGGCCAAGCATCCAATGGGTATCTTTCCTCGCAAAGGGGCGTTCCCCATGCCAATATCTTGCACTCCCTAATGGAAGCACTGAGAAGAGAGGGCTGAGGGTGAACCCCTGACTAGGGATGCCCAAAAGGAACATCTCTCAGGTGTCTTGTCTGTGTCTTGCTGAGTAACTTAGAACCAACCCTAACTCATAACCAACAATCCCTTGCTTGCCCCATATTGCTACACAGCCTTTGGATTCCGATTCACATCATTGACCATTGCCTCATATTGCTCCATATTGTCGTCTCTCCTGCGTTGTGAAACACCGTGGCACTTTGGCGCCGCTTCGTGATCGAATGAACACACAACAAAGTAGTGGCACCATTAATAGTTAGGCCAAAGAGGAAAATGCAACTAAGCGTGCAGGAAGGCGTCATCAATGTATTAGATGGATGGCATGCAAGGCACCATCTGCAGAATAGCCACCTCCCTACATAGCACAGACGGCGTGGACTGCAGCCCCAACTACGCTCCGCATTGACTCGCACCACACTGTGCCGTGTAATGCTTGTCATGACCCACACGCGCACCAGCACTGGAAGAGCACAAAGTTGTACGGCAGCTGCATGTGGTTCACGTCGCGCTGGGTGGTCGATGGGGCGCCTGCCCAACAACTCAGTGGGGACCAATGTACCCGCCACTTGTGCGCCTCAGCCCACAGCGTGGACCTCACGACTATGTCATGAAAAAAGAACGCCACGTCAAGTGGTACCTGGAGTGCATGCCTCGCCCCAGGGGCATGACTAACTTGTGTGTAACCTCTAAATTGTGAGGTGGGCTACCAAAATACCCAAGGGATAACAGTGGCACTGGATTTGGGGGGCGCGTGCTGGAAGCAACAACAACAGATTTATTGGGGCTAGAAGTTATCGCCAGCCCCCCTCTGTGTTTCTGTGTCAAGCAAGGTGTAGAAAGAGAGAGGGCGGGCGGGGCGAGTGGGACCCTGTGAATGGCACAACATGGAGTCTGTTGTCCACACACACTGTGTGGCCATACTGGTCAGGCGTGCTACCCTAGTCCTGGGGATTCTTGTGAGACAGCTTCCTGTGAGTAAGGCTGCGGATGGACTGCCCCTAATTGTGGGGGTATCTACTGGTGTGGTGTGGTGTGGTGTGGTGTGGTGTGGTGTGGTGTGGTGTGGTGTGGTGTGGTGTGGTGTGGTGTGGTGTGGTGTGGTGTGGTGTGGTGTGGTGTGGTGTGGTGTGGTGTGGTGTGGTGTGGTGTGGTTTCTCCACCTCCTGCCTCGATGAATAGTGCATTTGTGTATTTTCATCCACGCTTTTAGGCATGGACCGGTTCTGCATGGAAGGCGATGGGCAGTTGGCTGACCCCTATCACGATTGTGTGTCCGCAGACGTCAATGTGTACCCCACCCATTTTGAGACGTATCACAGGTCCATGGCCTTCCTATTGCCGTCCTTTACCCTTGCCCTACCGATGCTCCTCACCTTCGCATGTCTCCTTGCGCTCCTGAGCCCGGGTGGTGTCGGTGGTCTCATGTGCGGCAGGAGTGCATCTGACCTGACCTGTGTTGGGGTCACGGGGGGGGCACCAGGACCGGATCCTTTACCCCCCCCCCCCCCCTTGCTGGTTTTTGGTTGGGAAGTGCCGGACCATGGGACCTAAGGAAATTTTGCTTGAACTAGTAGAGGGTGAAAAAATGGGTTTTCAACCCATGTGTCTACACTCAAAATACTCAGTTTTTTCAGCAGAACCCAATAATGGATGAAAACCAAATTGGACCTAATATGAATACCATGTTGGTGCCCTCAAGAGCGGGTCAAAGAGGCAAAAAGTGGTTGGTCATACGCCCACTCCTTCCATCACACCTTTCACCAACACCTCCCTCAACAGCAACGGCTCCTCCTCGTCCTCGTCCTCCCCCTCCTCTACAACACCCCCGATGCCACCACCAACATCTCATACTCCACTCATGCCACCCTCTGAATCGGAGGCCACTACAGGGGGGGGGATTGTCGGACACGGCCATTGAAGTCCACCGGGAAGCGGGCAAGAGACAAGAAGCGTCTGAACGCACTTCTCGAGGCCAAAAAGAAGAGAACCTGTCAAGCAAGTGATTCGTCTAGTGACGACGAGGACTACTTTGATCGTCCAGTGGACAGGCGCTCTTAGCGCCCCTTTCATTCCCTTCCTCAACTCCACCACCCCAATCACCCATGTTTTGAGACCCCACGGAGGAGAACCCCATGAAGGGCACGCGGCGCGTTGGTGCACACAATGTACAACCGGTGTGCGGGCATAGAGAGTGCGCACATTGTGGGCGTGTGGTGCGTGGAGAGAACTTTTTTTTAAAGAAAAACGTATTGCGCGCGTTGCAAACCCTCCCTCCCCCCTCTCCTCCAAAGGGTTTCGAAACATACATGTACTCCTTCTTCACAACTTGCATGGTTCGGCTGAGCTGGGGCGCCATTGGCAACAGTGGCCGGGAATTGACTCGGGGGTTCTATGCCCTGAAACACAAGTACCACCTACCATGCTCCCCCCCTGTTGCAATTTTTTTTGCCAACATACATACCGCAAAAATGTTTAGCGCATCATTTTAAGCCATATATGTTGGGGTCCGGGTACCCCCCTCCCCTTCAGCCGGCCCCGGACCCCCCCCAGACCCAGCCCCCCCCCCCCCCCCCCCCCCCCGCCCTGAAATTGGCTGGAAAGTGGGAGGGAGTCGGCGTATGGCCCGATGGTACGCCCTCCCCCCCCCGTGGTGGGGTCCTGGAGAAGCGTCGGAAGATGCATCAGTAGCTATCAACTCATGTCACCATGCCATGCCCTCTGCTGTCTCTTTCAGCCGACGTCCCTTGTGCCGCATGTGCGTGCACACTGCGAAGCGCCTGCATGCGCCGCGGGGCTTGGGGTCCGGAACTGAGCTGAAACGTCCCCCCGTGTACCAACCGCCATACTCAGCCTTTGTGGCAACCCCCAACCCCAACCCCCCCAACCCCCCCCGTGGATCGGCAGGCAGAGGGAGATCAGGGCTGGGAGTGGCTGCATCGTCACCAAGGCACATGCATCCTGCAAAGCTGCATCGGGGTGCCCACCAGACTCCAACATAGATCTATCCTGAGACCCTTCAGTTTCTGCTGCATCTCCCTGTCCCTGAAACCCCTCCCCTCCCCAATCAAAGCGTACTTGAGGTCAGGGCACCCCGAGGCCAGGTCCCAGCCTCAGCTACAGCACCAGCCAGGCTAAAAAAATGCAATACATCGCAGGGGTTTCCCGGGGCTACATTGTTGGTGAATGAGCCTGAGGACAAAAGCATATCCGGGTCCAAGCGCCCAGCATGTGCCCGCTGCTTACGTGTGTGCACCGGTGTCTCCATGTGTGCACAGTCCAGCCGACAACCTGTGCACGGGGTCGACCTGCACAAGTTCTCCAATCCGTGTGCAGTGTCTGCATGTGTACCAACAAAACGGTGCACAGGTTTCTCCCTTTTGCACCGTGACTACAAACTTAGCCCTGTGTCTACTGATGTGTGTGCACAGCCCCACCTGTGCACCGTGCACAGCGTCCACAAACGGTTGTCATCCACAAGAAGGTCGGTTTGCCTCCTCGTTTTCTTCCAGCACAAGGGTGCCCTAAGCCCCGCCCCAGCCCGCCCTTTGTCCACAGTCCCGCGTGTCCCCACGCCCACAGCCCCAGCCACGCAGCCTCAACGCCTGCTGTGCACAGGTACGGCATCTTGATTGAGCCAGGGCAGTACATGAAATGGTACGTGGACGATTTGCTTGTCTTCGAGATGAACCAGACGGGCCTGAGCACCAAAACCAACCCCTCCAACTCTGCCGAGACGACGGGGCAGCGCAACATCCCCCTGGAGCCCATGTACATCACCCTGGGGGTGAGCTCCCCGGATCCCTCGGACGTCACATTACCGGCGGAGATGGGCGTGGACTACGTGCGGCTGTACCAGGGCGCCGGCCAGACGCTCACCTGCGACCCCACGCTCTACGCCACGTCGCAGTACGTCGCGGCCAATCAGGTGATCCTGGGGGTCCCCACGTGCGGCAACGGCGTGTGTGATGCGGGGGAGTGCGAGCAGTGCCCAACCGACTGCCTCAACACGATCGCGTGCAAGCGCGACTGCCTCGTGCCGCAGTGCCAGACCCGCGACCCCACGTTCCTGGCCGCATCGGAGTGGGCGTTCGAGGTCTGCTTCGCCCAACCCCAAAGCGCTCTTCGACCCTCAATAGCCCCGAGTGACCTTTCCTCACGCCGTCCGATACCAAGCCACTCATCAGTTTTCTACATAGCGACACGGGGGAGCGAGAGGGGGGGGGGTTGGCACAAGGCCTGGGTATTAGGTTGTTTGCCTTTCGCGGCGCCTGTTGGCCTCTCGTCACTGCTCATTCTGACCCTCCGTGGGTCCCAACGTGTTTTGGTTGTGTCAACAGTGCCCCTGGACGACGTGTCCTGTTTGACTACTCCAGGGTCGGCTGTCCCGGAGACGGGCTGTTGCCCGTGCCGTTGACCAGGTGCATCCAGATGCACACTCCGAGTCCATGCTGGGTTTGCCGACTCCAGCACTGACTTGTGCGCGCTGGGGTGTGCATCTGCAGGATAATTTTCCTGACAGGGGCTTCAAACAACCGAGCGACAAATAAGCGAGGGGGGGGGGACTGCGAGGTGCTTCCAACTGAAAGAGATGACTTGGTAAACCCAAGTGCTAGCGAGCACAGCGCACCAGTCACCTGCCCCAATACACACACGCACCCCGCGCATGCACCCATGCACACACACACACACACACACACACACACACACACACACACACACACACACACACACACACACACACACACACACACACACACACACACACACACACACACACAACCTTACAATATTCCACGTTTGCGTTGTGCTCAGCACATAGTACCAGCAATAGTACCAACAACGATGGTGGCACCTCTCCCTGTTGCAGGACCCAGCTTCCCCTGATTAAAAAGGAGCCCTTCGCCCGAGTCAGCGGGTTCTGGATGCAGCTATGCAGAGGGCAATTTTGTGCACAGTGCTGGTCTGCATGAGCAAAGCATTTTTTAGGCCAACACAAGGCGGGTGGCTGGTTCAAGATCCAGACCCCCCCCCCCCTCCAGACCCCCCAAAGTTTTCGAACCCGTCTTTCTCCAATTTGAGATTTCGGGGATATTTTATTTTGGCCAAGTGAGGGGGATTTTTTTTTTGTTTAGCCCTGTTTTTTGTTTTTTAATTTGTGGAGAATTCAAAAATGGGTGAAAAACACAAAAAAATATTGTTGAACCCCGACCCAACCTCCGGGTCGAACCTTGGCTGATGGGGAGCCTGAGCTGATGGGCAATTTTTTTCTGAAAAACTTTTTTACGCCACTTGTGTTGTACAAAATGATGGGCGCGTCATGGGGGTCATTTTGAGGTATGTTGGGGTACCGACCGATCCCCCCCCCCCACTCCCCCGGGGACCTGGCGGCTGATCGGCCAACCCACTGACCCCTCGCCCCCCCCCCCCCCCCCCTCCCGTCCAGAACCCCAAAAGTTTTCACACCCGGTTGGGGCTCAACATTCGAGCAGGCCACTCCCCTTGGGCCAACATTTTGGAAAAAAGTGCCTACCCAAGGTTGCACCTGGAGCTGGAATGAAAGTACTGAAGAGGAAGCACCATATTTCGGTCCATACCATGGCATCAATTTGCAAACCCGATTTGTGCACCATTTCAGTACCGTCGAGGATTGTGGCGCAGGTGGTTGGGAAACCAGAAGGCTAAGGCAGCCACCACTTCTCCTCTGGGTCGGTGACTAGTTGACTGCAGCGCGGGATTGAGCCCTTACCCTTGTTTCCTCGCAGGAGGGGCTCCATGTACTAGCCCATTGAGCTCCCCGCCCCGGTGGTGGGGAGTGGCGGCCTTGCACCCCGTTTGTTCCCACTGGGCTCCACGTCATGAAACACACAATCACAGGGTAAGTGTTCCTTAACCAAGCAATAGCCAGGCACCAGGTACACAATGGAATTGCAACATGCGTGACACGTGCCCATGGCTTTCCCTCCAGACCGACCCCAACTTCCCGAGGTCTCTTTGCGATCCCATGGCCCCCCTCCCCCCCCGTCCCCCCAGGTTGGCAATTTGTTTCCCTGCAGGAAGCAGGAAAACCCCAGAAAAAACTTTGCACTGCGTTGACATGCCCCTGAGTGACATAAGACATAACAATGAGAGTTGGCACTGTGCATGGAAAAGTACTATGGTACTCTGGAGCTTTGCATAGACAGCACCTGCGGATTGTGAATTGTTGTTGCTATCTCCGACACATTGCAACCTTGTGTCCAAAGTGACTCTTTGAGGTCATTGGAGACATCTACAATGACAGCACACACTTGCTGTACTGCACTTGTATGCCCTCCCCCAATGTTGGGGCCAACTGTACCACAAGCTTCTAGGCATCTGCACTGCTTTGCCACAGGTTCGAGAGGCGACAGTGCGAGCAACGGTTGCATGGTACGCGGGCGCACCGGGCATGCGTGTCATCATCCCACACAGCGGGTGGCTGACCTGGCACTTGCAGGTTGCGCAGTACCACATACTCCTCTGTGAAGGCTTCCGCTACCGCGTCACCGTCACCGCCTTTGCGGTGACCGGCAATGGCACCATCACGGTCCGGGTCGGTGAGGTATGATCCCAGTCTGCATCTCATTATTGGGGGGGGCTTTTGCTGTCAAGGCGGATTGTGTATACCGGTTGGTACTTCGGGGTGTACGAGGGTTTGGGTTTTTAGAAATGAATTGTTTCCTCCCCACGACTGAAGCTAAAGCAGACAGTGGACATAATGACACCCAAATATACGGCCATGCATTCGATCCCAGACTTTCTGTCGTTCCCTCAGGTATTCGTTGTGGGGGACCGATCCTCGCCCTTGGACTCGGCGTCTCCTCCGTTGCATCCCAATTGAACAATGGTCAGCGCTCTGCAAGCCCCCCCCCCCCCCCCGGGATTTGTTTCGCAACAGCAGCAATCAGGCCGCAGGCACTTCAGAGCCCCCGTGGGGTTGCACTGCACAAAGTTCTCTGCTCAAAGATACGGCAGCCGCAGGGTTACTCCCGAGATAGAGTGAGTCGCCCGATCGTGTAGTAGCAGCAAAGTGTTGTGATTTTGTGAATACCTGTTCGATGACAGTTACGCGTTGTAAAGACATTTGCCAACTCTGCTTTATTTGCCTGACGCTTACGTGATTCTGCATGTATTCGGTTTGAGTCTGTTCTGGACCACTGCCATTTCTTTCTCCAAACTCTGGTTACAGACTCTGTGTCTATGTGTGCGTGTGCGCGCGTGTGTGTGTGTACGTGCTGGCGGGCGTGCGCGTGTGCGGGCGTGTGTGCGTGCGTGCGCTTGGGGAAACTGCTTCAGCTTGCGGCCACGCTCCCGACCGCCGTTGCCTGCCCGCTACTCCCTTCTAGTCTGCAAAGCATGTTTTGTGTCTGTGTGTGTGGGCAAGCGGATACGCTTGGCTCAAAGAAACAACTCAGGGTACATCGTGGCATGATAATCAGTGCTGCGGATACACGAACACACAGTCTCCCCCTCGCCGACGGTATCACCGCAGGGCCGGTGTTAGGGACTCAGGAATGAGATCCACCTCGCCCTCCGTTTGTACCGCTCTGAAACAGAGGGGCGCCTCGCCTCATGACAATTTGCATGGCCTGGTGAGGTGTTTGGAGACCATTGCCCTGTGACCTACGTGCCCTGCTGTGCCCTGTATCAACGAAGCTGGGTTTACTGGCCGTTAGTTCATTGGTTTCCCTCACAATGTGTATGTGTTTCACAGATTCTGCCCAAGGCTGCTGCTGCGCGCCTTCTTCCTACAGAAAGGCGCCCATTGGCGTTGAACATGATTTGTCTTGTTTGACTGTCCAGCTGACGAGGATTGAGCACTCAGCGCCTTCATAAGTGCCTGTTTGTCGCGTCTTACGTGTGTGTGTGTGTGTGTGTGTGTGGTTTCTGAGCGTCTATTTTTTTCGAAAGGACCTTGCCAACCTTTGTGTTTTATGGCCTGATGAATTTGTTTTGGTGACCACATGCTGTGCCTTCGCTGTTCGTTTTTCGCCCTCACTGACGTCGTGCGACCTGCGGTTTTGGCACCCCCTGGTTTCCGGCACAACGTGTGTGTGGTCGCCACATCAGCTCATACGAATGTGTTTCGCTGTTGTCAGGATGGCACCGATCTGCTGGTGTTCACCGTCTCCCTCGGGTCGGCGCTGTCCACCCACTATCACGATTTCGTGGCAGACACGAGGTGTGGAGCAGAGTGCACGTCAGTCGAGCGCCTTGGTGGACGCAGTGCCTTTGCAGTCCCGGGGTGGACGCAGTGCCTTTGCAGATCCAGGGTGGGCACAGTGCCATTGTAGCAATGCCCTGCAATGCCGCTGGACTGCCCCCTGCCATGCTCCACCCCCATTCGTTGTCAGACTCTTTCTTTTGCGTCGGAAACGACCGGGTGGTGAACTGTGAACCGCCGGCGGTCCACCACAGACTGCAAGTGCTTAAGCCTGGCGCTTGATGGTCAGCAGGGATGGCAATAAGAATTGAATCGCGTCAGCCAATGGGTGGGGGTGGGGGGAGGGGTGGCTGGCAGACCTCTGTCCTGCTGATATATTGTGCCTGTTGACAGTATTGGGTACTACTTGTAATGTATATGCTGCAGATGTCAAAGATGTTGCCATGTCTCTCACGCAAATGGTCACTGTTCACACTATTCCTACAGACCTTTTGCGAAAGGCGCCTAGGGCCATGTTCGGCTCTTGACAACCTTTTCTCTCCTTCTTGTGACTGCATGTGCTGCCCGTTGTGCTGAACTTGTCTCAACCACACACATGTGACATGTGAGAGTCACCATTTGGGGGGATGGGCAGATGTCCATGGTTGGCTGTCACCATGTGGACATGGATGCTGTGGATGACATGGACGGGACATGGACGGGACAAGGAAGAGGGGGGAGGGAGGGGGGACCCCCCCCCCCCCCGGTCTTACTGCCATCACTGATGGTCAGTGAAGGGCGGGGGGCTGTTCCTCGGTTACGGCAAAGTGACGCGTTTTGTATGCCCCCTGTTTTGCCCTCGCCCTCCGTCCGTACGCCGGCAGCAGGGGGCAGCAGTGAAGAAGGATTGTGTTGGCGGGCCCGCGCATCACAACACGCCAGCCCGGGAAGCGTCCACTTCGGGGGCACTGGAGTGTTCTGATGACGGGGTGGGTCTTAGAGACCACGGCACACGGCCTCTACAGAACCCAGGGCTATGTCCCACCAAGTTCTACCCGAGCCATCATTGTACCTGAGGAATTTGAATAGGGGGGTAATGTCGACGTTTTCGGGGCCACTTTTGGGACCCAAACTCCGCACCCTCAGCCCCCCCCCCCCCCGTTACCGGCAGAGCAAGGGCATCGAATGGCAAGAGGCCCGCGGGCATCGCCACCGACCAAGGGAGAGGGTTCATGCGAGGGACAAGGGTCAGTGGCGAGGAGCCCTGTGCAGCCGCCAGTCAGCAATCCTCCAGCCCCCCCCCCCCCCCCGCTCCAACTGAACCCCCCGTTCCAGGCCTTTTCACGTGAGCCCCTGCGGAGAGGGCGTCCGGAACAATGGCGGCCAACCATTTCCGGTCCGTGTTGTGCAGACGGTCAGTACTCTGTGTTGGTCGGCACAGGTACGCGGACGCCACACTGACCCTCGAGATGGGCCTCAACAACCACAACAGTGCCCTCGAGCTGCACCACGTGTCCCTGTGCCCCATGCCCTCTGGCGCGCAGATGTGCTACGCAGCCCCACGGCAGGTCCCACAAACGCTGCTGCAGGCGTTGGAGGCGGGCAACAGCCGCACGGAGGCGTTCAGTGCGGACGGGTTGCTGCAGGTCATGGCTGCCCCACCCCCTCTCAGGCCCCCCTACCCCCGTCCGCAGCAGGGCATTCTTGACGGCATTGGGCGTCCCCTTCATCGCAGGGGATGGAGGTGGGCACAATGGAAGCCGACAAATTTGGAACTCCTTCCTCAAACGGATGCCATGTGCCAAGATGCGCGCAAGAGAGAGGGGCAGCAGAGCAGCGGGGGGCTCCTCGAGTGCCCCCCCCCCCCCCCCCGGCACCCACGGGTACAAGTGCGGGGGGGATTTGGTGAGCCGTAAATTTGGTGTGGGGAATTTGGCGGTTCAAACCGGCTGCCAAATGTCCCACACCAAATCCAGGGGCCTCCTGCTTTGTCCTCATTTCCCTTTGTGCTTTGCATCCCGCATAATGGGACCTTTGACATCCCCTGCTGGGAGTGTATGTCGTCAGTTGTGTATTTTTTTTTTTTGCTCATTGCGATTCAAGAACAATGGAAGGTGCATGTAATTTTTTATTTTTGGCGGTAACCGCGAGTAGCCAAAAAAAAAAACCGCGTACTCACATTTACCGCAAAAAAATTACGATGGTATGATTTTGTTGTACCCGCGTTTACCGCAGAAAAAATTACACGATGGTACAATTTTTTTTTTCCGTTTCCCGTAAAAATAATCACATGCACTTACAACGAAAAGAAAATCAGTGGCCACTGGCCAGTTCTGATTTTGTCCCCGCGTTGGGGACCCCCAAGAAGGCAGGGGTTCTGTAGCCATTCCGCCCACATGTGGGCCCCCGAGAAGGCAGGGGTGAAGTAGCCACTTCATCCCCCCCCCCCCCCTGTGCTGAGCACTGGGGACCTCCACGAGCGAAAGAAATTATGGTGTCAGCCCTGCCGTGGAAGGGCGCTGTTGGAACCCGCCCTATTCCATTGAGCCCCTCTCAGTGTGCGCTGTGTGCGTTCGTGCCTGCACACGTCCGTGCGCGTGTTGCTTTGATGCCTCAACCCCGACCCTCGTCATGCTTAGGCCTATGGCACTTACTGGCGGAAGGTGGGCCTTCCCTCCTACATGGCGACCATGGCGAATGACGAGAACCAACTGCAAACCACCGACACGGATTACACAGGCCTCGCCTACTTCTGGCCGACCGACAACGGAGACGTGTGTGCCCTTGGGACCGGGTCGGCGTCAGGGCTATGGCAGCCAGCCTTTTGATTGTGTATTCGTGGTCCTGGGGATTTAGAGCCCCCAATGCCCCCCCCCCCCCCTCCACCTCTGCTGCGCTCCCCCCCCCCCCCCACAACCCGCCCCATTACACCGCCGGCCGAGTGGTCGACCGGTCAACCCCATGAGCTGCTGAAGGGCAGTCGCGGGTTCGAATCCCTTCCTTCCCCTCGTGCCCCCAACTTAGGTAATACAGTATAGGTAGCTGTACTACACGTAACTGTATTTTGCCTGCTAGTATTACCTACCTGCCTACCAGTGCAATAGTGTATATAGTATTGCCAGTACTGTATCTCCGTGACCCCTCCCCTCCTACCCCCGCTGCACATCTGCAGGTACTTCCACTCACAGAACCAGGGGAGCGGGAGCCCCGACGGTGCCCCGCACAGGTGGACCTCCCTCCCCCCTGCCCCTGCCCCTGCCCCTACCCCCAGGCTCGGCAGCTAGCAGTCTGGCGGAGCCCTCACTCACCCCGGGCTAGGCAGCCAGCGATCTGGCGGGGCCCTCACTCACCCCCCTGAACCAAGGGAGTACTGACTTTTTTATTATTTGCCTGCTAGTATTACCTACCTGTCTACCTGCACAATGGTGTGTATTGCATAGCCAGTACTGTATCCCCGTGTCCCCTCCCCTCCCACCGTCTGCTGCACGTCTGCAGGTGCGTCACTTCATGTGTCAAAGGGAGCGGGAACCCTAAAGGTGTGCCCCCCTGCCCCTGCCCCTCACACACCTCCCTTGGCAGCGCCAGTGGGCCGTCCCACGGCTGCCCTCCTACCCTCCACCCTCCCCCGGGAGCGCCAGTGGGCGATCCCACGGCTGCGCTCCACCTTCCCCCCTCTCCTGCGGCGCCTGTGGGCGATCCCACGGCTGCAATCCACCCCCCCCCCTTCCCAAGCAGCGCCTGTGGGCGATCCCACGGCTGCACTCCATCCCCCTCTCTCCCCCTGCAGCGCCGGTGGGCGATCCCACGGCTGCAATCCCCCCCTCGCCCCCACAACCCGCCCCATTACACCGCCGGCCGAGTGGTCGAGCGGTCAACCCCATGAGCTGCTGAGTGGCAGCCGCGGGTTCGAATCCGTTCCTTCCCCTCGTGCCCCCAACACAGGTAATACAGTATAGGTAGCTGTACTACACGTAACTGTATTTTGCCTGCTAGTATTACCTACCTACCAACCAGTGCAAAAGTGTATATAGTATTGCCAGTACTGTATCTCCGTGACCCCTCCCCTTCTACCCCCGCTGCACATCTGCAGGTACTTCCACTCACAGAACCAGGGGAGCGGGAGCCCCGACGGTGCCCCGCACAGGTGGACCTCCCTCCCCCCTGCCCCTGCCCCTGCCCCTACCCCCAGGCACAGCCACACACAGGAAATACAGTATAGGTGGCCGTACTACACGTAACTGTATTTGCCTGCTAGTATTACCTACCTACCAACCAGTGCAAAAGTGTATATAGTATTGCCAGTACTGTATCTCCGTGACCCCTCCCCTTCTACCCCCGCTGCACATCTGCAGGTACTTCCACTCACAGAACCAGGGGAGCGGGAGCCCCGACGGTGCCCCGCACAGGTGGACCTCCCTCCCCCCTGCCCCTGCCCCTGCCCCTACCCCCAGGCACAGCCACACACAGGAAATACAGTATAGGTGGCCGTACTACACGTAACTGTATTTGCCTGCTAGTATTACCTACCTACCTACCTACCAGTGCAATAATGTATACTGTATGGCCAGTACTGTATCTTCGTGACCCCTCCCCTCCTGCCCCCCGCAGCACATCTGCAGGTGCTTCAACTCACAGAACCAGGGGAGCGGGAGCCCCGACGGTGCCCCGCACAGGTGGACCTCCCTCCCCCCTACCCCTGCCCCAGTACAAAGCACAACGCGAACACGCCAGGGATACGGCCGCACTCAAGGCACGTGCGACAATACTAGAGGAGGAGGCGTGTGCCCCGCCCGCTGGCTGCATGGCCAAAGGGTGAGTGTGGTGCGCCGGAGCCGAGCTTCCCCAATGCGGCACTCCGTGGGCCCCTAAGGCCCTCTTCGGATTCGGGAAGGTAAGCCCAAAGCCCAAAGCCCCCCTCCACCTCTTGCACAGCCCGTAAACATGGCGGTTGTATTGTGCGCAGTGAACATGGCCTCTGTGTTCTGAGCGGCATGTGAAGGAATATTGCTTTTGCATTCTGTGCAGTCTGTGAAAGTGTTCTGTGCGGCATGTGCGCGGTATGTGGGTGTGGCTGTTGCATTCTGCGCAGTGTGTGAATTTGGCCCCTGTCTTTTGGGCTGTTGGTGAATATGGCAGTTGTGGTATGCCCACTCATCTGCTGGTGCCGTCGCTTTTTGGCGTTGCTGGTGTACTCCTCCTCCTCCTCTTGCCGCTGTTGTGTTGCCTTCGCTGCTGGTGTTTCGCGTAACGCTGTACAGGAAGACGTCCAGCAGATTCGAGCTGGCCCCTTTGATACCACCCAATGGTGTTTACAGGGGAGGGAAAATGTTGGGTGGGGAAATTTTCGTGGGAAGTTGTCGTGTGTGTGGAAGGTGCGAAATTTTACCCGCCCGAACCTCCAACACCAGGGTGGACGTGTGGTAGTCTGAGCCTTGGGATTGGCGGGGTTCCGCTCGAAACTTTCCGCGGCGAAATGATTCCTGTACAAAAATCTCCCCCCTCCTGAAGCGCTCTTTGACAGCAGCAATAGCAACAGCAGGAGTAACAGTGCCTGCAACAGCAACCGCAACGGCACACAGCAGCATCCCCGGAGCGATGCACCTGCTTTCAGCACACCATGCGAAGGAGGCGGGGTGATTTGATTTCCTCCAAAGGTTTTCCCAGCACCTCCAAGCACCCAGTGGGACATGGAGAATGCAACATGGAATGCCAGACTTGGTACCGCCGGGGCGGATCGGGGAATGAGAGTCAGGATCCTGACCTGTAGTAAGCCCGTCCAACCGCGTCCAACCCTGTCTAACCCCGTCTAACCCTGAATGGGGGGAGATTCCTGCACAACAGTGTCATGGGCCTTGGGCAGGCGACCTGTCAGCGAATCTTGGCGGCATCAGGGGGGGAGCCTCCTGCTCTACCGGTGCGAAGGTGGCCCTCATCACCTGGCAATCCGTGCGGAAAGCCAAGATGGGGGAAGTAGCCATCCCGCCCGTGGGCTACGCTCCGAAATCTGCTTCCCTTCCTGCAACATGGAACACCAGCCCGCAACAGGCCCCGCCCAGCACATTTGTCTCAGGGGCGTATTGCTGTTTACGGGGCCTCTAGAATCAGCACCTGTTGCGGGTGTAACACCCGGGCAACGCCGAAGTTGGCATGGCGACGTTTCCTCAGCGTTGTATTCCTGACTGCGCTTTTTGTGCTGGAGGCAAGTTTGTGGGCCGGTTGTAGTGGACCATCCCTATTATGGCCAGCTCTGACTTCAACACTGCCTTCTTTTGTGTTGAGATGCCGTGCCGGGCGCAATCTATGGGAGGGGTGAAGCCAGGAATGAACAGGTGCAGACTCGCAAACCGTCCCTCTCACATTCTGCAGGGCTCATGGACGATGGAATGGGTCGTGGCGATCTCAACTGCCTGGTTTGCCCCGGATCGCATGGTGTATGCCATCGCCATTCACTGGGGGGCTCTGCTGCCCACACCCGTCAACCTCCTTATTCCTCTATACTGCAATAGCGATGTGCCTGCTCCCTTCTCTGATACCCCCATCAACTGCAGTCAGTACGACGTTTCCAGTGTGGCCCAGGTCTATGGCTCTGGGACTGAATGGTGGACCAACACATTCAAGTCCACCCGCACAATTGACCCGCGCAGCTCTGATTATGAATACCTCAGCCCGATACGTGGGAAGATTCGTTTGGAGCAACTCCAGTACGAAATCTTCCAGTCGGAGTCGGCATACGTGATCATGTACATGCAAGTGTGTGGGGATTGGAATGTGGCCAGAGGGAGGGACCCTTCACAACAGGTAGCGGTAAGGCCACACAGGGCCCCCAACATGGATGCATGCATGCGACAAGCTCAGCACAGCAGCACCGGGTTCATCATTGCCAAATACATTTACATTTCAAGAGTGGTTGTCGTTGTTGTTGTTGTTGCTGTTGTTGTGGCTGTTGGTGGTGCTATCATTATTATTTGACATGGATGGAGCATGTAGATGGCCTTCGTCCCCCTCCTCCCAGGGCTTCTCATGGTATCACTCTGAATCTGAACATCTGAGAGAAGTCTTGAAAATTATGCCTGGAAATCCTCAAATCTGCGCTGAGAAAGCTGATTTTGACCATGAAAGTGCCCACATCTCAGCATCATCGCATGATGCTGATCGATTCAAGGTGCAATGATGGTACCTCCTGAATGAAAACTCTCAAAATCGTGACTGAAAGGCGGGGATTGGACCATGAAGGTGTGGTGCAGGGATGGGTGTCTGCACAGTCAAAATCAGCCTTTGCAATGTAGATTTCAGGATTTTCCCAATTGCCATCTCAGATTTCAAGGCATACGATCGTGCAAGTGTCGCAGGGCCAAATAGCTCAAAAGACTGCAAGCATGCTGTTTGAGATGTGTTGACATAAATCCTTAGAATCCTACAATTTGGGCACAGCTTCCTTGCTGGTGATGGATCCTCCCCAACGCCGCCGTCTAAGAGCTGTCTAAGACCTGCTTTGTCTTAGTCCCATCCTCCAGACCGTAATTTTTGCAATCAAATTACTGCCGTACCAAGTGCAACAGATGCATGTGGGGGACACTTTGTGTGGAATGCTTGCAAATGGCAAGCTGTAGACATTGGTTTGGTCATCTGTGCCTTGTTTGTTTAAACCACCGTGTATGCCTCTCCCGGTGGGTCTTCTTACCCCTTGTTTCATGCAGAGACCATCAAACATCTCCTTTTGAGCTTTTGATAGAGAATTTTCAGGAAGTCGTTTTCAGGAACTGCCTTGTCTGAGCTCCAGTGCTTTTTTGGGAATATGGGCGGATATTGTGAGGAGGATTTATCTGCAGTTAGTACTACTGCTTACTCTGTTGCTACTGGAACCCCCCTCCCCTCGTAAAACGTCCATTTGGGGTGAGGCTATGGTGAGGCATCTGGAAGGCAGGACCCATGGATGGGGAGCCAGCTATACCCATGACTCTCATGTTCTGTCTGCAGGACGATGATACTAAATACGGCCGTATCCGGGGGAAGATTGTGGAGCACTATCTACCATCATGTGTGGGCGGGTGCATCTTTGAGTATTCTGATGAGTGGTGGAAAGGCTCCAAGGACGACACGTGGCACACGGGGGTGTGTTCCCTATGCCACTCTGAAACTATCGTCCCAAGCCGCCTGCACAGCCCCTTGATCCGCAGCAATGGGGGCAGCCTCACGGCGGGCAGCTTCACAACAAGAGGCCTGAGAAACATACAAAGAGGGCCAATTAGGAGGAATCGTTGTCCTGGGCGCGCGCTGTGCGCTACTCTCAGGACATGCTGTCCGAGAAATCCCACACATTTACACCTTCCAAATGCCCGCCCAAACTGATTTTTGCGTCACCCGTAAGAGCCCATTGCAAGGTAGAAAATGGAATACCACAATTCCAACGATCTTTGGCTCTTAGTGCTACTATTTTGTCCCACAAATCCTCGGTCATTTCGGCAACGAGATCATCCGCCAGCCCCGACATTAGTGCCGTCTGTGCGGTGCCACAGCAATCTGGAAACCCACCGCCACGCACGTGGCCATGGTCCTTGGCCGATTTCCTATGTGCCCTGTGGTGCTGCCATTTTCTGCGGGTTTGCCTCGGGGGGGGGGGGGGTCCTGCTCACCAAACCCCTAACCCCCACCCACTCAATGTGCCCAAAATGGTCAACAGGACGTCTCCGGTGACTTCAGGGGGTTGCAAGGGGCGGGTGTCGGAGGGGCGGCCCATGGGTTGTGGATGGGGCCGGTCCATTGGTTGTGGATGCCCGGGGGGCCAGTCCATGGGGTACGGCAGGGGGAACAGGGGGGATTGGTGGGGGACTATATGCTGTCATGCGAATGCCTGTTTGGGCGGGCGTACAAACCTGGCCCTCGAAAAAGGGGGGGGGGGGGGGCTGCACATCCCCTGCATGGCGTCACTTTCTGCCAACCTGTTTTTTTGGTGCGGTCAGTTGCTACGCCGGGTAATTGAAGTTGTCGAGCAAATCTCCCTCGGAGCCACCCGTCGGTTGGCCGTGCCAAAAGAGGACGCAAGTGGAAAATCATCATGGGAAAACAATCATTGCCGGGTCCGTGGCCCATTGGTGCATTGGCATGCCCAGCACCTGGACACACAGCACTACCAGGCCTTCAGAACCGGTGATGCTCAAAAAGTACCCCACAACAGGGTCGACTCTCATGCCCGTGAGTATCGGTGTCACGCTTTGCCCCCCCCCCCCCCTGGGGTGTACTGTGAAAACGCCGTACAACGGCATGATGGACAGAAGGCGATGACAGCCGTGGGGCAGGTGCGGCCAGAGCCTGATGCGGACATTGCAACCTGACCATTTGAGGCCCCCGGGGTGTTGCGGATACCCCTGAGTGCGTGCTGAGTGCACCCCCACCGCAGGCACTCCCACTGGCATCCTCAGCCCATGCACTGGTCTGAAGGTTGGGTGCGGGGGTTGTGGATGCCTGGGGGAGCACCTGATGCGGGGCGAGTGCAGAAGTTGTGCTGGTGCCCTTGCTGCCCGGTCGCTCCTGCCGGTCCAGTGTTCAAAAGATGAGCATGACGAGCATTCGACGTGTGGCAAAGGTCTGACTGGGTTCGGCCCTGATGAGCGACTCAACGAGGAGTGGTTCGGCATCTACAACACCTCGTACGAAGGCGGGAAGGATTATGTCATCGAGTTTCTGCCGCGGCCCATCGTAAATGAGTTGCAGGTGCGTAACTCTGACAATTTTGAAAAGGGAATTACCTTTCAGATTTTTGCGGAAAGGGTCGGAAATTTGATTTCATTTCACGTGTCTATGCCCCAACAACCGCGCCATGGTCAAAGGGGGTGCCTTGTGCAAGGGGGCGGGAAAATTATGCAATTGCATCATCGTGCATACTTGTGCATAATGTTCTGCTTCACTCTTGTCCAATGCAGTTTGTTGTTGTGTTTATCATGGACAATTTTGTCCACCAAAATGCACCTGCACATTTTTCCACTGCTGAAGATGCTTTGCAAGACGATGAAATTCTTCCATCGTCTGAAAATGAGGAAGAATGTGGTGTCCCTCCTGCTGCCAAACGACAGAAGGTTAGCAGAAATTATGGTGGCAAAATGCTGATGTGCAATGGTAATATGGAGGGATGCTTCTGAACGGACTGTGTAGGAGTGACTGCTGGCGACTTTGCTGTATTGTCTGTATTGTCTGTTTTTGGGGGATTGCAATCCCAGGATCCCTCTTGTTTGCAATCCCCTTGTGTCTTCGTCGAAATGCATCCCGCATAATTGTGCACAATCGTGCATAATTGTGCATAACACTGCCCTATGACCACTTTTGTGCAACCTTCATCATTACCATCGTTCTACGCCAGTGGGGCCTAAATTGCACCGTGCACACCGCGCGAGCAGGGAGGGGGAACATTATGCACGCACGGACCTTGGATTATGCAATGCACAATTATGCACCATTGAACACCAGGAATGGGTGGCCAATTGTTGTGTTTGGGTAGAAATTAACAATGTTGTGGTCCAGGGGCAATGGTGTGTGGTGCATTTGTGGGCTGCAGGGGACATTGTGAGCAATTGCATGGAGAGTTCAAACATTTCTTTTTCCCCTCACTATGGGGACCCCTTGGCCTGGGAGTTATGGAGCGCACCCAATGAAGCCCAGTGCCCAAGCTAAGGCCATTGCCAAGCATGGGCTAAGGCCATTGCAGCAAGAGGAGGCAAGGGCGAGGATGGAAGGAGGAAGGGTTGGCAGGGCAATGGAATCATTGCTTGCGAACAACGGAATGGAATTACCAAGTCAAGTTGAGTGTTGTCGCCGATTGGTTTGGGCTCAGGGGCAACCGACAGGCTTCTTGGCCCCCTGTTTTTCGACCCTGTCTATTTGTGCACACACTGCCTACAAACTGCATGTGTGCACAGTGGCTGCATGTTTTCATATGGCCGGTGTGGGCAAGTGTGCATAGTGTGTACTACGTGTGCACTTCATCTGCATGTTTGCGCAGTGCATACATGTGCGCACGGTGTGTACATGCGTGCACGATGCCTATGCACACGCACAGTGTCTGGAAGTCTTCTCAACGTGTACATGTGTGCAGAGTGCTTACAAAATGCGCTAAATCCTGACATGTGTGCACAGCGTTCGCACATGCCTGTAGTGTCTACGTGTGGGCAGAGTGTCCGCATATGCACACAGTGTCTACATGTGTGTGAATTGTTCTGCCTGTTTACACAGCGTTCATACCGACGTGTGTGCAGAGTGTCTACATGTTTGCACAGTGTCTACACATGTGCACAGTGTAGGTGTGCCTACAAAGGGCCTACAAGGGGGGGGGGGAGACTTCGCGGGGGGATAATTTCGTGAGAATATTTCGTCTTCAAGGAATGTGGCGAAATTTAGGGGTGTCCGCAGTGTATTGCAGGTGTTGGAGCTTGGGGATTCCCAAGGGCGGCGAAATCCCCCCGCCAAAATTTTCCCCCGTGAAATATTCCCTGTACAAAGCCCTCCCCCCCTTGTACAAACGGCGCATAGTGCAGCCCAGGCTTGAATTGTCAAAACTCTGAGGCTGTTTTCTGAGCACACACTAAACACATACCCGATAGTCCAGGACCTTAGCGACTGTATGGCCGAATGAGTGCTGGTTTTTACCGACAGAAACTGAGAAGGACTGTGGCACAGTATGCAGACAGTGAGTGTATTATAGGGCTGTCGCTTCCTCACATGACGCCCGCAACCGAATACGAAGGGTTGTGCTTTGCCCCAGGTAACATATAAGCTATACGATGTCTGTCCATAGTCATCTGCCGCCTGTACATAGCATCTCAATGACATTCAAACTGTTGCAGTGGAATCATGATTGCGTCAAACGGCGCACAGTTGTGCACATGCGCACTGTGTCTGCTGTGTGCATGTCCCCACCATCCTACGCTGAGGTATAAGGGTGGTGCAGCCCCATTTTTCCAAACATCAGCGGGGAAGGTTTGCTCGGGTGGGTGGGGCGCTGGGCTGGGTCGACTGCCAACTCTGCCAACTCTGTTAAACAGTCTCTGGTTGACTGTGAGCCCTCCGTCATGGTCACCAAAGAAGGTGGATGTGGGTTGAGTATTACGGGCACACCCAATGCAGCATGGGGGCACAGACAAACGCAAGAAGCATCACGCCTTGTTGGAAGTGTTTTCTTGCCATCACTGTGTAAAGGTTGGCAGTATGCCGAGCTCCGTGACCCTTTTCCTGCCTGGGGGAGGGAGACACACACGTGACCAAGAATGGTCGCCATCTGAGGCCCCGTGACCACAGCTTTCACAACAGTACAATGCACACAGCCACACATGTGCTTTAGCGCACCGGTGTCTTCTACCCCCCTTGTCCAGCCCCCGCCCCCTCCCTTGTTCGGCGAGTTATAAAGGAAAACACATCAGTGACGATGGAGATGGTTGTGATAAAGACGATGGATCCACCTCTGACGAAGCCAGCTGCAGCCGGCTCACAGTGCATTGAGAATTCTGCATCATGTGCCTGACACAATCAGCATTCATGTCAGCGTGTATCCAAGAGCCTTTGGCAACCGACAGCAAGCAAGTGACAGGCCATCAATTCTGCACAGTATGGGCCGATAACTCTTTAGTCTGCAGTGGTGTCCACCCCCCCCCCCCCCCTGGCCTGGGGGGAACTGTCACTTGGCAACAATACCCCCCCGGTGTGGGGGGTAACCGTCGTCCTGGGGGGGGGGGGGGGGGCAGAACCAAGGACGACGGCGCGGTCACAGTGCAGCGTAAATCACCCGGGACACCATGCAGGCGTGCATGCCACCTGCGTCAACCATGAAGCGCACGGACCGCCCGAAGTCTAGTTCGGAAATTGGAATTGGAATTCGTCGCGAATTCGCTAGAAATTCTGAACCCTTTGCAATTTGTAGCAAAACCTAAAGTTTGAAAGCTTCCATGAAACTCTCCTTGCCACATTTGAATTTATCATTTTGCATTTAGCTCTTCCATGGGCTACCTGCAACCAACAAGGAACGCGCCCTGCACACACGCAACCCATGGAGTGGGGGAGCGTATGTGGTGGACAGCGGGGACAATGCGTGGAGGAGCAGAGCACCTGGGCTTCCCGCACATGGAAACACAGTGAGGCAGGTTGTGGACGGCCTGAGGACGGAGGTGTGGGGACAGCAAAAACAGTCAAACGACCCCCGCAACAACCAGCACAACCCCAACACACCAACTACTGGGCGCCGCTGACGCGCAAACGGCACATCCTGCCGCATCCAGCACAGCCCCAGCACACCAACCACTGGGCTCCGAAAATGCGGAAACGACCCCAGCAGGAGCACCGGCCGCAGTGGCCAACAGAAAGCAGCAACCCGACACAACATGCAAAGGGAAGAACAGGTGACTGTCCAGGGCCCCGTAAAGAAACAACAACCAGACAGAATGTCACACAGGGGGGGGGATGGACAAGGGGGCGGGGGGGCACAAGAGCCAGCGGATTTATCTGGGGACCCGCTCAGGTGTTTGGATTGCACAAAATCTGCTTCAGTCACCCCACAAACTTATCAGCCTTTCATGGACAAACGAAATTCAATTGCTTGGAGCCGATCGTGCATGTCAGTATTGCTGCTGTGGTCTTCCCCCTCCCCCCCCCTGCCTCCCCCAAGCAACGCACCTCTTTCAGCCCATCCTCCCTCGCAACTCCTGCCCTCAGGTACTCTGGAATCGCACAGAGGATGCGCCAGGCAGTGTTACTGTTCAGCTGTCCCCAGCGCCTTTCAGGGCCTTCGAGCCGCCCGGTTACCCCGCAGTGGACGAGTTCCCATCTGCCGTGATCCCAGGGCTCTCAGCACTGCTGCGGATGGCAGCCACTGGGCCGCCGACCTCTTTTCAGTCCACTTTTCCCCGCAGTCTCTCCGACCTGAACGACATCAACTGGCTGTTGGCCGTTGTGTTTGTGATCGCCTGCGCCATGGTGGCGCTTGTGCTGTTCAGCAATCTCTGGCCCTACATTTATGCCGGGCTTTCTCTCGATATCTTCATTGACGATTGCATGCTCGGACGCTGGTGTGCGGGCCCCTGGCAATTTCTGGGGCACGGCAGGGCTGTCTGTAGGAACCCGGACTTTTTTGTTTCACAAAGGCTGGTCCTGACGGACGTCGGTTAACGGCCAACCGCCGACGGTGACTGGGCAAATTGCATCGGCGGATGTTGTTAGATCAACCCAGCCTAAGAAAGCAACCCTGGCGTTTTGGGGGTTACAGGGGCCCCTGTAGATTGGTTCAGATGTCCCCTTTTTTGGGGGGGGGGGATTCCCCCTGATTGGCTCCTTCAAAATAGGGGGTTCCCGGGGTTTGGACCGAAAACTCGCCGATAGGCCCAACTTCCCAAGTATGGCTAGCGGCGGGGGGGGGGGGGGGGATATGTGGTCCCAACCCCTTGTAACATCCTTATGTTGTCCAGTAAAATTTGATGTGTTTTTGGTGACCATGTGGTGTTGGGGCAGGGGTTCGTCATTCGGTGACACTGGAAGTGCCTGTTAACCCATGGGGAGCCATGTGGCACCCATTTGGCCCCTCTATGGGTAATATGAGTTTCGCCTGTTGATCTATGAGAGAGCCTGAAAACAGCCCTTTCGCAGGTCCATGAACCCCAAAAGGTGGGTCTAATTGGTGCACGGGGGGGTGGCCAGGCCCGGTCCTTGTATGCGACCCCCCCCCCCCCCGGGTTTTGAAAGATAGTGGTGCCGGGTCGGCCACCAACAAGTGTCTCTAGAGAAAACTGTCTGGCGCCGAAGGCGCCAAATTTATTTTTCATACTATATGTTTATACTCAAAATACTCAAAATTTTGTAGAGAAATCATATTTGTGTTAAAACAACAAGAAAAATTTTTGACTTGAAGGAGGGCTACAGGAGGGCTGCAGGCCCTAACAGCAACAACAACCCTAGCCCTAACCCTAACCCTAGCCCTAACCCTAATCAAGACTGAATATTGGGACCGAGCTGGTGGGGGAGGGAACATCTATGACTGGTGAGGGACATCAAGAATGATTCACACATTGATGGCTCTTGACAAAGTGAAATCAGCTTTCAAATGAACCCCATCACCATGAGGCCCACTTTCAAGGCTTTTTGAACTTCTGAGGGGCCAAAATGCCCCAAAATGGGCTCAAAATGGGCTCATTTCACCCGTTGATGCACGCCAAATGGTCTAGGATGAGGTTTAGAAAAATGCGTTTTTGACCCCTTTTTGACCCATTTTTGGTCCCAAAACAGCCCATTTTCAAGGCATTTTGGGATTTTCGGAGGACCAAAATGGGCCACCACAAGCTCAAAACGGTCCAAAAACACTTGTTTTAGCGTCGCACATGGTGTAGGATCATTTTTGAGAAAAGTCATCTTTTTGCCCCTACTGGACCCTGTTGACCCATTTAGGCACCCACCTGTTTGGGCTTGAGCTTGCAGCTTGCCGCAGCCTAGTGGGCCTAGGTATTGGGGTCTAGACGTCCATTTGGGCAATTCTGAGGGATGGAAACCACAAAAAGTGGGGGGTTGCGGGTGGAGTAGGTGCCCTCGGAATCGCATTTTGAGCCATGTAGCCAAAGATATGGCCTATTCTTGGTTTGTGGCTGTCGGCATTTGGAGCTTCTGGGGCCTTTTTGGGCCGTTTCCGGGACATATCATGGAGTTAGAGGGCCGCAAAGAGCTCGTTGACACGGGGAAGTCAAGCCGCATGTGCAGTGTACCCACCGTTTCCCTTCGTTTGGCCGTTTTGAATGTGTTCGAGCGCGTTTTTCTCCCAAAAATGGCTGTTTTTGGCCCTAAGCTGCAGTTTTTGAAACCGAGGTCCGCCACTTGCGAATCCCGTTCCTGGTCGCCACTGTTGAGTTTCTTGCTCAAACTTTGTGTGATTGTACTTCACACCCATAGGTATCATCCACCAAAAATTCACCCGAAACTGAAGCACCACGACGGAGTTCTGATTTTTACCCATTTCGCGCGTGCTGCTTGCTGCTTGCTTGCTTGCTGCTGCTAAACCCGGTAGGTCCACCCTAGACACTAAAAAGGGTTATAAAACCAAGACTGGTTCCACCAGCTCGGTGACCCTAATCAAGAGTGAATATTGGGACCGAGCTGGTGGGGGAGGGAACATTAGATATGACTGGTGAGGGACATCAAGAATGATTCACACATTGATGGCTCTTGACGAAGTGAAATTAGCTTGCAAGTGAACCCCATCACCACGAGGCCCACTTTCAAGGCTTTTTGGATTTGTGAGGGGCCAAAATGCCCCAAAATGGGCTCAAAATGGACTCATTTGACCCGTTTGTGCACCCCAAATGGTCTAGGATGAGGTTTGGAAAAATGCGTTTTTGACCCATTTTTCACCCATTTTTGGTCCCAAAACAGCCCATTTTCAAGGCATTTTGGGATTTTCGGAGGACCAAAAAGGGCCACCACCAGCTCAAAACAGTCCAAAAACACTTGTTTTAGCATCACACATGGTGTAGGATCATTTTTGAAAAAAGTCATTTTTTGCCCCTACTGGACCCTGTTGACCCATTTGGGCACCCACCTGTTTGGGCTTGAGCTTGCAGCTTGCCGCAGCCTGCTGGGGCTATGTATGGGGGTCCAGGCGTTCGTTTGGGCAATTCTAAGGGGTGGAAACCACAAAAAGAGGGGGGTTGCGGGTGGACTAGGTGCCCTCGGAATCGCGTTTTGGACCATGTAGCCAAAGATATGGCCTGTTCTTGGTTTGTGGCTGTTGCCAGCCAATCTGCACAAAATTTGGGGCTTGTGGGGTTTTTTTTTGGCCGTTTCAAGGACATATGGTGGAGTTAGAGGGCCGCAAAAAGCTCGTTGACACAGGGAAGTCAAGCCGCACGTGCAGAGTAGCCACCGTTTCCCTTCGTTTGGCCGTTTTGAATGGGTTCTAGGGCTGTTTTGGCCCAAAAATGGCTGTTTTGGCCCTAAACTGTAGTTTTTGAAACTGAGGTCCGCCACTTGCGACACCCGTTCCCGGCCGCCACCGTTGAGTTTCTGGCTCATACTTTGTAGGGTTGTCCCTCACACCCATAGGTATCATCCACCAAAATTTCACCCGAATCCGAAGCACCACGACGGAATTCTGATTTTTCCCCATTTCGCGCGTGCTGCTGCTTGCTTGCTGCTTGCTGCTGCTTGCTGCTGCTGCTGCTGCTGCTAAACCTGGTAGGTCCACCCTAGACACTAAAAAGGGTTATAAAACCAAGACTGGTTCCACCAGCTCGGTGACCCTAACCCTAGGGCTAACCTTAAACCTAACCTTAATCAAGACTGAATATTGGGACCGAGCTGGTGGGGGAGGGAACATCAGCTATGACTGGTGAGGGACATCAAGAATGATTCACACATTGATGGCTCTTGACAAAGTGAAATTAGCTTGCAAGTGAACCCCATCACCACGAGGCCCACTTTCAAGGCTTTTTGGACTTCTGAGGGGCCAAAATTCCCCAAAATGGGCTCAAAATGGGTTCATTTCACTCGTTTGTGCACCCCAAATGGTCTAGGATGAGGTTTGGAAAAATGCGTTTTTGACCCATTTTTTACCCATTTTTGGTCCCAAAACAGCCCATTTCCAAGGCATTTTGGGATTTTCGGAGGACCAAAATGGGCCACCACAAGCTCAAAATGGTCCAAAAACACTTGTTTTAGCGTCGCACATGGTCGAGGATCATTTTTGAGAAAAGTCATCTTTTTGCCCCTACTGGACCCTGTTGACCCATTTGGGCACCCACCTGTTTGGGCTTGAGCTCGCAGCTTGCCACAGCCTAGTGGGCCTAGGTATTTGGGTCTAGGCGTCCGTTTGGGCAATTCTGAGGGGTGGAAACCACAAAAAGTGGGGGGTTGCGGGTGGACTAGGTGCCCTCGGAATCGCATTTTGAGCCATGTAGCCAAAGATATGGCCTATTCTTGGTTTGTGGCTGTCGGCATTTGGACCTTCTGGGGGCCTTTTTGGGCCGTTTCCACGACATATCATGGAGTTAGAGGGCCGCAAAGAGCTCGTTGACACGGGGAAGTCAAGCCGCACATGGAGTGTACCCACCGTTTCCCTTTGTTTGGCCGTTTTGAATGTGTTCCAGGGCTTTTTAAGCCCAAAAATGGCTGTTTTTGGCCCTAAACTGCAGTTTTTGAAACTGAGGTCCGCCACTTGCGAATCCCGTTCCCGGCCGCCACCGTTGAGTTTCTTGCTCAAACTTTGTGTGATTGTACTTCACACCCATAGGTATCATCCACCAAAATTTCAGCCGAATCCGAAGCACCACGGCGGAGTTCTGATTTTGGCCCATTTCGCGCGTGCTGCTTGCTTGCTTGCTTGCTGCTTGCTGCTTGCTGCTTGCTTGCTAAACCTGGTAGGTCCACCCTAGACACTAAAAAGGGTTATAAAACCAAGACTGGTTCCACCAGCTCGGTGACCCTAACCCTAAACCCCCCCGCGCTCACCCCTTGCTGGACACCCCCATGACCCCCGGCCAGACCCCCCCCCCCCAACCCCCGGCAGGAACACCCCCCCGTGGGAACATATCATAGGCCACACTCATTTGCCTCGTCTGCCTATGGCAACATTCCACAGCAGCTGCATTCTGTCACCTTTTCCCAACCCCCATGTACAGGAGCCTGTGAGGCTTAGGCATCCCCGCTGGATTGGCACACCCATTTGTCCTGCACGGATGCAGCTGGCAAGGATTTCACAGTCACCAAATGCACTAATACACGGACGATGAATTGGGTCATGCATCCCAGTTGTCTCGACCCAAAGACCCCGAGGTGGACAGAGCTAGGACACGTGTTCCAAAGGCAGCCACAAAAAAGGCACAGGGAAAGGGCCGTGGCCGGAGTACCTAAACAGGGACGGCTGTTGAGATGCATCATCCATTGGCTCAACGCCGTTGTCAGTGTGTTACGTTGCATTTGCAGCTTTCGTCCGGGGGGGGGGGGGTGCAGTGTGGTAACGACCGCCTGTGCATCCGAGGACAGCACGGGAGTCGATAGACTGAGACGGAGTGGACCGGTCCAACATGTGCGCCATTTATCACCCACACCAACATGCACGTGACCGCCAGCAGGTGTCCCGGCATGAAGGCCGCGTGTAGGTGGCCTGCACAGTCCCCAAACTCGGACTGCCCCCCAGGCTCTCGTCCCTGCCCCCAGGGCCAAAGCCACGGTTAGGGCCAGGGGCAGAGGTACAAGGCCTAGGTCAGGGCTGGGGCCGGGACCAGCGCCAGAGCCCCCAGGTCATCCCCCCTCCCTCCGCGGGTGTCGTAGGTCGGGTCAGGGAGGCGGGGGGCGGGGGACAATGCAGAGAGGACGCCCAGGGGCAGCACAATAGCGTCCCTGGCGACACTACTTGCCGGGCGGCCATGCGTGCAAATGTACCCAGCCCTCCGAAGGCATCAGGAGTGGGCACCAGCTGACAGCTGGGGCCGGCGGGCTGTGGGGGGCGTGTGGGCGGGCTGCTTGGCCTTGCAACCGGGGCACTACGACGGCACGGCCAATATCCATCCCTCCACAAGGCCAGCAAATCCAAATCCTCCCTCCCCCCCTCCCTCCCTCCCTCCCTCCCTCCCTCCCTCCCTCCCTCCCTCCCTCCCTCCCTCCCTCCCTCCCTCCCTCCCTCCCTCCCTCCCTCCCTCCCTCCCTCTCTCCCCTGCCCGCCTTCTCTTGCTCTGTCTGTCTCTCACTCTCATGCAGCATGCCAAAAAGCTGGCTAAGAGAGAAGAGGGAACGGAAGGCAGATGCTGAACAAGCATCCATCCGGGGTTCCACGATCTCAGACGAGTCAGACACTATTCAAGCCCCTGCAACACGGAGATACACCACAATGAGAGCCCGAGCTGGTGAAGATGACTTCTACGTATCACTCCTGCACCTGCCCATAATTTGGGCCCATAATATGTCGTGTGACCTTTTGGGAATGGAAGGGATGTGTAGGACCCCCCCCCCCCCCGAGCACACACAGAGTCAAGGCAAACCAACCATTTGGCAGAGCTGTGGGCAGGGCTACATGCACTCAAGCTTGTGCCAGCATCAAAGTGGGCTGTCGTGTTATGTCATGTTAGACTCCGCGTGTCTCATTTTGGGAGCACAGGGGAAGATGTGCGCCTGGCAGAATGCTGAATGGGTGACTACAGCTGGCAGGCTGAGTAATGTGCCAGTATGGGAGCAACTGATTGATGTGGCGGAGCTCACAGGAACGAAAGTCATGTGGATACATTCGCTAGGGCACCTGGGGCTGGAGGGGAATAAAATTGCACACCGGCTATTGGTTGAGGGCATGTGTCTTAATCAGTTGTGGTCCAGGGAACGAAACTCCTTTTTGGAGCAGAATGAGACCATGGCGCTGGACTCTAATGAGGAGTGAGCGTCACCGTAGCCAGTGGGGGATATCAAAGAATCGCCCTTGCTCTTGGGCCTGGATGGTGTGCGGGTGGAAGAGCAGGCAGGGCTGGCAGCCGGGCATCAAGAGCCGTCACCAGGACTGGCTCCATGTGGTAGTTGGGTTGCGTTGGTGGAGATGTCCTCCCCATTGGATACGGGAAGTGGGTGTTTTGGTATTGTATGAATGTGATGTCGTTGTTCGCTGTGAAGGGGAGATGTGTGCATGACTGGTCCGATGGAGGGACAAGGGGACGGAGAGGTTGGTGGGAAATGCGAATGAGGGAGAGAGAAGGACCGCAAGGTGGGATGGATACAGGACCGGGAGGGAAGGAGGGCGAGGGGGGCAGGGAGGGAGAGAGGTTGGTGGGAGGGGGGAGTGAGGGAGAGCAAGAGAGAGACCGAGGGAGAGAGAAGACGCATCACGGGATGGATGGATGGATGGATGCGGGACGGGGGAGGGGGGCACAAACGGATGCACGGAGAAAGGGAGGGAGGGAGGGGAGGGGGGGGGTTGAGGAGGGACGGAGGGACGGCTGCGCATAGGGTCATCGGACCCATGAGTGCAGGGGGTGTGTGCCCGCCAAATTCCTGGCGGCACTGGCGGGGAATTTTCCCGTGATTCCTAAAGGCTACCATGGTGTTGTCTATGTGCTGCTCGGAACCCGTCATATTGGTGGAATTATGGTGGAATTATGGGGAAGTATGGGGAAGTATGGTGGAATTATGGGGAATTTTGGATGTCATTTCCTGTGTTGCTGGTCGTTGTTTGTTCTTGTTGTGTGGCCCCTTGATTCTACAGACGTGTCAGATTTTCATCCTCACGACAATGTTCTTTATGTGCGACTCTCCGACCTATACAAGGCAATTGGAGAATACATGTCTTAGGGGCAGGTGGCGAAGGTAATGAAGAAGTTGAACATCAAGGCAGTTGACACCCCACAATTCCACCATAACTCCCCATAATTCCCCATAATTCCCCATAATTCCACCATAATTCCCCATAATTTGCCCATAATTCCCCATAACTCCCCATAATCCCCCATAATTCCACCAGAATTACCCATAATTCCTCCACACTTCCCCATAATTCGCCATAATTCCCCATCATTACCCATAATTCCCCATAATCCCCATAATTCTAGTCGTCCGGCGGGGATCCGTTGTCTACGCTGGCGGGCGCACACTCATGTGAGTGGTCAAGGGGGCTGTTCATGTGTGTGCTTGCCGTCAGGTTGGGTGCGGGAGTGCAGGTTGTGGAGGAGGAATTCTGGAGTTGGGAGGGGGCTATGCCATAGTATCGCACAAACGGCAATGAGGCATGAGCCAGAAAAAGAGTCAAAGGAGGGGGTGGCCTGATTGGGAGGACAGTCGGTAGACTGATGTTTGTCGGCCATGGGGTGTGGGGCATGGGGAGTGGGTGAGTATGGGGTTGGTGGGGATTAATGAGGCATCATACCCCTTGGAGAGACCTGACCTCATCCTCACCTTCTATGAGCGGTACCTCAACCCAACTGCACTCAACAACGTTCGGCATTCGACCAAGGGACATTCGGGTGTGTTCGAGAAGCCATGTTGTAGTTGTTTGGGTCCACTCAAAGCTAACTTCTTGCTGGAAGACAGCCAAGCAACAATCTGGTTGAACTCGGATTATCTAGTGAATTGCATTGCGGCCCATAAGAGGAGGCAATCGTGGACGCCACCGGGGCCGGGGCAGAAGCAGCACCTGTGAACAGATGCCCCATTCTCACCAACTGAAAAAATTCGTTTCCCCACCTTTTGCATACAATATTGACAATCGAGGTGATTTCCTGCTGAAAAGCTTTGCCAACTGGCGCACCTGGAAGCACCAAGTGGCATGTTTACTGAGCCTTTATGGTACCCCCCCCCCCCTTCTTACCACCCATCAGCCCCCCGACCACCACATCTCTCTCTCTCTCTCTCTCTCTAGACCCTGCGGCCGACGAGGTTGATGTGGTGTACAAAACTTAGCAGTGATCGTACCAGATCACTTTTTTAGTTCCATCTGCCATGGCGTGGATATTCATATGTTTACCACCCGAGGTTCACTTTTTTGCACTCATTTGTGTGAAGCCACAAGGATGAGCATTTCATGCTGAGTTCAAGTTTGCCTGAAAACCCAATACATTTTGCACCCCCCCCCACACACCTGGATCTCCTCCAAATTCCACTGTCTTGGGAAAGGTTTTTCATGAAGCATTACTGGCACTGGCATGGGAGGGGCATCAAGGGGCAGAGGCAGCAGTTGTGAGCAGACTGACAACTGTCCAACTCTCAACTAGCAGTAATGCTTTTGCCCAGTGGCTTGAAACAAGCAATGTAAATAATTTGTTCCCAGAAATGCCAACCAGTGTGGACACCCAGAAGTACCAACCGGCATTATTACTCTGCCTTTATGCCCCCCCCCCCCCCCTCCCGATCCCGCCCAGGAGGGGTCATCGAGTGGTGTACCCTCCAGGTCCCACCTCGTCCAAGGTGACCAAGGTGCTTCGAACTCATTGGGCCGAGCTCTGCTCTCCTGAGTGTTTCTGGGGCAGGGAAGTGCTCGGCACGCCCCGAAAACCTCCTCCTACACCAGCTAGACCTCAGACCCTCCCGGTCACCAGCGTAGCGGTATTCTGTGCTCTCAGTAACCCCATCCCCACCCCTGCCCCTTCTCCCCCGCATCCTTGCAGAATCTGGAGACCTATGTGAAGCGGTTTTCAAACTTCATGTGGCGCTTCCTGAATCCCACCTACGCCCGGTACCACCTCATTGTGCACAACGCGGTTCCGATGGTGGCACGCCATCAGGCGGAGTACCATCAACCGATGCCCATAGACATGGCCAAAGAGGCTCTGAACTGGGATACCCTCACCATCCGTCACGGCGATTTTGAACAGGTCCTGGGCCCCGCGTGCTGCTGTGCGCCCCCCTGTCGGTTCCCATGCACCGCCCCGGTGCAGCCCCTCCTTCCTGTCCCCCAGCCTTTTTTTTTGTGTCCAGAGCGGGTCTGAGGGGCCACTGGGCCTGGGGCCTGCCATGACCGTTGGTTTTAAACATGGCGGTTTGTGAAGAAAACAGTTCCTGTTTTTTCCTGCCCAAGATCACCCATTGAAGACCGCCTGGACTGCAGTCAAACGATGGTTGGTGTTGAACTGGTGGCCGAGGGCAACTGGTCAATGGACGCCTCTCAGCAATTTGTTTGGGGGGGGGGTATTGAAGCCCGCCCTGGCGCACCCCCCCGGAAGGTCCATCGTGGGGGACCACAAACATGGCCGTGATACTTGTCTGTGATGTGGCGGCTTTTTTGGCTGATGCTCGCCTAGGCTTCAAGGGGGCGCTCCACACACCCGACTTCTACCAATGCCTGCGGCCGCTTGCCACGGACTGACGGTCTGAGTGGGTCCGCGAGGGTGCAGTCCGCCGCGTGCTCTTGAGTGTAGGGTGCCGCTACCCTCCAGGCACACCAGCGTCCTGCACCTTCACAGTCCAGTGCCCCTCCTTCACATGGCATGCCCCCGGTGGCCCCCTCGCACACACACTTGCACAGGCCTCAGAAATACCCGTTTCCGGCCCGTTACCGTGCACTAATCCCCGAAATGCCCTGATTTAGGTAAAATGGGGGAAAATGGGGAAAGTGTGCGAAATTTTGGATGCTCGATGGAAAAAATGGGGAATTTTGGGGCTGAAAAGGTCAAAAAACATGGTTTTGATTGGCAACAAGGCTATGGAGGGGGGTGCATTGGTGAAAGCTCCCGAGGGAAAATGGGGGGGAAATGGGGGGGAAATGGGGAAACTAAACCAGTCCACCCTAGCCCCACAATTTTTGTTATTTGCCCCCCCCCCCCCTTTTTCCTCCGCACCCCAGTTCCATTTCCATTTGGCACGACGTCCACCGGCCAACAGCCGGGGCCCCAACGCCCGGTCGCCAGACCCCCCGCCACCCTTTGGCGGGCAGCCTCTGTGCTGTTGCTGCATTGACTTGCATTTGAGCTGTGCCCTGGATGGCACCGCTGCATTGTGGTTGCCCCCACCTCCCCCCATAACACATCATTTCCCCCCATTTTCCACCATTTTTCCTGGTACTGGGTACATTACGGGTACGTTGCTGGGTATATTACCACCCACCTCGTCCGGGTATTTCTGAGGCCTGCTTGCAAGCCAGCGGACTTCTGCATGGGCCCATACCACACGCACAAGTGCACAAACATGCACTTCCTCACATTACTGCAGGTGTTGGCCAAGTTTGCCACTTTCCTCACAATCGTGAACACGAAGCAGGGGGTTGCACTGGCAGTTGGACCAGAAGGAGAAGCTTCCATGAAAGACCCCAAATACCGACAGAAGCTGCACGTGGACCCCGACGCCAGCCAAATGATCACCGAGTGCTACATGAGACACTTGAGGCAGCACCTCAGCCGCAACGCCCGCGCGGTACCCTCTCCATCGCGTGCCCTTTCGACCTGTGCCTCTCTTTTTGGGGAGGCTTGCAACCTCGAGCTGGGGGGTGGTCTGTTCATCTTGCTGCTTTGCCCGCAGCCGCGTCACATATTGACTGGTTTTGCCCACCCCCCCCCCCCCCCCGAATAACCCCCCCCCCCGGGACCACTCCCACCTGATGAAAGTAATTCTCCCCGGCTGTTCCCAATGGATGGACAACCAACCCACCTACCCACGAGTATTCCCTTCTCAAAAAAGCCAAGACTTACGCACACCCGGAAGTGCCAACCGGCATACTCACTCATCCCCCCCCCCCCCATCCCCCGTTTGTTCCGACGTGGGGCCAGGCAGAAGTCAGGGGAGGTTTGCTGCACTTGCCAAAACTGATATCAGCGTAAAGAGGCGAGTGTATTGCTTTTCTGTTCATGAAAAAATTGAGCGCTGTGATGCAGCATCTCATCCTGCAGTAGCACGGGACAATAGTAGTACAAGTGACCGCAACGGTAGTGATATGTGCATTGACCTTTGCTTGCCAATGTGTGATGCAGGGGACTGAGGTACAAGTCTGGGCATCACAGCGTCTGTGGCGAGAAATGCAAAAAATATGACGTCGCAGCCCAAGCCCCCTTGCTGAACCCCCCACCCCACCCTAACCCTGAAAAGGCTCGAAGGACGGGGGGAGGCGTGTATGCACTTACCTTGGGGCAAACCACACGTTCTATCGTTTTAGCAACATTTTTGTGGGAGGCCACCATTGACAAAAGTTTTCTTATGCACATTTGGCGCCCATGGAAATGATGGTCTTTGTCATTGGAGTCCAACCCCCCCACCCCCATTCCCCAGTTTTTGGAGTGACCCGTACCCCCCCCCCCCTCTTCCCCTGCAGTGGAAACCCGGTTGGCCCTGAAATGTTGGACCCCGCCTGAATGGCAGCACCACCTGTACCACTGGGCAGTCAAGGCGTGTGCGTCCGTGAGTAGTGCCCTGTATAGCGCCACCGGGTGGATGGCCGTGGGATGCTGGCCCCTGCACCACCCTGCCTTGCACCACCTGTGCCAGGAGGCAACCAAGGGGCGCGGGTCCAGCCCTGTGTGCCTGGGCTCCCAGCCTCCATGTCATTGGGACAACAACGCCAAGCTTCTCCACAAGTGCCCAGGGGCACAGGAGCAGGCGCAGTATTGGCCTGGCCCACATCTCCTGCGGCAGGCACAGCGTAAGCCCCCCCTGCCTCCCCCGCTGGGGCACGGAGCCCCAGGCGCGCACAACCCCTCGGCGACCATCCATCTGCAGGGTACCAACGGGTCCTGCTCCCCATTCGTGCCCCTGTGGCTGGGGTAAGGAGGATGGTGGGGGAGGGGGGCATGGGCGTGGCGGCACATCTAGTTGCTCCACAGTGGGTGGGTGAGGTGGGTGGGTCAAGGATGCATTAGAACGGAAGGGACCCCAGAGGCAGAGGCAGCCCCAGAGGTGGTTACATAGGCCGTTGGAGCAGGTTGCCGAAGTGGTCGGGGGCTGTTATTGTCGGTTATAAATGCCATTGAAGCTGGCACTTGGCATCACGGAGACAGTGAATGGGCAAAGGCTGGGTGCCCTGGACGGGGGAATGCGGGGGGCTTCCAATGCACCCCTGGTCGACTTTCCTGGGACACACACAGGCATGACGGCGTCTCCCGCTCACCAGCGCTCCGGTGGGGTCCAAGGGGGCTGTCCATAGTCCGGCTGCCCTTGGAACTGGACAGTCAAGCCGTTGAGCCGTTGTGTGGCAGGGAAGGATGCGGTGGCCGGGCACCCCTGCTCCTCTGTGAGGCCCTGTCCCAACCCAACCCAGCTCAGCCCACCCCCCTCTAGACCCCCCGACCTATGCCAGAGGGGAACAACAGTCCACAACGGAAGCTAACCTCCACAGTTGCAGCCCACATTCCCCCCCGCCTCCATATCCCTCTATCCCTCTATCAGCCTGTCTATCTCTAGCCTCATCACCGGCCCCCCTTGTATCTCATTTTTCTTTTCACCACACGATCAACTCTAGCTCTGTGCCCTTCTCAATGGCCGTCCCTGCTGCGGCCTGCCGGATTTAAACGGACATGGGTTCGGCGGATTTATCGGCTCGGTGGATTCATCGGCTCGGCGGATCTTTGGTCGGCGGATCTGGTTTCATCCTTTACCCCCCCCTCCCCCACTTTTTTCTCATTAAAGATGGCCCCACCGAAGCAAGGGGAGGTTTGGCGGTTCTCAGACAAGGCGGTGCATACACAAGGCGGTGCACACACAAGGCGGTGCACACACAAGGCGGTCTGTGGCCACCGCAAGAGTATTGTTATTTAAGGGGGGGGGGGCAGGGGCTGGCCCCCGCGTCGAGGGAAGCAAGCCGAAGCAAGGGTTGGTTTCGGTCCACAGGCAAGCCGGGTCAGAGAAGTAAGTCGAGGTGCTCCACATACCCATCCGGGGGGGGTGGGGGGCAAATGCAAGTTTGGGGTTAGTTTATGGTGGGGGTTAGATCTAGGGTGATGATAAAGGGGGGGTTACCGGAATAGACCGGACTTTCGGCCGACCGAAAGTACGGCTGTACTTTCGGTCATTTTTTCGGCCAAAAATTGCGCGCTACCGGATTACAGCGGACTTTCGGCCGAAAGTCCGCTGAGCCGATAATAACGCTTTTCCAACGCTTTTCAAATCCATGCAGTTTGCTCCATTAACCCTAACCTCCCCCTCTTCTACACACACAGGATAGCAGCAGGAGCAGAAGCACAGGGCAGTTGCAGCGTCGCATCCTATCACATGCCCCTCTCTTGCAGGCCCACGAAATCCTGCACTGGGAGGCGCAGGACGGCTATGCCACTGCGTTTCACAACATTTCTGTGGATGAGATCAACACCGCCACTCGCCAGATTGTTCAGAAAGTTTGCCCCACGGACATTGCAGTCGAGGTACGCATGAGTTGTGGCCTGCAATGCATACTCGAGCCCGAGCATAAGGGGCTGGCTCTGTGGACCCCAGCCCCAGCCCCTGCTAGGCACCTACTCCCAGACCAACCCCAGTCTCCCAGCCCCTGTCTGCAGCCCTAAAACGGGATTGATATCGATCGATATGAGAGTGTGAAGCTGACCCAATCTGTGGTTTCCAGCCTATGGGCCAGGCCTGCATTTGAAGGGGTGTTGCACCCCCTTTTGTGGGATGACTTTCGGTTGCGCCCCACCCATTTCTGTCCCCGCCCCATTGCCCTCCCAACGTTTTGCAACCGCCAGCGGCTACTGAAACCGCTTTGCAGCCGCCAGGAACCGCTCTTCAGCCCTCCCACCAGGCTTACATTAGAACGGCCGACAACCGTAGGAGCATCCCCCACCCCCCCCAAGACCAAAGTGACCATCGTGGGAAAAAACGAAATTTACCATAGGGAAAATCTGATCGGGCCATTTTTGGTACACAAAATTTTGGGTTCTAGACCTCTTCTCTTCTAATGTTAGCCTGCCTCCCCCCCGCCTGCCCTTCAAGCGCAGCCCTGCTCCAGACCCCAAGCACCAACTCTGAGAAGCCTCTGCGACCGCTGCAGCTGCCATGCGCTCCTTGTGTGGCAATACAATCCACAGGCCCTCTTTGGTGACCAACAAACCACTTGACACTCCACCAGGACCGCCCTGAGCCCTCGGGGACCAGGCGATGGGTCAGCCCCGGGGCATCAAAGACACGGCAAAAGGATGCGGCACCAAGCAGCTGTGCCCACTCACAAGGCGGTCGCTGACAGCGGCTGTCCTTAGAACTCGGTCCCCCCTCCTCGGTTTTGGTTTTTTTTCTGTGCGCAGGACCGTCGCTTAGGACGGCCCACTGGACCGGCGACTGCCGGCCAACCGCCCGCATTGACCGCCACCCGTCGGTATTGATGATGCCAACCGCTGCGGTTACCGGCGAACACTTTGTCGGTTATGCCAACTGCCATTGCTGCAGCGTCACCCGCTGTTGGTGGCTGGTCAGCTGGTGGCTGGCCCGGCGCTTGGCCATCGCGTGCGTCCTGTTGTGGTGAATCGTAACAGGACAAGTTTTGTTTCTAATGTCAAGAACGGCCCTGAAAGCGGTTGGTGTGTAACCGACGGCGTTGACACAGAATCGAAAGTGGCCCGGTGCTCAAGCGACAGCAGCTGGCCCGCATCCGACGCTGGTCGACCCGGGACCGACGGCAGGTGCCGGTCTGCTCGTGCTATGTTCGGTCCAGGCGTACCCGAATACTTCTCCCCTGCCTGCCCCATTTCTAAGACCGTAAGGACAGCCCTGCTCATTTGCTGATGCCCGGTCTTTTTGCTGCTGCCGGCTTTCATACCCGCAGGCGCCTTCGCTGTCGGAAATGATGTACGATAGCTGGTATCTTGGCCGCATGACGTCCCCCAGCCGCAGCCGCAGCAGCCGGAGCGTCTCCAAAACGAACACAAACGGCGACGACAGCACCCAGAACAATTCAGTGGACGTCCTCTCTCGTCGGTTCACGATGGGCTTCGGCCGCCGGCAGAGCATGTCGAGGCGCAGCAGCAGCTTGTATCCTGGACTCAACTACGGGGACATCACGATTGTCTTACTGTTCTACCTGGTCCAACAGCACTGTGAGAACCTCCGGCAGGTGCCGCTTGTGTCTGCATGTTTTGTGCCATCACGAAGCACAGTACATGCCAGGGCCATGGAGGCGGGGGGGGGGGGGGTGGGCCTGGGTGTAGCCCGGGCCGGACTCCGGCACCCACTCAACTCCCAACCCAACTCACATCCTCCCGCCCCCCTGCTCCCACTGCTCTAGACCCTCATTGTCACAAAATGTTTTCCCTCCCACACATGGTCCTTGCAACTTGCTGATCATTTGGAGGTACATATGTTGCCCCCCTCCGCTTGCCCCTCCGGGGACAACTGTCCCACTCTCGCCTACCAGGAGTGCTTCTCTCCACAGGTTCGGATCGAGCAAGATAACCAATTAATTTCTGAGATATTCGATCCAGTCGGAAGTGCCTGCCGGCACACTTACACCGCCTTTATGGCGATCCCCCTTGCCCCCACCACAACTGGTTAAATGCATAGGCAAGTAGGAGCAATAGGGGTTCCATAAAATAGGTGTAGTCTATCTTTGAATGTCATTTCAACACAATTTCTCTTTATTGAAATTTCCCACCACCCGTTTCAACCAAACACTCCACATTTTTTGAAAATATTTCATGGCATGCCAAAGCGTGTACATGGGTAATTTGCTAGTTAATTTTTTTTTTGAAACACCCGGTTGCCATTTTTTAGGGTATGCCGCAGATTGTTACGGCACTTCCCCGTAAAATAAACACAGCTTATGAAGGCACCTGAACATGCATAAGTAGTGAAAACAATAGTATGAGATGTTGTGGAAGCGTTCGCCGTAAGAAAAGAATCCCTACTGTTTTTACAATTCTCAATTACCAGATTTCACCATGTAGGCATAGCTTCCTCTGGTCGGGTGTTGCATGCATGTAAAGACATTTTTGGGCTGAAACAGATACTAAAAGGTTTTTCCCTTTTTGGTGTTTGGTTATTCGTGTCTTCTTATGGTTGCTTTGAAACACATGTGTGGCAGGGCAACTGAATTTCCCCTCTTTTTGCTGCCTATGTTTTGCTCCCTTTACTCAGGTCATAAATCTTTGGCAGGGGAGGGTAATGGGCCTGCAGCAAGGTTTTTGTTGCCTCAAACAGCCCTTTTTTGGCAAACACTGGAGTAAATGATGAGTTGTCCACCTTTTTTTTCTCCTCCTTTTGCTTATTTTGGCGCCTTACAAATTTGCGATTTGCCTTGAAAGGGTGTCCCGCCTCCAAATGGGCTGGTGCATGCAAACATGTACGTTTTTTTTTGTCATTTCAGGGTGTCCCCCTGTTTGGGCCTTCGTGGGGCACCCTTGTGTATAGTGCACCACTGGCTCTTGGGGCCTGGCTGCCTGCGAAAGGTGCTGAAGTTTTTACAATTCAGATATGGTCTGGCCGCAGGAGGGGGGGGGGGGGGGGGGCAACTGGCTGCACTGGTTGCGCTTGTACCGGCGGCTGAGGGGCCGCATATGGCCGCGGTGGACGTGTGTGGTGCTTTTGATTGGAGGTCCTGATGCCACTGCGAGTGCCCATGCGCCGATGCTCATTTTGTTGAGGGTGAGCTCCGCCCGTTCGAAGAGCTGTGGGGTGCGTTGCAGGGCGCGTTGCAGTCTTGGCTCTCGCAGGGGGCTCTCAAGGGTACCGAGGCCACACTGCTCAGGCATTTTCCCAGGCGCCGGCACCCAGCTTTGTGGACTTCCAAGGGTTCTCTTTAGTGGCATCTTGCAACAGTTAGGAGCCCAGTCACCCCTGCTGTGAGAGACCGGGTGATTGTCAGGCACCAAAATGGGGGGCAGAATCTTAAATACATGCTGGACGATGGCGGCATTCTTAATTATACGTTGAAAATGAAGGCAAATGTTGACTGCACCGTGGAAAACGAAGGCACATTTTACACACGTGGTGGAAAACCTCGCTGGACTGATCTGACACCAAATATTGCCATACCCCATGTCACCGCCTGACCCCCCCCCCCCCCTCAAATCGCAGATCCGCAGACCAGTCAGAGCCTCCACGTCATCCACCCCCACACAAACAAGTCCAGAATTGTGTTGCCATGGCCACGGGGGCACTGCTATACGATGCTGGCCCCAACTCCCGCCCCATGAGCAGGGGGAAAGGGGGGCGTGCAGCTTGTGAAGGGAGCGCGGTGCACGCGAGCAGGGCACAGGTCCGGTGCGGCCAGCGTGGGTGAGAGGAGGGGGCTTGCAGGGGAGCACGGGTGAAACAGGATGGGTGGGGCGCTTTTCCAAAACAGTATTGGGCGAGCGCCCAATAGGAGCCCAAGAAACCGACCCACCACAGGCTCTGGAGGTGAACGGCCACCCCCAGAGGGATGTTCGGGCAAGGTGCGGTGCAGCCGTGGACCTGGGCGTGCCTATATCCGGGCGAGGGTGTGGAGCCCAGGGAAGGGAAAGGGTCAGTCGGTTGAGGGCTGTGGGTGCAACCGTTGTATGCACAGGGGGCGCCCCGGCGTGGCCCATTGCCACCAGGGTCCGGCGACGCCCGAGGGGAATGTGGAGAGAGGCCCGTTGGGGACATGGGGTGTGCATATCATATGGCATGGCCGGCCAATCTGTAGAGTCATCGGGGACGCCATCATGCCCCCCCCCCCCCCCGGCGTCCTGTGAGCCTCAAGATTGGCACCTAAATCCAATCCAAATCCCACCACCCGGCCCTACCCGACACCCCAGAGCAAGTCCTTTTGGGGGGGGGGGTTATGGGTATGGGCATGGGCATGGGAAGAGTCCTTTCCCTCTACACGCAGGGGGCTGGCAGGGGCCTGTAGGTCACGAGCAATGGCCCGTAGTGGACCCGCTCATCGCTTACCCGTAAGACATGTGCTGTACCACTGACACTACGGCCCTTGTGCACAGCCTGTGTATGTGCTCATACCCCCCGCTTTAGGCCGCCGGGTACAAAAAGCGCGTGTGGCAGTACCTCAGCAGTGCACTGCCGCACTATGAACCGGAGGACGGCGAGTGGGACGCCGATCCCGACGCTCCGGAGTGGGGGAACTTCCGTTTGCGCTGCGACAATGTCATCTCGATGCTCCGGTACTTGACCGCCAAAGTGGACTTGGACACCATCAACTACGCGGACGTCGACGACATCTTCAACCGCACCAGTCTGGAGAGCCCCAACCATCCGCGGGCCCGCATCCCGAACTACCGCGTTCCGAAGAAGTACAGGTCTGTGTGCTGCAGACCTGCCGCTGCTCCCGCTGCTGGCACCCCAAACTGCTCCCAATGGGGCAGTGTCCAGGCAGCTCCTTGGCCATTGACGCGTTGGAAGGCAAATGTCTCAAGAAGGACCCCCCCCCCCCCCCCTCAAAAGCTGCTGTTGGGGAGGGGTCCCCCACCGCCGATATGGGGATGTCCGCTTCGGTGCACCTGGCCAACTCCGAGGGCAGTTGCCTTCCTCTGTGTGGACCTGACACAGAGCAGTGAAACAGGGACAGACCTGGGACCACCTTGGCACCACCTACCAAGGGAAAGGAAGGGTGAGGAGGGAGGTAAAGACAGGCTAGGCAGGGAGAGGGAGGGCACTCCGTGGTGACAGGCCAATGGGCACCACCGCCTACAGAGGGTAAGGGTTCAAGGAAAGGGCAGCAGTAATTGGCGAGAGGCCAAGGGGCGCCGCCAGCTGCAGACAGCAACACAACGAGGTGTCATGCCAACCCCCCCCCCCCCCCCGGCTCTGAAGGGACCTGGTGCAGCGTGCTGGAAGCACGTACCTCCCTTGCTCCCACCAAAGGGCTCGGGTACAACAAACGCTGGGAGCGTGCAACTACCGAGGCCCCACCGCAGGGCCTTGGTGGAGCAAACATCGTGGCCCACAACCCTTTTTCCATCCCCCCTGTCCGCCCCTCTCCCCTTCCTGAAGCGCCGCCCTGATTCTGTCACTAGATTTTCATGGGTCATCCCACAACGGCATCTGCCCAACATCTACGAGTTCGAGGACCTGGTTCCCCGACTGGAAGTGGAAGGGCCCAACAAAGGGCACAACGCCAAGGCAGTGAAGGAAGGCATCGTGAAAACCTTCTCAGAAAGGGTGTCCACGCTCTCCATCATCAGGTCGCCCCTACCCCGCATGTGCCTGCGGTGCGGTCTCCCCCCTTTGCCACTACTGCTTGCCCAAAAATGGGATTGAAGACACAGTCAGACCCTGTTCACACACACACACACACACCCACACGCACCCACACCCACATCCACCCACCCACACACATCCACCCACCCACACGCACCCACACCCACACCCACCCACACCCACACACCCACACACACACACCCACCCACCCACCCACACACACACACATACACCTGCATCACGCCATACAAATGGGGGTGCTTATCTTGCGGCGCCTGCGGCGCGCCCTGCAACACGCAGTGTGGGTAATTATCCTGGAATACAAGCAATATAGTGGTACATACACACATGCACTTTTTATGTAACGTATACCCTCATACACCCTTTCCCCCCTATTTTTGTTACTATTCTTACCTTTTTGGGCCTCTTCCCCCCACAAATGGTGCCTTTGTCCCCAATATGGAATCGGCCGTGTATGTATGCTTTGAGGTGTCCCGTTTTGGGCACTCGTGAGGTGGCAGGGGCTATGAAGCCATTTCTGAATTAGTCCCCATTGTTGGCGACCCCCGAGAAGGCAGGGGTGATGTAGCCACTTCTGATTTTGTCCCCTCTTTTGGGGGACCCCCGAGAAGGCAGGAGTTATGTAGCCATTCTGCCCAATTCCGGGCCCCCGAGAAGGGAGGGGTGATGTAGCCACTTCTGATTTTGTCCCCTATTTTGGGGACCCCCGAGAAGGCAGGAGTTATGTAGCCATTCCGCCCAATTCTGGCCCTCAAGAAGGCAGGGGTGATGTAGCCACTTGTGATTTTGTCCCCTCTTTTGGGGACCCCCGAGAAGGCAAGGGTTGTGTAGCCATTCCGGCCAATTCCGCCCAACTCCTGCTTTGAGCCCAGTACAACAGATACGCAATGAGCAATGGCAAAAGCAAGAGAAGCCGAGGCAGAAGCGGAGCACCCAAGCATACGAGAAGAAGCACACAAAGGGCAACGAGAAGGCAAAGCAGAAGGAGAAGGCAAAGCAGAAGGAGAAGGCAAAGCAGAAGGAGAAGGCAAAGGAGAAGGAGAAGGCAAAGGAGAAGGAGAAGGCAAAGCAAAAGGACAAGGAGAAGGAGAAGGCAAAGGAGAAGAAGAAGGCAAAGGAGAACGAGAAGACAAAGGACGGAGCAAAAGAACATGGAGACGAAGCATCAAGCAGCTCAAAGCGCCCCAAGAAAGATCCACACGGGAGGCCGAAGACGATGGGAATTTCCCAGGACATCATTTTAGCCGTTGAAGAGGCAGTGGACACCATTCAAGGCAACATCATGCATCCGTGAGTTTGAGAAGGGTGTCGAGGAATGGCGCAAGCTTTGCGGTGCTAAGTCGCGGCGCAAGCAAATAGCCCGCATTGGCATGGATGCCCAGAAGGCCGAGAAGCTGTATTGCAAGTACGGGCACAAGGGAAGCCCTTTTGAAGAACGCAAGGCCCTTTTCCGATTCCTCTACATCCTCAAGCACAACCCTGGCTTTGACAACACGCAATGGCAAACCCACGCCGATGAATGCGATCGTATGGTTTGGGAAGAGTTTTGGATGTGCCTGGACAATTTCTTGCAGCACGCAAATGAGTTGGACTTCCACGGAAGGTTGAACAAGCACAACCACACAACCCTGTTCCCGTACTTGGTGACACTCATTGGGGACTGCTTCCTTTTTGGGTCAACCGGTGGCACCATCAACGACGTGTTGTTCCAACCCATGAGGACGAGGTCTACAAGTTGTTGTTGTTGATTGACCAGTTGGGTCAATACTGTTGGGTTGGCAGGCTTGCGTGCGGCATGCGAAGCGACACACGGATCTTGAAAGTAGTTGGGCCTAGCTCAAAGACCTCCAGCCGGGGGAGGTGATCCTGCTTGATGGCGGTTTCCCCAAAAGGAAGCATGGTATTATACCATTTCCGAAGCCGAAGAACAGGGAGCGCGAAAGATGGCAAGCCAAGTACCATGATGGGTACGGCTTCATTCGGGGCCATGGGGAGCATCCGTTTGCCCAATTGTACACTTGGGTTGTGTGCCGTGAGCCTTGCACAAAGTTGGGGATGAATTGGGAGGAGCATATCTTGCGACTCCATTGGATGGTCCATGTTGTGGTTCACATCCAACAATTCACCAACAAGCGCAACGTTAAATATCAACCCTATGGTCCATGGAGCCATTTCCCCAAGCGGATGCTCGGGACAAACCTTGTTCTATTGACAATGACTCATCCACATCCGACACTGACTCCCAGTCCGACTCCGACTCCAACTCCAACTCAGATGCTCACTCTAGCTCCAACTCCAACTCCAACACCGATTGGGACTCACAGTCGAGCTTGACCTCATGCTCTCCGGACCCTTTGTCGTCTGAACCCGACTACTCACCCGATGAAGAGTAGTCTTTATTGTCAGCGAAACGCGAAACGACTCGAAACGAATGTCATAGGGGATGGGCTCCCTCTGACCGACCTTCGAAACGCGAAACGTCTCGAAACACTTGCATCATGGGATTGGGCACCCTATGATGTAGGGGGCCAGGCAACAAAGTGTGATGGTGGGACCGATGTTGTGCTATGGTGGGGGGATTGGACGTACGTTGTGTGGCACATTGCACATCCCGGAGTGCACTCAATGCTTCTTTAGAAAAAACTTTGCGATAGAGCATGTTGTGCTAGTTTGTGAACCTCTCAATAAATGACATTGTTAAAATGAGTAGTGTTTGTTGTTGATGTGTGCGCAAAACAACCACGTAATGCCGCGGGACACACCCATACACACTTACACACGTACACACAATCATAGCACAGCGGAGGGCTCACGTACAATCATACCAGTTGCCTGATTCATGGGGTACGGGGGAAGGAGTAGCAATGGGGCTCTGCTACTTCTGACCGAGGGGTTGACGTCCCTCCTCCTTAACCACAGTAGAAGGGTGGGATCCCCTACCACGCTTTGCACGTTGAGCCGGGGCTGTAGTCTCTCACTTTGTAGAGAGCGATGGTGTCAACAGGTGCTTGTGCACAGAACTTTTTTGTTTTGGTATATATTTCTGGACAATGTACCCTAAAGCTAATTACCCTTACCCTGCGGCGTGCCCGCAGCGCGCAGTAAGCGCCCCCAATGTCCAACCTTGCACCACTTTCATGCGACGATAGATTGCTCTATGGCACTTGTCTAGCATACCCCTCCCCTCCCCCTCCAGACCCCCCACAGAGTTCGTATCACGATAGCTGCTGAATCCTATGTGTCCCCCCACTTCCGCCCAGCCTCATGGACTTCGGTGTAACAGCGCGCAGCGGGGCAAGCCCAGGTCCAGGCCCACCACCACCACTAGATGCACCAGCAGGACCGGGGTCACAAACTGGCAGGCCACGATGCCCACCTTGCAGGCAGCAAGAAAGTGGCAAGCAGTACAATGAAGGGTGACTGGCACACCACAATGCCCCACCACCAAGATCCCCAGACATAGAGCTTTCCACATCTCTTTGCACCTCCCTAACCCCCCCCCCCCGTTTTGTCAATACTAACAAAAAGTGAGCCAACCAGTTGGGACACTGAACTGTGAATAGAAACAGGGTGTTTCCAAAATGTACTGGTTGGACACGTGTGGTGTTGTGTTGCAGTCCTTCTGTTTGTCTCCATTTTTCATTTGATTTGTGCATATGTGGAGAAGCGTCAACGAGCTGAGCATGGTCAGCCACAAATTGATGGGCCTGCTGAACCATGGCTCAAAAGGCATCGGTCCTCCAAGCAATAATCGTTGAAGACATTCTTCAAGCCCAAGAACACAGACTAATGTGACATGATGTGACCAATTGTCGAAAATGTGTTGCACGAACAATTTAGCATGTTTGGGGTCAACAAATTATGGGCCAACTGGAAAGCTTACTCAACTGTTCCCAAAAAAGGGGTGTTTCCAAAATCACCTCGAAGAGAGGTTGTTAGATCAAGCACAGGCAAAGGCGTCATATACCCCCGCTTTTGCGGGGTCATTCGCGTAGCATACCCCAAGGCATGATATTTGACGTCCAACCCCTTGTAGAATCATTATTTTGCCCAATAAGACAATCCGCCAATGGATTTTTTGATTCTGAGGCCTCTATCCCGTGGAACTGGATATCACTTTTTTGGGGGGGGCTCAAAAGTTTGTGCTCAGAAGTTTGTGCTCAGAAGGATTTGAATGAGGGTCAAAGTGGGCAGAGCTGACAGGTTGGCCGGCGCCGCCGGAAGTTGGCCAACCAGGATTCGAACTGCCGACGTGCATGCTGGCGGTCGGCAGCATTACCCGTGGACCATCGCTTTGTCTGCTGTTTCTCACCTTCCTCGCTGTTGATAGCCGAGTCTGCCACTGAAAAAAAGCCGTAATTGTGTGTTTCTGTCTGCCTGCCTGCTTGCCCGACTGACTGACTGCTTGCCTGACTAACTGACTGATTGGGTGACTGTCAGCCTCTCATCGAGGTGCACTGCCGGAGGCAATAGAATCACCTCACAGAGGTTGTTAGATCAAAGCTACGCAAGCCTGTATTTAGGGGGAAACCCCACATACCCCCCCCTTTTGGGCCTTTTTGGGGCTATTCGCATACCCTACCCCAAGGGGTTGAATTGTTTGTTTAACCCCTTGTAAAAAAATCATTATTTTGTCCAATAAACGCATCCCCCAATGAATTTTTGGTTTGGACCCCCCTAGCCCCCCCCCCCCCCACTTGAAACCCACTTTTTCTTTGGCTTTTGAGTGTCGAAACATTGCCACCCCCTTTTTTGGGTCGAAAATCATGAATCTTTTGGTTTTTTTTGATTTTGAGCAGAAAAAGTGTTTCCGCGTCCCGACTCCATGGGGTTTGTATGGGGCGGAGTGGGACGAGCGCTTAGGCAGTTTATGCACTTTTCAGCCATTTTTGCTATGTTGGCGGTTTTGGCGACCTCGGTGACCCTGTGCTACCCACTCTGAGGGGTGGAGGAGTGGGGATGTTGTGACAGTATATGCCTGCTAGGACACGAAAGGACATTTTTTGTAGTCTGTAGCCTTGCCGAGGGCCAGTCAATACCCGTGCCAAAGACGCAAAATGATTCTTTCCACCAATAGTGGCTTGCATGAGTTAATGGGCCGGTACACAACCTGCTTATTGCGATCGTGACCACACAAAATGACCATCCAACCCATGTAAAGCATGTTTTACGCCCTATTTATGTGTTTTTCACCTTATTTCGGTATTGAGTGGGGGAGGGGGGTTCCCAAGGGATTGGTACACAACCCGCTGATGCAGTTTTTCACCCTGGACAGCTCAAAAATCGAAGTTTCCGAAACTTTTTTCTTGATATTGTGATCACCTAAAATGACCATTCAAGGTATGTAAAGCATGTTTTAGGGAGTATTTATGTGTTTTGCACCTTATTTGGGTATTGGGCGCCGGCGGGGGGGTCTCCCAAGGGATTGGTACACCACCTGCTGATGCAGTTTTTCACCCTGGGCAGCTCAAAAATCGAAGTTTTTGAAACTTATTTTTGATACCTAAAATGAGCATCCAAGGTATGTAAAGCATGTCTTTTAGGCCGTATTTATGTGTTTTTCACCCTATTTGGGTATCGGGTGCGGGGGGGCAATGGGGATTGGTACACAACCTGCTCATGCAGTTTTGCAGCCTATACAGCTCAAAAATCGCAGTTTCCGAAACTTATTTTTTTGATATTGTGATCACCTAAAATGACCATCCAAGATATGTAAAGCATGTTTTAGCCCGTATTTATGTAGTTTTTACCCTACTTTGGGTGTGTGTTGCTTGGGGTAGATTCTCTGCGAGGTGGACTTGCCGAAGGCAATAGAATTTTGGTGTTGACAAGAAGTGGGGTGGCGTTTACCACCTTCCCTTCCATTCTGCTGCTGCAGGATCTTCTTCTTCGTCCTTCACGCGCACTTTGTGTTGTTCCTGGCGTGCCTCCTGCTCAATACCAACGCGGATGGTCCAACTTGGATGTGGTGCATGACCTCCACCGAGGTCCTCATGGTCCTCATCAAGCTCACCACCCAGTCCATCCTGCTGCAGGTCGCCGTCGCTCTATGTACCATGGGATACTTCCAGACAACATCGCGCAGCAGTAGTATTGCGCACCATCACACACGATCATGCACTACCGGAGGGGTCAAATTTTGCGAACGGGCATAATTTGGAATGGCGAAATACAACAAAATTGTACCAAATTTCGCCATGGTATTTAAGGACCGAAGCCGTTTGTTAAAGTGTTGTGGTGCCACCGTGCTGCCATCAGGTAATATCAGCACCACGTGTTGTTCAGCACCACATCATGTTCAAGGTATGAACCCTGTTTTACATAACAGTAGCAGGCTCTGGTGGTAGCTGAGTTGTTGAAGTACTGCATTGTGGAACCTGAGGTTCCCGGCTCATTTCCCAGCACACAGTTTCCCTGTGAGAATTTGGTGTGTATGCTTGTTCTTATGCTTGTTCTTCTGGAAATTTTGTACACAATTTTGCCATGGTATTTAACAATTCGTGCCAAGTTTTCACTGCACCGAATTTTGCCAGTCCAAATTATGCCCTTTCCACATTTCGACCCCTCCGGTATTGCACTCCATCGTCCACCATCGCACAACATCATGCACCATCGTACACTACATGTCCAACGATGATGTCCGTTGGTGTGCGATGACATCACGCCAACGCTCAGTACGGGTCGCAGGAGCTGAGCTGTTATTTGGCCTGTGCCATGCAAGGGCTGCAAACATAGCACAACACATGTTACCCGTGGTTGTGCGCCGCGAGAGGGATTTTATATCATTTAGTATCATTATACCATTGCTGGGGTGGGCCCAGGGTTTTCTTAGTGTGTGTCCTACCCCACGTTGGGGGTGGGGTGAGTTTGTCAGAATTTATGGGTGGGTGGGGTTTCAACGCCCCCTCCCCCCCCGTATGGAGGCCATTGTGGGGGACTTTGGGTCAGCGCTGAAGGCGCTGGTCAAGGCATTTTGCCTGTGGTAAGGCATTTTGCCTATGGTGGTTGGGTGGATGGGTGGGTGTCCAACACCCCCCCACCCAGGGGGGTCCTTAAGGGACGAGTTTTTTTTTTTTTTGCTAAGGACAGCCCTTAAGGACCGCCCCAAGGGACCACCAACCGCCAACCGCCAACTCCCATCAACTGCCAACCGCCACCAACCGCCAACCACCAACCGCCACCAACCGCCAGCCACCAACCGCCGCCAACCGCCAGCGGCGACCAACCGCCAACTGCCAACCACTGCCAACTGCCTCCAACCACCAACCGCCAGCCACCAACCGCCACCAACCGCCAGTTGCCAACTGCCAACCGCCAACCGCCGCCAACCGCCAACCGCCAACTGCCACCAACCATGGTTGAGCACATGGAGTGCCCGCGGGCTTTTTTGGGAAACCGGAACACTTTTTTTTCCCTTTTTTTTTTCCGTTAAGGACACCCCTGCCCCCACCCCCCACACCACCCCCGTGAGGGTGCGACATTTGTGGGTCTGTGGGTTGGCCAAAAATCTGGGTGGGTGGGTCCCTCAAATCACCCCCCGCCCCCCTCCCTTGTGGTTCAGAAAAACCCTGGGCGAGGAATCTGGCAGAGGGGACTGGGTGTGTGTGTGTGTGGGTGGGTGTGGGTGTGGGTGTGGGTGTGGGTGTGGGTGCGTGTGTGTCCATTCGTCTCCAGACACCGCATAATTAGAAAGGCACGAGAACGGGTTCCAAGGGCGGCTTCCCCGTTCTACACTGCATCCATGCCCCTTTGCTTCCAATTCCAGGGCCACAGACACATACCTCCGGTGCTTGACCTCATTGAATTGGCCCTGGCATTGGGATTTGGTGGTGCTCTGATCTACGACTACGCGCGTGACTCGTCCCGGCGCCACAGGGCCACGTATTTGTTCGACCTTTGGTGGCTGAACATGATCTTCCTCCTCTCGATCCTGCTGAGCAATATCATTCGGGAGACCGTGAGGCTGATTTGGAAATTTCAGTTGGGGTACTGGACTAAGATCTACTGGACACGAGGCTTCCTGATAATTGTGTTAGGTTTGCCCCATCCCCATCCCAAGCCACCGAAGCTCCCCCCCAACAACAACAAAAAGCCCCTCGCCCTTGTTGCCCGTCCCCTCAAACCCTCCCGCGGTACTCCCTCAAACCCTCCCTCTCCTCCCTCCAAAGCCTGGGACGTTGAGGACTCTGTCTTGCAAGTGTGGTGGTGTGTGCACACACAGCGCGGCTGTGGCTTGCGGAGCTGGGGGAGGGGGGGAGGGGGGGCAACATGGGGGAGGGGTATCTGAAACTCGAGGATACCCGAAAAATCAGACAGAGACTGCATACAACAAGTACCATAAAGGCCATGTAATCCAGCGAGAGAGTGGTTGGCATTGTGGACCCGGTGTGGGGCGAAGAAGCGCAGCAACAACGAAAAATAGCCAAAGCAGACACCCACGCTCAACCAAGCAGCAGGAGTAGTTTGGTCTCGCACAATCTACCCCAATGCGGACCCAAATGGATGTAAGGCGCGTTCGTTTTGTACTGATGCTCATTCCAATGTGGTCCAAGGGTTCCCACGGGTGGTTTTGGTGCTCCCCAACCGAGCCGCCCCATGCCATCGGACAACAAATTGCGATGCTCTCGCTTCTGCCGCCGTTGTGTGCACGGCGATAGGACGCCGGATGACGGGGGGTCCAGGCCCACACTATTGCGTAACGGATACGTCGACATGAAATGGGCACCAGTTGACCTTGGACTTGGCCAACGCTCGGTTTTCGCAGAAATCTACGTCATCAACAACTCCGATGGTGGTGGCCACAGTGGCAGGAGCGGGTGTAACTGCATAGCTGATAGCTGCAGGAGGTATCAGCTACAGCAACAGGAAGGCAGGCCGGGGGGCGGGGGGGCCGATTTTCGGACGGGGGGGTCCCGTTTCCGGACGGTGGGTCCCATTTCCGGACGCGGGGGGGTCCCGATTTTCGGACGGGGTTGTCCGATTTCCGATGGGACGCTCCCAGTCCGGAAATCGCACCCCCGGTCCGGAAATGGGACCCCCCGCCCGGAAATCGGATCCACCCGTCCGGAAATGGGACCCCCCCCCCCCCGTCCGAAAATCGGACCGCCCCGTCCGGACGGGGGGGGTCCCATTTCCGGACGGGGGGGGGGGGGGGCTCCGATTTTTGGACGCGGGGGTCCGATTTTCGGACGGGGTCGCATTTTCCAACCGGGGGGTCCCATTTTCGGACAGGGCTGTCCCATTTTCGGACGGGGGGTCCGATTTTTGGACGGACAAAAGTACTACACAAAGAAGAAAATCTGAAAAGCACAGAGACGGCCTATAAACACATTTACTTTGTCAAGAAACATACAGGGGGGGGGGGGGTTCGGGAGGGGAGAATTTCGCGGGGAAAATTGCGCGGTCAAGAAAAGTTGCGAAATTTCCCCCGGCGAAATTATCCCCGTCAAACTTGTACCCTGGCAACCCCCCCCCCCCTGTACTTGATTATTATTATTATCAAGCCGCAGTCTGCTGATCCACCAGGAGTGAGAACCGTTTCAATTCACTTTTATAGGTCCGCCCCCCCCCCCCTCTTCCATGGCTGAAGTGGAGTGCTGATGTGGCCCCCATGGGTCTCCGTTCCATGTACCACGCCCTCCCGCCCTCCTGCCTCACATGCATTGCGAGATACCCAGCCTGCTGCCCTGCATCCTTCTGCTGTCGGGCTCTACTCTTTCGTGCACGGATCCCTCTTTGGCATGCCTCTTTCGTGGCCCTCGCACCCACCTGCACGATCAGGCATCATCGACTTCTTGGTTGGCTACTTCATACTCTTGCCGGCCATTTCCACTGTGAACTTCCGGTTGTGTGACTGCAACAACACAGCGAGTGGCTGCACGATAACGGACCCCAACCTCCTCTGCTACCTCGCCACGTTCATGTTCTACTTCACCATCTTTTTATCGTACACAATGGTCACGTCCATCATGTGGACACTGATTTCGCTATTGTGGAGCTTCTGCCAGGTCCCTTGTCCGTTGAACCCCCACTGCTCTGCCCCCAATATTCCTTTTGCATCCCCCTCTTCCTTTTGGCCACCTTTCCTGATGCAATTTGAGTGCGGGTCTGCGGTAACCGCGAATGGATGCGACGATTTGTGGATGTTAATCGCGGTTGCACATTTTTCAATGTTGCAACCGCCAGTAACGGACGTTGTTGCCGCGTAGAGTAGAAGGAATGGCATGTAACCGCCAGCATGCCCTGCCTGATGCAGTCCTCCTACAGGGGGCGGGGGATTGGTGGGCTGTAAATTTGGTCTGGGAAATTGGGCGTTTCAATTTGGCCGCCAAACTGCCCGCGCCAACTCCAGGGACATCCTGCTTTGTCCTCCCCTCCCCGTGTGCTTTGCATGCCCTGTGTCTCATTCCTTGTTCCTTGCTTCCAAATTTCTCACAGCCAAAGTTACCACCGCCAAGCGACTGGGCACCAACCCCCCCCCCCCCTGTACCCCCTTGACGCTCTGCCGGGGCGCCGGTGCCATCCCTCAGGATGCCAGTTGGTGCGCTTTAAAACAAGGGCTGGATTCGGACCCTCCGTGTCACGGTGGACTGTGGCACACGTGGCAGACATTCAGGCCGAGTCGTGGGGTGCTGCCACTCACACTTTGACGGGGCAGTGGCTGGGGCACTTCTGACGCCACCATCACATCGTGGCGCAGCACCGCACCCGATCCACTGCAAACCCAGTGGGTTCCCTCAGGGACGACCCCCCCCCCCTTTTGTTGCTCGTCAAGGAACGCCTTGGGCCCGAGGCCTGCGGTTGCAGCGTAACCGCCGGTGGTTGACCGTCAGCCGCCGGTCAAATGACGGCATTTGGCGATGATTTGAAGGCAGCCGACTGCTGTTGACGGCTACTTCGCCGCAGCTGGTCTTCAAATGGCAGTTTTTGGGGACCTTTCTCTTCTGCCCTCCGTGAGCCCGCTCAAAAGGAGCAGCGCCAATTTGTGGAGCCAAATGTGAAGGGGAAAGTCCTCTTGCAGGTGAGAGGACGGCTCAGCCACACAAGACCTGTTGCTATTCACATTTGTGGCCCCCGCAATGGGACAGGCACCCAAGGATTTGGGCTGCAAAGTGACCCATCGTCAGCGTAAACTTTTTGTGACAAGCCTCTTCCCCCCCGCGGTCGATATTGGGAGCGCACTCGCCCTGCGTGACCAGACCCGCGGCCGTCGAAACTGCTCAGTGAAGTCGGAGGTCATGGCGTACCCCCATCAACGCAGGGGCGTGCCCCCCACGAACACACCCATCTTCACACGAACAGCACGATGCAGTGATCATTTTGATCTGTGCCCCCCAGTCTTGCCCCCCCCCCCCCTTCGCCCCGGGAGGTCCCGGTGTTTGGGCCAGAGATGCTGCCCCAATTGTGGGTGAGGAAGGCGAGTGACGTGTCGCGGAGGGGGGTGGACGCCTGGTCCCTGGGATCGGGGAGGGAGAGGACGAAGGGGGGGGTCGGCTGGAGGAGAGGATCCGGCGGGGGTGCGCAGGGGGTGGCCCAGGGGATGGCCGAGACCGGGACTGCTCCGTGCAGGCGTAGGCCACCAAGAAGTAAGCTCGATTGCTTGCCCTCAACCCAGGGATGCCTTAGAAGGGATGGGACCTCAGAGGCGGCCCCAGAAGCGGTTGGATAGGCGGTTGGAGGAGGTTGCCAGGGTGGTTGCGGGCGGAGACAGCGGCTGGGCATAGGCTGGGCGCCCTGGAGGGGTGAGGGGACCCCCCCCCCCCCTTCCGATGCATCCCTGCCACAACCTCTCGTCAGGAACGAGCTGACATATGCATCTGATGTTCCACAGGGACTGATCCGGTCCGTCGGCGCCATCCGGAAGTGGACGCAGGTCCAGCACGCCATGGACACGCTGCTGCTGCAGCAGGATCTGTACTCGCCGTTCCGCCAGTATTTTGAAGGCAGCCTCAAGGACCAAGTCCATATCTCAACCAACCCGCGGTTTGTGAACTTGGTGACGATGGCCCTGCAGCACTACTGCCATCTGTGGCAGCGGGACCTGATCTCCATGTCCCACTTGCAGGCCTTTCTGAATTGGAAGTGTGTGTTGTAAAGGGGAGTGTTGGGGTGATGGCAGGGAAGTATCGGAATGGCTGTACACCGTAGGAGGAGGGGGGGTTCCACCCCCCCCCCCCCCCCACCCCTGGACCCCCCCTCCAGACCAAAGTGACCATCGTGGGAAAAAACGACTTTACAATCGGGACCCTCTTGTTGGGCCATTTTGGTACACAAATTTTTGGGTCCTAGACCCCCCCCCTCCTTCTAATCCTGCCCTGGTTGGTGGCCATGTGGAAGTGGGTTGTAGCGCCTCGGTGTGGCTGGTTAGGCGTCGCTTGTGCGGGTGTGCCAGTGTTCGTGCTTAAACTTGTGTGCCTGCCCGTGCCTGTGCCTGTGCCTGAGGCTGTGCTTGGCACTGTGCGTGTGTGCGTGCGTGTGGTTTTTCTTGTGCCTGTCCTCACACTTGTCTGCGCATATGACTGTGCTGGTACTCCGGGTTCTGCCGGTGCCAGTGCTCATGCTTCTGCCTATGGTTGTGCCTGTTGCGCTGCGCTGTTCATTGGCTCTGTGCTTTCGCTTGTGCTTGTGGTTGTGCTTGTGCCTCGTGCCCTGCATCTGCCTGTGTTTTTCTTGTCTTGGTGCAGGTGCCTTTGGCTGTGTCAGCGCTTTGTTTAGTTTTGTGCTTGTGCCTGTCCCTGTGCTGGTACTTGTGCCTGTGTCTTTGTCTGTTCTTGTGCGTGCTCTGATGTTTATGCCTGTGCCTGCAGCTGTGCTTGTGCATCTGTATAATCTTGTGCCTGTGGTTTCGTCTGTGTTTGCACTTTCCCATCTTCTACCCACAGACCAAAAGACGTCTAGGGCTGCCCGGCAGCTCCTGAGGAGTTTTCTTTCACCGCTTTTCTTGCTCTGTTCTTGTTTGCGGTTCCCATCGTGTGTGTTTGTGCTGAAGGTTTGTGGTTGCAGTTGGTCGTGTGCTTGTGTACGTGTCGCTCTGCTTGTGCTTGGGCGCGGGCGTGGGCCTGGGCATGGGCGTGGGTGTTGGGTTATGCCTGTGCCTGTGCTTCAGCTTGGGGCTGTGGGTGTGGTTGTTGTACTCGTTTCCCCTTTGCATTACAGCTTCAACCAAAAGCCAGCGTCACAGGAGGCGGAGATCCTGACGATGACGAAGTTGAATTGCCACAAAGGCCTGTTTCAGTTTGTTTACGGTGGTGTCAACGAGTTGCTCCACAAGAGCATTTTCAATTGGACCGATCGGCGTAACATTGGCTGCGCGATGCAATCCGTCTTTAGCATGCGGTCCGTGAGTTTCTCCATCCCTGTCTATGCCGAGACAGTGATCTATTCCAGGGATCAGTTGAAGGCAGTATGTGCCCCCCCCCCCCCCCAACCCCCTCCGGTATTGCAGAATACCCGGTCTACGCGACTGGCATCACGGCCCGGCATCACATGAAAAGTCGCATCGTGTCAAGAGCAATGTCGTAGGCATGTGCATGCGTGCGTATGTGCGTATGTATGTGTGTGTGTGGGGTGGACACGACACATAGACCGCCCCACCCGTTGGTGCCTCCTGGTGATGTACCTGTTGTACTACAGAAAGGCGCCTAGCTGACATGCTTTTCAACTCCTTCTTCTACTGATCTGTTCGGCCTGACGAGATTCGTTAGCGACCAGTGCAGTGCTCTGTTTGTCACGCCTGCTTGTCTCGCTTTAATCGTGTGTGTGTATGTGTGTGTGTACTGGCAGTCGCTGACTACACCCTGTCCTCTAGAGCAAGACTATTTCAGTTTCGCACCTCCGTTATGGTCGTATTGTGTGTGTGTGTGTGTGTGTGTGTTTGTGTGTGTGTGTGTGTGTGTGTGCTGAAGGCCGAAAGACGTCTAATGCCGCCAGGCCGGGATGCCCAACCCTTGGGAAGGCAGATGGGTTTGGACCCTGAACCTAAAGCCCACGAACCGATGTCTTCTTTCTGGGTCCCTGTCACCCCTGGGGCTGATGTGATGCCACCCGTCTGCGTTGTGGCGTTCAGTCCATGGGCTCACTGTGGGACGCGGCGTCCACCTGCTGGATGAACCGCACACCCAATGCTTCGCGCGTGTATAGAGGGGTTGGTCGTCCACCCATTGGGTTTGGGGGTGAAGGGGGTGGGTGCAGAAAGTGTGCGATGCCAAGGGGGCAGTCGGTCGCGTCTCCGCAAAGCGTGATGCCATGCTGTTTGGCGTAAGAATCAGCCAAGCAAAAAAAGGCGGGGCGTTCACCCCTGAATTGACCGCAGCCGTGCTTTCAAGTATCGGCTGCGTAGATTACCCTGAACATCGTAGGGCATTCCCTGGAATTCGGCTGCACTGAAGACAGTTGTGTGGAGAGCCTTTCAGTGAATGCAATTGTAGTGCGCACGTGGCACGCGCAGGGCATGTCCAGGACATGGCCAGGGCATGCACAGGGCATGCACAGGGCTGGGACAGGGCGTGTGCAGCGCATGCACAGGGACCCGCAGGGGCAGGGGCAGGGCCCGCCCGGCGATGCGCAGCACACACAAAGCCACGCATCCCCGGGCCCTGTCCCGTCTTCGTGGCTTCAGGGCTACGGTGCCCCCCTTCCGTCGTAGGACGACACTCTACTTCATTTTACGGACCTCTACCAAGCGGAATGGTCCTTCTTCTGCGAGCGGGCGATGTTGAAGGCGCCCCAGGACGCCATTGTAAAGGCTTATTTTGCGGCGGACCGGTCCTTGGCACGCCTTTGGGTCAAGCAGTGGCTCGTGGGAATGAAGAGATTGAAGGTGTGGCAGGAGGACCGCTGAGGCGAGGGCCAGGCCACTGCCGGGGGTTGCTTAGTTGCTGGTCAATACTATACCTCGGGGGGGGGGGGGGGTCTGAGGCCACAAAAACGTTTGTGTACATAAGCCCCCCCCTTTAAGTACCCCTGCGTGCCATCCCGAACCGACAACCCTTGACCAGTTTAATTTCAGACATGGCAGACATCCATCTCAATGCCTTTGTGGCAGTGAATGCCGATTTGTTTGAGGGATCAGATGGTTCTGACCTGGGCAAAGCAACTTGGCACTTGCAATTTCTTTGGAGCTAATGCATAGCAACGCTGAGGCACACTTTTCAGTGTGGAAACTCCCTTGTTCCACGGTTGTTTGCTGGGCGTTTCACCAAAGCAGGGTATTTTAAAGACTCAGTTTCCTGGGGATCCCAGGGGGGGGATACTTAATTGGGGGGATACCTTAAGTTGGAGGATATCTTAAGTGGATGGCGGGATTTACACGTTAACAAAGTCAGACATGTTTGGTATGCCAAATGTCATGTCAATGTGGTGGACTGTGGGCCTTGAGAGTGGGCCGCCAGGCCATTGCTTAGTCAGACCCCCCCCCCCCCCCCCGCCCTGTATTACACTGTCTTGGGAAAGACTTTGTCAGGAGCAGAATCAGCACCTGTGAGTAGCAGGACAAGTGTCCCATTCTCATGCAGTAAAAGTGATTTTTCCGTGGCTGTTGGGTAGCCCAACAGGCTGCTCACCTTTCGCAATGGTTTTGTCATTCCCATGTGATTCCCTCCTCCAAAAGCGAACACGTATGTTCACCTGTCAGTGCCAACCGGCATACTCCTTCAGCCTTTATGGTACCCGCATGGGTGGGTGGAGAGGCGGGTGGGTGGGTGGGTGGGTTAGACCTCCGCCCACGAACCAGTCTTCGAATGTTTTCGCTGCAGTGCTCAGCGATGTCGCCACTGGGGCCTGGCTACGTTGTACCCTTTTTGAAATCAGTGTGAAACGGCCGGTTAGGTGCTTTTTGAATCAGGTGCCACCTCACCGATATGTCAAAGTCCTGGCCCTGTCATGGTCACAGATTCGGCTCAGGCCTGCACTGTCATTACCTAATCTTGGCCTTATGATAGTCGAAACGCCTGCAACGTGGGTCACCCTTGGGAGGCACCTTTGGTGTGCCCCCCCCCCCCCCAACAGAGTACTCAAGAATATGCGCACAAAATCGCAGATTTGAGCTTACCTTGGACACCCCCCCCCCCCTTGCGTCCAACAAATGCCTTGTCCAACGAACACTTCCGTCCGGACCGCAATTTTTTTGGGACCCAATTAATGAGGTACCGGGTTCAGGTACCGACTTAATTAGGTGCCGAACGGCGTGTTCAACGATCATTCCTGTTCGGACCTTATTTTTTTGAGGACTTTATTGTTCGCTGGACACGGGGGGGGGGATGTATGTGCAGGAGTATGTGGCCTGCAGGCACCAGGTGGTAGACACCCTGACAGGCCATCGGCACTGTGCATGTTGTGGACCCGGTGCATATGGTTTAGACTCAAAAGGCCCATACTTGAGCAGAGGGCTGAGGGCCCCCTTCCCCTGTGCGTGGCACACGACCACCCATCCCCCGCGCATGGCACATCAGCCCCCCCCCCCCCCACCCCGATGGGTGGCACTGGACATGGCACTTCATCCGTGTGCACAGTCCGCAGGCCCTGTGTACAGTTTGTGTGGCTGTCTGCATTTGTGCGCCGGTAACCGAACTAATGCAGGAAGGTCATGTGCGATGGACGGTCATGCGCTACAGTAGGGTACGAACGCCACGTGCCGCGCACGGGCTGCGTGGTTTTTTCTGAGGGGGGTCGCTTCAGGGTCGCCATCTATCGCTCAGGCGCGCAACGATGCATGGCCTCCGGCTGCCAAGAGCACTGTGTGGACTGACCACGTATTGGACTACCCGATCTACTTGGGCTACTTTTTCTTCCATCAAGACCCTCCGCCCGAGCTGCCGCTGGGTTGGGTGGTCAAAGGAGGACCAGCTGATGATGACGTCATCTCGAAAGAGGACTCGGAGCTCTTGGACAAACTGCAGTACTGGTGCGAGCAACAGGTGCCTTCAGTGTGTGGATCGTGGGGCGTTCCCACCTGCCTGCGCAGAGATTAAGCCTGATTTTCTGGGGACCTGTGGACACTTTGCCTTTTCCCATTTTTCCACGCCGGATATTTGGCTACCACATTTTTTTTGGCAAAAGTGGGAAGCGCCAATTGTGCACATCCCCACAATCCTTTGGGGGGGGGGGACTCCGCGAGTCCTGGGACACGTGGAGTCCCCCCCCCCCTCCCCCCCCACAAGGGGGGCTTGTCTCTCCAGCGAGCAAAGCGAGCGGGGAAGGGTTGGGGGGGGGGTATTAAGGGCAGGGGGGATTGTGCTGGGGGGGCATGTCTCATGAGCGAGCGAAGCGAGCAAGGAAGGGTTTGAGGGGGTATACGGGGGGTAGTGGCCTGAATTGTTCTGGGTGAGGCTCAACATGCGTTGTTATTCAGCACCCTTTGCTAATGTATCTGATGTTCCACTCCACCATCTCAGTCTGAATATTCAGTCTTAATTCGGGTTAGGGTCAGGGTTAGGGGTACGGGTGGGCGTTAGGGTTAGGGTTGGAGTTAGGGATAGTGTTGGGGTGGAAAGTGGACAAAAATTTCCTTCGGGTGCCTTTGGTGCCGGTGGAGCATCAGGCGCCTTCCACGCCCACGCCCGACCCCTAACGCAGGCATCTTTGGCAACTAACAGTTGGCTGGAGGCCCCCTTGTTTGTAGTTGGGTTCTAGAATTGCCCACCTCAAGGCCTTTTGGGAATTTGCATCGGCTAATTAAGGCTGGTTGTGCATAGATACAATCGATTTGGTGGCTAGGTCGGAAGAGCAATAGTGTCCCTCTGCTATTAGGACAAGGGTAGGGAAAATCGACAATCCAGCAGGGATACCACAAACTAGGATGGTGGTTGCTTCCAAGGGGCCATCTTATGTATTTTCACTTTGGGAGGTGCTGGATAGGGCAAGACGGAGGGATGTTTGCACAGGTTTGGGACCCAAGGGTTTGCTCTCCTTTGGGGGGCATTTTGAAAGGGGGTAAAAGCCAACCCATTCCGGGGAAACCCACCGTAGAAGTACCGCATGGCACAGATACTCCCCCATGGTTAGAAGGAGGGCAAGGGGAGGTAAGGGGAGGCTGTGGTTAACCAATGCTTGGCCTTGGGGCATGTGCCCCCCCAGCCCCCCCAAATTGCCCCTCCTGGACCCCCCCCCCCCACCAACCGCCCCTCCTGCAACCCCTCCCCCCCCCGGGGGGGGGAACCTTCAGCCAACAGAGAGAGGGGGGGGGGGGGGTTAGTCTGCATCCAAACCCGAGGGGTTGGCCCCCACGTGCCCACCCTTTTCCCACCGCATCCCTCCATTCTTCCATTTTCCCTGTTGTCCAGAGGCCATTCTGGTATTGGGGTCGGGGCTGGGGGTGCGGAGCAATCCCCCCCCCCCCCCCCAGGGAAGTATTAGAATGGCCGTACACTGTAGGAGCCCCCCAGACCAAAGTGACCATTGCGGGAAGAAACGAAGCTTACAATAGGCAAAATCTTGTGGGGCCATTTTTGGGACACAAACTTCCCCCCCCCCCCCCCCACCCCGCTCCCAAGCCCCCCCCCCCCTGGGGAAGGGCAGGCGCAGCTGGAGCAAAGTGGCGGGTCCACACCTGACCTTTTGAGGGCCCAGGGAGGCCCTCGGATGCGAGGCAACAAGGCATGGAAGGCAGGTGACCTGAGGGAGGAAGTGCAATGGTAGGGCCGCCTGCTGCCCTTTCCCTGCGCCTTTCAGGTGCGGTGGTGGGCCACGATGCGAGGGCAGACCCTGGGGCGCTCGATGTACGGCCTCATGGAGATGCGGGAGGCGCTTGTGGACATGGTCTATCAAGAGCTGAAGGCATTCTACAGCAAGGATTTTGTGGACGTCGACTACTACCCACCGACCGAGAGGGCGCGATATGACGACGTGCTGGCGTGGATCCAGCGGAACCGGACTCTGCTGTTCAGCTCCCGTGCTCTGGGCATGGAGGTGTGTGCGGCATTGCGGGGTGGGTGGGGGGATCAGGTCGTAGTGTCCTTGGTAGTCACAAAGGTGTGCTATGCTTTGGTGCGAGAATTTTTGTCGCAACTTAGGTGCTTGTGGTTCTCCTTGTTGTGGATCACAAATTTTCCAACATAGTCCTGTGCGCTTCCTTGAGTGAAGTTGGATTTTTGTTTGCTTTGGCATTGCATGCAACACCACCTCATGGCACGTAATTTTTCTTGAACAGCAATTTGGTTTGTTTGTGCTTGCATGCCACCCCACCCCACCAGGTGTATTTTGCACAATTTTTGCCTTTGGAAAGCAAATTTGTTTAAGAGCAGGGGTTTGCGGCTGGCCCTTGATGACTGTATGGGGGAGCACCTGACGTGGTGTGCAGGCGGCGCACAGAAGGCGGTCTGGCCCAACCAAGCATGCACAGCCGCTGCTTTGGTGACCCCTTGTCTAGGGGTTATGTAGCCATTTTGGATTCCTCCCTGTGTTGGGTACACCATTTAGAGGCATTTGTCTGTATGGGGGGGGGGGCGTTAGCATGCCGGGCATCTTTGGGCCCCATCCCCGCCGATGACCACAGGTCTTGTACCCAAGGGTTTGCTCTCCTTAGGGGGCATTTTGGGAGGGGTTAAAAGCCAACCCATTCCGGGTAAACCTGCCGTAAAAGTGGCGTGCGGTACGGATACTCTCCCCATAATGAAGTGTCCATACTCACTGTGATCCCCCCTCTCCCAGTTTTGTCAGAAAGGCCCCTCGCCTGACATGATGATTGGTGTGGCATCCACAGACACAATGGACCTGCAGAGGGGTGGGGTCGGTGCCCACCCCAGTTCCGTTTGGGCTGCCGCTGACCGTTGGCCTACCGCACACCACTGCAGGTTGGCAACATGGAGGAGCTCAAGTACCTGTGCGGCGAGACCTGTCTGCAGCATGCGCTGCCCAAAGTGGAGTCCCTGTCTATCCTGGTCTGTAGCGAGCTGGCGCTGTGCTGCTTCATTGAGGAGTACCAGTTTCATAAGGGGAAAATGAACGCATACAATGTGCTGGTGCAGAGGGACGAGGAGACTGGGCGGTATCTGCTGCCAGGACTGGTCATGGGGCGGCTGGCCGAGGCGATGGATTCCCTGAACACCCTCATTGGCACGCGCCATGTGCACTGGGTCATGTCGGGCCTTTCTCGCTTTGAGGTCGCGTTAGGAAACCTGGAATCACATAATGCGCTGCGGCTGAAGGCAGACCAGATCACTGAAGATAAGTTTCAGGTGCTGGGCCAACGGGGGGTCTTTTTGGTTTGGGCCCCCATGAGCACCCACGGGGCTTTACTGCTTCTGCACAGCACATGCACTTGACTCCCGTCCCACCCCACATGTCATATCCTTGTCCCTCTACCTCTACCTCTGCCTCCACCTGTACATCTGACCTCTGACCAGAGGTGATCTGCAGTAGAGGTAGTGATAGGCGCAAAGGTGGAGGCAGAGACAGAGGTAGAGGTAGAGGTCGAGATAAAGGCAGAGACAGAAGCAGTGGCAGAGGCAGAGGTAGAGATAGAGGTAGACGCAGAGGCAGAGGCAGAGGTAGAGACATCCAGGATCCTGATTCTCAAGACGTCTGCATTTAGGACGGCCCATCTTGATATTCAGGATCCTGACTCTGAAAGCCGTCGACATTTGGGATGCAGAGGAGGAGGTGAAGGCAGAGGCAGAGGGGAAAATTTCGGGAGATTTCGAAAGTGCCCACCAGGAAATAAGAGGAACGATCCAGAGCCCACCAGGAAATAACAGCAAGCTTCAGGAGTCCTGGAGGTGGCGAAATTTTCCCCGTCGAAACTGTCCCCTGGCAAACTTGTGCCCCCCCCCCCCCCCTGAAGGTAAAGGCATAGACAGAGGTAGATGTATATAGAGTTCGAGTCGGAGGTAGAGATAGAGGCAGAGGTAGAGTGCGGCAGAGGTAGAGCCAGATGCAGAGGCAGAGGCACAGGTAGAGGTAGGGGGGGATTGTACGAGCAGCAGCTCAGAAGGTCATTGTGGAAGAAGTCCGGGTAGAAGTGGCCACATCCTACTGCATGGCCCAATCCGACGGGTCTGCCAGGGTGCTCACCAACGCCGAAAATCATGTCTGACAGGATTTCGTGCTTGCGGCAGGGTGCAGATCGAGTGACATGATCAAACTCCTCCACCTCCATTCATATTTCTACCTCCACCCCAATCTCACCAATAGTGCCTTTTTCTCCACTCGTACCCGGACCCTATCCCTACCCCTACCCCCTACTTTTGGCTCTACCCGTGCCTCTTTCCGCACCCCACCTCTTGCCATACTTCAACGTCTATGTCTGCCTCCTACCTTTGGCTACTCTTAGTACTACCCCTTGCTGACGTTACAGCTACCCCCCTTCTTACCACTGCCCTTGCTGCTGTGGCTGTGCAGCTGCTAATCGGCGCCCAAATGTATGAGCAAAAGAAGGCCACTTATCCTGAGATCAATGAATCTCTGGCGTTGTGGAAGCTCCGTCATGTGCAGTTCATGACTGCCAAGGATGACAAGCTTGAACCCGCCAGCTATTGGGTGCGGAGGTATGTATGGGGGCGTCGTGCAACTGGGTGTGACCTGCGTAGTGGACAGCCTGAGTGGAATGGCCAGTGCACAAGGGCCACAGCACTGCAGCATGAACGTCTTGCCCAGCCATCCCACCAGATGCTGTCTACCGTGCCACCCCACCCTCCCCATGGATGCGTTCGAATGTCAAACGAAGGACCCCGCCCCCCCGCCCCCCCCCTCTTTGCCCTTCCCACAACAGTGTTGGAAAGCACCCTCAGTTGTCGGCACCTTTGTTTCGCTGTCAGGAAAGTCATGGTAGCAGGCAAGCGCAGAAACTCTTTCTCCCACCCTTAGGAGAGGCACAACCCCCAATCAGCAAGCATAGGCAAACGCCGTTCCGGCCCTTGCGCAGCCCGAAGTGCCCAGGCAGCGGCCTCAGGGACATGTGTCTTTTTAAGAACAATCACACACCTCCGGAACTGAAAGGTAAATCAAATTTTGGCAACGCCACCTCAGCTCCCTGAGCAGCACAAAGCGCCACTGAAGCGCCCTCAGCACTGTGTGTCTGTACAACCTCCCCACCCTGAAGGGCCCTCTGGGCCCAGGATGGTGCATTTTGGCTGCGACCTTCAGGCCACCTCTTACCCAACGTGGGGACCCCGGGACGGCAGGGGTTATGTCCCCCAGACATAGCCCCCCCCCCCACCCCCCCCCCCCCCGGGAAATCCCTCCAGCCCCCTGGATAGTGCGGACCAGCTGGGTATAGATGTGCTGAGCCCAGACCCCCCTGGTCTGTACAAGAACCCCCCCCCCCCCTTTGGAGGGTGTTGCGCGCGCCGTGTGAAGTGTTTGCAGATTGGTTTTCATGGGCGCCGCTTTTTGCCCCATTGCAGGCTCAAGGCCACAAGGTTGCTGTACGGGGTGCTTGGGGTAACTGCTGCTAGACCTTACCTCCTTCCGCCCATTTTTGCATGTTGGTGTGTCTCTAATGGTCATGTTTGTCGCCCCCCAGCTCAGAGCTACCATGTCTTTGTCCTGGGTCAGCCCTGGTACACATGTTTTCTGCGGCCACCTGGGTACAAACGCCCAAGGAAGCATGAGCAACCATCCAACACTACAAACCACAGGCCAGTCATGACCAGCACACCCAGACAGGCCCAGGAGTGGTCAGCCTCCCCAGGCATCATGGGGACCCTCAGACAGGGGCAGGCAGAACAAGTATCCCTTGGCAAATCGTCCTTGTCACTGTTGTTGCTTCAGTGGAGTGCAGGGGCTTGCCACAAGCCCAACCAATGGACCACTGGGGAACGGTCCCACGTGGTTCGGCATCTGGTTCCACGGCCCCCCGGCCATGGCTTGTGTCTGAGAAGGGAAAGGCTCCTCTACGCACACGTCCAACCCACACAACCTCTTGCCTCAGGCGGGACCCCTTCACCAGCCACCACATTCATGCGTACAACTTTGGGAAAAAGGGTGTCGGCATCACCTTTGACAGCGGCCGCTTGAGCGAGTTTGTGACCAAGACTGAGATCGCTCGGACATGGCCGCGACTGAAGTTGGGAGAGGGCAAGGCCGAGAACCAGAACAATATGATCAACGCTCTTTTTGGGGAAGTCGTGAACTTGATGGACATGAACCAGGTCTGGTCTTTGCGGGGGTTTGCGGTGCATGGGGCTTTCCAGGCAGCCGCTGCGGTCGTCCTGGAAAATGGCTTTTGGATCGGAGGGCACAGGGCGGAGCATTGTTGGCGCTGTGGATATTCCAGTGGAGTCATCCGCTGCATCGGCTCTGTCCCCGAACCATGCCCTCATTGGGGGGAGGGGGGTCTCGATTTCCTATAGTATGTGAACCTATAGTATGCGATTGTTCGATTAAAGTAGGTCCAATAGGGGAAGCCTAGCGGCGGTCTGTGACGTACCGCTGCACTCTATTGCTATTTGTGCCTAACAGTGGTCAGTCCACTGGCATCTGTATGTCTCTCTTTTGACAGAAAGGTGCCTATGGTCTTTTAGGCCACTGACGAGCCAAATTTCTCTCTGCACTTTTGTATGACTGCACTGCACACCGTGCCCACGTGCATTAGCTCAGCATTCCATCGGGGAATTCGAGCCATTGGTATCTCTCCTCAGTGGAGCTCCCGTTTTGGCTGATCAACGTTATCGACACAACTGACACAACTGAGTTCATACAGTACCCTCCCTCGATCATATTACCTTCCTTCCGTTTTGTCTTTCATGGCCCTGAAATTCAGCAGACCCATTATATGTTCACACTGCCACCGTGGCGGTCACCGTGCATTTCAGTGCCCATCTCGAGCAAACACCACTACCTCCGGGGACGAACCTCCAAGCCGCCCGCCTCCGAAAAACCCGTGCTGGACGTGTGGAAAATTACACTGGGCAGACGAATGTCGTGAACACATGAACGAAAACAAAGAGGTGCATGTTTGAGATGCGGTTCACCGGATCATTGGATGAAGGCTTGCGACAAATACACGGATGCAGTTCAAGCTCCAGCGGCCGCCGAGTCTAACGACCATTTGTGGTGCTTACGGTGCGGTGATAACACTCATGCCACAACAAAATGCACGACAGGACACCCACAAGTGAATTATCCCCCGGGAGATGGCATCAAGCGAGGCTGCTTATATTGCGGTATCTTCGGCATGAAATGGCCGGCTATCTGTGACGCATACCCCAAACTCAAGTGGAACATGAGTCCAAAATTGCCAGCATCTCCGCCAATCATGGGTCACCAGAGGCAGCCATTAAACAACTGCAGCAGGACGTAAAGGCACTGCAATCGTCTCACAGCATCATACAGGAATGCGAACGAGATTTGGCGAACTTGAATTCAAAAGTCACCTTCAAATCCACAGCCGAACCACAACTCAAGGAGGCCAGCAAAACACACACGGCGTTTGAAAAATTATTGGAGTGGCAACCGCATCAAAAAAAAATTTCAAGAATTTATTGACGAGGAGTGGCCACCAGTACGACAACGATTCAATGAGTTGCTCCAGAAAGACATGGACGACACCACAGCACTAGCATCAGACGCCGTTCACAATGTAGAGTCCAGCCCCGAACTTCCCAGTCTTGACGACGATGAGGATATGCCCGCGGCATGGCGCACTGGGAAACGAACAAGTGCAGAATGACCCGCCCACGACCCCACACAAGAAACGTCCGTGAAGCGGCAGTGCAACACGTCGATGGTGGGTGGAGCTGGATCCTTTCTCGCTGGATAAGGCACCATCAGCATGGCACTTGGACCTATTGCAGGCACTGTTGGCTGAATGGATCAAAAGTCAAATGACCAACTACAACAATGGGTCACGGTACACGGCAGCGAAGAAATGCAAGTGACCTTGGACACTCTATCCATGGCAAACACGACACGTCGCTCACTGCACTCAGGCCTCCGTTCACCGCTCCGAGGAGCCCGGGTCCGGTCCCGCCGCTAATTTTCTCCGCTCGCATGCCTAAGAACGCCACATCTTCATCAGGGTCAACAGCCTTAAACGGCCACAGGACGAACCGGCTTAAAGTGATATTTTCTATGCCATGTTCCTTGTGCAACAGCGATTAGCTTTAGCTGAACAAATATGTGAGGCCACACGCGCGCACCCCTTCCACACGACACTCGATTACGTTCCGCTGGACCTACCATCAGGGCCAGCATCTTTCATCCGCAGCCAAGGCTATCTGAAGCCCTGCCAACTGAAGCTTTTTGCATTCTCGGCTCAACGACTGCATCCCATGCTCCCCGTACTCACTCACCCCCCCCCCCCCCCCGGCTTCAATCAGCAGCACTCACTTGCCCAGACCCCGTTGTACCAATCGTTGCGCCAATACACACATCCGCACGCACACCTGACACCACCCACACACGTCATACAATATCTGTGCACTGTTTTGCAAGCAATCAATGTCTGGACCACCTCACACGCTCTCGCATGCGACACATACCACAGACCAACCAACCCGTGGTCACAATGGAATGCATCCATGATGCCATCATCCCAGATCCTGCTGTGTGAACCAGACACATCCAGCACATATCAATCATCAATCACGTCCCGACGCCGGGTCTTACGTAACACGGCACTTCCACCACCACTGGCACCACCTGTTGGCAGGGCAACATTTCAAAAGCACACATGGTTTTTGTATGCATCCGACACCACGGTACAAGCACTGACGGACACACAGCGCTTGCGAATCCACTGCTATTTCTTGCACCACCATCACAGTGCGTCTTCCATGTGGTGGCCACACCCACAGAGACGGTTCTTTTACAAAGCATACACACGGGCCATGCGCAATGCTTTGGAAGCTAAGAACCTGGGCGCCTGGGCTACACTCCTACAAGCACGAGTGACATACCTCCCATATGAAACACACCCCGTGATCCACATGGTCAAAGCCATATCGCGCACGCACCACCGGCACACATCCGTGACACCAACAACCATTCTCATTTACGTTGCACTACACAGCTTCCTCCTAGCCGCATATGCGGGGAAGACCACCCTTGCCACCACACAGCGTCTACGCCAACACACCACCACGGCATATGCGGGTTCTGAGGACTCCATGTTTCACTCACTCGTGACAAAGACCACTTGACTACACACTAGTCCCCGTCAAAATCGTTGACTCCACAGAACTTGCATGCTACCGGGAACGAGACTGGTGGCACACCATACACAAGTACTCCATAAACGACGCCTCCCCCGCGCTTCCATCATTAGGACAACCAGTGCCCGGGGCGCAGCACACAAAACAACTGCAGACGACACTGCGCCATGCACACATCGCACAAACCAAGAGGGATTACGCCCAAACATCACTGCTGAACAAAGACATTCAACATATTGCTTCCAATCTCAACATCGCACTGTGCCGCCCTGTCAACATCACTGTACCATACCTCACAGCGGCACAATGACACACGATCTCCAGGCTAATTAACGGCATGATGCGCCACGCACAACACTCCTCATGGGAACGCAAAGCCATCCACACACACATCCGCATCGTCTCATCATCGCCTTTGAATGTTCGTCACGCATTCAAGCGACGGTCCAACAAACAGGAAAGGGTTACTACACGACCCCAGTGTTACTGCGATAGCGCCCATTTGCACATTTGGCAGCAAGGAGGCACGGTAGTACGCATCGATGGCCATTTTGCCCTCCTTCCCATGACCATTACTCACAACGGCTTCCCTCTACGCGGCAGCGACCCGCTACCATGCTCTAGCATCCGGTCCCAACAACAAGCCATTACAAGCATGCACAACTTAGCACGCACACTACACATACAACACAAATATACAAAGCACACACTCTCAGCAGCACTGGGCACCACAGATTGGGAGACGGTTCCTCTCTTGCGGCATTGAGTGCAAGCACTGGCCGATGCCTTGTCCCACGTCGCATGCACACGCGTTGCCGATAAAGGGCCCACAATGCTATTCAGTTTCTGCCGCCAATGGGTATGGGACCAGACCTCCGAGTTTCTGACACATGACGGCTACAGCCCCCAACCCCTCACGAGCAAACAGACAGTACAGACCACCTTGCGAAACATCATCTAGAAAAACGGTTGGCCCCACAACCCCTCACAGTGCATCCCTCTCTTATACCAACTGGGCAAAGCACAAATGCTCCTGCGCGGCACGGCATTATGGACACCCATTGTTGCCGTTATAGAACCACAGATCCAGCGCTTCTATTTACGCACCGCAACAAGGGCTTTTGCAGTGTTTTTGCGCTTGCTCACGGAAGAAATATGTGTTTCTTTTCTGGTTCTCAAAATCACCGACCTCCAACCATGGATACACGGCCTCAGTGATTGGGAGTGCCAAGTTATAGGCGAGGCCGATTGTTCGGGTCAGTTTAACAGGGTGCACCCACTATCCGTCATGGCGGACTTCTCAGCAGCAGCCAAGTGGCTGGCCAAGAAGAGGCGCTGGAAGGCGCAAGAGATGGTCTGGAGCATACATAGGGATAACAAGCAGTTGGATAGGGCAAGGGTCGGAACCACATCACGCTTTGTCCATTTGCCACACGAAGCTGTTGAAAACCTTGTCTATTTTTCTTTGCTCACAGACACATATAGCCAGGCATCAGGTATGTTATGGTCCAAAACCGGCGCTATACCCATGGGAGGGCCGTTTAGCGCCCAGAGTGCAGACCTTCGGTCGATATGGGGCTCCAAACAGCGTAACGATTTGATGCGACGTCTTGGCAACCTGAGTTTTTCACCCCGCGGCCATCCCTTGTGGACGACGCCGCGAGGCAATGTCCTATCACTCGCCCAGTTTCGAGATAATGTCCTGGTTGGCGCAAAGGGACCAACAGCCCTGCACGAATTGCAACATGTGTGCCACACCCTCACTGAAGGTGGTCCCTGCCAGTGCTTTGTGACTGCATGACGGAAGAACAACAGGTATGCACAGCAACGTGCATGACACACACCATGACGGCCATGGGCATCACAACACAAGTGCACGGGCAACATCCGCCACTTGTCTACACACAACCCTTAGACCTCACGTCACATTGGCACCTCAAGTACACAGTCACATTACAGTCACCCACGGGGCAAGCACACAACCATATATCTAGCATCATCGTTGGTGCGGTCATGAATGTTCAACCCTTCTTGCAATCATGGGTTGCATGCATCTTAAGTATAACGTCGTGGACACAACTTGCCAGCCTATCAGGTTATTCCAAGCCCACTGTTTTGCACGCGCTACACTCCGCAGTGCCCCGCATCGTCAGCAGAACACCGTGGGACGTCGACGGCACATTGCATATGTATTGCCCTGCAGCCGTGACACGGTCTTTTATCGCTTGCGCCGCTGGAGCGTCACACAAGCTGTGTGGACCCCGGAAGCATATGCGTCTTGGCACTTACCACATGTGGGACCCTGTGATGCCCTGTGCAGATTGGTGCCACGACTTTCCAGTTTTAAACTTTTTTAGTCCGAGACAGGACCCTCGAGAACCGATCCACGCGGGGCTTTGCCCCCCGGGGGGAGGGGGGTCTCGATTTCCTATAGTATGTGAACCTATAGTATGCGATTGTCCGATTAAAGTAGGTCCAATAGGGGAAGCCTAGCGGCGATCTGTGACGTACCGCTGCACTCTATTGCTATTTGTACCTGATAGTGGTCAGTCCACTGGCATCTGTATGTCTCTCTTTTGACAGAAAGGTACATATGGCCTTTTAGGCCACTGACGAGCCAAATTTCTCCCTGCGCTTTTGTACTGACTGTGCACCGTGCTTGGCTGCAGACTGGCAGTTTGGGGCCATGCTGGGCTCCACGGCGGCAGCCCCGGTGTTCCTAGCACAGCGCAGACTACAGCTGGGACAGGAGGAGAATCATGTCCTGGCCTTTGATGTCTCCAAGGCCTTCAACACCGCCCCGCATGGGGCTCTGGCTCTCCTCTTGCGCCACATGGGGGTCCTGGAGGAGCTAATAAATGCATTAGCTCAGCATTCCATCGGGGGTTCCTACCGAAAGTGACACAACGCGAGGGCCATGCACCCCCGCCCCTCCTTGTGGGGGGGGGGGGGGGGGCGGCTGGTTTGTACGCCAAAGCAGGCATTTCACATTACGGTAGGTAGCCCCCCCGCCCCCCCTTGCCCCCGTTTTCTGGTGGGGCTAGCTTTCACACCGAATAATTCGGTTTGTCAAGCAAACCGCCGTACGAACCACCCGTTGGTTGATTAGCCATGTCAAAGGGGTACCGCAAATGGCAAATTGTCACCGGGAAAGGCATCTTGTCGAACCTGTGGCCCGTTTTGTGGCATTGGCATGCTGAACCATTGCACAACCATCACTACCTGTGTGTTCGGGGCAGTCTACAGCAGCCGATATTTGAAGGCACGGTTCCGGTCAATAAAGGGGTGAATGCCCCGCCTTTTCTCGATTGGCTTTTTATGCCAAACAGCCTGGCGTCACGCTTTGCAGAGATGCGACCTTCCGCCCCCTTCGCATCGCAGCATGAGCGGGCACCCCACGTGTAAAGCGTAAGTCGCTTATTTATTTTTTTTTTTGGCGTAAGTCGCGTTTTTTTTTTGGCGTAAGTCGCGTGTGGAAAAAAAAAACTGAAAAATGTATGATACGCGACTTACGCTTTTTTTGCGACGCGACCTACAACAAAAAAAAAAGTTACGCGACTTACGCTTTTTTTTTATATAAAAAAGCGAGTTACGCCTTTTTTTATATAAAAAAGCGAGTTACGCTTTTTTTTTATATAAAAAAGCGAGTTACGCTTTTTTTTTATAAAAAAGCGAGATTTTTTTTTTATTGTTAAGGACAGCCCTTAAGGAAAGCCCCTAGAGGCTATTTGCCCCGGCCGAACGTGGGCCATGTCTACCCCCCCCCCCCCTTTTGGGGATCGCCGAGACAGCAGGGGTTACGCAGCAATTCCGGCCCTCTTTTGGGCACCACTTCTGATTTTGCCCCCCGCTCTGAAGCGGTGGAGATCCCCGATACGGCAGGGGTGAGGTTGCCACTTTGCCCACTTGTGGGCCACTTCTGATTTTGCCCCCCCGCTCTGAAGCGGTGGGGATCCCCGATACGGCAGGGGTGAGGTAGCCATTTTGCCCACTTGTGGGCCACTTCTGATTTTGCCCCCCGCTCTGCAGCGGTGGGGATCCCCGATACGGCAGGGGTGAGGTAGCCACTTTGCCCACTTGTGGGCCACTTCTGATTTTGCCCCCCGCTCTGTAGCGGTGGGGATCCCCGATACGGCAGGGGTGAGGTAGCCACTTTGCCCACTTGTGGGCCACTTCTGATTTTGCCCCCCGCTCTGAAGCGGTGGGGATCCCCGATACGGCAGGGGTGAGGTAGCCACTTTGCCCACTTGTGGGCCACTTCTGATTTTGCCCCCCGCTCTGCAGCGGTGGGGATACCCGATACGGCAGGGGTGAGGTAGCCATTTTGCCCACTTGTGGGCCACTTCTGATTTTGCCCCCCGCTCTGTAGCGGTGGGGATCCCCGATACGGCAGGGGTGAGGTAGCCATTTTGCCCACTTGTGGGCCACTTCTGATTTTGCCCCCCCGCTCTGAAGCGGTGGGGATCCCCGATACGGCAGGGGTGAGGTAGCCACTTTGCCCACTTGTGGGCCATGTCTGATTTCCCGCCCCGCTCTGAAGCGGTGGGGATCCCCGATACGGCAGGGGTGAGGTAGCCATTTTGCCAACTTGTGGGCCACTTCTGATTTTGCCCCCCGCTCTGAAGCGGAGGGGATCCCCGATACGGCAGGGGTGAGGTAGCCATTTTGCCCACTTGTGGGCCACTTCTGATTTTGCCCCCCGCTCTGAAGCGGAGGGGATCCCCGATACGGCAGGGGTGAGGTAGCCACTTTGCCCACTTGTGGGCCACTTCTGATTTTGCCCCCCGCTCTGTAGCGGTGGGGATCCCCGTAGCGGTGGGGATCCCCGATACGGCAGGGGTGAGGTAGCCATTTTGCCCACTTGTGGGCCACTTCTGATTTTGCCCCCCGCTCTGAAGCGGTGGGGATACCCGATACGGCAGGGGTGAGGTAGCCACTTTGCCCACTTGTGGGCCACTTCTGATTTTGCCCCCCGCTCTGAAGCGGTGGGGATCCCCGATACGGCAGGGGTGAGGTAGCCACTTTGCCCACTTGTGGGCCACTTCTGATTTTGCCCCCCGCTCTGCAGCGGTGGGGATACCCGATACGGCAGGGGTGAGGTAGCCATTTTGCCCACTTGTGGGCCACTTCTGATTTTGCCCCCCGCTCTGTAGCGGTGGGGATCCCCGATACGGCAGGGGTGAGGTAGCCATTTTGCCCACTTGTGGGCCACTTCTGATTTTGCCCCCCCGCTCTGAAGCGGTGGGGATCCCCGATACGGCAGGGGTGAGGTAGCCACTTTGCCCACTTGTGGGCCATGTCTGATTTCGCGCCCCGCTCTGAAGCGGTGGGGATCCCCGATACGGCAGGGGTGAGGTAGCCATTTTGCCCACTTGTGGGCCACTTCTGATTTTGCCCCCCGCTCTGAAGCGGAGGGGATCCCCGATACGGCAGGGGTGAGGTAGCCATTTTGCCCACTTGTGGGCCACTTCTGATTTTGCCCCCCGCTCTGAAGCGGAGGGGATCCCCGATACGGCAGGGGTGAGGTAGCCACTTTGCCCACTTGTGGGCCACTTCTGATTTTGCCCCCCGCTCTGTAGCGGTGGGGATCCCCGTAGCGGTGGGGATCCCCGATACGGCAGGGGTGAGGTAGCCATTTTGCCCACTTGTGGGCCACTTCTGATTTTGCCCCCCGCTCTGAAGCGGTGGGGATCCCCGATACGGCAGGGGTGAGGTAGCCACTTTGCCCACTTGTGGGCCACTTCTGATTTTGCCCCCCGCTCTGAAGCGGTGGGGATACCCGATACGGCAGGGGTGAGGTAGCCATTTTGCCCACTTGTGGGCCACTTCGGATTTTGCCCCCCGCTCTGAAGCGGTGGGGATCCCCGATACGGCAGGGGTGAGGTAGCCATTTTGCCCACTTGTGGGCCACTTCTGATTTTGCCCCCCGCTCTGAAGCGCTGGGGATCCCCGATACGGCAGGGGTGAGGTAGCCACTTTGCCCACTTGTGGGCCACTTCTGATTTTGCCCCCCGCTCTGCAGCGGTGGGGATCCCCGATACGGCAGGGGTGAGGTAGCCATTTTGCCCACTTGTGGGCCACTTCTGATTTTGCCCCCCGCTCTGAAGCGGTGGGGATCCCCGATACGGCAGGGGTGAGGTAGCCATTTTGCCCACTTGTGGGCCACTTCTGATTTTGCCCCCCGCTCTGAAGCGGAGGGGATCCCCGATACGGCAGGGGTGAGGTAGCCATTTTGCCCACTTGTGGGCCACTTCTGATTTTGCCCCCCGCTCTGAAGCGGAGGGGATCCCCGATACGGCAGGGGTGAGGTAGCCATTTTGCCCACTTGTGGGCCACTTCTGATTTTGCCCCCCGCTCTGAAGCGGTGGGGATCCCCGATACGGCAGGGGTGAGGTAGCCACTTTGCCCACTTGTGGGCCACTTCTGATTTTGCCCCCCGCTCTGTAGCGGTGGGGATCCCCGATACGGCAGGGGTGAGGTAGCCATTTTGCCCACTTGTGGGCCACTTCTGATTTTGCCCCCCGCTCTGAAGCGGTGGGGATCCCCGATACGGCAGGGGTGAGGTAGCCACTTTGCCCACTTGTGGGCCACTTCTGATTTTGCCCCCCGCTCTGCAGCGGTGGGGTTCCCCGATACGGCAGGGGTGAGGTAGCCACTTTGCCCACTTGTGGGCCACTTCTGATTTTGCCCCCCGCTTTGTAGCGGTGGGGATCCCCGATACGGCAGGGGTGAGGTAGCCATTTTGCCCACTTGTGGGCCACTTCTGATTTTGCCCCCCGCTCTGAAGCGGCGGGGATCCCCGATACGGCAGGGGTGAGGTAGCCACTTTGGCCACTTGTGGGCCACTTCTGATTTTGCCCCCCGCTCTGAAGCGGTGGGGATCCCCGATACGGCAGGGGTGAGGTAGCCATTTTGCCCACTTGTGGGCCACTTCTGATTTTGCCCCCCGCTCTGAAGCGGTGGGGATCCCCGATACGGCAGGGGTGAGGTAGCCATTTTGCCCACTTGTGGGCCACTTCTGATTTTGCCCCCCGCTCTGAAGCGGTGGAGATCCCCCATACGGCAGGGGTGAGGTAGCCCTTTTGCCCACTTGTGGGCCACTTCCGGTTTTTTGCCCCCTGCTCTGAAGTGGTGGGGATCCCCGATACGGCAGGGGTGAGGTAGCCACTTTGCCCACTTGTGGGCCACTTCTGATTTTGCCCCCCGCTCTGAAGTGGTGGGGATCCCCGATACGGCAGGGGTGAGGCCCACACCATGGTGATAATTGCCGTGGCTGTGGTTGGTACGGAGAACAAAGTGGCGTTGCGGTTTTTTTTGCGGAAGGTGAAGGAGGCCATGGAACCCATGTATCCCGACTTCGATTGGGACGTTGCTTATGTGATGAGCGACCGGGCCACGGGCATTGGCTCATCCGCCAAGAAGATATGGCCCGAGCTCAAAGCCTGGTTGCAATGCCTGTTTCATGTCATCCGTAATCTTATTGCTAAGCTTAGGGCTTTAGTTGCAGACAAAACCGTTCGGGCTGAACTCCGGAAGTGCCTCAAGACACTATCCTTTGCGTGGTCTTTGGCAGTGTTCGCGGCGGGATGGGCTGCACTGCGTGCACAGTATTCTGCCTTCCCTGCATTCCTTGCTTATGTGCAAAAGGAATACATTGACCAGCGCACATATTGGTTTAGCGGTGCCTCACCCCCAGGCATCCCCGCTGCCACGCCCTCCGAGCCTAGTGTCAATATGCTGAAGTTTGAAACTCAGCATCGCATGTCCACTTTGGCAGAATTTCTTGTCGATGGGATTCCTAACCTCGGCAAATGCTGGAGTGAGCATTCTTACGCTTTCACGGGCCGTGCCCCCCTCCCAAAACCGTGGATGTGGCAAGAAAGCCAGGCCATTTACGAGGCGGCCACGTTTTTTGATGCAGGAGATGCCCTCTTTTTTCATCAGGGGGAGAAGTCCAAAAAAAGGGGACGCAACGGCGAGCGGGTGAGGACATACCCTCTTGTTGATGCCGCAGCAGTGGCGTCATGGAATAAGACATTGCGAAAGATAGAGAAAGGCAAATCGGTGCAATGGAACGATTTTGTTGCATTCCTGTCAATCCACCGGGTCAACGCAGAGCGTTGCACTTGCCCAACATACGGGACGTATGCCATGTGTGAAGGCGTCCTTTTGTGGCACATTGTGAAGGTTCCAGGCTTCAAGGTTCCCACCCAGTACTTCTGGGAATTGATTGCTCAACGGCCCTTCAAGTTGGGACGTGTGGAACGCTTGGTCACTGCACGGGCAGAACCACCAAAACAGTCTTCCTCAAAGAAAGCCCAGAAGAAGGGCCCGAAACAACGAGGTCCGCGATCCAGTACGGATGATGCAGCATCAGATGCGTCCGAGGATGCTGTGGCAGTGCCCTCCAAAGGCGACTCCGCCCTGCATAGGAAGACGTGGCACCAATTGAACCTTTTCCGCCCCCCTTGGACTTGTGGGCAGTGCGAGCGAAAAGTGTACCTGTGGTGCATGCACTGCGAAGGCTGTGGTTTTTGCTTGACCACAGTGGAGTGCCCTGTGCGAGGCCGCATCCCTCCTGATGAGGATGCGTGGTTGTACCGCAAGTGGCAAACAGAGGTGGACGTGGATTCCCTCTTGCAAGCTACCTTGCCCCCTGGTCCTGTTGAGGATGAGGGGGACTTGTACGAGGCGCTCGTACTAGCTGGTAGGGTGAGCGAGCTTTCAAATACCGCCACTCCAGAGCAAGATGCTGTGGTGCCTGTCCTTGCCCCTCCCTCCAACGTAGCCAAGCCGTTGATGGCCGGCATTTCCGAGGAGGAGGATACTGCTATCCCTGTGGCTCCAGCACGGATGGCGACCCGCCAGACGCCCGTCGATGAAACCAAGCCTCTTGTTGTGGGAGATTGGTTAAGCGACAAGGACATTGTTGCGTGGCAGAACGACAAGTTGTACCACAATGAGGTCGAGGAGCCACGGGCATGGACTATGGCGGTGACATACATTGCGTCCTGCCTGAATAGGATGAGGAAGTACGAAGACAGTAAGGGCAACAACCATAAAACTGTTCGTTTGGCTTGGAGGCGGCGCCACATATTTATTGTTAATAGTGACGATCGCGAAGGGCTCCATTGGTTTCTTTGTGCCATCGACTGCAAAGTCCCAGTATGGGCCTTCAAAGTCCACATTTGGGAGCCACTTTGTGGTACTTCTTTGGTCCGGCCAATGTTGAAGCGCCTCCAGTCAAAGGGTGTTGCCGCACATGCTCGGGCTTTGGGTTTTCAAGAGGATGGTTGGTCATGTGGCTATCAATCGCTGCATCTTTGTGATGAGGTGGCCAACCAAAGGGGAAGCCTGGACGATGTTGTAGTTACACGTTTGCCGAAAGGATTCTTCAAGGAAGCACTGCGCATCATCAATGCAGATCGCTCCGTCCGAGTCCCCGGCACCATCCCGGAGAATGGGTGGGAAAAGGAGTTGACTTGCTGGAAGCCCGGAGAATCTCCTTCTCCTCCAGCCTCCAACCCTAAGTCCCTGCCCCCATCTACTTCCCCCCTCCTTTTCGATGAAGAGGATCCTCTTTCGGAACCCGAGGGCAACATTGCTGCCTCCTCCTCGGAACCAACGGTGGAAGACTTCCCTGCCTTCCCGGCCTCCAACCCCGAGGACGTGCCCCAAGATGGGAAGTCAGTGAAGGGCAATGTTAAGGCCCCTCCACAAACCCCGCAGTCCACTTCCTCTTCTAACCCCCCCACAAGTGATGATGCCCGTCCATCCGTGTTCATCTGTCGGAAGTTTTTCAAGGTGCCCGAGGCGTACCCAAAGGGCGCAGAGGGTCGGTTGGTGAACGACAAACGGTTTATTCGAGAGCTGGAAGAGATGCTTGTGAAGGACATCCGTAACGCTTGTGCGCGGAACACAAATCCGCGTGCAAAGCCGAAGGCATCGGACACAAAGTCTGATTTGATCTACAAGCGTGTGTTTGGCGACTTCTTGTAGTTGGCCCCACGCCATTATGGTTGCATGCGAAGAATGTAGTTCGCCCCAGGTGACCGGACTCAGGTGGTATCACTGGCTTGAGCTTCGTAGCCGGTGGCGCCGGCAGCAATATAGTCATTTTGATACCGCGTGCCAAAGGCCGAAGGGCAAATTGCATTTTTTGTTCGCGGTCATGATTCCGCCATCTGCCGCACGTTATTTCCGCCGCCATTTGCCGGCGATGAGTATAAAAACCACCCTTCACGCCACGGCTCCATTGCTTTACCCGTGCCGGAGGTACCCAAAATGTCCGTGGGGGCTATATGCTTCACCTCCTCCGGTAGCAATGGCGGTTGTTGGGTGGTTCTTGTGTTTCCCCGCCTTTTTTTTGGAAAAATGGGTTTTTTTTCCCCATACGCGACTTACGCCAAAAAAAAAAAGTTTACGCGACTTACACCAAAAAAAAAAAATTTCCGTCGAAAAAAAAAACCGCGACTTACGCCAAAAAAAAAAAGTTACGCGACTTACGCCAAAAAAAAAAAAAGCGACTTACGCTTATTTCCACAATCGAGTTACGCTTTCCTCGGCACCCCACCCCTCACACTTTCTGAACCCACCCCCTTCCCTCCCAACCCCAATGGGTGGACAACCGACCCCTCTCAACGCGTGCACGCGTCCACGCATGCCGGACTCCCTCCTCCGAAGGCAAACAAGTACGCACACCTGGAAGTAGCTGGAGGGTGCGAGAGTTGTTGGCGCCGTGGATCCTCCAGTGGAGTCACCCGCTGCATCGGCTCTGTCCCCGAACCATCCCCTCATCTGCCGCGATGAACCACCCGGCATGCTCACTCAGCCTCTATGGCATCCCCCTCCCCTTGTTGCGTTCCCCTGTCCACATGCCCACATTCTGTGTCCCGGTGCCCGTTACCCGACCTGGGCCCCTTGTCCCCAGGATGCGTACTACAGCGAGGGGCTGAAGCTGTCCCTCATCCTGCCCATGTTCCTTGGGGACCGGGCGATCAGAATCGAGTCCAGTGACAAGACGGCCTCCAGACGTCTGTTGTCGTTCATCCCGGACGAGGAGAGCACGCGCGGCTTCATGGCGTCGCGGTTTCAGCGTCGTGACAACACCCTCATGAATCACTTGGGGGGCGATGAGCTGTCCATTCTGGGATTCAGGTCGCTGCTGCATGTCTCCAGAGCATGGGGTGTGAAATGGAGGTCGGGGGTTTACCATGGCCAACGCCAACACCCATGCGAGGAACGGCAAAGAAGGAAAGACAGCATTAGAAAATCAATGGCAGGCATGTAAGCCACAGGAAAACACGCAGAGCAGAAGAGCAGAGAATGGTGCTGTGGCCAGGAATAGTTACGATCTCTGCTCAAACTGCGAGGCTGATAACGAACTGCAGCAAACAATTGTCCACTGTACTTGTCCCCTGGCAAGGGTTAAAACTGCATCAGCTCCGGCTCTACCTACACCCCCCATGTGCCCAGGGGCGGGGGACGAAGTGCTGCCAGTGCGGTGGGCAAGGAAGCAGGAGAACCGAGGCAGAGGGTTGCCGAGACCATGAAACGGAAGATGAGGCACCGATGATGCCCAGGCCCAGACCCACGACCCTTCACGTCATGTGTCCCACAGGGAGCACATCTTCACCCACCAGCACTCCGTTGTGGGGCGGTACATGGCCCTGGCCGAGCACTCGTTTGGCACCATCGTGCAGCGCTTCCTGTCCAAGCCCCATTACATCCGCATGCACTATGGCCATCCGGACATGGTCAATGGTATGCCACTCCGCCCATTGCCCCTGCCCCATGGCCAATGGCCTTTGGCAGCACTGCTATGCGCATAGCGTAGGCATGAGACCGGTGGCTGTAGGGCTGCGGGTTTGGAAACTAGATTCTTGGAAAGGCATGTGTAGTTGAGAAGGCTGATGCGACACACTTTGATGGTGCACAATAGTAGGACATGTTGTGCCGTTGCGAACGGTGTGGGCTGAGAGGGGGGGGGGTGCAGGGCTCATGCCCGTTGAGAACATGCATGCAATGAGACAAAATGCCTGTCAAAAAGCAGAACAAATGCAGATCAGTGCGTGTCGCTGTGGTGCATATTTGTGCACGCAATTCTTGTGGTACTTCACTTTCACTTGATCTGGCGTGTTTTCGTTATCCCCCCTCACCGGCCCTGTGTTAAACTGCCCACATCAGATGTGGTGGTGAGCACCCTCCGGACCTCACGGTCTTGCGAAGGACTGCTTGTCAGCGCTGGCAGGGGAGGGGACGCCCCAGCAGCAGAATGCTGCAATCCTGCGCAGTCACCCACGAATCCCCCTCACCCTGCGGTCCTCACCCCCCCCCCCCCCTCCCCAAGTGACATGGCACTGGACACCGGTTGGAATTCACAGTCACCCAGTGGCCTTTGTGGACCACCGCCTCCCGGGCCAAACCCCCCCAAACCCAACCCAACAACTCAACGGAAGTACTGACCGGCACACATACTCGACCTCTGTGTAAAAGCCCAAAAAGCCCTTCCACCCCCGCCCTGTCTGCCTTGCACTGCTCTCCTGCCCCTCCAGCTGCCGAAAAAAAGTGGGGATATGCCAGGGGGTCCCATAAGGACGCTCAGAGTTTTTTTTTTTTTAATTAAGAGGGCCACTTTCTTTTTTGGTCCGGGGCCTGGCGCGAACATTGGTGTACTGTGATGTCTGTGACTGCGACGTGCAGTGTGAATGCGCAACATGAAGATGAGACCTGGTGTCAACTGACACTGTGTTCTCTGTAGGCACTCAAGACTGACCCCCCCCCCCCCCCCCACCGCGCTCGCCGAAATGGTGCAGAGCGCAGGGAGAGGCAAAGGAAAGGACAAAAGGGAAAGAATCATTATGGTTGTTAGAAGCCCCTGTCAGGAAAATGATCCTGCAGATGCACACCCCAGCGCGCACAAGCCAGTGCTGGAGTCGGCAAACCCAGCATGGACTCGGATTGTGCATCTGGATGCACCTGGTCAACGGGACGGGCAACAGCCCGTCTCTCGGACAGCCGACCCCGGAGTAGTCAAACAGGACAAGTCAAGGGCTCCGTTGACACAACCAAAACACGTTCGGACCCACAGAGGGTCAGCATGTGCAAGGGCGCGAGGCCAATAGGCGCCCCCGAAGGCAAACAAACCAACACCATGGCCTCGTCCCCCCCCACCCCCCACCCGCCTGTGCTCAGGTCATTTTGTGAAGAAGACGTCTGGTGTTTCCCGTGGCTCTCTGCGGGTCAACGTGAACGAGGACATCTTCTTGGGATATGAGATGGCGGCCACCGGCCTCACCATTGGGTACACCGAGTTCCTGTTCTACGGCAAAGGGCGCGATGCCGAGTTCAACGCGGCCTCCGTGTTCCTGAAGAAGTTGGCCCAGGTATTCAGCGCCGGCGGGTGGCCGGTTGTTAAGGAGAGCCCCGGACCTGAGGCCCCGGGGGCAGGCCGGCCCTTGAACACCGAGTTTTTCATGTTTATTTTCACTAAGAACCGCCCCTCAAGGACCGCCCTCTGGGACGGCGTGTGACAGCCAACCCCGGCGGTGAATGGCATCTGTCAAACCAGCGCTTCACAAGCCGTCGGGGCGTCGCAACAGGCGTCGCCCCGATAAGGGATAATTTCGGGGGGAAATTTCGTCTTTAAGGAAGGTGGTCAAATTTTCCCCTGGCGAAATTTAGGGGTGTAGGCAATGTAGTGCAAGTGTTGGAGCTCAGGGGTTCCCAAGGGCGGCGAAATCCCCCCCCCCCCGAAATTTTCCCCGGCAAAATAGTACCCGTACAAAGTCCCCCCCCCCCACCTGTAAGACGCGTCATGGTACGCATCTAAGCTTGGTGGAGGGTGTCAATGAGCCTTCGTTGTGAGGCAACGTTCGTTCATTGCACCTAAATCCACCGACAGGCACTTGGAAGGCTTCGCTTTTGTGGTCAACGAACCAAATGGTTCACAAAACAAAAACTTGGCATACTTCACAACATCTGATTTTGCTGTGCATCAAGCATCGTAAAGCGTCATACGCTTTTACGCGTCATACTACGCCTTACGCAGCTTAATATTGCGAGGGGTAAACCAGACCCATGCACCCTGTTTGAAGGGGGGCGCTTGGCGCCCGATCCTTAGCATTGTCTCTTCACGCCTACAACATGTGCACCGCCTCTGCAACATGTGCACGTTGTACACCCCATATGCACAGTGTCTGCAGACTCTTCTTGGGTAAACGTATACGTGCACACTGTAATATCACGACGCGTCATGGCTTTACGACGCTGCAGAACAGCACCAGATCACTAGCCGCTGTATGCTGGCGTTCCAGACCTCTGGTGGGGATTGAGGGGGCGCTCGCCACCCCGCACAGAGTGCTGATGACGCACACGCATTCACAGAGCACCGAGGTCAGCGGGCCCGCGATGGGGCGTCATGATTCGCTGTTGTCCACAATCGTTTGTGGTTGTTCGTCGTTGCGGGAGCGGGCAGGCACAGGCACATGGGAGCGTGTGCATGTCCCACGGGCACAGACAGGGCACGCAGGACAATAAGACAGACCGGGCGCACAGGGGAGGGGCGGGGCACGCGGGAGCGGGGCAAGTGGAGGCCCATCGAAGCCCATTGGGAGCACTTCCGACGGTATTCACATTGGGGCATCACCTTTGTGTCCCTTGCCCAGGGCTGTGCCATGCAGTTGGCGAGCCGCCAAGTGACGGACTTGTACCTGACGCACTTGACCATTATGCAGAAGATCGCGCTGTTCTACGGGACTCTCAACCACTTCGTCAACATCGTGGCGGCCGACACCTCCATCTTCGTGTTTGCATACATGTTCACTGCGTTCCAAGTGGCACAGGTGCGGCAGGGGGCGCGGCCACCCTCCCGAATGCAGTTGGCCGATGGTGCATTGGTCGTGTGGATGCTGCGTGTGCGTTGTTGTTGGAGGTTACGTAACTTTTGTGTAAGTTGTGCTACGGTTGTGTGTAGGCAGTGTGTGGGTTGTGTACGACTTATGTGTTGGTTGTGTGTGCGTTGTGTGCACGTGGTGTATGCATTGCATGATCTTGGATGTGCGCCGGGATCATCCACTTTGCGATTTGTGTGGGAAAAGAGCTGCACTCCCACTGGGCTTTTGGTGACTGGCCATGTGTAGTACGGGCACTGGGATTGCGTGTACCAAACGATGGGGGATGGGTAGGCGTCCGTGTGTTGATTTGGGAATGTTGCAGTTGTGTGTGTGTGTGTGTTGGCATGTCTGGAGGCGTGTGACCGGCACCCTATGCTTCAGATCACTACCGAGAACCTGTGGCTCGTGGGCTCTGCCGCGGGCGCCCCCTGGATCCTGCAGCTGGGCTTCCTCAACGCCTTGCCGATGCTCGTGGAGCGCCGCATCGAGCAGACGTACCTCGGCCTGACCGATGTCCTCCTTTCGCTCCCCTTCTTTGCGCACCAGAACCGCATCACGTCCGCCTACTTCCGCATCGCCATCACCAGCCAACGCGCTGGGTACCTTGCTTCTGGACGGGTATGTTCAGCACTGCTCTGAAGATCTTTTGCCAATTCCCAGTAGGTCACCTGCCAAGCCGTGATGCTGGGTGCTAGAGCGATCGGGCCGCGGGAACAAGGGCTCTCTCCACGTGCCGGGGCTTTGGTGGTGGATAGCCTGTGTCCACCTCTGCTCAGCAAGCGGGAACGCTGTCGCCACCCCCAACCACCTGTGCTTTGCACGCTTTGCTGTCGTCTATCTACAAGCGGATGGTGGGGCGGGCATCCCGTGAACACCTATCCGGTGGGGACCCGCTTTGGTACACCATCTGCGCTTTGCACGCTTAGTCTCCGCCTGCTCCCTTTTTGCTCATTTGTGCTTTGTTACCCAGCCGTCTGCCTGGCTTGGTCTGCCTCAGACCTGGAGTTAGAGTGTATCCCAAAACTTGTAATTTTTGTATCCGACTGTATCCCAGGCTTTAGAAGTGTGTGTCCAATGTGTATCCCAACTTTCAAGTGTGTGTATCACATGTGTATCCCAACTTTTTCTTCATTTATAGTCCTACGCGCTCAGTTCCCCAGTCCTTCGTTCCCTTGCGGCTTGAAGGCTCCAAGCAATGGGGAGACACATTTATGTCACAACCAGCCTTGGCCGAATGGTAACGCACTCGGCTGCAGGATTTTAGGTCGTTGGATCGAGTCCTGACTGGTCGGCGGCGGCGGCGCCGCCACCGCCACATTGGCCGCACCAGGGTTCGAACTGCCGACCAAAAGGTCGGCGGCCGCCTGCATTACCATTCGGCCGCTGCCTACGCTAACACCAATAGTTCTCCCCACTGCTTGGAGCCGTGTCTGCCACTGACAAAAAAGGGTGCATGTTACCATAGCATGTATCCTGTGGGGGATGGCCAAGATTTCTCTTTCTTTTTTCATGGTTTGCATGTATCACATGTGTATCCCAGGGTTGTAGAGTGTGTATCCTGTGTGTATCCCAAAAACAAAAAGTGTGTATCTCGCGCTAATGCGGATACGCTCTAACTCCAGGTCTGGTCTGCCTCTCCTTGATCTATCTTGAGTGGGTGGTGGGCGTCAGGCTATTGCTTAGTGGGCGAAATACCCCCCCCCCCCCGGGGGGGGGATGGGTGGGTGGGTGTAGAGATGGGTGGGTGGGTTAGCCCCAAATTTCAGCATTTTGGGCCACCAGGCACCCCCCCCCCCCCCGGGGTGCGGGTGCGCTTTTTTGGGGATTTGGGTTGTGCAGGGCTTTGAGAGCAGAACTGGTTGTTAGTTGAGTTGGTTCTGGTACTTGACACTAATTTCACGGTTCTGGGTTTAAACCCCAGTGGTGGCAAACTTTTGCTGGTCAGTTTTGCTCTGTTGTTCCACAGATTTTCAAGTGCTTGTATGTGACTGCGGGTGGAGGGCATAGACCCCCCCCCCCCCGGGGGGGGGTAGGGTTGGGTGGGTGGGTGGGTGGATGGGTGGGTGGGTGGGTGGGTGGCTGAGACCTGGCCGAGGTCCAAACTACCCCCCCCCCCCCCCCGGGGTCACTAAGCAATAGCCTGGTGGGCGTCCTCCTATCAACACCTATCCGGTGGGGAGCTGCTTTGGTACACCACCTGCGCCTTGCACGTTTTGCTCGCGCTGTGCCTTCGGTTTGCACGTCCCTTGCTGTTCCCAAGGTCATGGGATACCTACCGTCGGTATCCGACGATAAGACATGTCGCCTAGTGGACGCCTTGGTGGCTGGGGGCCTCTATGTGTCCGCTTGACCTGGGTTCCTAGCCCCGGGTTGGGTCTGTTGCCGAAGTATCTCCGGTTCAGCACGGGCGTTGGTTTGGAGACTAGGCCAAGCCCAATTCATCCTATGCCCGGGATGAACATGGCTAGTCTAGTCTGTGATCTTACATCTTTATCCGTGTGGTGGAGAGACGGGAGTGGGCACCCTTTCCCGGCTGTCTGCTGGCATGGGGTCTGCGCCGATTGCCGGCAGCTCCTCCTCCTCCCCCCCCCCCCCCCGGTGGATACGCACATCCCTGATGTTGACATAGTGTAACATCTTAACCTTAACAAACAACGTCACTTACTCACACACTGGGGAGCCAGACTGAGCACCCACATATGGCGGTGCCACAAGGTACGAAAATGCCATTCCAATGCCACCCTCCAACTGAAACTCGGGGCGAGTACCCGCTGCACTGCAATGCACCAGAATACTGATGTTATTCCCACGGGACGCATCAGTCATCATGTGACTGAACTGTGCAGCATGGGTGTAGAGACCGGGCAATCAGCCCGAGCGCCTTACTGCTACTCAGCACAGGCCTGATGTATAAAAAAAAAGTGCAACATCTGAACCTTAACATGATCGGTGTGGCGCTCTGGTACATATGCTGCCCCCCCCCCCCCCATCCCCTCCCCCACTGGATTGGATGCCCGCTTTTGTCCGCACCCCACAGACCGCCCCCCACTGACGCGGTGGGGCCTGGGCCTGGGCCCGAACTCACATCACAGCCCCCCCTCTAGTTTTGAATGCCAGTTTTTCCAGTTGCATCCATGGCACCAGCTGCAGGCGTACCACCACATCTCCAGGACATCCCCTGCACCCACCCAACCACCCAACCGGGGATGTAACAGCCATAGCAGGAAGGGGGGGTGGCCCACCTGCAGCCTCTTCCCTCCTTTCCCCTGGCGAAATCTGGGGGCTTTGGCAGTGCATTGTGTACATGAGGCAGTGTAACCTTTGAGATTTGCAAGGGTGGCCAAAATTTCCCTCTCCGAAAATTTCCCCAGCGAACTGACCCCCGCATGAAACCCCCCCCCCCCCTTATATGGCTCAAAATGATCATAGGTATGACAGGAGAATCTTTTGAAGAAAAAATCTTCGGGGCTGCTTTGCAGCCCAGATGGTCATTCATCAATGGTGTTTAGACTAGCCTCTTTGGACGGGCCTGTCACGAGAGGCCCTTCCCAACCTGCCCCCCCAACTCCTTCAAGGGGCTCAAACCATCCCCCTGCGCGCACTCGGTTTCTTCAGCCCACCCAGGGAGTGGCGAAGGGGGTCCAGGGGAAATTCGCCACCTTCCTTAAAGACGAAAATTTCCCACGAAATTATCCACGCCTGAAATTAATCCCCCCCCCCCCCTTGTACATTGGGGTACTTCAGGACCTCCTGAACACCTCCCCCGTTGTCCCGTCGGGGTCCCCGTCACGGAAGCCCTGAAGGCTGAAGTGGGGGGGGGGGTCAGGAAAAGGGGCCCACCTGCGCGCAAACCTGTTTCTTCCATCCCTGCTAGCTGACAAACATAGGAGGGAGGGGGGGGTGCCCCCCGCCCACCGTTCGCCTAGACGCCCCCCCGCCCCTCTGGACCCAGATTTTGTGGTGGGAAAAACGAAATTTGCTGAAGCAAAAAATTGACTTTGGCCACCTTTTGGCACATGCAGTTCTGGGTTCTGCCCCAATCCTCCCCCCCTTCCACTGTCCAACTGCACCTCTGCACCCAGGGATGTATTAGAACGGCCGTACACCGTAGGAGGAGGGAGGGTACCTCCCCTGACCCTCCCTACCTCCCTCCCCTTGGACCCCCTCCCCCCCTCCCTCCTCCTCTTGTAATGTTTGAGGCTGACAGCCAAAATTTTGCTTCGGCGCCTTCGGTGCCAAGAGGATTTAAGGTTCAAAAAATTTCGCCCCGCCTTCGGCGGGGACCATAGGGGTACCATAGGAGGAGGGAGGATCCGGCTGAACCCCCCCCCCCCCCTCCCCCCTTCAGACCCCCTCCCCCCCTCCCTCCCCCCCTTCTAACATTTCCCTGCCTGCACCCACCCAATTTCAGGGCCTGGGCAACACCAACACGTCGCTGCTGGAGATCTACTTGTATCACGCTTCATCCAATTTCATTGCGGGGTCCAAACTGATCCTTCTGGTCATCTACTTCACGGCCCTGGGCGGCGACGTCCTGTTCCTGCTGTGGTCCCTCATTGCCGGGGTCTCGTACATCGCAGCCCCGATCATGTACAACCCGAAGCCCAGCCCAAAGGCCATGGTGGAGGGGTTCAAGCAGTTCACGCGGTGGCTGAAGGCGCGGGACGAGATTTTTGATAGGAAGGTCCGTCCCAGTCCAGGCGGAGTTCAGCACTGGCCTTGCGGGCCAGGGCAGGGGATGGATGTGATAGTGATGCGATTGTGTTGGTGTTGGTGGGGGAGGGGACTGGGTTGGGTTCACACAGGGCCTCGTCCCGGAGCAGGGTTCTGCGTCAGGGCGTCTTTATCTGCCCGACCATGAGGCTGAACCCCTGCCCGCCGGGTTCCAAGGCCGAGTGGTATCAACAGCCGCTGGACCTCTTTACCAGCACTCAGTTGCACATTGACCTCCTTTTTGGCAGATGCCATTGCTTGATGCGCTTGTGGAGGGTTTCAAAACGTGTACGTTGTAATTTGTGTAATTTTTTTTTGCGGTAAATGCGTGTACCAAAAAAATTGTCTAGTCGTGTAATTTTTTTTTGCGGTAAGTCGTGTAAGCCCGTCACACGCATTACCGCAAAAAAAAATTACACGACTAGACGATTTTTTTCTATACGCATTTACCGCAAAAAAAAATTACACGACGTGACGATTTTTTTGTTGCATGCATTTACCGCAAAAAAAAAATTACACGACTTACCGCAAAAAAAATTACACGATGTGACGATTTTTTCCTACACACATTTACCGCAAAAATAAAAAAAATTACACGACCTTACCGCAAAGAAACAATTACCAATTTTACTGAAAATGCATGCCTGTAGGCAATGTGCCCACCTGTGGGCCACTTCTGATTTTTGGCCTTGGGGACCCCCGAGAATGCAAGGGTGACGTCGCACTTCCGCCCTCTTCTGGCCCCCCGAGAAGGGAGGGTTAGCCACTTCTGGTTTTGGTTTTGTCCCCCTTTGCAGGGCGGTCCTTAAGGACCCAGATTTTTTTTTGTCAAGATTGTTAGTTGGGGTTAGGGACTCACAATCCACGCTTTGTTGCGTGGCCCCTCGAGTTGGGGTTAGGGACTCACAATCCACGCTTTGTTGCGTGGCCCCTCGAGTTGGGGTTAGGGACTCACAATCCACGCTTTGTTGCGTGGCCCCTCGAGTTGGGGTTAGGGACTCACAACCCACGCTTTGTTGCGTGGCCTTTTGAGTTGGGGTTGGGGACTCACAATCCACGCTTTGTTGCGTGGCCCCTTGAGTTGGGGTTAGGGACTCACAATCCATGCTTTACTGCGTGGCCCCTCGAGTTGGGGTTAGGGACTCACAATCCACCCTTTGTTGCGTGGCCCCTCGAGTTGGGGTTAGGGACTCACAATCCACGCTTTGTTGCGTGGCCCCTCGAGTTGGGGTTAGGGACTCACAATCCACGCTTTGTTGCGTGGCCCCTCGAGTTGGGGTTAGGGACTCACAATCCACGCTTCGTTGCGTGGCCCCTCGAGTTGGGGTTAGGGACTCACAATCCACGCTTTGTTGCGTGGCCCCTCGAGTTGGGGTTAGGGACTCACAATCCACGCTTTGTTGCGTGGCCCCTCGAGTTGGGGTTAGGGACTCGCAATCCACGCTTTGTTGCGTGGCCCCTCGAGTTGGGGTTAGGGACTCACAATCCACCCTTTGTTGCGTGACCCCTCGAGTTGGGGTTAGGGATTCGCAATCCACGCCTAGCGTTTCCACCCTCTTTTCGGCCTTCGAGAAGGTAGCCACTTCTGATTTTGTCCCCCTTTGTTTGGGGACCCCCGAGAATGCAGGGGTGACATAGCATTTCCGCCCTCTTCTGAGCCCCCGAGAAGGCATTTTCTTTTTGCCCTTCGTGTATGCAAGAGTGTCCTTCAAGGAATGCTCCGCGAATGGCACCGAGGCATACAGGAAGAAATCGGCCACAATGAATTCCGTGGGCACGGATGATACCCTATGAATACACATGCAATGTACTATTGCTTGGCTGTTTGGGACTCTCTACCCTTGAGCTGACGAAGGAGCTTATTCGTCATTCAAGGTTGAAGAGGCGCAGACCCATGATATTATGGTGCAATGCATGTGGGGGACCGACAATGAAAGTGCATTTTCTATTTTGGGCTGCTATGCCAATTGGACAATCTGGGCGTTACCTTCACCCTCCGGCTTGGCTGTCCCCCCTCTTTTGTGGGTGACACTTCCTCTTTGCTGATGTGTAATATGTGCATGTGCACAATGGGGTGTCCAGTCATGTTTCCATCATGAATTCCCCTCATGTCAGTGCACCTTCCAATCCGTTTCTATTTTTTTTTCGTCTTTTGGTGCACATATCGTGGGGCGTGGATAACCCAAGGACTGTTCCTTTTGTTTTGTGTTGTGCGTATGTAGGTCATGTTTCCATCATGAATTCCCCTCATGTAAGTGCACTTTCCGATCCGTTTCTATTTTTTTCGTCTTTTGGTGCACACACCCAACCGGCAGTTGTGTGCAACTTCAATATTCCAGCTTGAGAGGGAGAAAAAGAAAAAACTGATGGCCGGGGACGCCTGGGGCTCCTCATCAGTGTGGAGTCGCGATGCCTAACCCCCTTGTAAAGCGGGCTAAGCGAAATACCATTGAGAAAGTCTATATACACATCGGGGTAACGTGCCCTTTTGCATGTGACAGATGCAAAGCCCAATAGAGCTTGTAGTCTTCCTACGGGCGTATCTTTTTTCGACCCTCAAATTGTCCAGTGGGCTGTTCCGTCCTGTCTTTCTCGTGCCCCCTTGTATCGCCATGCAAGCCTTGCAAAAGTGCATTTTTCGATGATGGCGATGCCCTGTTTTTTTGACTAAGGAGATTCCTCAAAAAAACGAGGCTTGAACGGACAACCCATTAAGGAGTATCAGCCCATTGATGGTGCTGCTGTGGCCGAATGGAAAGCCACGTTGCGTAAGATAGAGGAAGGGACCTCAATTACGTGGGAGGTATTTGTAGCCTTTCTCCGCATCCACCGCGTGACAGCGGATGGTTGCACGTTCGCGATGTGTGAGGGTGTGTTGTTGTGGCTCCTCGTAAAAGAACCGAATTTTAAGGTACCCTCTCTCTCAATACTCTTGGGGGATTGTTGCCCAACGCCCTTTTCAGTTGGGCCGTATTGAGGGCAAGGTGACTGCACGTGCGGAGCCATCAACAAAGGTTCGCACCCGCCAGTCAGAAAAACTTGCATCCCAAAAAAAAAAAGGCACTTGCAAAAAGCCGCAGGAAGGTGGTGGCTGGTAGTGATACCGATAGCGACGCTAATGTCTCCACGCTCTACGTCTACTACTGTTGCTGCACCCATGGAGGTGCATCGGAGAACTTGGCATTGCCTTAATCTCTTTCGGCCACCTTATGTGTGTGGCCAATGTCACAAGACCGTGTACCTGTGGTGCATGCATTGTGAGGGGTGTGCTTTTTGCCTACACATTTTGGAGTGTCTAGTTCGTGGAAGGGCCCACCCCAACAGGGACGAGTGGCTCTTTCAAAAGTGGTGTCAGGAGGTAGACGTTGAGGAGGTCTTTACCGCCACCCTCCCCAAACGAACCCGTGTCCGGTGACGAGGAGTTGGACGTCTTTTCTAATCCTCTGTTGGCCTCTCCTCCAGGTAAGGAGGTGAAGAAAAAAGAGGTCCAGTCATCTGATTCGGAGGTGGACCTCTTTGCGCCTCCCCCTACGGCCCCTTTGCCACAGAAGAAGGTGAAGGGAAAGAAGGCCTTGCCAAGTGCCCCCCCAAAGGTGAAGGGAAAGAAGGCCTTGCCAAGTGCACCCCCTGTTGACCCTCCCACTTCCAAAAGGCGTACTCGAAGCACCATCCCGAGCGAAACAACCCCTTTGGGGGTGGGAGATTGGTTGACAGACAAGGATATTGTGTGTTGGTTGAACCAAGAGCTCTGCCACATGGAAATCGATGAACCACATGCGTGGACTCTAGCGCTTCTATATATCAAGAGACTGTCCAGGTACATGGAGAGAGTTGAATCCGGCACAAGACTGGCCAACATGAGGTGGTGCCGCCACCACAATTTTGTGGTTAATTCCGATGACAAGGAAGGGTTGCACTGGTTTGTGTGTGCCTCCGATTGTCGTGTCTGGTTGGAGCTTTTCACTATTTGGGTTTGGGAACCCCTAAGCTCCACTCATTTGATCCGTCCTTTCTTATTGGCCTTGAAGAAGCTTTCGCTAACCACCAAGCACTGTGCCTTGGGATTCCAAACGGACGGTTGGTCTTGTGGGTTTCAAAGCTTGAAGATCGCGAAGCTGGTGGTGGAGCACAGGGGTACTTTTTCCGATGTGCCCCTCGTCCCAATGGGTGCCGGTTTTGTGGACTATGTGCTCAGCATTGTTAATGCTGATCGTGCTGTGCGGGTCGTTCAAGCGCCCGGTGATGATGTGGAGGGCGTGACCGAGCTTCCCGGCCCTCCTGAGTCCCCCCCCAGCACCCAAGTTGAAGGTGCATTTTCGGCTATCGAGGAGAGTGTTCAGGCCACCCCCACCCCACTCGAAGGCAAGGAGGCCTCCGCCGAGCAGAGCATGGAAAGCCCAGAGGCCAGGCCGCAACCTTCCATGGCCACTGGCAAAGAGGAGGACACGCGTCCCAAGGTCCTCATCCGTGGAGAGTGGCGCAAGGTGCCGGATGGCTACCCAGCAGATGCATCTGGCCACGTGGAGTGTGACCAGCTTTTCATCAATGACCTGTCCAAGCAGCTAGTAGCAGAGTTGCGCGCCGCTTGTCAGTTTAACCCCAATCCTTGTGCAAAGCCCAAGTCTAGCGACACAAAAACGGACTTGATCTACAAGCGTGCATGTTGCAACTACTTGTAGCGGGTGCATGTTTTGTGGGCTGTATTTTCCTCTGCCTGTTTGGTGTACCAACGGCGGAGCGTATAAGATGACTATTATATTGGCCCCATACCAGTGCCTTGGTGGCCTATAATGGTGGCACTAGCGTTGGCCATGGCCCTGTCACGACTCTTTTTCTTGAGCCTGATTTTGTGTCTCGTGCCCATGACACCATGTGAAACTATGTTATATTGGCCCCACACCAGTACCTTGGTGGCCTATAATGGTGGCACTAGCGTTGGCCATGGCCCTGTCAAGACTCTTTTTCTTGAGCCTGATTTTGTTCCTAGTGCAGGCACACTGGATGTTGGCCATGGCCCTGTCGGGACTCTTTTCTTGGACCTGATTTTGAGTCTAGTGCCTATGACACCATGTGAAACTATGTTATATTGGCCGAGCCCCAACTAATTGGTGGCCACGCGGAGTACTATGTGCTTTGTGGACTCGGCGTCCCATCGTTAAGGTCGCTGTGGGGTGCCGTACGGAACCGGCAGCTGCACATATTGCGCATGTATTGCAAAGGTTGCATTTCTTTCAATTTTTCAATTTTTTTTTTATAATTTACACGACTTACCGCAAAAAAAGAAAATTACACGCCCTTACCGCAAAAAAAAATTCAACTTTTTTTATAATTCACACGACTTACCGGAAAAAAAAATTACACGCATTTACCGGAAAAAAAAATTACACGACTAGACGATTTTTTTGTACACGACTTACATTTTTCACTTTCGAAACAGACCCCTGATGCGGGCTGTGTGGCGCAGGTGTGCTAATATGGTTCAGTTGCAGGAGTGATTTATGTCCAAATGCGGCCCAACAACCCCGTTCACCAGTTGTTAAATCACGTGAAGTCATGTTTCATCTCAGGGACATCACACCCGGCAGGTGCAAGATTCAGCTTGAAACAGCTTTTCTACTAAGTATAGTCCTGCCTTCCTTCAACACTTTGGATTACCCTGCCCCGCCTCGACAGTGCGGATCCCTCGATGTTTCAGGGGTACGACCTAATGAAGAACAGTGAGCAGATGCTAACTACCGAAGAAAAGAAGCAGATCTTCGGAGTCGATGAGAACATTGCGGATGTTGATGAACGGGTCTGTGCCTCAGTCCCTGCATGAAATGTCCCCCGTTTGCTCGTCTTTCCCCAAAGCATTTCACAGCCGCACAGGGTGCCCATCTTCAAGAACCCTCCTCCCCCTCCCCAATAAAACCAGAAGAGGCTCTCTTTCGACGTTGGCTGCAGGTACAGGAGACCGCGGCCGAGCCCCTAACCCAGGCCAAGAAACGTTTGACGTATGAGTCACGAAATCAAAGCAGCATTCAGTACTGGGGCAGCAAGTCTCATTGAAGTAGGCGGACCCAACAATTGGTCTGCTGAACACTACCCAACCTCCAGATTCCAGAAAGCCATGGGCCAGCTCAGTTGACCCCTAATGCACCCGCACCAACTTTTGTTTTTTTGAAGTGCAATGGCAAACGCAGGAGTTTGTACTTGGACTGATTGTTGACTGCCTGAAGTACCCCTCCCCAGGATCAGGGGTTTGGGCCTCGGGTTGGGGTTGTGGCGTGCATACCTCGGCACGTGTCACCTCACTCTGGGCTGAGGAGAACAGGTGCTGGTAGCTGGCCCCATTCGGCCATGCTGTCCCCTGCTGCCTCTAGTAGGGGCGTCGCAGGACGTTTGTTGGGCTGGCATGGAGCGCCTGTTGCATTTCAGTGCGTTTGGTGTGCACGCAGTGCAGCTCCTCGTTGTTGTGCCCCTCTGCTACCAGTGCCATCGTTGGTGGACCGCAAACTGCCGCACAGTGATTGCATTCAATCGCTTTGCACTGAATGTGGGCTTCATCCAGCTCAGGGGAGGGGGCGGTTCGGACTGAGCAAGCCATGACGGCCGTGTGAAGGCAAGTGTGGCGGAAGCCAAGTGGCGGGTCCACTCCCGGCTTTTGAAGGGTCCCCTGTGATTTATTCTAACTTCCGTCCAACTCCTCATCATCCCCGTTCATTTCTCCGCAGTACATGACCATCCCACACAAGGCCATGCGGCATATCCAGCGCCTTCCCTCCCTTTCTGATAGTGCACCGCATCCTGCGTCCTGACCACACCCCCAGGCCCCGGCGCACTCCTTCCACAGCTCAAGTTCGTGGCAGAATGGGAGAGGAGGATGAAGGGCGGCGGGCAGAAGCAGAGCTGCTACGGGTACTGGGTCTGGATCTGGCAAGACTGGCTCACGGCCTGTGATGGCACGCACAACGACATCCTGCCCCACAGCGCCTTCGTGGAGGTTGTCTGGGCGCCGCTGAGGGCGAACCGATTGGAGGACGAGAACGGGGCCTGGACCTCCGATGTGCTGTACGAGGAGGTGGAGCTCGTCTGGAAGGACCGCAAGTACGAACGGGACTATGGCTTCCTCAAGACCTTCCTGGAGGTTGGTCCTTCAACCCCCGCTTTCCCCCCCCCCCCCCCCCCACATTTGGCCCATGCTTTTGTAAGAGCCAGCACCAACTTGATCATACGGGGGGGGGGGGGCATCCCGTACCGCCCTGAAAGCCCCCTTGTCCTGTCAGGGGAGCCCCCCTGTGTGTGTGTGTGTATGTGTCTGTGCCTGCTTTATGATTGCCATACTTTGTGTGCTCATTGGCAGACCAAAAGACGTCTAGGGCTGCTCTGCAGCTCCTGAGGATTTCTTTTACCCGCTTTTCTTGCTTCTTCTTGTCTTGCGGCCCTCAGCGTGTGTGTGTTGAGGTCAGGCGGCTGAAGACCTGGGGCCAAAGGCGCCGGGCAATTTGTTTTACACCCCCACAATATGTACCCACGCTCATGTGCATGTGTGGAACATGTGCACAATATGTGCTTACGCTGATCAAATTTGAGGTACGTGTTGTGGGGGTGGGCAAACCATTTTTTCAGGGGCTTTGGCGCTGGGTTTGCAGCCACCCGACTCCCAACACACCCCCTTCCCATCCTGCCCCAACCCCCCTCTGCAAAAGGGCCCCATGCAGGAGCCTTGATGGCACACCCCCTTTGCAGGCGCTGGGATTGGAGCACCCCCCCACACACATTTTGAATTTGGAGGCGCCGAAACAGGGCCCCAGACTGTTGTGCGTTGCCGCAGCAGTTGCTCTCCGTGCCCTCAAACTCATGGGCCCATGTCTGCTTTGCGCTGTCCTGCGGCCACAGGACCGTCCTGACGGGGGAGAAAAGGGCCATTCGCCTCGTTTGCAAGAGGCACCGGCGATGACAGTCCACGAACAGCGCTGGGCCAGTCCTCGCCCCGCCCCGCCCCCCTTCCAGAGGGTTAAGGACCAACGTCGGCAGTTGTTGTTTTTTCCTTTTTGCATTAAGGACCGCCCCCAGGGACTGCTTCAGTCACTGTCAATTGCCGTCAGTGTCCCTCCAACCGCTGTCGGGTACCCTCCAACCGTCGAGCTGGGTTTGACGGATGCCAGCAGTCTTTATTCCCTTTTTTTGTTCTTCGGACTCCCCCCCCCCCCCCTCCCCCCCCCACTTTGTCCTGTCCCTCTTGTACCTTTGCCTCTCAGTTCTACATCAGCATGGGTATCATCAAGGTCACACAAAGAGACGGGGTGAAGACCATCGAGCGCAATAAGCTTGGGCCCGATGCCTCGCTGCTGGCCCAAGGCTACCATTTGCGCTACACCAACCCGCTTGGCGAGCTGCTTAAGAAGATGGTCTTGCGCACCGTGTCGTACGGGGCTTGGCTGATCTTGGCACCATACATAATGTTGAGGAAGCAGCAGTACCCGCCGTATGACTACGCTTGGGAGTTCAGTTCCATTGCCCTCTTCGCTGCCCTTTTCTTTTTGACTTACGAGGTATTTCAAGTCGCTGAGACTGTGCTTGTGGTATTTGAGATACAACGGCTTTGAAAATGCGAAGGGGAGGGGAAGTGCCGGGGGGTGTGAGGCAGTGTGAGAGGGTGAACAGATGCAAGGGTGCCAGGGAGATGGCAGCGTTAGGGTAAGCGCCTAAATAGTGCAGTGCGAAAACAGTGCAGAGGGGGCATGGGTGCATCTGCACAGAGGTCTGACCTTGATGCTAACAGCATGATGTCCATAGAAGGGGTTGTGGGCAGCTTTCTAGGCCTTGCAACGCCATAGCATGTGCTCCTCATCCTCTGGGACACATGGCTCACGGTACATTGGCTGGAGACCTCTCCTTAAGGCCTGGTCTGCAGTCTAGGTTGCTCCAGCGAGCCTGCGCCGCAGCACCGCCTTATCCACTTCAGCCATGCAGTGGGCCGCTGGCCAAGGGGCTGCGCCTGGGGCTGCTGATGGACTGGCCGCCATGCCTTAGGTCGTGGGTCTAGTCCTAGTTTGGGCGGTGGAGCTCAGTGGCACGGGCTAGCAAATAATTCGCAAACAAAAGCCAAAGGCAAAGTCAACCCAAGCAGCACTGCCAGGGGAAGGAGGAGCCAAAAGAATAGACGGGCTCACAATGCCAAGTCTCTGTCAAAGAAGACCAGCAGCCTTGGCCCCACAAGTCCAGCTTTTCATCCCGCTGGCAAGACCACGCAAGAAGTACTGCCCAGGGGCCCGATGCAGACTACGTCAGTCATAGTTCTGTGCAGCACCAGCATGCCCAATGCTCAGTGCGCGCCGCCGTGGGCAGAGGCGTCCACTGGTGCTGCGCCCAGGGACACAACGGATCCCCACCACCCCATGGGGCCCAGGGCAGACCAGGCCAATGAGCCACTGGACTCCACGGCGTGTGTGGCTGTGGGGTGGGGTGGGGTGGGGTGGGGTGGGGTGGGGTGGGGTGGGGTGGGGGGCAGCACATAAGCACTGCAGGATGCCCAAGCCGCCTTCACCGCCGTGAAGGCCAGCAGAACACTCCAAGCAAGGGAGGGAGGGTACCCCCTCCCATACAGCCCCCTGAGCGGCGCTGCCTCAAAGGGCAGGAGTTGGGACGGCATGGCTGATGGCTGTGAAGGAACGGAGTGCACCGAAGCTTATCCCTTCAATGAGGTTCCAGCCCAGGCAAGGTTTAAGGCGCCAGGGGCCCCATTTATGCTGGGCGACCACATCCCCAGGACCACTCAACCAGCCCCAATCAATGGGTCCCTCAGCAGCCCTCCCCAACCCAGAGACCCATATTGGCTTTCCTCTATAATGTGGTGCTTCTCGCCTTTAGTGCAGCTCACACGCACACACACACACACACACACACACACACACACACACAGTAGGTCTTAGTTGTTGAACCTTGCAGTTTGAGCATGATTTGAAAGATTTGGGCGTCACACACACACACACACACACACACACAAAATCAGGCTTCTCCTGGGCAGTGTTGTGTGCCTTTTGGTGCAAAGCGGTGAAGGTGAGGTATTCGTGACTGCTGTTGTGGGTTTGGGCCCCAAGTCCTGGTATCGCCTTGTTCTCAGATCCTGAAGGGATTCGCAAAGCCCTCGTATTTGTCCAATTTTGCTCTGAAGGGACTGGGCACCCTTGTTTTCGTGATCCTGGTCATCCCCGTGTGCTTCAATTTCTCCGTATGTCTCCCCATGCGCTTGCGCAAAGTGCACGGGCACGGGCCAGGGCACGGTGGTGGCTGGTCATGGGATGTTCCAGAGCTACAGGGACAAGGGGAAGCCCTGAAATAGCAGAGGTGCACGGGGTAGGACAAAAGGGCTCTCATGACAGAGCCCATATCGAAGGGCTTGGGGAGGCTGGGGCAAAAGCAATCCCAGTAAAATGCTTTTGGCGCATTTTCCTCTTTCACAGTCTTGGGAATGACTGAATGTGAAGAATTGCCGGTGTTGACACATTTCTGGGGGGGTGCCAAAAGGCAGAAGCAGCACATCGGAGGGACAGCTGTCCCACTCTCACCTACTGAAAACATTTTCCCCCGGTGAATTGGTTCAAGCAATGTGAACAGTTATTTCTAAAAACTCAAACCAGTGCGCTTCTGCATGCTTACTCAGCTTTTATGGCAACCAAGCAACCCACCCACCAACACCATGGCACGGGAGGGTCATGCCTGACTCCAAATGACCAGCGCATTGTGGCGGGAGGCAGTTCAGGGTGATGGATGTTGGGGGAGTTTCACTTCACAACTCAGCGCCACTCCCAAACTTTCCCCTACCTGGTGGGCAGAGCTGAGCGATGCAGTCGTCACCCCACAGGGACTGGCAACAAAGCAGAGAGTATGAAAGACAAGGGCTGTGGTATCAACCATTGGCCGAAGTCCCTCACTGCACAGTGATATGCAACCAGATGCAAGGACTGCTGAAGAGCTATTTGGTGGCACTCCAGCCCAAACAGCCGGGGCAAACCAGGAGGAAGAAGTGCATGGGGCAGAACACAAGGTGCACATGGCGTAACATACAGACTGGGCCAAGGAACAGCAGAATCCACACGTGCAGCGACGCGATTACTTTGTCGTTTTGTGGCGGAATCCACAAACTCCGCAGGAAAAGTGGCAAGGCTAGGATCCACAGAATCCCCCGATTTTTTTTTGTAATTTCAATTTATTAGTTTTGTAAACCTTTGTTGGCTGAGGGAACGGCCCATCCTGCCTCAGCACCCCCCCCCCCCCCGCAGAAAATATTACTGCAACGCACTACCAGCCAGTCACACATTGGTGAGCTCCTTGTGTGACATTCACGTTGCTGGTTGTGGTGAGCACCTCCCAGCCTGGGGTCTTTGTGATGACCGCATACCGGGCACTGATCAGGCCGTCAGGGGAGGACGCCATGGGCAGAAGTTGCATTCCGGATTCCCACTCAGGCAGGTGGATGCCCGTGGCAGTGCGCATGCCCGCAGTAGTACGGATGCCTGCTTGTCATAGCAGAATGTTCCAGGGCGAGAGGCCAATAGGCGCCGCCACAGACTAACAGAGCTAACCACCAAGGCCTTGTGCCAACCCCCCCCCCCCCTTATCTGCCGAATACCGAGGCCAAGGGGGGCGGCCTGTTCGAATTCCAGAACCCCCCCCCCCCCCCTCCAGACCCCCCCCAACTTTTCGAACCTGTCTTTCTCCAATTTGAGATTTTGGGGGAAAGGGTCAGTGCCGAAGGTGCCGAAAATTTTCTTTGGCCCTTCCTGAGGGGGTATTTTTTTTTTTTCACCCTATGTGTCTATACTCAAAATACTCAGAATTTTGTAGAGAAATCAAAAACGTTTGAAAAAAAACACAGAAAATTTTTTTGACCCCTGACCTGACCTCTGGGTCTGACCTTGGCTGATGGGAGCCTGAGCTAATGGGCAAATTTTTTCCGAAAATTTTTTTTACCCCAGTTGTGTATCTTCAAAATGATCAGCGCGTGATGGGGATCATTTTGAGGTATGTATGTTGGGGTACCCACTGACCCCCCTCTAGGGACCCTGGCGGCTGACCGGCCGACCCACCTCCCCCCCCCCCCCCTTCAGACCCCCAAAAGTTTTCGCACCCGGTTCTAGAATTTGAACAGGCCACCTCCCTTGACCGAGGCCTTGTGCCATCCCCCCATCTGCCCCATCTGCTGTCTCAGCCCAGACAGCCCCCATTTGGATTCTGGCAGCATGAGAATGCAACGGAGCAGTGCAGCCACATAAAGCTATCGTTGGTGACAATTAATATACATGCCCTGCTTGTGCAATGAATGGTGTACACTACTACTGACGTGCACTCTGTGTCACCTTTGTCACAGCCGTTGGCAAGCCGTTTCAGGTTTTTGGTGCCACTGGGCGTCCCCGGAATACAGCCCCGGTGGTGGTTCCCCGGATGCTTTAAGCATTAAGCATTTGGCCTTCCCTGCTGGTTCCCTTGGTGTACAACGCTCCTTGGTGTCCGGGGCCGATTTCTCGTCGAATTTTTTGGTGTGGTGCATGCCTCATGCATGCGGGTGGGGGGGGGGATGGGGAGTTAAAAAAGTCGAAAAAGGCGACCCCCCTTTTTGCCAAATGCTTTTTTCCCCTGATTTAGCGCCAGAAAAGCATTTGGGTCCCAAATCCATGTCGCTTGGTGAGGCAGAGGGGGAAGAGCGGTTCGTGCAGTTTATGCACCTCTGAGCAAACCCAATTACTCTGTGGTACCTGCCTAGAGGGGTGGGATTGGGGGTGTTGTGGCAAGAAACCCATGATAGGAGACAGAGAAAGGACATTTTTTGCAACATCTAACCCCATCTGGGCCAGTTATGGCCTGTTTGAACCATGCGAAAATTGTGCTTGTTTGCATTTTCTTCTTTCTTCTGTATGGATCCCCGAACCAATGACTAGGGGGGAGTATTAGTGCGCCGGGCATCTTTTTTTGACCATTCCCCACCCGTGCCCCCCCCCCCCCCCACCAAATTATCTGCCTCCAAGAACGTAGGGGTGGTGTAGCCCCTTCTGAATTTGTCCCCTTCTATTGGGGACCCCCGAGAAGGCGGGGGTTAGTAGCCAATCCGCCCATTTGTGGGCCCCCGAGAAGGCAGGGGTGATGTAGCCACTTCTGATTTTGTCCCCTTCTATTGGGGACCCCCGAAGGCATTTCGTGTTGTTGATTTCTCATATTTCGGCTTGTGCGACGTGCTTTGCAGAGAAGGTTTGCGGTCCAGTGCGGTCTTCTTGGGGGGCTTCCCTAGGTGAGGATAAACTTGGGGCTAGAGATAGGATACTTACTACAAAGGTTGCGCGCCGGGCAAACATTCCCCCCAAGGTCCTGGGTCCTATCACTAGGTACCTGGGATCGACCTCCTTATGGGGCCCCATTCGTGAGAACTTAGCCCTTTTCAGGCCGGCACAGGTTGCCTGAAAAATCAAAATTTCCAGTTGACCACCATTGACTGCCGGGTGGTCGTGGGAGGAGCACCCAACGTGGCGTGCACAATGCATGGAGGTTTGGCCATCTAGCGTGACCAAGCACCCCCTACTTTAGCCCGTAACCACTTCTGATTGTGTGCAATTGAACCTTCCAGCGGACTGGCCCGATTTTTACCCTGTCCCAAAATGGCACTGCCGTAAAAGTAGCGTGCTTAAGGTATGCTTGTGGCGCAAGTTCTCCTTGGACCAGGCTTGGGGCATCATGTGGTGACACATAAAACTCCATGGGGGGCTATGTAGCACCAAATAGGCCGCCCCTAGTGGTGCCTATTGGCCCTCAAAACGACAGTTTTGGGCTGTTTTGCACCGTTGTGAGCATAATCTGGTTGGCCTGTTGCAGCCACTATGTTTCAATCCAGACCCAGGTCCCATTCAATCTGTTTCTCCTGCATGGACCCCAAACTATTGCTGGGGTCCTGGGTTCGGTATCTGGGTACCCCTGATCGGATCCTACAGATCCCCCCGAGGTGAGGATGTTTTCAGGCTGGCATGGGTGGCTGGAAAATCCCATTTTCAGGTGACCTCCAATAACCGCTGGGATGCCTTGGGCCGCGCTTGGGGCACCATTTGGTGACAAAGGACTTACATACAAACCCATGGGGGGCCTTCTGGGACCACTTGGGCCTATTGAAAGGGCTGTTTGCAAGCTATCTCAGCCCATTTTAAGAGATGTAGGCAAGATACTGGGGTCATTGTGGTGGCTTGTTAGGGACAATCACTGCGAGGTGGATTTCCTGAAGGGAGTAGAATTTGCTGCATTAATTTTGGGATGTGCCCCCCCCCCCCCCCTGCCACACCTGCGCAACCATGCAGCTGCGCAGCCAGCCATGCAACCGGGTAAACTGGTCTATGGTTGGAGGATCAGACTGCGATAGGTGTTACAGATTTTTGCATCAATCCCCCTCCAAAAGAAAACAACTCGCAAAATGTCTGAGCATGCTGCCCGCCACTGATGGGTGACACTTGGTGATTCGCAACCCTGGCCCTGTATCGCATCTCCCATCAGTGGTGAACAACACCCTCCAAACTTCACGGTCGTGGGAAAGATGTGGTGTGAAGCAATACCGGCGCCGGTGTGCGAGGAACGCCCAGGGGTAGAAGCAGCACCACAGAAGGCCAGGGAGGGGTTTACCGTGCAGTATCTGATGCAATGCCTCTGCCGCTCTGCAGAACCTGACGCAAACCCTCTTCTACTTGCTGAATTTTGCCATTGCCATTGCCTGGATCACAGAGATGATCATCGCATTGGAAAATTACCACATCCGCAGGTGTGCAATGCAGGCGGATCTGGTGCAATGGGACTGTGCCATGAGGTCAGGTTTTGAACTTTGTCACGGGCAGAGGTGCAGTAGTGCAGCACATGTGCCACTGGGCCTTTGGGGCTGCAGGGCTGCGGTCGAATACTGTAAGCCTGTGGGGCTAAGGCGCTGCAGGGCTGTGCTTGATTTCACAAGAAGTGCCGCATTCCATATGGGAAGCAAGAACCCCTCCCCCCTCCCAAAAGAAAACAACTCGCAAAATGGCTGAGCATGCTGCCCGCCACTGATGGGTGACATTTGGTGATCCGCAACCCTGGCCCTGTCTTACGTCTCCCACATTGGTGGTGAACAACACCCTCCAAACTTCAGAGTCGTGGGAAAGACGTGGTGTGAAGCAATGCCGGCACCGGTGTGCGAGGAATGCCCAGGGGCAGAAGCAGCACTTGTGAGCAGAGGGACAGCTGTTCCACACTCTCCTTTTCCGAGGTGCCTTGGAACACGCAATGGAAACAACTCATTCCTGAACACCCAAACCAGTGCATACGCCCGGACGTACCACCCGGCACACTTACTCAGCCTTTATGGCAACCCACCTCACCCCGCCCCATCTCCACACGGGTCAAGGGCATCCTTTCTGGGGAATTCGCCAAATTGAGTAGGCCGTGGAGGCCGCCTCGCTGCCGCGAGCACCACCAGCTGTGAAAAGCCCCAATACACACACAACACACGGGGCAACCTGGCGATGACGGGCTCGCTGAACTAATACCGTGGAGCTGGCCCGGCGGAAGCCATGGAGCTACCACCCTACTTCCAGGGTGGTCCTTGGGCAGCGAGCCACGTTCTGGCCTAAGTGCATATTGCACTGGTCGAGGGGCAATACAGGGATGCACCCCTGGCCTGCACCATGGGCCTGCTATAATGGGGAGCGACCCGACCCGAGAACACCTGTGTGGCCATACAGGCTCAACCGGGAGACCTAGAAAAAATGGTGACACCCCCATCTCCACACACACACACACACACACACACACACACACACACACACACACACACACACACACACACACACACACACAAACACACACACATGCCGCTGGATGAGCGGGTCATGCAACGGATGAGCGGGTCATGCGACTGGTTCTCAAGTTGCCGTCAGGCGGACAAGTGACTTTGATGAACGTATATACCCCGAATCCAGCGGCTGATAGGAAGGTCTTCTGGGACGAACTCATGGAGGTGGGGCAGGTGGGTGAGTGTATTATGGGGGGAGACATGAACTCGCTATCAGGCGTGCAGGATGCGACTATACGCCCGTATGGTCAGAAAATGAAAAGGTAACCATGCACCTAGAGCAGGACCTGGTGGACGACTGGGAAATGCAGGATTCGTGGCCCCTAACGTGGGCCAGTGACAAGGCATGTGAGGGGTACACACGTTGCCATGTGCGGCCAGGGGGTGAAGTGGTGCAACAACGGATTGACGAAGTGTATGTATCGTTGCGTTGGGTGGGAGCCATGTCACAAGTACAAGTGGTGCAAGTGAGGGTCTCGGACCATCAAGCTGTTATGGCAGCATTCACTCCGGAATATCTGCAGTTACCGCCACGAAAGCGTATCCCGATATGGATGCTGGAGGACAAGGAGCTAATGGAGGCTTGTGCGCAGGAGATAAGACAGAAAATGTTGCCGTTCCCGGACAGTGAAGCAGGTCACACGAGAAGTGACCCGTCGGGGATCATGCAATGGGACGAACATGCAAACAGGGCGGCAGATCTCATGGCTGTGCGGGACATACAGCCCCTGGATGAGGAACGACAAATTTATGATTGGTGGGACCAGTTGGATGCAATGGCGTGGGCCCTAGTGGAGAAGGCCGCAAAGGGACGGCCGGCGCCAAAAGAGGTGCAGTATTTGCGGTGGCTGAATAAAGCAATGAATGAAAGTTCCACGGCAAGCGTGTCGAATGCAAGTTGGAAGTTGCAAGTTAGTACGAGAGTGTACGCAGGAGGACATGAATGAGCGGCAAGGGTACCAACGCCTCAAAGCCCTACGGCATTCAGCACAATACACACAAAACATGACGGAAGGACTGGCGCGGCTGGGGCTACACTGAGGTATGAGGGCTCTACGCCGACGAAGCAGCGAAGGAAGCATATCTCTAAAGTAATGTGGTGAGTCATGGGCTCGTGGAAGGTGGTGGTGCTGCAAATGAATGATGCGGTTCCGGCAGACCCCGGGGAAATGGCACGCGAGCTGCAAGCCCATTCCCAGTGGGTGGCGTAAGGAAGATTGCATGATTGGAAGGCGGTGAACAAGTATTTGCGAGACACGCCCAAGCCACGAAATTGGAAGCGGCTGCTAGAGCTAGTGCTGCCAACGGACGTGATGCGAGAGGCCATTCGGCGCAGCACTATGGTTGACTGTTCTCCAGGGCTCGGGGAAGCCGCTGTGGCACGCGCTGGCCAACTATCTGGTGCGACCGATGACGGCAACAATGCATTGGCAGCTAGCCACGGGGTACATACCGCGAGAATTGGACCATGGGGTTCATACTCATGTTCTGAAACGACCCCCGGTGGTAGTGAACATGCGACCCCTAACAATGTTGAATGAGCGAGCCAAAATATATTCAACGGCGGTGCTGGTGGACATAGAAGACATGATGCAGCAGCTGGTGCCATATCAGCAAGTGGGATTCATGAAACAGTGGCGCATGATGAGTCCCGGCCATTCACCACACAGTGTTGGGCCCAGGGACATATGGAGCAGAGGGCATGTTGGTGCGGTCACTATGGAGTTTCTCGGCGCCGCGGAAGATGTTGAATCGGGTGAGCATCACGGTGGGGCAGATGAGGAGTCTAGGACTGGCGCATTCCGTCTTCCTCATGACCGAATCCCGATCCCTAAAGGTGCCGCGCTAGCGTCGACGGGCAACGACAATGGGTGAAGTAAACCCAGTGGACATGCGCAGTATGGTGCGGGCGGCACGGGTGACACATAAGAACCACGAAGAGCAAGCACTTCAAATGGTGGTGGACCTGCTGGAGGCAACAGAAGATGAAACCCTGCAAATAGACGGCGCCGGGATTCGAGGAATGGCGTTTGAAAGGAGTGAAATGAGCCGGGTTTGCGGAAATGGCGCCGACAGATCGACGGGATACATCAGTGTGGCCTGCCCTATGGAAGATGAACCTACCGACCATCACCCATGAATTCATGTATAAAGCCCTTTGGAAGAAGATTCAGGTGCGACAACGAATCAAAATCCTCAAGGACATCGACGAAGGATGTGCTTGGTGTGGAGCGCAGGAGTCTGTCTACCATTTTGTTAAAAGCTGCCCAATGACTCGATTGTTGTATGCGGCGTGTGGGGATGTGGCGACTCCAGTGGTGCAAGGGACGGATGTGGGACGCAGGGACGGATGTGGGACGCTAGGTGGCTAATTGCCCCCTCATATCCCTCACCAATCTAATTGGGTTGTGTGTGTGGTGGGGGATGCACTGGCTGTGGACCTTGAGATGCCAAAAGGCGGTGCGCAGAATGGAAGTGCCCGCACTAAATGTGGTTATGGCCATGGAGGTGACCTACACGGAGGCCACAGCATGGTTCCAGAACACGGAGCAACAGGAAGTGGCGCGCACAGCAGAGATGCTAGCCGTGTGGTTTTGGCTGCAAAGGCAAAGCATGCTGGGGGAAGACCCAGATGTGTACAGTGCGAGGCGCCAGGCCATAAAGAAAAGGGTGTGAGCCATTGGCCAACAAGAGGCGCAGGAGTGGCGATCCAAGCAAAAGCGAAAGGAGAAGGCCCGACGACGAAAGAAGGAGAGGTAGAGAATACACAGAGACGCATGGGCCGAGGTCGAGCAGCGCCCGGACATGTGGAGCACAATACTCCCGGTGATCCTGAGATGCGAATTTGCAAAATCAGACAACGGAGTTCGCAGCGAGCCATCCGGGGGCGATGAGGAAATGGAACGCCCACACACAGAATCCAGTCCAACCGATCATCAAGACGTGGGAATGGCCATGGAGCGAGAAGACAGCAGAGTGAGCCTGAGTGATAATAGCGGGCAACACCCAATGGAGTCCAATGAGGGTTGGTCGCCAGCGTGCACACATATGAGTGAAGCAAAAGAAGATAGCAAAGTGAGCCTCGGCGACAATAGTGCGGAAGGCCCAATGGAGTTCGATGATTGTTGGTCGCCAGCGTGCACACATATGACTGATGAAGAAGATCGAGATGTGGCAAGGGGGCGACAATTCTTGGAGCATTTGTCTGAGGAGGAGTCCGTACCCGACTTCTTGGCAGATGCGAAGATACACGCTTGGGTGGATGGTTCCGAAAAACGAGGGCAAGCGGGTTTTGGTGTTCACTTCCCACATGGGGAGTATGAGAATGTCAAGTCAACTAGTAGTGGGCGCACAATCAAACAATAGAGCAGAACAGCTGTTAGGGCAACAGTGAGAACAGTGCCAGTTTTCCAAGAGTTGTGCCTGTACAATGACTCCAAGTGGTGTGTGGACATATTTTCCAACTTGCAATTATATAAACGAAGAGGGTGGATGACACAAGGGAAACAGCCACTGAGACATCATGATATATTGGAAGATGTGTACCAGTTGTACCAAGCAAGGAGGGCGCCAATGTCTGTGACTCATGTATATGGCCATAACAGGCTAGTGTATAATGAAGAGGCAGATACCCTAGCGAAGGCGGGGGCGGCACGATCCAAGGTCCACAGGCAGAGATGTGTTAGAGACACGCCACAGGATGACCAATAGGCCACCAGACGGAAGCACACTAGGGCAGGGGTCAAGAGATAGGCGGCAATGCAAGTGTCGGATGACAGCACAGACTGTGACAAGCCAGAGCAAATCCGCCACAGGCGGAGGGAGATGCGCAATGCGCCGCTAGATGTACCGGACCCAGAGCCGGATTGAGCGCCAGACAGGCTGCCCAGGACGTTGTACACTGGCCAACGAACCTATCTCAGTCTGAATGCAGGGCCAAGGCAGGGAGAGATAACAATGGCATCAAAAGGTGCCAGGACAGTACCCAGAGAACTGCCGAAGGCATGAACTGATTGCGAGAAAAACCACCCCTGCGGCAGGGCAATGGGCAATTGGCGCGCCCGCGCGCGCGTGCACACACACACACACACACACACACACACACACACACACACACACACACACACCAAGTCCGATGACTCAACAGTGACTCCCACCACTGGGACTCGCCACGGCGAGACAGCCCTCCCATAGAAGGTGCTATGTGGGGCAGCAGTACTGCTGCCTCAACACGTACAACCAGAAACAGAACCTTCACACAGGAAAAAGAGAAATAAAACAAACCAAGAAACAGCCAGCCTGCCTGCCATTCGTGACGCACCCGGCACAGAAGGGGGGGCAGACGCCGTGTCGGATGGGTGTTGGGGCACGCATTACCTCATGGCTGACCTTTGAGAAACCCCCCCTCTGCATCAGTCACGCCCGCAGAGTAACCACAACACAACAAACGCAAACCCAGTGACTGTATCGGCCAGAGCAGTATTGACACTTGCGGCAGTACAGTAGCGTGCAGCATTGTTCCAAGATCCAGGCATTTCTCAGAGATAATTAATCAGTGCATTGCACAACAGCATTTTACCCTGGGGGCCGTCACCACATCGTTGGCCCCATCCTGCGGGGACAAGATGCTGCACCAACTGTGCCACCTGCAGGGTGGAGGCGGGGGGATAGCGTTCCGTGGCCTGCATGCCACCCCTGACTGTTGCTGCAGGAGTGTGAAGACGTACGCCTACCGCAACTTTGCGCGGCTGGGGTTCCTCATGATGTTGGGCCACAGGTCTGGCATCGTGACCCTGTACCGCATGTTGTTCTTCATCGTTGCTGTGGCGCTCAGCGTTCTTAACGGCATCTTGATCGTGGTTGGGTATGCGCATACGTCGTGGATGTTCACATCCGCGGCAGCTGAGCGCTATATGTACAACCGGAAGTAGCTGCAGCACGCCTCTCTCCAGCACATCAATGCAACGAGGACCCCCCCTCCCCCCCAGTGCCACTGACCATGGCAGCATCCAGGACGCCACCTTTGGCATGTTGGTTACGGGAGACCGCATTGCATGCCCCATGTTGGGCCCGAAAGTGTGTGCGCTAGACCTTCGCTGTACTCGAGCGGACAAACACGTAGGACCGCAACCGAAACGGCGTGGGGTGGGAGTGGGACCAATGCCTTTTGGTGGAGGCCCTGATGAGCAGCAGCAACGGCTTTCTCCGCCCCTCGACTCGCCAACAACGGTGTTGTGCGCCCAGCCCTCCCCTTGGGACCATCCCCCAGATGGACTCTGGCATCCGCCCCTCATGCCCGTCCCCCCCGCCCCCTGTGCACAGGGCGGTACCCCAGCACTGCAGTGCACTCTTTGGGGATGCATTGCCTGCGGCACACCCCATGGCAAGATTTGTTGCGTGTTTGGTATTGCATTGTTACAACCACGGCTGTTTGGCCGCCGCCGCACGCCCATTACCCCTAGACTGCGCACTCACCCGTGTGTAGGTTCGGGGCAAGCACCTGTGTGATGAATCTTTGTGTTTCTTATGGCCAAGCACAGCGACCCATTGGAACCGTGCTCTCAGTGTGAATCTTCGAGCCTAATCAAGACTGAATATTGGGACCGAGCTGGTGGGGGAGGGAACATCAGCTATGACTGGTGAGGGACACCAATTAGTCACACATTGAAGGCCGTTGACAGAGTGGAATCGGCTTGCAAGTGATCCCCTTCACCACAAGGCCCGCTTTCAAGGCTTTTTTGGACTTCTGAGGGGCCAAAATGCCCCAAAATGCCCCCAAAATGGACTCAAAACGGGCTCATTTCACCCGTTGGTGCACCCCAAATGGTCTAGGATGAGGTTTGGAAAAATGCGTTTTGGACCCATTTTTGACCCATTTTTGGTCCCAAAACAGCCCATTTTCAAGGCATTTTGGGATTTTCGGAGGACCAAAATGGGCCACCACAAGCTCAAAACGGTCCAAAAACACTTGTTTTAGCGTCGCACATGGTCTAGGATGATTTTTGAGAAAAGTCATCGTTTTGCCCCTATTGGACCCTGTTGACCCATTTGGGCACCCACCTGTTTGGGCTTGAGCTTGCAGCTTGCCGCAGCCTAGTGGGCCTAAGTACGAGGGTCTAGGCGTCCGTTTGGGCAATTCTGAGGGGTGGAAACCACAAAAAGTGGGGGGTTGCGGGTGGAGTAGGTGCCCTCGGAATCGCATTTTGAGCCATGTAACCAAAAATATGGCCTATTCTTGGTTTGTGGCCGTCGGCATTTGGAGCTTCTGGGGGCCTTTTTGGGCCATTTCCGGGACATGTCATGGAGTTAGAGGGCGGCAAAGAGCTCGTTGACACAGGGAAGTCAAGCCGCACATGGAGTGTACCCACCGTTTCCCTTCGTTTGGCCGTTTTGAATGGGTTTTAGGGCTTTTTAAGCCCAAAAATGGCTGTTTTTGGCCCTAAACTGCAGTCTTTGAAACCGAGGTCCGCCACTTGCGAATCCCGTTCCCGGCCGCCACCGTTGAGTTTCTTGCTCAAAGTTTGTGTGATTGTACTTCACACCCATAGGTATCATCCACCAAAATTTCAGCCAAATCTGAAGGACCACAACGGAATTCTGATTTTTACCCATTTTGCGCGTGCTGCTTGCTTGCTTGCTTGCTGCTGCTACTGCTACTAAACCTGGTAGGTCCACCCTAGACACTAAAAAGGGTTATAAAACCAAGACTGGTTCCACCAGCTCGGTGACCCTAACCCTAACCTGGAGCTGACTTTGATGATTGGGTTTCGAGCATCGGGTGTGTCCAACAGCGTCGGTGCCACTGTAGATGTGTATGTGGCAGGGATGTCAATGTGAATTGGTCTTTTTTTTTGTCCGGGTCTAGGGGGGGGGGGAGGGGGGTAGGGGGGGTTGGGAACCATTCCTTAGTAATGGTTCCAAAGTAATGGTTAAGAGTTTCGGAACCCACAGTACTGCAGTTTTCTTCCCTGTGTCCCTGCCCTTTCTTCGCTTTCCGCATCTACTCCTCTGATGCAGAATTGTCCTTTCTCATGCTTGAAACCTGGCATTGTGTGCATACCTGAAAAGGTGCCTCTACCAATGCTTGTCGTGCCAAAAGGTGCTCGCAGATGGAAGCTGCTGAGCAACATGAAGCTCAAGCACAGGCTGCAAAACAGCATTCTATTGAAGCTGCTTGTCTTTGTTCCACTGGTTGCTGCCATTTTGGGGGCTGCTGCCATCAATGCAGCTGTGTACCACCGGGGTCTGTAGTAAAACCTAGTAAAAAATTTTTTTACTAGGTAACAGTTTACTAGGTTCACTAGTTCTTACTAGGTACCGGGAACCTAGTCAAAAAAGGTTTTTTTTTACTAGGTTTCACAACCGAGTAAAAAAATTGTTTTACTGGGTTTCAGAACCTCCAAAAAGAAAAGAACTGGGCTTTAGAACTTTCGGGCCACTTGTTGGCCACTTGTGATCTTGTCCCCCGCTGTGAGGGGCTTCAGAGTTTGTTCCCCTATGTTGGGGACCACTTCTGATTTTGCTCCCTGCGCTTGGCATTGGGGATCCCCAAGAATGCAGGGGTGACGTAGCATTTCCGCCCTCTTTTGGGCCCCCGAGAAGGCAAGGTTGAGGGAGCCACTTCTGATTTTGTTCCCCTATGGAAGCCCCTATGGAAGTGGCGTCCATTGATATGGTCTATGCGCCCCCCTTGCTTGCGGCGCAAATATATGATGTGCGCAATACACATTGGGTGTTGCGCTTGTTGTTGGTTTCCCCAACACGCACTTTCTTGTGCCTCGTGTTCGATCCGCTGTGTAACAAGCTGTACATAGTGGGTGCAAACACTAAGGAGTTGGCCATAGTCAACCTCATTGCCGAACAAGAAGGCATTGAGTCAAGGCCGCAGAAGAAGTGGGACAGGTTTTTGGGTGAGTTTGGCAGTGTAGTTTTTGCTATAGCCTCTACTCCACCTTCCTACATCAAGAAGACAGTGTGAGCTACCATCCTGCTTGCCTTTTGATGCTACATTGCCTTTTGTCTAGGTGTGTTATCAACGGTAGCATCCAACTTCCACAAGATAGATTGTGGTTGTTGCGTGAGATTGCACAGGCAGCTTTGCACTATCGCGACTTTGCGCATGCCTCCCTTATTCAGACCACACCCAATTGGGCCTTGGCACGGATGTATGCTAGGCCCTATTCTTCACCCAGCCGTTTGTCGAGCTTTTTTTGTGACGACACATTCCACATCGCGTGCCCTGAATGTGGAGTTTATCAGCGTGCCCTGCATGCTTCCGTTTTGTGTCCCTCGGAGATATGTGTGGCATTGCGCAAGTGGAGAGTGCAATTTAGTGCCACACTGGCATGCATTGTATTGGCATTCGCGTCGAGTGACCGGCTTGTGGTTGACAAGCCGCCTTTAGTAGATGAGGTCCGTCCAAGGGTGGTGATCCGTGGTAAGGAATTTTTTGTTCCAGAGCATTACCCCAAAGATGCCTCCGGTAAATTGCAGTATGACAAAAAATTGATTGAAGAGTTGGATATGAAGACCACGGACGTGCTTCGCAACATGTGCAAGCACAATCCTCCCTCAACACAACCAACCTACAAAGATAAAAAGGCGGACCTCATTTGCAAGCGTGTGTTTTGCGACTTCATATAAAGGACATGTGTGTGCACCTCGTATTACTACACCCCTCTCCCCTTAAATCTAGCAAACAACAAGCAAGCAATCAGCAACACTTCGCCTTTCCGATTTGGCCATTACTCCGTTCCACTGCTTCGGGCTCTACTCTACTCTGCTATCGTAGAGCCTAGGTGGTGGCCTTGCCAAATCCGAGTTCCGAACCAAAAACTCACCGGTGGCGCCCTGGGGCAGGGGCGCCAAGTCGGGAGGTGCCCTCCCAAAACTGCGCATTTTGCGCCCCAAAACAGTTCAAATTCAGGTCCAAATTTGTATCTACCTAGTAACCTAGTAAGAAATTTTTTTTGAAACTTTTGCTTTTTTTACCTAGTAAAAAAAACGTTTCAAAAATGTTTCAAACAATTTTTAAGAGGTTTTACTACATTCTACTAGGTTTTACTACGGCGCGTTCCAGGTTTTACCAAATGCCCGTACCAGCGACAACGGACAATGCCAAAGACCCCTTTGAAGCCAACCACGCAGTTGGATTTGTTTGCTGCTTTTCATTCACCTGCTGGCCCAAAGTGCTCAATACGGTACCATTACTCTGAATCATTACTATGAACCATTACTTGGGGGGTGGGGGGGACCACTCTTCCCCCCCCCCCCCCCTTATTGACATCCCTGGTTTGTGGCTCTGTGTGTGTGTGTGTGTGGGTGGGTGGGTGAGTGTGGAGGTGTGTGGGGTGAGGGTGGGTAGACTGCGTGTGGTGTATTTTCACATTGCATGTGTGTGCACTACTCCACCACAGAGCGAAAGATGGCTAGAGCTGCTCTGCAGCCTGTGAGGACTTTTCATCCACCACTTTTGCTGTCTTGTCTGTTTCGTAGTTCTTGCGTTTCTCTCTCTCTCTCTCTCTCTCACTGTGTGTGTGTGTGTGTGTGTGGTGTGTTTGCCCCGCAATCGTGTGTGTGTCACGGGGGGGACGTCTCCTCGGTTCTGGTACGCGACTCCCCCCCCCTCCCCCCCCCCCCCCCCTCCCTGCCCTCCGGGCCCACTTAGTTGCCAAGGGTCAACAGCTACTGGCCATACATATGGTGGCGCCGAAGGCGCCCGAATTTTTTTTTTTCATTCCCCTTGCCCATTTTGTGCACTTTGCACCCCAACACTATCCTTGAACCCAACCTTGACTCTAACGCCCACCCCAATCCTCAGCCTACTCCTAACCCTACCCACAAACCTTACCCTTGACCCTAATCAAGACTGAATATTGGGACCGAGCTGGTGGGGGAGGGAACATTAGATATGAATGGTGAGGGACATCAAGAATGATTCACACATTGATGGCTCTTGACAAAGTGGAATCAGCTTGCAAGTGAACCCCATCACCACGAGGCCCACTTTCAAGGCTTTTTGGACTTCTCAGGGGCCAAAATTCCCCAAAATGGGCTCAAAATGGGTTCATTTCACCCTTTTGTGCACCCCAAATGGTCTACGATGAGTTTTGGAAAAATGTGTTTTTGACCCATTTTTGACCCATTTTTGGTCCCAAAACAGCCCATTTTCAAGGCATTTTGGGATTTTTGGAGGACCCAAATGGGCCACCACAAGCTCAAAACAGTCCAAAAACACTTGTTTTAGCGTCGCACATGGTCTAGGATCATTTTTGCGGAAAGTCATATTTTTACCCCTTTCGGACCCTGTTGACCCATTTGGGTACCCACCTGTTTGGGCTTGAGCTTGCAGCTTGCCGCAGCCTAGTGGGCCTAGTTATTGGGGTCTAGGCGTCCGTTTGGGCAATTCTGAGGGGTGGAAACCACAAAACGTGGGGGGTTGCGGGTGGAGTAGGTGCCCTCGGAATCGCATTTTGAGCCATGTAGCCAAAGATATGGCCTATTCTTGGTTTGTGGCTATCGGCAGTTGGAGCTTCTGGGGGCCTTTTTGGGCCGCTTCCGCGGCATGTCATGGAGTTAGAGGGCCGCAAAGAGCTCGTTGACACAGGGAAGTCAAGCGGCACGTGGAGTGTACCCACCGTTTCCCTTTGTTTGGCCGTTTTGAATGTGTTCCAGGGCATTTTTGGCCCAAAAATATCTGTTTTTGGCCCTAAACTGCAGTCTTTGAAACTGAGGTCCGCCACTTGCGAAGCCCGTTCCCGGCTGCCACCGTTGAGTTTCTTGCTCAAACTTTGTGTGATTGTACTTCACACCCATAGGTATCATCCACCAAAATTTCACCCGAATCTGAAGCACCACGACGGAAATCTGATTTTTACCCATTTCGCGCGTGCTGCTGCTTGTTGCTTGCTGCTGCTGCTAAACCTGGTAGGTCCACCCTAGACACTAAAAAGGGTTATAAAACCAAGACTGGTTCACCAGCTCGGTGACCCTAGCCCTAACCCTAACCCTAACCCTAATCAGAGACTGAATATTGGGACCGAGCTGGTGGGGGAGGGAACATTAGCTATGACTGGTGAAGGACATCAAGAATGATTCACACATTGATGGCTCTTCACAAAGTGAAATAGCTTGCAAGTCAACCCCATCACCACGAGGCCCACTTTCAAGGCTTTTGTTGGACTTCTCAGGGGCCAAAATTCCCCAAAATGGGCTCAAAATGGGCTCATTTCACCCGTTTGTGCAACCCAAATGGTCTAGGATGATTTTTGGAAAAATGCGTTTTGGACCCATTTTTGACCCATTTCTGGTCCCAAAACAGCCCATGTTTCAAGCATTTTGGGATTTTCGGAGGACCAAATGGGCCACCACAAGCTCAAACAGTCCAAAAACACTTGTTTTAGCGTCGCACATGGTCTAGGATCATTTTTGAGAAAAAGTCATCTTTTTGCCCCTACTGGACCCTAATGACCCATTTGGGCACCCACCTGTTTGGGCTTGAGCTTGCAGCTTGCCGGCAGCCTAGTGGGCCTAAGTACGAGGGTGTAGGCGTCCGTTTGGGCAATTCTAAGGGGTGGAAACCACAAAAAGTGGGGGGTTGCGGGTGGAGTAGGTGCCCTCGGGAATCGCATTTTGAGCCATGTAGTCAAAGATATGGCCTATTCTTGGTTTGTGGCTGTCGGCATTTGAAGCTTCTGGGGCCTTTTTGGGCCATTTCCGGGACATGTCAGGAGTTAGAGGGCGGCAAAGAGCTCGTTGACACAGGGAAGTCAAGCCGCACGTGCAGAGTAGCCACCGTTTCCCTCGTTTGGCCGTTTTGAATGGGTTTTGGGCTTTTTAAGCCCAAAAATGGCTGTTTTTGGCCCTAAGTGCAGTTTTTGAAAAGCGAGGTCCGCCACTTGCAAATCCCGTTCCCGGCCGCCACCGTTGAGTTTCTTGCTCAAAGTTTGTGTGATTGTACTTCACACCCATAGGTATCATCCACCAAAATTTCACCCGAATCTGAACCCCCACGACGGAGTTCTGATTTTTACCCATTTCGCGCGTGCTGCTGCTTGCTGCTTGCTGCTGCTTGCTGCTGCTTGCTGCTGCTGCTGCTAAACCTGGTAGGTCCACCCTAGACACTAAAAAGGGTTATAAAACCAAGACTGGTTCCACCAGCTCGGTGACCCTAGCCCTAACCCTAGCCTGCCCCTAGCCCTAGCTCTCACCCGAGGCTCGGCTTAGAGTGAGTGTTGGGGTCCAAAATGGAGAGCAATGATGCCCCCCCCCCCGGCCCCCCAACCCACCACCCCAAACCGCCCCACCTGGCCCCCCCCCCCAGCCGACCCTCCCAACCCCCCCCCCCCCCCCCATCGCCCCTCCCTGAACGCCCCCCCTCCAATGCCCCCCCCCCCCCCCCCCCCCCCCCCTGGGGGCCTTCGGCCCACTTCTACGGGGGGGGGGGGAGTCGCGTCTAAAAGCGAGGAGACGTCCCCCCCGTGGTGTGTGTGTGTGTGTGTGTGTGGTGCGTTGCATGCGTGTGTGTACTGCTGTTGGCACACAGTGTGACTGTTCCCTCTTCCGATGATACCCCTCCTTGTAATCACTCAGGTTCTCTCCTTCATCAATTTTCTCCGGCGCCTAGCATAGTATGCGTACTGCCCCCCTGCACCTGCCCCCCCCCCCCTCCTGCACATGTTGCATTGCTTCACCCATCCCCATCAACATCGATTGCACCATCCCTGCCCTGGCCCTCTTCACTCCCGGCAGCCTGCTGACGCGCTGCGCCAGCTCTGCGATTCGGTGCATGTCTTCTGTCTTCTGCCCCCCGCCCCGTGCTGCCCCGTTGGGGGGGGTCGTTCGAGACCGTTTTCGATCCCCCCCCCCCCCCCCCCCGATCTCCCTCCCCAGGAGATTGTGCGCCTTGGGCGACTACCTGCACAATCTCTGTAGGCACCCAGCTGGGCCACTGCAATTGCTATTGTTTAGGCTATTCAGCACTTGGAAATTTGCAAAAATTCGACATTTTCCACAATCCCTTTGTCACCCCTGGGATGGGTTTGGGTGATCATTTATTGGCAATACAGTTTTTTCAACACTCATGAGCACCTAGTGGCCGCTGCGCCTGTGTAGCCCGGGGCTCTTTGTCTCCTTCGAGGGGCCTTGCCAAAGGCAACAGAATTTCGGTCTGGGGGGTTTTTACTCATGTTGTCCGATTTCCGAGAAATCCCCCAACCCCCTGCTTCCCACAGCAGTAGTAGGCACCCTCCAAACTGCATTGTTATGGGGTCCTACGGGTGGTACAGAATCATCGCATCATGGGGAATCAAAAGAGTCTGTGTTAGGGTCACAGACCCCCCAGCTCACAGTCTGCGTGTCTGGTCTGCATCCAGCATTTACGCTCTGGAATCCTCTGGAACTGCCCTTGACTCCACGCAGCGCCCCTGGCACGCCCTGATCCTGGGATGCGGGGACTCCTGGTATCTGAGAAATTCATTATCAGATGCAAGTCATGGTGGATCAATGATGGGCTCATAGCGAAAAAGAATATCTTGGTTCGCCAGGGGATTGCTTAGTTGCTGGTCGATACCATACCTTGGGGGGGGGGGGGGGGGGGGGCTGAGGCCACAAAAAAGTTTGTGTACATAAGCCCACCCCTCCCTTTAAGTACCCCTGCATACCATCCGGAACTGACAACCCTGGGCGCTGTACTTGCACTGGTGTGCGTGTAGCAGCTTTCATAGTCACAATGCTTTAATGGCTCCCGGAGGGTGACTCAACAAGTATACCCATTGCTCATGCGTGTGTGTGTGTGTGTGTGTCTGCCTGTTCGTCTCGCTTCAATCGTGTGTGTGTGTGTGTGTGTGTGCCCTAAGGCTGCGGGTAAGTAAACACGGGATGCTGAAACTCGTGAATGCTGTCCTGCAACAGAAAGGTGCCTTGCCTCATGACATTCATTGTTCTGCATGGCCTGATATGTGGTTTCTGTACATTAAGGAAGGGCATCCCAGCTCTGCTGTATTTTTCAGCCCACAGTCTTTTTTGCTTCATGCACTGAGGGAATTCTGCAAGTGTGGCAGTCTCCCACTGCATATCCTGGTTTCAGTCTCGGCTAATCCCCACTGCGTGTCACATCCGCTACCACAGTCATTTGTGGCATGATTGTAGAAGTAGACAGCTCTAATTCTTCATTCCAAGAGGTTTTCACGAGTACCATCCCAGCCATTAAAGGATAGTTTGCTTCAAAAGGTCTCTTTTGTTCAATCCAGCAGGAGGGAAACCCCCCCCCCCCCCCACGCACGGGTTTGTCTGAGCTCGGCGACCCGTCTGACCGTCATTCCACTGTTTTTGTGGTCAAAAATGATATGGCTATGTTCCGATTGTAGAGGGAAACAGGGGCTGGGTCATGCTTGTGGTAGTTCCTGCTCATCTCATCTACAAGTAAAGTGTGTAGCATGGGGCATGAAATGGGCAAGTATACCCATGAGCTGTGCACATGGGATGAGCAACGATTGGCAATGGTTGCTTCCGACGGATCAAACCAACAGAACTGACCAGTGCACGCTGGGGGGACTTGGTTGAAGCGACAATGCCTCCCACCCCCAATGATGGTCCTGTGGCAGGCAGGGCCTGAGCACCGACAACGCAGAAACACCCAAGGATCGGGTTGAATCAGAAGATACAACAGGTGACCGTTTGATGTCCCATGCATTAGCGCCATGCGACGTTGCAGCGCAGAATTCAGCCCCCAAACGAAAACCAGTCGCATGGCAATCACTAGGGATTGTCCGCATGCCCCCCCCCCCCCCTTTGCAAGCACGCTGAAAGTCAGGAAAATATTGGTCACACAGGGTCCCTGTGAGTGGACCAGGCTGTGCTTGTGCACAATGCATGGTACGAGAAGAAGGTGCACCAATCACTGTTGCGTCACATGCACCACACTTCTGTTTTTGGATACGGATCTAGGCTGTCCTCCTCCCTTACCTCCCTCATTTGTTCCCACCTCCTCTTTGTACATGTTCTGTGCAGTCAGCAACAACTCTTGCAACTGAGTGTTTGTGAGCCGTGAGAGCAAATACTCGCTCGCTTATGGCAACGTGTATCACACTGTGCTCCTTCAGATTGCCTTTGTCCTAAGGCACTGTTTTACCTGTCTTATATAAATTACCTTTTTGTACTACGCAAGGACTCGGCAGTGATGTTTCCTTGACAGTGGTCATGCGCCTTGCCTGCCGTAAATGTTTGTGTTTTGGATGGATTCTGCCAGGCCCTTGATGTGATGTGGATTTTGCTCATGATCCATTAAACATCGGAGAATTACACTCATTCAAATGTCATGATGGTTTTAGTGGACACCACAAAAGCAGCAAAAGAGGCCGATGTATTTGACCCTCACATACAGGGGCCTGCATTGGTGGGCTTCCATAGTGCTCATGGCCTATTTTGGTGCCAAGCTGCTTGATGCATCTATTCGAGGCCCGTAAATGGGTCCATGTATTTGAGGCTTATGTTATCGGGGTCCATGTGCTGAGGGCCGCAGTAATGGCACGTTTCTGCAGGATACTGGCTTTTCCTTTCGTGCTCGTTTACCTCATTTTTCATTGCCTGTTTTACATGCTCGTAAGGCATACCCTTTACCCGTGCTCAAAATGCTCAACGGCAAACAACTCATCTGCACCCCCCCCCCCCCCCCCGCAGTGTCCCATCTCATGCCTTCTGGAAACCATCATTTTTGTGCGTCACTTTTGGCACCCGGGCCTGCTGGAAGTTGTCCCGGCCCCAGCAAACACATTTTTGCCTGTCACTTGTTGTGCCCAGACCTGCTGGAAGTGGCCCCGGCAAACTTTTTTGTGTGTGTAGCTTTTTGCGCCCGTTTGAAGATGTCGCTGGCCCCTGGCGAACACATTTTTGTGCGTCTTTTTTTGCGCCCGGACCTGCTGGAAGTGGTCATGGGTCCCGGCGAACACAGTTTTGTGCGTCACTTTTTGCGCCCGGACCTGCTGGAAGTGGTCACGGGCCCCAGCGAACACATTTTTGTGATTTTTTTGCGCCCAGACCTGCTGGAAGTGGTCACGGGCCCCGGCGAACACGATTTTGTGCGTCGCTTTTTGCACCCATGCCTGCTGGAAGAGGTCACGGGCCCCGGCGAACACAATTTTGTGCGCCATTTTTTTTTGCCGAGACCTGCTGGGACAAGTTGCGGGCCCGGCGAACACATTTTTGCGCATCACCTTTTGCGCCTGGGCCTGCTGGAAGTGGTCCTGGGCCCGGCGAACACACTTTTGTACATCACTTTTTGCGCTGGGACCTGCTACAAGTGGCTGCGGGCCCTAGCAAACAAATTGTTACGCCTTACTTGTTGCGCCCGGATCTGCTGGAACAGTTTGCGGGCCCCAGCGAACACATTTTGTCGCATCACTGACTTTGCCTGGACCTGCTGGAAGTGGTCCTGGCCCCTGGGGCTGGTCAGCTCTTCCAGCAGGTGCGCCCGGGGGGAAAAAAGTGACCCGCAAAAATCTGTTCGCTCGCAGGCCCCGGCGGACATATTTTTGCGCGCCAGTTTTTGCGCCCGGACCTGGTGGAAGTGGTCTCGGGCCCCTGCGAACACATTTTCGCGCGTCATTTTCTGCGTCCGGACCTGCCGGCAGTGGGTGCGGGCCCTAGCAAACACATTTTTGTGCATCACTTTTTGCGCCCAGACATGCTTGGAAGTGGTCGCGGCCCCTGCAAACACATTTTTGCGCGTCGCTTTTTGCGCCCGGACCTCCTGGAGGCGGTCGCTGGCCCCAGCAAACACATCTTTGCGCATCACTTTTTGCGCCCAGACCTGCTCAAAGTGGTCATGCGCCCTGGCGAACACATTTTTTGCGTGTCGCTTTTTGTGCCTGGGCCTGCTGGAAGTTGTTGCGCGCTCCAGCACACAAATTTTTCTGTGTTCCCTTTTTGCGCCAGGACATGCTGGAAGTACTCGCAGGCCCGGCGAACACTGGTGGCGGGCCCTGGCGAACACATTTTTGTGTTCTTTCTTTTTGAGCCCGGACCTGCTGGCAGTGGGTGTGGGCCCCAGACAACACATTGTTGCACGTCACATTTTTTGGCCCAGCCTGCTGGTTGTGGGCCCCGGCGAACATTTTTGTGCGTCACTTTTGCGCCCGGACCTGGTGGCCCAGGCCCGGACCCGGCAAACAAATTTTTGCTCATCATGTTTTGTGCCCCGCCCGCTGGAAGTGGTTGCGGGCCCTGGCGAACACATTTTTGCGCTTTTTTTTTGGCGCCAAGACCTGCTGCCAGTGGGTGTGGGCTTTTTGCGCCAGACCTTCTGGAAGTGGTTGCCGGACCTGGTGAACACATTTTTTTGCGTCATTATTTGCGTCCGGACCTGATGGAAGTGGTTGCGGCCCCCTGTGAGCACAATTTCCCCCGTCTTTTTGCGCCTGTACCTGCTGGAAGAGGTTGCAGGCTCCGGCGATTACATTTTTGCGCACCATTTTTTGCGCCTGAGCCATTTGGAAGTGGTCGCCGGCCCCTGAGCATAATTTTGTGCATCCCTTTTTGTGCCCGGACCAGGGGGGGGGGGGGGGGCATCTGCGGAGAACGACAGCATGGGGGGTTTTACAGAATCCCCCCCCCTTTTTTCGTTGGCCAAATTTTTAGGCAAAAGTAAGGTTTTCATATAACCAGACCCCCCCCTTCTTTTGGGTGAAGGGTTTGCTTAGTCCACCTACCACTCCAGTTGGAGAAAAGTTGCCCCTTGTGTTGAGGAGATCGACTTTTGTAGCCAATGTGCCACTTTTGGGCCACTTCTGATCAGGTCGGTCCTTAAGGAACTAATTTTTTTTTCTTTTCAGGGCCACCCTTAAGGACCACCCCTCAGAGCATTTTACCACTGACAGCCCGACATAGGCCATTCTTGTCCCCTTTGATGGGGACCCCCGAGAATGCAGGGGTTACGTAGCACTTTTGCCCTCATGTGGGCCCCCCGAGAAGGCAAGGGTGAGGCAGCCACTTTTGATTCTATCCCCTTTGATGGGGACCCTTGAGAACGAAGGGGTTATGTAGCACTTCCGCCCTCATATGGCCCCCCAAGAAGGCAGGGGTGAGGTAGCATCATGTCGCTGCAACTGTTTCATTGAGGATTGAGGATTTCCCTTGTTGTAGCGTGTGACACATGACATAGGTATAGATACGGTCGAGCTGTAGTGTGCACTGCTTGAAAAACGTGAAGTCTTTTTTTGTCATGCGTATGATGGATGTTGAAAAAAAAAACATAAAAGCTGGGTGTGTGACTAGCAATTGTTTGTTTCACCATGTGGTGCGTTGTAGTTGTTTTCCACAAATTTCATGTATATGAGCATCTATTTTACAAGTTTTGAAAATTGCAATTTCAGGGTTGCTGCATGGGGGGGGTCCATACACTCTTTTTTGAAAATGTAACCATGGCATGCTTTTCGATTGGAGCCCCTGGCGAAAGAAGCCGTGTAAGAGCCATTTATGATTTTGTCCCCTTTGATGGGGATCCCCCAGAACGCAGGGGTTACGTAGCAATTCCGCCCTTAGGGGGGAGCCTTAAGCGCAGTGCGCGCGCAGTGCAACTATTTGGGCGTCTGGCCGTACTAGAGACCCATACTTTGAGATACTAGGGGCCCCTAGGGGCATCATGGTGACCCCCGGCGGAGGTTTTGCAAGGCGTAGCACGTTTGGGTCAAGGCATGGCAAGGCGCAAAGCTCGTGTGCACACACTGATCTATCGTGCTTGCACATATGCTACAGGACTTCATACCCCCCTCCGCGATATGAAACGGAAATGCAGGGCCGAGCCCGCGACAGCGGAACCCATGGACCCCGACCTATGGATTCGGGATGCGCACGCAGCACACGACGACGAGGCGGTGGCATGGCTTGTGAGGATGCAGGAAACCAACACGAACCAGGAAGAACAAACCCAGAAGCGCCGACGCCTCGAAGTTGACGCAAGGCGGTGGGCACAATACCAAACGGCCTCAGTCAGGGTGGCACAGGAGCACGCGCAGCGCGCCTACGACGCATACCACAACGCACACGCATCAGAGGTAACACGGCGGCACCTACGCGAACTACACACATTATACTCCAATACACTGACTGCCAAAACAGAATACCACCTGCCTGTGACAAACCTGATTGAAGAACAAATGGCAGCACAATGACTACACAACACATATACAAACATGTGCCTGGAACGCCGACAATGGTATGAACAAGCAAAACACGACACAGTTACGTGGTACGCGGACGCGAAAACATCACTATTGACTCACAAAAGATACGAGAGAATGTACCCCCCCCCCCTTGTCGTTCCCCACCCGTTGTCGTTCCCCGGGGGGGGGGGGGGGGCGTCACTTGGTCAACCCAAAATTTTTCGTTGCGGCTCATTGTGTTGTTGTTGGGTGACTGTGTTGTGGGTCACTACCACTTGCATCCCTTGCACTCATGGCAGGACATTTTGCTCACTTTCGCTGAAATGGAACTTGATAGCACAACCATGTTTCCCCCTGGGACAAATGTGATGTTCATCCGCTCCAACGGGTAACCTGTTTTGGCGCAGGTCGTTGGACATTCAGAGCACGGTGATGCATATCGCCGCATCACTTATGACCGTGATGGCAAGACCGTCTTGCACGACCGTGCGTCTGTTCGGCGCCTCTCACTGCCATGTGCTCCCTCTCCGCCCCGCCCTGCCCTGGGGGGTGGTCCCCCAGGGGGGGGTGGGGGACCGTCACTTGGTGACCATCCCCCAGGGGGTGGTGGGGGACCGTCTTCCCTGGGGTGGGGAACGACAAGGGGGGGGGAGGGTACACGGACACCAACATGCTGCTGGACCACCACTTACGGCAGGCACACTACATGTGGCGCCAACAGGAACACATCATGAACTTGACACAGGGGTTCAATGACAACTGCAAACAGAAAACAACACAGTACTGGGACGCATCCAGACAAGCTCGACAGACAATATACCTCATACGGAAACGACCACGGGAACAATGGAACCCCACCTTGTGGGAAGTCCCATTGCAACCCCTACCAAAACGACACAAAGCGCAATGGAATCCAAACGAGTGGGAAGTCCCGCTGACATGACCACAACCACCTCAACGGGAAAACATGGGGGCCCAGCCATGAGCTGAAGCCCGTATGCACACCCTGGCTTTTCCGAAATCTGTATTTAGCTCTGAACTAAAGTTTATGCAGTAAACTTGAGTTTAAATTGGGCAAGGGGGTGGGAGGAGGGCACCTCGTGAACACTCGCCTAGTGTTTGTTTGTTTTGTGGTGTGCCGTCGCCCTGACCATGCCTGAGTCTGAGAACCAGCCGATCGGCTTTGAGGATTACCTCGAGCAGGGCCAGCATAAACTGGCCACGCAGCTGCTAAACGCATCCACGCTTCAGCAAGACACGGGCAGACTCGTGGCGGCGGCAAAGACAGCGGGGATTGACACCGTTGAACTAGCAGATCGGCTGAGGCAGAAGTATGGTCTGAAGGGATCCATGGAGGGCATCTACGAGCAAGTCGTAGCCTTCGGGACCCTCCACAAGCGGACCTTCAATTGGAACGACTGCACGTTCTACATGTCAGCACAGCATGCCCAAGTGATCGCAGGGAACGGAACCCCGGAGAAGAACCCCGCGGACGTGGTGTCAATTGGGGGCAACTCCAGTGCCAGCGGGTCGCCAAACGACAAAGGGGTGCACGCAGACATCGAGAAAATGCGCCAAGAAATGGAGGACATGAAGCTCGTGAAGGAACAGCAACTACGAACGATACAAGAGCTACGAGCGTCCAAGACAGTGCCGCAGCTACGGCAGGTGGTTTTCGTAGTGGAAGCGGGACATGAGATGGAGGCCAACGAGGCGAAACCTGCCTGGGCGAGAGCGATGGCGGGGGCGATGGCCGGCTGGGCGGCGGAGAATCTGCAAAGCATGCTGGAGTCTGAGTACGAGGCGGCGATGAAGGCCCTGTCCGAAGTGTGGTCACACCTGCTGTTCGAGGTCGAGAAGGAGGAAGTCAAGGCGCAGCTGGAGGCTCGAACCGCCGACGGAGCAAACGGGGCCAGGGGCTCAAAGAAGGCGAACGTCAAGGAGGGGGGAGCGAAGACCAGGCCTCAGACGGGAAAATTGGCTCCGCAGCACGTGCAAGACAGGCGGAGGGAGCGAGTGAAGGACCGCTTCACCAACATGGGAACACCCGAAGAGACGTACGAGTCCAAAGGCGGCAAGGTGCTCAAAACAGGGAAGCCCCCGCGATATCCCTGCGACGTGTGCAGAGTCAAGCACTGGTGGTTCCAGTGCCCAGTCGAGAGCGACTGAATGGAAGGGGGCCCCCGCCGCCTCGGAGCTCGGCGAGACGGCGGGCGCAGGGGGGCAGCAAGTGCCCGTGGAGGGGACGGTTGGGGGGCGGCCCTCCAGAAGATGGAGAGACTACGCACACAAGACGCTCTGCACAGCTGGCAGACGTTTGTCCTGCTGGGATGGGAAGAATCGTCATTGGGGACATACCAGTGTCACCTGCGCAGGCTGGCGGCGGTCGAGCAGCGGTTCCCATGTGATGCCAAGGAGCGGGTCCTGGAGCAGGCCATATTGGAGTGCGCCCGATTGGGGAAGTCCGAGAGCACAATCAAAGGGATCATCAGCGCAGCCGTTATGGCGACAGAAGTGCGGCTGGTTGACGCGTGCATCCCGGCCACCATCTGGAGATCCGTCAAGGCGGCGAAGAAGACAAGGAACGCGGCAAAAGAACATATCTGGGGATCCCCGATCATGCTGCTACACATGGCAGCAAGGGCCAGCAGCCTGGAGGACTGGGCAGTGGTCGGGCTGGCCATCGTCTCGTTCCAACTCTTCCTGCGCGTCGGAGAGGCAATCACTCTACAGCCTTGGGCGGTCGTGGACGACGCGGTACGGTTCTTCGACTCCAAGACGAGGCAGGACTGGCAACAGAGGTCACTCACGCCGCTTACAAGGGAGTGGCTGCAGTGGCTCCAGCGCCACTTCCCAGAGCCGGCGGCGGAAGGAAGGCGGCCGTGGACGACACAGCAGCTGGAGAAGGGCATGCAACGCCTCCTCGTCGGGTCCCCATTTGAGGGTGCCCGCTAGCACGCTTGGCGCAGAGCTGGAGCTCGAGCCATGTGGACGGCAGGGGCCACAATACGGCAGGTCGCCGTGTGGGGCCGCTGGGCACGTGACTCCACCGCGCGGTGGTACGCGCATCCGACCGAAACGCAGCCCGTGCAAGCGGAAGATTTCTGGCCGCGACCTCCCTGAGAGGGAGCTGGAGGCAGGTGGCGCAGCCGCACGACGTCCCTACGGCTCGAACAGCTCTGGCCGTCTGGGATACGACAGCAGTGGAAGCACAGAAAGGAGCATGTGGCGTTTGGGCCCCCGAGGACCATGCCCGGGACCGACGGGCACGCTGGAAACTCGACGGCGGCCCAGGGCGGGGCGGGGAGCAAACTGCGACCGAAGCGACAGCTCGCCAAGCACAGGCAGGCACCCGACAACGGGGGCGGCAGCTCGACAGGGGCGCGGCAAGTTTAGGGTGGTGGGCAGCAAGTGCCGGCCTCCTCAACCGAGTCGGCTTCGTCCGACTGCCGTCCCACAGAGGAAGCCCTCGTCCCCTTGCGCCTGGTCCCTAAGTTTAAGAGAGGGCGCGCTGAGGAGGCCCGGGCACAGGAGGGGTTCAAGCGACTGCGGAGAGCCACCGGCAGCGTGTCCTACTCGTCTTACTCGTCTTACTCCTCCACCGCTTAGTGGAGAGCTGTGGCTGTGCGTGGGCGGGTTTGGCGCTTTGTTGGCGGTACTGGTGCGACTACTTTCGCGGGCGTGGTGGGTTGCGGTGGTATGCACGTCGTACGTGGCCTGCGTGTGTCGTGTCGGGGCGGGAGTAACGTCTGATGCTACCGTTGAGGCGGGGCGGCCCTCCAAGGCCAGGTTCCGAGAGGCCATGTATCAGCTTTCGCTGTGTTTTGCGCAAAAGTGGGGTGTAGAGCAGGGACGCGCGTACAAGGCGTTGGATGTGTTCAGGAAAGAGGTGTTCCAGTTGAGTGAGGATTTGAGGGACGACAGGCCACTGCTAACATGGATGCATCTGTGCGAGGCCATGGTCATGGAGGGACTTAGGGAACTGCTGGACGGCATTTACCCCGCCGTGCCGGAAGGTGAGGTGACTCCTGAGAAAGCCCAAAAAGGGATAGGGTCAGTGGGTGCGGTTCCACTGCCGGATTGGCTGTGGCAGATCTATGTCAGTCCGCGACAGGAGATTTTACTCTCGTCTGCTGAGGAGGTACGGAAGGTGCGAGGACCCACGGCTGACATGCTCAGCGCCATTGTAGGGACAGGGGCACTGCAGCAACTGTCTAGGCAGGAGGCGGATGCCTTGGGCATTCCGTGGTCGCCTACGGCGACTGCCTTCACCATCCCCAAAAATGAGACCAAGGCGCGACTTATCCTGCACGGGGTGCGCGCAAACCAGCGGCAGTGGGAGGGCGGGTACAGGGTGCCGCGTGTCAGCCTGCCTCAGGTAGAGTCTTTAGCGGAGGTTTTTTCGCAAGGGCTGCGTGGCTGGGGGGCCAACATCGACATCACAAATTGTTACTGGTCCATACTGCTGCCAAAGGGGAAGGGCCACCTTTTTCGTGTGGGGGGGGGAGGAGTGCGTGTGGATTTTTAAGACGCTGCCGTTTGGTTGGAGCTACAGTCCACTACTGTGTCAGCGACTGCTGGCACAGTTGACGGGGAAGGTGGGGCTGGAGGTGGCAGGGGCGGTGCTGCGGCTCATGCACTACCTCGATGATTTTCTGGTTTTCGGCGACTCCGAGGCCGCCGTCGCCACAAAGCTGGCGGAGTTCAAGGAAGTTCTGAAAAACGCAGGCTTCCTGATCAGTGAAAAGTCGTCCAGTCGGCCGGAGAGGGAGCTTGTCTTTTTAGGCAAGCATGTCGACTTTGGGCGGGGGGTCATTCTGAACACCAGGCACACGTTGGAAGATGCCCTGAGCAGGTACGTACTGATGGCATCCAGGCCGGTTACGCGAAAGTCCGTACAGCGGGTGGTGGGGAAGTTGATCTGGGCCTGCAGGCCATCGCATTGGTCAAACCTTTTTCTGGCGGGGCCCATTGCGCACGTACAGTGGGGCGCAAAATGGATGCCGCACCCGCCCACAAACCTTCTGCGGTCGCTGTCGGGTGCGTTGTGGTTTGCTGGGAGGGGCTGGTGGCCGCCTGCGTCGTCCCCCCCCCCGCCCCCTAAGGGGCTGTGCCCGCAGGTGTACTCCGACGCAGCGCGGGACGGAAATAGTGGCAGGCCGGGTATGTGCTCATCGGCGGGAGCACACCACTCCCTGCGTGTACCACTGCAGAACCAGCAGGTGCTAGAATTTCGAGGGGCGGCTGCGGCCGTGAAATCAGTGGTGGGACGGAAGCTCCCTTGGGCTACACTGCATCTGGACAACCAAGGGGTGCTCTGGGGCCTAAGATCAGGGAAAGTGGGAATTGGGCTGAGGGAGCAGCGTCGGTGTGTTCGACAAATAATGTATGCTCTGGCAAAGGGAGGGACTTCGGTGCACCTTTCGTATGTACCCGGGGCCATCATGCCGGCGGACTATCTGTCTCGGGTCCGCACCAATTTTTTTGGTGACAAGAGCATGGCACTGGGGTCTGCCTTCGACCAAATGGCAGATTTGTTACCTGTTTGCACTCAGACAGAATGTTGGGGTGTCTTGCGGTTCTGATTTCGAGCCGTGAGTCTGCGCGCCTGTGGTGAGCCTGCGGTGGGTGTGCGTGAGCGTCGTGCGTGGGCCCGGCAGCAAGTGCCTGGGCTGTTGAGGGGAGTGTTGTGCACTGCTCGTGGCAGAACTTTGTTTTGCGGCGCCACACGTGCTACACATGCCACGAGCTGGCAGCGCGCAGCGCGATGCGGCGCAGGTGGCGGCTAAGCGGGGGCGACGAGACGATAGACTGGTGGCAGCTCACAGGTTTGAAGAAGTATACGAGGTGGCGAGCGTGTCATATCGAACGTGGACGGTCACACCAGGGCTGGCGAACAGCAAGCGCTTTCCGGTCGTGATGCGGTTGTGCAGACGTGTCGAGGCAACATGGCGGCGCAAGACGCAACGCAAGGTCGAAGGAAAACCGCAGGGAACACACTCCATGGAGCGAGCGGTCTTCATCCCAGAGTGGACCGGGGCGACACGTGGCGTGCGTATCTCCGTAACGGTGGAAAAGCTGAAACACGGGCCTCGGCTACCGCCGGGGACGCAAAGGCTTTGGGCCGCCGGTTCGCTGGCTATGGTGCAGGCGGTGGCCACAGTGATGCGGGAAGTGCAGCAGGAGGGGGGTGGCCACGGAGAGGTGGAAAGCGCAAGTGGAGATGTGGACCAAACCCTGTAAGAAGGGTGATTTTGAATAATTTTTTTGTGCTCCCTGGTGGTGGTGGTGACGGATGGTGCCGCCGGCACAGCAGCACAATGGTCACGCGACACTACGTTCTTTGGGTTCAGCAATGTCCACGAATGTGCACTGTTGTCTCGTCTGATGTGTGGATGACAGTGAGGGGAGGTGGAAGGAGGTGCGTGGGGTTTGGTTGGGCGAAGCAGCAAGTGCCAAGCCCATGGGGGGAAAACCAATTTAAACTAAAGTTTATGCAGTAAACTTGAGTTTAAATTGGGCAAGGGGGTGGGAGGAGGGCACCTCGTGAACACTCGCCTAGTGTTTGTTTGTTTTGTGGTGTGCCGTCGCCCTCCCACCCTCCCTAAAACAACGGGCGCGTGCCGGACGTGCGTGGGTGAGCGCGCAAGGTGTGGCATAGAGTAGCAAGGGCCGCGGGGCGAAGTGTGGCGCAGGGGCACAGAGCAACTCGCCAGCGAACGGCCTCGATGGGGCCGTGACACGTTTCACGGGAGAACCACCGCCCACCACAGGCACAGGTACAGGCGCGGCCGTCGCACAGGCGATGGACCAACGTATATGTGTGTCGTATAAACGTCTATCGGGACCGTGGATGTCCCCTACCATGCACCACCCGCACCACCCTGGTGGTGGTGGTGACGGATGGTGCCGCTTTTGTGCTCCCTGGTGGTGGTGGTGACGGATGGTGCCGCCGGCACAGCAGCACAATGGTCATATGCACACCCTGGCTTTGCCGAAATCTGTATTTAGCTCTGAACTTGGCCCACAGCGGCCCATGGCACATTATGAACTGGCCTATTTGATTTAAAAAAAAAACTTCATACCCCCCTCCTCCTTTCTTAGACACAATTTCTTCATGGATTTGAGTCTTGGCGATCGGGTGTTCTACACCCGCTCCAACGGCGTGCGAGTTCCTGCCACGGTGGTTGGGATGGCGGGAGATGGGCTCATCCACTTGGAGTACTACCAAGATGCACTACGGGTGGTGAATCGCCAATGCAAGATGGAGTCCATTTGTACTTAGTTGACAATGGAAGAGAAAGACAGTTGTGTGTTCTTGAGGGTGGCGACCAATGCGCTTTTCATGGTTTTTCCAGTTGTGCATGATGAGTGTTCTGTGAAGGGAAGGTAGTTTGCAACTTTCTTGAGCTGGGGCAGTTTGGGTCGCCTAATTCTAAGGGCGTTTCCAAGGGGTTTGCTTGGGGGCTCTTCGGGGGGAGCATAGTCTAAAAGTAGCGCGCAGTGCGCACGCAGTGCGCGCGCAGTGCAAAGATTCCCCCTTATGTGGGCCCCCGGGAAGGTAGGGGTGAAGCAACCACTTTTGATTCTGTCCCCTTTGATGGAGACCCCCGAGAAGCACCAGAACGGAAGTCGATTAGCGACTCCAAAAGGCAGCGGAAGTAGACGATTACTTGAGGTGCACATGCAGGTGCATAAGACGTTACGCTATGGCGGGGGGCTTGGGACGAACGCAGTGCAAGCGGTGCCTTGAGAATTGGATGTTGTAGTGAAAGTCGTAGATGAGTCTATCCCCTAGGGAGATTTTTTGGGGGTGCAAAGTGCATGCGTCAACCGGTTCCGCGCATTGCCGCAAGACACACAATAACACACAACCATAGCGTGACAGACGATGTACGTGTTGTTGGCACAGCTGAAGTTCCGGGCTTGGGCGCCCCGCGAAACACGAAACGACGCGAAACGACCGCATTGTGGGATTGGGCTCCCCATGAAGCGGTGCTTGGAAACGCGAAACGATTCGAAACCACCGTATTGTGCGACTGGGCACCCCATGAAGCGGTGATGCGAAATGCGAAACATGCCGAAACGTACGCCTTGCAGGATTGGGCACCCTATGAGGCACCCTCTTCGGTGTTGGGAAATCGTCTATAACCCCCCCCCCCCCGGCAGGTGAAGATGAGCAAGGGCCAGAAGTGCGTTTTTGCGGCTATGTACCGACGCGTCACAGGCAAACAACGGAGCTCTGGGCAGCACTGGAAGCCCTACAGGGGTTCTGGGTGCCAAAATTGGCAATCCTCACCAACTCACAGTATCTGCAACTAGGAGCGACCGGCAGGGCACAACACTGGAAATCAAAAGGGTGGACGACCACATCCGGCAAACTGCAAGTCCACGTGCCCGTCTGGGAAATGCTGCTCCAGGAAATGGCAAAGCCAGGAAGAGAAGTCAGGTGGGAACACGTCCCAGCACATGTCAACGTGCAGAGGAATGAGGTGGCGAATGGATTGGCGATGGAAGGCATGTGCTCTAACCCGCTGTGGTCCCAACAAGTCACACAGCAATTGTCATCCGAGTCAGAATCCACGGTGGGGTTGAGAGGAGGGTCTGGGTCCGAATCAGAGGACACCAAAGCGCCGTGGTCGTCCCTGGGCATGGTACCCATGGACAGTGATGAACTGACAGGGGAAGCCTCCGGGGAACCAGCACCACGCGGAACAGAATCATGCAACTCGTGCAGTTCGGGCAGTGAGGAAATAGGGGCAGGGTACATGCAAATGGGAGGATGGGGGGAAGAAATGTCTGAAGCTGAATCACTGTCCTTCAGCACGGATGTGAGTGACACAAGGCGACAGCATAAGAGGCGAAAGTTCAGGAAAAGCAGAAACCCTGGTCAAGGTGCCCGTGATCCCCGCATCCTGACTGCGGTATTTCCACAGGTTTCATACCTGCAAATGCCTGAACGCCCGAAATCTGTGTCCTGACGCAGGGGAATTTTGACGTGAGCTCCGCGTGCTGTCGCGAAGTACGGCAGCGAAAAGGCTTGGCAACGGCAACGGCTGAACACAAACACAAACCCCGCGTCCTGTCGCGGAAGAGCTCCCTGGCGTGATGCCGCCGGGAAAGCCATGGAGGAAGCGGGGGCCACATCAACAACGACATGGCCCCTACACACAAATTAATCCAGCCCCAAAGAAGGCCAAGCCCCAGCAAGAACGCCAGCGTTTCAAGGTGCAAGCACTGAGCCAGCTAGACGCCATAGCGGACGAAGGGTTGAGAGCTGTCAATGCCGAGCTGACCACTATGGCCTGGGCCCGCAATCAGCAGAATTGGCTCCGACTGGACCAACCAAACAGCACCAGGATGCACTGTGAAATTGTGGACAATCATGGAGAGCCATTGCTGATGAACAACCAAGAAGTCTATTCGGTGATGGTCCAAATCAACTGGACCCTGAAGACTCAGGCTCTGACGAACATGCAGGTTCAGTGGCGACCCAAGAGTGCAGGCAAGTGGCATCCGTTCCAGTGGGAGGCGATCCTCCACTGTCCGACGGTAGAGGGACACAGAGCGGTGCCTTCCTTTGTGAGCAGAAATGGAGACTGCCTGCATGTGTGGCTGACGGGCCGAGCTGATCTCTTAAGGCTGTTCCAAAGAACGCTCCTCAGGCAAACAGACCCGTTATCCGGAGACGCTGTACGATTCCTCTACACGCTGCTGAGCACACCGCCATGCGAACGGCGATATGCCTGACAGGAGACAGCAAGTAGGGGGGTGTAAGATGAGGTAGAGACACAAGAAAAACCCCTGGGGAGGGTGAGGAGAGGGAGAAAAAGAAAGGGCGAGGAGGGAGAGAGAGGGCGAGACACACACAGAGAGAGAGGGAGACACAAAGATAGAGGGAGGGCGAGACACAGAGGGAGAGGGAGTGGGCGAGGCACAGAGAAAGAGAGCGAAGCCCACAGAGCGAAAGGCCAGAGAGAGAGAGAGAGAGAGACCTGCAGAGCAAGGGTTAGAGACTAACCGGCACTGTGGGAGGGTGGTGGGTGCGAGCTGACCCAAATGTACAGATGGCCAAGGCCAAAGCACAATCAGCAGCCACCTGGAGTGGTACAGAACTGGTCTGCGCTGCAGTGCAGCAAGGCAAAACAATGAACTGTGTGGTGATGACCATGCGCCTGTGACACAGGGGCGTATGCGAGCCCACTATCCGTTGCCTCATGGCCCCCGGCAGGGGGTGTGGGCGGCTACAACCACCATTGCATTGGTGAGGAGGTAGAGTGGAGGCCTCCGTTGTTGTATGCCACCCCCTTAGGCCACCACGTCCTTGCCACACCTGATATGTGAAACAGTAGCATCAAGTAAGCATGCAAAGATCCGTCACTTTTGAGGCAAAATACCCCCCAATTTCCTTCTGCATGCCCAAAAAATGGACAAATACGCACCTCTGCACATCCAAGGTAACCCCCCGCGGCAGGGCTGTCCTTAAGGGACGAGATTTTTTTTTTTTTTTTTTTGTTAAGGACAGCCCTTAAGGACAGCCCCTAGAGGCCTTTTTCCCCCGGCCGAACGCGGGCCATGTCTACCCCCCCCGCCGCTCTCTGATTTTGCCCCCCGCTCTGAGGCGGTGGGGCTCCCCGATACGGCAGGGGTGAGGTAGCCAATTTGCCCACTTGTGGGCCACTTCTGATTTTGCTCCCCGCTCTGAAGCGGTGGGGCTCCCCGATACGGCAGGGGTGAGGTAGCCAATTTGCCCACTTGTGGGCCACTTCTGATTTTGCTCCCCGCTCTGAAGCGGTGGGGCTCCCCGATACGGCAGGGGTGAGGTAGCCAATTTGCGGAAGCAAGGGCATGCGGTTGAGGTGGAAGATGGTGGTTTGCTTGGGTTTGCGGCTTTCAAGGATTTGGCAGTTTCTTTGGAAGAGGATGTTGAGGCGGAGGTTCCGTTGGACATTCGAGATTTGTGGGTTGTCCCCAAGAGGGCGACACGTGACGCCGACATTGGCGATGTGTATGGGGTTGAGTTGGAGGGTGAGGACGAAGACAGTGAGGACGAGGATATGGAGCAGGCAAATGCAGTTGCCAGTAGCTCCTCTTCTGACCTTCCTAACCCCTCAGCTGTCCCCTCCACCTCTTCTAACCCTGGCACGCAGTTGGTGTTTCAGTATGATGTGGATGAGGCGGTGTTGAGTGCAATGGAGAGGGGGAGGTTGCATGAGTGGACTAAGGTTGAGTTTCAGGCCATTTGTAGGAAGCATGGTTTGAGTGTGAGAGGGGGGAAGGGTGAGCTTATGGAGCGTGTCAGGGTGCACTTCCACAGGTTGTACCAGCAGTAGGGAGTTTGTTTCCAGCTGTGCCACCGGCGATGGAACATTCGGGTGGTCGAACGCTGCATCACTATATTTGATTCAAAAAAAGTATTGCTCTTCTTCATGTTGAATTGTGCAGGGTGTGAGGTAGGGTCATGCAACACATGTGGGGCAAGGATCATATGGTTATGTGCTGAGACCAATTTGGGGCTAGGGACTCATGGTTGAACAATTGGGAACACCGGGGTGAAGACATGTACTGTCCGCGGGCTCTTTTGAAATTACCCCGTACCGGACGGGATTTTTTTTTTTTTTTTTTGCGTTAAGGACAGCCCTGCCCCGCGGCGCGTGTTGGAAAATTTCAGTTGCGCGCAAAAGGGGTAACCCCCCCCCCTTTTTCGAAGTGGCCAATTTTAGGCAAAACCCCATGACTTCACATTTCGCAGAACCCCCCCCCCCCCCCGGCCTGGACCTCCTGGAAGTGGTCGCGGCGCCCGGCGAACGCATTTTTGCGCGTCACTTTTTGCGCGTGGACCTGCTGGAAGCGGTTGCAGCCCCCTGTGAGCACAATCTCCCCCGTCTTTTTGTGCCTGTACCTGCTGGGAGAGGTGCGGGCTTTGGCAAACACATTTTTGCGCGCCATTTTTTGCGCCTGGGCCACCTGGAAGTGGTCGCCGGCCCCTGTGAGCACAATTTTGCGCATCCCTTTTTGTGCCCGGACCTGCTGGACGTGGTCGCGGGCCCACTGAGCATATTTTTGCGCGTCACTTTTTGCGCCCGGACCTGCTGGAACTGGCTGCAGCCCAGGCAAACACATTTTTGCGCGTCACTGTGACGTGTCAAGATCCTCCCCTGCCCTGAGGTGTGCGCATTGCTCTATGCTCCCCCACACCTTCCCCTCCGGCGCGGCTCAAGCTGGGACCTGTGCAGGTAGCGGATGTGACCTCTGGGATGCTGACTTTGTCCCCAGTTTACCTGAAATTACTTGAAGCTACCAAACAGATCAGCTCGAAGTCTTTGGGTGACCTAACTGCACACAGACTGGGTTTGCCGATAAAAGTGACAACGAGGAGGACATCTCTGAAAAGCAAAGCCATGCCTCTTTACCACCTGACAAATAGGGTTCTAACGACACTGTCTGCTTTTGCCGACCCTGTGCTTGCATTGCCTTTGGACGGACACAAGCATTATGCAATTCAGCACAGAATACCGCATTTCCTGGTATCAGAATCAGCTTATCCTCACTACGTGTCATGTCCACTACCACATCTCCTTGTGGGACAGTCGTAGCAGGACACTCGTAGCATCGGAAAGCTCTGATCCTTGATTCCGAGAGATTTCTCGAATGCCTTGTGGTGACCGGATTTCGCCAGCTTGCCATGGCCTGAACTCAAAAAAAGATAAAAGCATTTTGCAATTCAGCACAGAAAAAGAAAATTGGACATGAATTCTAGAGGGTTGTAGAGGGTAGAGGGTCCTGCCATTCCCTCACCAAAATCACCTCAAAAGGTGCGCGTGGCGCTTGCGTGGCGCTTGCACAACCCCGTGCCCCCCCCCCCCCCCCGCATTCAGGTCCGCACACCTGAGGTGTGGGGTGAAGGGCTGGATGAGGATGCATTGTTTTCGGTGCCCTTCTTCTGCAGTGACCAGCATTGTTTTGTCTGGTGCCGGCCCAAAGATGACCTGCAAGCGCGTCCTTTGGGCTTTAACGTTCTTCTGCGCCACCCACCATGCTGCCACGCAGTGCCCCACAAGCGAGTGGATAGACCCTGATACCCCTGCGTCCGCTTGCACTGGGAAGGTCGATCGTGTGGGCGAGACGCTTGAATTGGTCTTCTCAGACGAGTTCAATGTCGACGGCCGGACATTCGAAGATGGCGACGACCCCAAATGGACGGCGATCTTGGGCTTGCCATTCACGAACAAGCAGGTGAACGCGTACTCGGATCTGCCGGAATTCGCGGTCACGTCCAATGGGATGCTGCAGCTGAAGGCTGACGCCCGGCAAAGCAAAATTGAATACAACGGCGGGTTTGGCTGGGAGGCCCAGCAGCGGGGCTACACAACGCAAATGCTGCAAACCTGGAACAAGTTCTGCTACACGGAGGGGGTGTTTGAGCTCTCGGTGCAGCTGCCGGGGCGGGCTCAGCAAAGCGGCCTGTGGCCCGCCGCGTGGCTGTTTGGGAATCTGGGGCGGGCTACGTCCATCATCTCAACGGAAAAACTGTGGCCCTGGTCCTACGATCACTGCCCAGATATCGCAGATGAGCCGGCCAACCAGTACATCCGGGAGCAGCAACGGATCAACGCGTGTCTTGGGGCAGACTTCACGGAGCAGTACGGCCTGAACCCGAACCAGGGGCGTGGGGCCATCGAGATAGATATCATTGAGGTTTGTGTCCCCCCTGGGGATGGGATATCTGGATCGGATTGGGAACCCTGACCTCAACAAGGCAGTGCTTGAGTGCTACAAGGCATGTGAGGGGATGTGATGTGGTGTGCTGTGGTGTGATGCGATGCGATGTGATGTGATGTGATGCGATGCCATGTTATGTGATGTGCTGTGGTACGATACGATGCGAAGCAATGTGATGCGATGCGATGTCATGTGATATGATGTGATGTGGTACGATGCGATGCGAAGCGAAGCGAAGCGATGCGATGTGATGTGATGTGATGCAGTGTTATGTGATTGCTGTGGTACGATGCGATGCGGTGCGGTGCGATGTGATGCAATGTGATGTGGTGTGCTGTGGTGCGAGGGTTAGCGGTGTAATGATGTGCAAAAAACTAGCCCCACCCCTAATCTGTTGACCTGCATTACGAGGCTCCAGTGCCCATCCTCTTCTTACTCCCCCTCCCCCTTCTCCGACCCTGTGCAGGTCCTGGTATGGCACGGACACGAGGCTTTGGTGCACCAAAATCCAAAAGCAATTGCTTGCTGAACCCATTCCTATTGCGCTATTGCGCTTTGCTTTCAGGCAATGCCAGGCAACATCACGTTCGAATATAAGACAAGTAAAGTGGACACCGGCAAATGCGATGTTCTGCCGGATGAGACTTACGCGTACATTCAGCCAACACTTCCCATGGTGGCCACGTCTTTACAGCTGGCACCCGGCATGCCGCAGTGGGCAGATCAACGTCCTGATGAGAAGAAGGCACCAGGTGCACACCGCTATGCCCCCCAGCCCATGACGCGTCAGTCTGACTGCAATACGATAGTAGGGCAAGGAAAGCTGCAGACTGGTATCACGTCCCGAAAGTGGCCGTTCTTCTGGTGCACTTACAATTGCAGCGGGGAGTGTGGAGGAGCAGGTTGGTGGATGTGGTTGGAAAGTAGGATCCTGTTTGACGTTCGTTCCGATGCCCCTTTTATGTTGTGGTACTGCATTTTTGTGCACTGTCTGAGCATGATGCCACAACACCCGGCACGCACGCCAACATTGTGCAGTAAAGGACAGTGTGTGTGTCTTAGGGGGCGGGGGGCAAAGGGCCTTGGCACCACCGAAATGCGCAACGTCGCAGGCCATGGGCCCATTGGCCATCGGCTGCCACCCTCGTCTCCCGGCACCCTCACGGGCCCCGAGGGCAGGGCTACCCAACTTGGGGTCCCAGGCCAGGTAGTATCCGGGTTGGCCCTGGGCACCCTCTCCCGGCGATTGCTCCCGGTGGGAGGTGGTGTTGCATTGTCGGCGCTCATGTTTCCTTTCATTTGTGGCCATCTCCCCCGAGCCCCTCTCTCGGGTGTCTTGGTTGGGGGTCCATTTGCCATCGGCTGCCACCCTCGTCTCCTGGCACCCTCACGGGCCCCAAGGGCAGGGCTACCCAACTTGGCGTCTGCGGCCCGGGTGTCACCGGGTTAGCCCCGGGCACCACCTCTCGTTCGCCCACCGACATTCGCGGCGGCGTGTTCGTGGCGCTCTGCCCCCTTTCTGCTGCTTTCTTCTTCCGGTGTTCTTCTCTTCTCCTCATCCGCCTCCTCCATGCGGCCGGTGCCTCTTCCCGCTCCTTTTTTCCCCAGGACGTCCGTCCCACACCCTTTGCCCCTTCCTGCCCTCCTTGCCATGGCCTGCGACGTCTGTCCCTCCTGCCCTTTGCGCTGGGACCCGTCCGTCCCACACGCCTTCTCTTCGCGCGCCCGTCGCATTCTGCTCCTCTCCTCCACGCCCCCCCCCCCCTCTTGTTTTAGCAATCCCACCGCCACTGTCACCACTAAGGGGCGCATGGTGCTGCAGGCCATGTGTCCAGTACCCTCCAAACTCCGTGGTCTTGAGAAAGGCTTCGTGTGGAGCATGGCCGGCGCCGATTTGGGAGGGACGCCAAGGGGCAGAAGCAGCAATTGTGAGCAGAGGGACAACTGTCCCACTCTCACTTCGTGAAACGATTGTCCCCGGCTGTTGGGGTTAGCCACGCAAAGGATTCCCTCCTCAAAAGGTGAACAAGTATGTACACCCGGAACCGGAATTACCAACAGGGATACTCACTCAGCCTCGTTGGCACACTCCCCCCCAACCGCCAGCCCCAGCCAGAGTTAAAAGTGCGCCAACCCCAGAGCTTTGCTCCTGTTGAAGTGCCAGTGGTCCGGTATGAGCTGCTTGAACCCTCACAGTCCCTAGCAATGCCCCCAGCAATGCCTTCCTCCTTCCTTTCCAGCCTGCATTTCTCCTTCGATGCTCAAATTGGGGCCCAAGGAGGGTTGGGGCCCAAGGAGGGAAACTCCCCACGGCACACGCACCAGCTGTAGATGCGCATACCACCGCAAGTCCGACATTTGCCCGATTGCGCAGTGCTCCCCCAAGACGAAGTACTGACAAGCAACACGTTTCTGTGCCCACAGGAGACAAGGCAAACTGCTTTCCAAGATACCCAACGGAGTGGTACCCTGAGCTTGAGCTGGGCAGCCGCGTGGGAGGCCGCCCTGCGGTGTACGGCGACCTACCAGTTTATGGCTCGTTTTACAACTCCACCATCAACATCGATTTTTGGGGAGAGCATTTCAAATCAAATGATACGGGTGGCATCGATATGCAGGTTTTGTGCTTCACTGCCAGTGATTTTGGGGTTTGGGCGCCCTTCAGCTGTCACCCCCGAATGGCAAGACGTGGCGATTGCCAGTACGCGTGGTTGGACTGCGGGTGGTCGGACTGCGCTTTGGGTCATAATCACAATCAAGTGTAGAATACCCTGCCTATGATGAGACGATTGCTTGGTGAAGGTTTGGCCGACCCTGAGAGACCCAGGCAGGTGTCATAATGGAGCACGGTGGCTGGGCATGTGCATAGCATACCTCTGCAAAAGTACACAGGGCATGGACACACACAGTGTTGGTGCGCCATCTGATGAAGCCAGTGGACGTGGGCAGGAACTCATGGTGGAGCAGCCATGGGGAATCTACTGGCCCATTCTCATGATGAGAAACCGCAGCAGAGGCTTGAGGTGGCCCTTTAACAAAGAGAACAATGAGAGTCTTTATTTTCACGATGGACCGCCCCTTCAAGACCGCCCTAAATCGCCAAACGCCGACTGCTAACTGCCAACTGCCAGTAATTCACCGCCAACTGGCAATTAATGGCCAATTTTTCGTCCAGAAACTGACTGCAGGTGAAGGTTCACATGTCTTCTTTTTTACCAATGGCGCCCCCCCCCCCCCCACCCACCCACCCACCACACCGCACCCCTGGCGCCTGAATCGCCGGAATGTTGCTTCTGTCAGTTGGCACATTTTCTAAAGGCATATTAGGCACTGTCGCACGGTCAGATAGGAATTAGATGTGCTTGTCAATTTTTCTGGATAGCGCATTTCTGGTTTTTTGACATTTGTTTGCCCCATTTACCAACAGACTCACTGCACAATGGGCTCAGTATTTCAAGCATGAGGCACCACAGGACGAACGCTTTGATTTGGTGGTTGAACGCCTCTGAAGTTCAGGGTTTGCGGACCATGCCACTGGTGCGTTGATTTTTCCAATCACAAGTTGTGTGGCTGAGGCATCATTCCATGCCATGTGGCCTGTTGACTCCTGAGTGACATTTTGTGCACACAACAAAGGCTATCTTTATGCAATGGTCAATGGTGATATTAACAAACACATTTCCAAATGGGCGCTTTTTCAGTCATGGGCAGCACACGAGAGACAGTAACATCAATTTCTTCGCAGGCCTGTGTTGTAGGCGGATGGTGGTTTCTGGCTGGTTGGTTGTTACTTCCCAATGTCTTTCTGCCAATCATGCAAAAACCACCTCCCAAAATGTGGCCACAAAATGTGGTCACACAACCTGCCTACACCATTGCGACTTGTGACAGGTTTGCCCTGAAAATTTTTTTGAGAGAACATGTTTCCTACCAACTGGGTGTGGAATTTGACCAAAAAGAGCCCCCCCCCCCCCCCCCCCCGGTCGCCAGGGTGAACGGAGTGGTAATGGATGCGCGTGCATAAAGAAGGGCGGCAAGAGAACAAGGGCGGAAGAACCGGGACAGTCGCCCAGCAAAAACCTGGATGCAGCGCGAACTTGCTGAGAACTTGCTGATGATTAGAAAGCAACCGGTGAAACCACAGGGACCAAAGGAGGTGGGGAAAAATTTTTTTTTGGGGGGGGGGTCGTTAAAGCTTACCTTACCCTGTCCTGTGACAATAAAACAATGCACCACGGCCCCTTTGTGGGGGTTGGGCCACGGATGGCACGAGACCCATATCGGAGGGCCAGCGGACCCTCTGCGTGCTCCACGGAGTGGATTTCCCTCCGGAGTCAGTGATTTCATGCCCCCCACCCCCCCTGGAAAATCCTGCAAATGCACACACCGGCGCACACAAGTCAGTGCTGGAGTCGGCAAACCCGGCATGGACTCCGAGTGTGCATCTGGATGCACCTGGTCAACGGCATGGGCAGCAGCCCGTCTCCGGGACAGCCGAGCCCGGAGTACAGGAGTCATCCAGGGGCAGAGGGGGGGAAAAATTGAGGTCCGCAATTTTTCGCAATTTTCCGCAATTTCGCAATTTTTCGCAATTTTCCGCAATTTTTCGCAATTTTCCGCAATTTTCCGCAATTTTTCCGCAATTTTTCTCAGTTCCCGATTTTCTGACTGCCTCCCCACGCTGGTGCAGAACAATGAGATTTTTTTTTTTTACTATGCCATGCATTCTCTAATGTTCCAAGTTTATCAAATGCTGGCATACCTTAGTTGGTAGTAGTACTAGGTTCCATTTCCAAAGGTCCTGGGTCCAAACCCAATTGTGCACAATATTTTAACCTTCGCTTTTTTGGTCTTTTTCATGCCTTCATGTTTGCATGTTTGCATGTGCATGCCGCCTGCAGTGTGGGACAGTTTCAAAGCGGCAGCACAAATTGGATGACAACATCCGCCGCCTTCGGTTCATGCTGCAATGCCACAGTGATATCGAGGGGCGCCTCCTGTAATTGTACTGCCCATGGACTAATTGTTTCAGTGAAATTCTGACAATTCTGAGCCACCTGTCCAGAGCTGTTGCACGTCGAGGGTTCAAGATGGCCGCTTACGACATCGCAATTTTTCCGCAATTTTTCCGCAATTTTCCGCAATTTTCCGCAATTTTTCCGCAATTTTTCCGCAATTTTTCGCAATTGGATTCGACCCCCCTAGACCGCAATTTTTCCCCCCCTCTGCCAGGGGCGCCGTTGACACAACCAAAACACCTTCGGACCCATAAGGGGTCGGAATGTGCCATAGCGAGAGACCAATAGGCGCCGCCAAAGGCAAACAAATCAACACCATGGCCTCGTGCCAACCTCCCCCCGGCCCCCCCACTGTGGACGTGTTTGCATGCCTCCGTGACCACCAGCACTGCATGTCCCCTTCTTCACAGACCGATGCCATCAGTGCCCTGAATGAACTCCCATACACTGCGTACACAGGTCCGATGCTCCTCCACTCATGCTATTGCTTGGTGATGCAAACCCTCCCTCCAAAGGTATGGTATGGTCAGGGCGCTCCTCATGATCCCGTCTTTGTTATTCGCGCAAAGGAGCACATTTAGGAAGCCCCCAAAACAATTGCTCAACCCCCTTTGGTTACCTCCAACCGGCGTCGGTTACTCTCCAACTGCCATCAGTGACCCTCCAACCGGCGTCGGTCACCACCAACCCAAAAAAGATTGACTGTATGGCCACCCATCCCCCGCCCCCCCCCCCCCTTTTTTTGAATTGGGGAGCGCCCTGGGCATGGTATGCAAGAACGCTGGTGATGTCTCAATATGATTTGCAGCCCCAAGGTAGAGCAATTGCTGAAAAATGCTGCGCCACACCAGTCTTTCTGTACATACATTTTTCCACTCGTGTGGCAGGTGCAAAATGGGAGAACGGCTGCACCGTAGTCTTTTGACCTTTCTTGGATCCTCGCCTTTCGTTTGGGCATTTTTAGGGCCATCTCTTTGCTGGTGGCTGTGCATGTCACTGCGTTCCTGCGGGGGTGGGTAAGGGGTTGTAGGGACGCAGTGGCCTAAGGAAGTGAACAGGTGGCGAATGGACCCTTTACTCCAAGTCCACGGCCAGAAATTGGGCCACCCCCTGCCAAATGCAACCGGAGGAGGATGCAGGGGAGGCTTGAGAAGATGACGAGATGAGCCCTGGCACTCATGGCCTGAAGGAGGATGTGGGAGGACCAGAGTAGAACATCTAGGACGATGGAAGAGGGGGGGGGGGGCGGGGTGTCTCATCTTGTCAAGCACTTGTATGGCCTCAGGAGGAGGGCGACCAGCAACAAAGGTGCAAAGACTTCCTTGCTGAGTGGCACTGAGTCCTTGCTGAGTCGCATACTCTCTCGGGGTACACTCCAAACTGTGTGCCAAACCGCTTGAAATGGAACAGTAAATTGTGGGGGAGGCAATCCAGTGCAGCTATCGACCTACAGGAGCCGCACTAGGTAAACCAATGGCGCTGTGCTGCTTGACAAGTTGCCCCCCCTTCTTCAAAGACTTCGAAAGGGAAGATGGGGTCACCCACTTTTTTGAGTCATTGAGGAGAAAGCCGAGCTTCACGAAGCAAACACTGTTGTGCCCTGCAAAATTGCTATTTGACATTCCTTGCGACAACAGCGCAACATACCATTGAAAAAACAACACAAATGGAAGGAATTGGAACAACACAAGTTGAAAGGGAACATGACACTTTTCTTGCAAGAATGTCACTCAAATGACATGTACCTTCCCAAGTCTTCACACTTTTTTACGATGTTCCCCCACCATGTCCTGCCTCCCATTCTTATTTGTTTTCCCCTGTTGCTTTGGTTTTTGCCGGTTTCCCCCGTTTTTCTTGGTTTTCGTTACCTTCTTGGTTGTTGCTACTTTTTCCACCATTTACATGCCAAACCAAAAAATCTGCCACTGACCCTCACAGGCTGTAATGGAAATCCACGGCCCCCACCCCCCAATGCCAAAGCGACGGCTCGGCCCACAGAACGGGGGGCTCACCCCGTCTGATGCCGCCCTCCCTGCCCCCCTGCATAAACATGGGCAGAGGGCCAAAGTGCAGGGCAACAACTAAAATGGGTGACGTCTATCCATCACGCAGAGCCCTTCGTTGGGGGTTCACAATGTCCCGGCCCCTGGCCCATCTGGGATCTTACACAGGTTTGACCCCCAACGCCAGCTGCAGTAAACTGGGGCAAAGGGCGGCTCACCCAAGGCCCAATTTGGTGGGGAGGGGCCCAACGCCCAAGACTGCCGAGCCCCTGCCGATGCAGGTGGACGGGGTGAGGCCACGCACGTAAGGTACAGCACAGTGGAAAGCAACCACAACCATGATACTTAACACCAGCACCAGTGACGAGGTGTAGGACTGCCCCTCTCATTCCCGCTCTTCCCCGCAACCCGGACATGGGATGTGGCATGAAAAGTTGACGCCGATGGTGCGGGAACAAATCGGTTCTTGTCCTTGTTCTTGTGCTGCTTCTTATGCTGCTTCTTATCCCTGTGGTTGTGCTTGTTTTGTGCTTGTTGTTGTGCTTGTTGGCGTGCATGTTGTTATGGTTGTTGTTGTGGTTGTTGTTGTGCTTGTTGTTGTGCCTGTGCTTGCGGTGGTTAACTGCCGCCGGTTGACTTATCAACTGCTGGTGTTTAATGGTCAATATCAACCGCCGATGGTTTACAGTGATTGTGGACTGCCGTCGATGAACGGTTCATCGTGATCGATGATTTGACGGCAGTTGTTGGCGGTTGACAATCACCCCAGGGCAGCCAATGACAGTTTTGATGTGCCCTGTGATTTGCACCGTGGTTTTACCTTTTAGCTGCAGTGGCCCCGGTCAGGGCGGCAACAATGAACAGTCCTAAGATTGTAACAGATATTGATCAGGGCCGCGGTGTGGGATTCGGGGTCTGGTCAGGGGCGGGATGCCCCTCCACGTCCTGCCCCACAGGCACCGAGGCTAGCCCCCCTCGGTTCCGCCCTCTTCCCTGTGCCCTTCGCAGAACAAAACGTCCATGGCTTCGATTGGAAAGGGGGCTCTTCGGGATGGAACTACTTCTACCGCAATGACATCCAGCAGTACTATGTGGACGCCGAACTGGTGGAGAGGCCCGTGCCCATCACACTCAACGGCACGTTCAATGGCACTCTGTTGGGCCGCATGTATGCAGTGCCCACTCCGCTACTTCGCTGATTCCCTCCCTCCTGTTCCCCAGGACCACCCGGGGCTTGGGAGGGGGGGAGTCTTGCCTGGTGGCACACCCAGCTGCCTGGTGCCGACCAGAATATAGTTGTAGGACCGTAGGTGTAGTGGACTGGACTCGTTTACTCGTTGTCTCTTTCGCTACAGTGAAAGGCGCCTATGACATGTCACTGAAGATCTCTTCTTTCTTTGCTTTTGTTCTTTGATCGCAAGTGCCGAGTCGTGCACAAGCATCTGTTTCGCATAGCGGGGGGGGTCCCACCCGGGGCATTGCTTGGGGTGGGGTCGGTCCCAATGACGGAGGGGGTCCTCGGGGCGTTGTGCTTTTCTGCTTTGGAGGTATTTGCCGTTGGGCTGCGGCACAATCGCCCGGCACGCAACCCCCGAACTCGTGAAGTTAGCGGTTGGGGCATTGTCACAGTGGCTTCATGAACGGCCACCCCAACTCTAATTGAACCGCCCACCCGCCCACGATGCAGAAACTAGCCTACCACAGGGGGTTCGAGGGGCCCGGAGGCCCAACGAAAGGCTGCGGTACCCGAAATCAATCTCATTTTCCCGGGCCCTACCTCCCCCCCCCACTTTTGGGAGAGCAACGCTCTGGGAACGCTAATCCTGCGGCACACAATTTGGGTAATTGTCGTGCAACAGGGGAAATTGTTGCCTTTGTGAACCGTACTTTTGAATGGGGATTGGTTATCGCCACATTTTTGTCCATTTTGAGTATTGTGCCGCGCCATTCAGCCCGTTTGACCTACTTCTTTCACCCAAAACCGAGGAAATTTGATGCGGTGCTACCCCACAGCTCATTAGCCGTACCCTGCGGTGCCTGTGGCGTGCAGAAAGCCCCCCCCCCCCCCGTCAGAGCAATATGAGGTTTTGTGCCCCCAACTTTTGGAACCGCGGAATTGGGCGGTTCCATTTATCTGGTGTTCCGTGAAGACCAAGTCTTTTTCATGAGTTGGGAGGGTGTTTGCTGCCACAGTCTCTGAAAGAATGCATTTGCGGCCTTTGTGAGTCCATCCCTGGGTGCGCGCGTGTGTGTCATCTCCAGGTGCATGTAACCCACGCCCTTGTCAGCACAACAGCCGGTGGTGGTCCCCCCATGTTCAGTGCTTGTACTGCTGTCCCCTAATTTATCCGGAGGAAGTCTTTTCTGGTGTGAGTGGGTGAGTGGGTGGATGGGCAGGTGGCCCTTTCCCATGCCCCATGCCCCATGCCCCGTGGTTAAGCAACACCCATGTCCTTGACCGAGCCCCCCACGCAACCCCCAGTGTTCAGTATTTGACCCAAACCGTCTTTGGCCGACCCGGAGCTTTGTCTGGCGCCTTCATTCAATTCCAGACACATCTTTTCTTCGGCGTCTTCGGCGCCCACCAAGGCTCTGGACTACCGGGGCAAGGGAGGGGCAAGTCCAAAGGGTCACAACAGTACGACAAGAAGTCGCATTGGCGTCAGAAGGGAGAGACCTGGCGCAAGAGTGGCACCGGCGCAGTGGCGATGCAGCAGAGGAGCGAGGGATTAGAATTGTGTAGGCACAGCCCAGTATAGTGCCTCATGGCCGAGACCTTTGGGCCACCTCTTCCCGCACATGGGGACCCTGAGACGGCGGCGGTTACGCAGCTTCCCCCATTTTTTTTTCGGTGTCTCTGAGATGTCCGGCCCCCGGGTGGCTCTCCAGGCCCCAAAAAAGATAATGCATTGTGGCCTCCAAAAGGGTCATGCTGTACAGTGGCTGATGCCCCCTTTTTGTTCGAACACTTTGCTGGTCGTTTTGGGATCGCCTTGCTGTTGGACTACCTGTTTTTTGTCGTCAGCACTGGACTTGGATCAATTTTTCTGGGACCGCCAATATTTTTTCGCTTTCGCAATAGTTGACAAGCACTGCCACGTATGAGTAGGGGTGGGGGGGTGTCATGGTTCGATGTGGAGCCCCCTGGGCCCATGTCAATGCAAACACACGTCAGTTGTGGTGAAGATCTGCCTCCAAAGGTCACAGCTCTCCGTCCGTGCGGCTGCGTGTGAGGCCTGCGGGTGCGGGTGAGGGGGTGGGGGCTGCAATGCACTGCGCTGTAGTGGCCTCACACTGTTGATGCCCTCCTTTCTCTCTGGAGTGCAGGAGGTCCTGGATGCCCTGGGGCCACCCTCTGGACCGTGCGACAGGAAGTCAATGCGTTGGTTCCTCTGCCGCAATCAGCGGCGTCGGGCCCATCTTGTTGTTGGCCTCCGGTGTCATGAGCGCATCCTCCGTTTCATGGGCGCCTGAAGTTTGTCCTATTTTTATATATTTCTAGTTTCTATGTTTCTATTTTTCTATTTCTTTCTATTTTCTATTTCTATTTCTATTTTCCTTTCTATTTCTGTCATTTCCTCTATTTCTGAGTCTGTTTCTTTCCCATTTCTATTTTCTGTTTTCTACATCGTTTTTTTTTTTAACACAAAGCTGTTTGGGGCCGAGGAGGCAAAGAAGTCCGCTCTGCCATCAGCTGCGCCATGAGGCTTTCCTTTCCTTCCATCCCGCAGGATCCCGGAGGAGCCCAGCTACATCATCTTGAACATTGATTTGTCCACGCGATGGGGCTGGCCGTACTGCGACCCGAACACTTGCGATTGCAAATGCGTGGACTGCAGCAATCCCGCCTGTACAGTATGTGTGCCAGGGGCGGAGGTGGTTAGGGCATTGGGAGGGGCAGGGAGGGGGCTGTACGGGGCACCCTTCCAACCCTGTCGCCGCTCGATCGCTAAGTAAGAAAGGGATGGGAGAGGGAGAGGGAGAGGAAGAGGGCAAATAGAAACAAGTATCAGGACAGGGGAAGAGAACAGGGCAGGTGTCGAGATATGGGGGGGAGTGTTAGCACGCCTGGCATCTTCTTTTTGACCATTCCTCACCCGTGCCTGTTTTTGCCCCCCCTCACCAAACAATCTCGCCGTGTCTAAGAATGTCGCCCATCGTTTGCATCCAGTTTATGATGATGGCAAGGGTGGTGGTTGGGAGTGGTGGGAGTGAATTTTGTGTTGTTGAATTCTCATATTCCGGCTTATGCAACGTGCTTTGCACGAAGGTTTGCAGGCTAGTGCGGTCTATTTGGGGTACTTCCCAAGATGGGGATAAACTTGGGGCTAGAGATAGGATACTTAATACAAAGGTAGCGCGCTGGGCAAACATTCCCCCAGGGAAGGGGGGAGCAACGGGTACAGCGGGGCTTGCGACGGGAAGTGGGGGGTAATGTCTCAGAACTTGGACGCCGTGGCGTGGTTTGTAACCCCCCCCCCCAAAAAAAATTCAAAAAATGCCTCTTGGTCTTGGGGGGAGGGGGTTCAGGGGGTTTTGGGATGCAGCCCCCCCTTTTCTGACCGAATCCTGGGGGGGCGTCGCTGTGGGTGTGTGATGTGGCATCTCCCATCGTGCGTGGGTGGGGGGCGGGGGCTGCCATCGGAAGAAGACACATTTGGGCTTCCAAAAGCCCCGGAGAGCCCCGTTTGTCAAAAAACGGGGGGAGGAGGGCTTCCCGTGGCAGCGTAGAACGCCCTTGACCCCCAAAACCCCCTGCCCCCTTTCGAAAGCCCCCGGGAGGTGGGTGTTGCGCACAGTATCCGATGCTTGAGACCCCCCACCCCAGGACGGGGACTGGAAGGAGGCATCTAGGCAAGGGGACAGGGAGAGGGAAAGTGGCATGTGGGGACGGGGAGGGGACCGGGAAGGAGCTGGCATCTTCGTGGTTCCTTTAGGAGGGAGATGTCAAATTTGCAACATGAAAATTGTCGAGGGCTTGCTTTTACTGTTTCTTTATGGTGCATTGGGGAGGGAAATATCAAATTTGCACCGTGAAAATTTTTGAAAGCTTGTTTTTATCATTTCTTCGTGGTGCCTTGAGGTGGGAAATGTCAAATTTGCAACGTGACAATTGTTGCAACCTTGCTTGTTGGGGCAGGCATTGGGATAGGGAAAGGGATTGGTACAAGGCGCGAGGGGATGGGCGTCTGGACATGGGGTCTCGGGGCAGTGGAGCCCCTGTTCCATCTGCTGGGGCAGATGGTGTCTTCAACCCACTCAATTGCGACTCAGCCCCCAGCCACTCAACCGCAGCCCGCATCTTCCATGCCTCCTGGTTGGCAATTCTTTCGATGATACTTTTGATGAGACAATGACTTTGAGACAATTTCGAAGTGCACAGCCCATAGGCTGGATCCCCCCCCCTCCAAGTGTCAATTTTTCCGAGGTATCGCTCTATCCGCTTTGTGCGCAGTGTTACGGCCTGGCACAACGGATTTGCCTGGATACTGACCCGGATTTATGGGGCTTCGGAGGTGTTGCGTTCCTGCCCTGCACTGCGTCTCACATGCATCTCTCAGCAATGCTACTCGAAGTTCGCCAATGGGTCCTACGACTACTCCTACAACCACATGCAGTGGTATGTGGCCCAGGCCCTGTGCCTCAGTGCCTCAGGACTGGGATGAGCCACACCGTCCCTCTGGAGTTTGCTGCAGCCTTTTTTGTGCCCACCAGCATCAGATCTGTTCTGTGCCCCCCCCCCCCCACCTCTTTTCCTGCACTGTGTTGTGTCCGGTGTCTCAGAGGGCATGGCGGTGCACAGGGCAAGGTTTTGGCTGTGGGGGCGTGGGCAGGGAAGTCTTAGAATGGCGGTATGCCATAGGAGGAGGGGGGTCCCCCCCGGGACCCCCCCCCCCCTCCAGACCAAATTACCATGGTGGGAAAAAACAGAATTGTCGTTGGGCCATTTTTCGTACATAAACTTTTGGGTCCCAGACCCCCCCCCCCCCCAAAAAAAAGATATTTTCCTGAGCGTGGGTCCCTCAGGTCTCAGACAGTTTTGTGGGGGGCATGTGCCTGCGTGTGTCTCTGTGTCTGTGCCCGTGCTTGTGCATGCCAAGTCATTCTCTTTCTGGGCATGGCCCCGATGTGGCCGGGGAGATGTTGGATTTCCACTCCCTGCTCTCTTTTTGTATGGCCCAAACGTGGCCCCCAATTTGGGAATCTATTGCATTGTCCATTGTCTCGCATTGTGCTGCTGTTTGGGAGGCTGTGGACGAGCGGGGTGGCCTGTTCGAATCCAGACCTCCCCCCCCCCTTCCAAACCCCCAACACGACCTCTGGGTCGGACCCTTGGCTGATGGGAGCCTGAGCGGATGCCCCCCCCAAGGGAACCCGGCGGCTGACTGGCCGACCCACCTGACACCCCCCCCCCCCCCTCTCCCCCCTTCAGGCCGATGCGGTCGGGTGTCAATATTCAAACAGGCCGCCCCTATGGATCAGCGTGTGGCTTGGGCAGATACAAAGCTTTTGGTGCCCATGTTCCAACATGTGCATGTGTCAGTTGGCAAGGAGGCCCCCGCACCGCCCAGGACCAAGCCTTCCATCCCCTCCCAAGCCACCCCCCCCCCCCCCTGTCAGGAAAATTGTCCTGCAGATGCACGCCCCAGCGGGCACAAGTTAGTGCTGGAGTCAGCAAAGCCAGCATGGACTCGGAGTGTGCATCTGGATGCACCTGGTCAACAGCACGGGCACCAGCCCGTCTCCGGGACAGCCGACCCCGGAGTAGTCAAACAGGACAAGTCATCCAGGGGCTCCGTTGACACAACCAAAACACATTGGGACCCACGGAGGGTTAGAATGAGCAGTGGCGAGAGGCCAATAGGCGCCGCCAAAGGCAAACAATCAGATACAGAGGCCTTGTGCCAACCCCCCCCCCCCCCCCGCCCCCCGCACCTGACCCCCCTCAGCAGATCAAGGCGAAGGAAACCAACAGCATTTATGGGCAGTGGACAGACGTTCTTCTCTCACCCACAGAAAACTGCACCACCCACTCCCCTCCGCCCCCCGGCTCCACCACCACCACCACCACCACCACCACCACCACCACCACCACCACCACACACCACCTTTGAACATTGGGAATTGTCGTTAACCCAGGGCAAGAGCACCGCGGTACATTACCTGATCAGGCCCCTGTAAATTGCAGGAGGTTCAAGTACTGTTGCAGATTGGACATTCGTGGATGCCCCCCCGCCCTACACACACACATGCACGCGCTCGCACACACACATTTTTCTTCCTTCTCCTTCCTGTGTCTGTTGCTTTGTTGTTGTTGCTTTGATTTGTTGGCTGGCTGGCAGGCATGCTCTGCACCATCAGCAGCAGGATAGGTCTGAAGGGTTGCTCATGCGCGCCCTCCTGAACTAGTATAGGACAGTAAGCACGATGATTTGTCTTTTTTCCCATGGACGATTTCTCAGCCCCTGCCCCCTGCCCCTTCTTCTGCACGGATGCATGGGCTGGGCTGAGGGGAGCGGTAGGGCACATGTGCATGCAATGTGTGTCTTGGTGCACTGCAGCGGGGCATGCATGGTAGGAGCTGTGTTGGTTGACGCCGACATGTGCATATGCGGTCGACTGTCGCCCCATGGGGAGCCCACATCCAGTGTGTGGAACACTAAACTGATGGTTTGCAGGAGCAGAATGTAGGGATATTGAATCTCACAGCTTGAGTATGACGGGAAATAATACCTTGGCACACACGCGCGAGCGCGTGCACACACACACACACACACGAACACACTGAAGTTCATGTTCAAGGTGCCATGGAAAAGCTGGTGGTGTGCGAGCGAGTACGGCTGGTGAAACACATTGACGAGGCTTGTGTGTGGTGTGGAGCACGTGAGTCCGTGTACCACTTTGTCAAGAGCTGTCCAAGAACGCGACTGCTATATGCAAGTCTGCGAGTACGGGGTGCGGCATGCTTGGTTGTAAACACCGTTTGTGGAGGGCGTTATGTGGCAGACGACCCCATCATTGCGCTGGCACACCAATGGGAATGTGCATATGGTGTGCACTGTTATGGGCACTGTGGTGCCCAAAAGCGGTGAGGCATATGGAGGTCAACATGCTGCAACCGTGTATGGCATTGGAGACAACGGTTGTAGAGTCCCGGGCATGGTTCCGGAACATGGAGCACTTGCAAGCCTCTCAAACGGTGGAGCGGTTGTCCATATGGTTGTGGCAGCATCGGCAAGGGTAACTGGGAGAGGACCCATCTGTGGACATGGCGAGGTTGCGTTCAATGAGGTAGAGAGTGTTAGCGGTGCTTGGTGGGCAGGCAGAAGGCCAGAAGATGCGGTCCATGCACCAACGCAAAGAAAAAGCCAAGGGATGCAACATGCAACGGCAAAAACAACAAAGAGATGCGTGGGTGCAAATTTGCGGAGCAGTGTGGTACATAAGTCAAAGGACATAGACATTAGAAGAAGTGCTTGCGCACTAGACCATGGGTGATGCAAGCGGTTAGGGGCGGCCGTGGTCACCGGCATGCACACATGTTACAATGTCACACAACAAGGGGAATGCCATGCACGCAGTGCGCACGCAGTGCAAAGTTTTGGATGTCGGCAAATACTCGAACCCTAGTTTTGGCCCCTTTTCACAAGTTTTTGGTTCCGTACCAGGGTTTTTTTGGCTTCCCAAGCATTTGGGATGTGGCATATTTGAATTGTCAACCATTTCCCCCTAGAAGAGGCCCATCGACAAAGTGTACACAGTCGACACGACCCAGATCTCGACGTCGTCATTGTCGACACTGCAGCGAGCCTCGTATCCGTAGAGGCGTTCAATTTGCTCTGCAGAGTACTCTTCTGGACAGATAGTACGTGCACCAAAACCTTGGTCGACTTCAAGGTGATTCTCGAACCGAGATGCTCGAGATCATCGATCGGTATGGCCACGTCCACAACTGCAAAGAAGTCCACGTGGTCATCGTCGCTCGAAGGCTCTCGATCGCCGATACTCGATGGTGGCGAGTCGACACCAGGACCGGACAATTCTTCTTCGACGATGCTGTTGGTTATAACTACAACCAGAAGTATCGAACACCTGGCCAACCCTATGGTATTGACACCTTTCAGTCTTCCCCCTAGTAAACAGGTGACAGGTATTCTTGGGTGAGTATCCTAGCCTCTGCGTGCACAATATGCACGCAGTGCGCACGCAGTGCAAACACTTAGCCAAGCAAAATGGGTGCTACAACACAGACATCCCACGGGCAGACAGAATTTTGGATGGATTGGATCCGCAATGGTCACCAGGACGTCGGTGAATAGGGGATAACACCCTCCTGCATCACAACCTACCTGGCATGACCTACCTGTGTAGTGCGTGTCTTGTGCGGAGTGGGCAAGGAGAGGCGGAGCCAAGGTGAACGAGTGCCGCCGACCGTGGGTGGGTGAGTGAAGCAGCACTGGGGACCTGCGTGCGCAGGGACCTGACTGGGGGCCCGGCTATGTGGTCGGCCCCGTAGCGGCCCATGCCGTGTGGCATGGAGAGCGACAATGCGGGGAAGGGGGGGGGGGGTAGTCGCGGAGCGTCGCACAGGGTGTTGCACTTGCTGCGATATTGTGCCACTGTGGCCCGGCCGGGACCGCGGGCAACTGCCTCTCGCGGGAGGTGGGACCGTGTTGACACCATGACACCATGACACTTGCTGCGTCACGCGGTAGAAGGGGGCGATTTCGGAGAGCTTGCCAGACTTCTCCAGTGAGTAGAACATACGGCCATACGTTCATGCATGGGTGGGCTGATCGGCGGACAAGGTACAGACGGGGTTTGGAGCGTTCTTCCCTTTTTGGGAGTATGCCAATGCGAGTCAGCCGGTGTTGGGGGCACAAACAAACAATCGGGCGGAAGCGTGCGCGCGCAACTCTGAAGACAGTGAACAGTGACAAAGATATTAGATCGTACAGTGACTCCTAAGGGTGCGTAGATGTCCTGCGAAAGATAGAACGACATAGGCGCATGAAATTGTTCGCGAAGGGCAAATAGCCCATTCGGCACCACGATATTTGGGAGGATATATATGCCATGGCCACCATGAGATGAGGTTCATTCCAGGTGACGCATGTACAGGGCACAACTGTGTGCCGCATAATGAGGAAAGTAGACAAGTTGGCGAGCGCAAGAGCGCAAATGTTAGTTGTCCATAAGGTGAGCCGGCGATGTCGGTTGCTAGAGGAATCACTAGGGGGCAGCAAGCATGAAGTAGTGAGGGCGCGCGGGGTAAAACAACAAGTGGTATTGCAAGTAAGAGGGTCTAGCAGTGAAGACGATGTGCAATTAGTCAAGGAAAGGCACAAAACAGAAGCGGCAAGGGCCTATGGAGCTACCACACCCGGAACCCGATTAGAGATTTTATGCAATTGCACATGGAGGTAGACAAGGACCGACCCTAAATCTCAGGCAACACATTGTGCTTATGTCTGCAAGCCCAACGAAAGGGGGGTGTGTGTCGGCAGCAAGTGCGACGTAGGGCCAAAGAAGGGGTGACAGGGACATAATACAAGTGACCCGCAAAAGAAAGAGGCAAAGAGGCAGTGACGGGACCAAGACCTTATGAATAAGTTCCGAAACAAACAAGGTGCCAAGCCGCCACCAAAGATGCACCAAATGCGGCGAGCGATCCTTATCACGAAGACACCGGATGCTGTCAAGGGATTGCGAGTGGGAATCACAACACACAAGCTTCATGGAGTGTAGAAGGGGACTATGTGCCTTTGGTGCATGGGTCTACCCGAAATGGTGAGAGAGTTCTACGAGCCGTTGCCCGAGGCCGAAAATGTGCATAGCCTGCCCCCATAGAGAGTTTAATGCCCCACATAGAGAGTTTGACAGCCCGATGACAACCGTGCATATGCTTGACTTGCATCGAGAGATGCTTGGGCAATGCCAACAAAGAACGTCGCACGCATGAACTAATTGCGTGAAAAAACACCCCGTGGCAACAATTGACGCACACACACACACAGACTTGCACGCGCGCGCGCACACACACACACACAATGCAGCCATGCAAAAGAAAAACAGCCACAACAAATAATTAAGACCCAAAAAACTGCACGCATTCACGAATTCAGCATTCACAGTAGCGAGTGCAAGTTTGTATCACCGATACCAGTGCAGTCACAGGGGTAATGACCTCGGGGTAGGAAACGGTGGGGTACAGGTGACACCGATGATGATATCATAGAGAAACGGTGCTCTAGACTCGTTACAACTTGGATTCACCCACGTTTTCCCTCTCCATCAGCGAGCACCTTGGTGTGGCATCTCACTGAAATCCCTAAGTTGTGTGAGGGACAAGTTCGTGCACCAACGGTCCATTCGTCATACTTCCAATCCGGGGTACCGACCAAGAAATAATAGCATAAAGCCTTGCACATGTACCCCAGATGGTAATGTAAGCAACATAACCAGAAACGAGTGAACACCCTAGCAAGGAGGAAGGATCCATGAGTGAGGGGACGAAGACATGGTAGCGCATGTGGTGACTTCAAAACAAAGACAACAACCAACAATGAGCGACACAGGTAGTAGTGAGCAGACAATGCCAACGTCCCCCGTTTTGTTCCCATGCACAGTAACAAGCGTGCTGCGGCAGTAAGCAGACGGTGTCAACGTTCCTCATTTCGCATCCCCGCACACAAGTGGTAGACCCACATGTAAGGAAGTACATGCACTTGCCCACATCACGGAACCCACATTCATTAGATGTAGGTGTAGAAAAAACAAGAAAAACGACAACAGAGCACGAATGTACAAAAACAAAATTTATGATACCCAACAAAGAAGATACCCCGCAACCGGCTCGCAAAGAGAGCTTCCGGTTTTCTTGGAGCTCCTAAAGTGGGGAATTAATCTTGGAGCACAATTGGATTAGCCTCGTGGTGTTGGCAGAGTATACTATCCACTGCATTAGGCACAACACAATGCAGCAATGCAAAAGGAAAAAGATGACAACATCCAATTAAAACAAGAGCACGTTCAAGGAAGTCATCAAGACCCATAAAATTGCATTGATTCAAGCTCTCACATCAGCGAGTGAAAGTGTGCATCACCAATACCAATGCAGGGTAATGACCTCGGGGTAGGAAACGGTGGGGGTGCGGGTGACACTTATGTGCGATAATGATATCATAGAGGGATGGTGCTTTGGACTCATTGTAACCTGGGTTCACCCAAGTTTTCCCTCTCCATCAGTGAGCACTTTGGTGTGATGTCTCACTGACTTCGCTGATTTCTGTGAGGGACAACTTGCTGCACCAAGGGTCCATTTGTCATACTTCCAATCCAGGGTACTCACCAAGAAGTAATGGCATAAAGCCTCACACACACACACACACACACACACACATACACATGCATGCGCGTGCACACACACAGCCACAGTCTGAAGGCACACCTCTGCAGAACACACCCAAGTGCGTGAAGTTGGGAGCACCACCCCACAAACCTACTCCACCTTCAATGGCATTACCCCCCCACCTTCCGGGTCTCAACCCTACATTCCTCTGCTGTCCACTTCATTCTAAAATTTCTGTGCCCCATTAGCCCCTGCCTCACCCCCCCGTAACACCCTCTGCAAGCTCAGACCTGCACATGCCACCGCATTGCCTCAGGCTATAATGCACGCCTGCTATGTGCCTCAGGTTGGCAGAGCTGTGTGGTGACCTCCCAGCGTACTACCAGATCGATTGGATTCGCATTTGGCAGCTCCCGGGCAATAAACGTGTCGGCTGCAACCCCAGCGACTACCCAACCGAGGGTTGGATCGAGTCCCATCGGGAGGATTACATCTTCCCGTACTATGATGAGCCGTTGCGACCTGTGTTCGCGGGCGGGCGGGATTGCACCGACACGTCGGAGTGCGGGGGAGAAAGCAGGTGAATGATGTGCTTACTATCGTCCCCTCTTGGGGTCCAGGGATGCCCCCCCCCCGTCTATGCAATGTACCTCCATTTCCCTGTTGCCCAGTGCTGTCATCTCCTGGGCCGCCCCCCCCCCCCCTCCTGCGATGTTGTTGAGCCCCAGAGACTGAGACAAACATGACACCCGAATGACATTCGATGTGTGTGTGAAAAACCAATTGAAAGCAGCTCTGCGTGGCATTGCAAGTGGCATGCCTCATGCATAGATGCACTCAATGCAGATTGTGGAGTACCATGGCTGGACAAGGCTGGCAAGGGGCAGGGCCGTCCGTAATGGTTCGTGTTTCTTTTGTTTCCCCCTTAGAGACAACGATTACGGGCGGCGCCCTGCTGGGAGGTAGCTGATGGCTGTTGGAGGGTAGCTGTGTGTGTGTAACTTTCATTCTTGTCCCCTTAGGACGGCCCCCTTGCGGGAGGGGGGGTTTGAGGCAGCGTTTGATGTTCAGATGGCGTCGGGCTGTTTCGGGGACTGTCGCCTATGCCGATGCCTCACTGTCCACAACCCATGGCCCACTCCACAGGGGTGCCTGCGTGAATGCCACATGCCGTTGCCAGTACGACTGGACGGGGCCAAAGTGCCTGGTGAAGAGGGCCGGCGCAGCCCTGACCTGCCGTGCTCTGGAGGAGACCATGATCGGGGGCGGCCGATGCTGGACCACCTCTGCGACCGCCTGCGGGCAGCTGCATTTCGGTGGCAGGTGTGACGCCCCCCGCTGTACCCCTGCCACGCTATTGCTTACCGAGAACCCGGGGGGGGGGGGGGGGTCAGAGGCCAAAAAAAGTTTGGGTACCTAAAATCGGCCGCAAATTCCGACCCCTTTAATGAATTTCATTTGCCTGAGGAAATTTTTTCTGATGAGGGTGGGTGGGTGGGTTGGCCGGGGATGGCCAGCCCCCCCCCCCCCCTCCTCCCCCCCACCCCCCGGGGTCCTCAAGCAATACCCTGATCCCTGCTGCACAGCAGTTCTGTGCGTTGATGTCCTCAGAGTCACTCACTCACGTAATATCTCGGGACCATTGTTGGAGGGGGCGCGGGGGCACCGGATCCCTGAAGGGGAAGGCAGGGGGCAGGGCGGTACGCAAGGGTCTCCAACGACCTTCCCCCGTGTGCAAACACTTTGCGTGGGAAAGTGTACTCCAGTGTCCAAAATAGAAGACCGATGGCCAGGGTGGGTTTGGGCGGCCTTGCACGGGCACTTTGTGTTCGCAACCGGGTACGTATTAAGAGACCGGGTTGACATTGGAGGAAAGGCGAGCAACCAAGCATGCAATACATGGGCAACAACACAAGAAAGATCCACGAAAACGAAAAATCCACTAAGCCGGTGTGTATGCATTGAAACTACATCAACCTCGGCCGCTTGGCGGAGTTCTCATCTTGTGTGTGACCTTGGTAGAAGAGAGCAAATACATCCGGAGGCAATATGAAACCAGGAGGAATGGTGGCAAATCCGGCAAGGGAGGGAAGTGGTGATTGATAGGTGCCATGGAACTTGTAGCCAGGGGCTTAGGCTTGCCTCTACTAGGTCTAGGACTTGGCTTTGGCTTTGGGGCCACATTGGCGGCGGGTTTAGCGGCAAGGTCACTTGAGCTTGAGGAAGCAACATCTTGTGATGCTTGTGCATTCACTACAGTGGATGCCTCCTCCTTAGCATGCTCATACTTTATGAGCTTGATGTACCCGTCGCGCAACACTTGCTCCAATTTGTGAGCGCATCCAACCATACAACAGGGCAATTTATGCCTTGTTTGGATTGCAAAGCGAGACAACTCATTCCACAATTGCAATACCTCATGCACACTTTGAGCAGGTTGAGGGTCCTGCCCAGCGATCGCTGCGACAAGGTTTGGGGCCAGTAGGAATCGAACCAGCCAGCCCTTGGATCGGCAACCAGGTTCCCAATAAGAGACCAGGGCCGGCACAAAACCCCAAAAATAAATAAGACACCAGGGACTTCTATTTTGGACACCAGAGTAGCGAAGCGCCGCGGAAGAGTAGGCGCACTTCCATCTCACAGGACATGGCCGTGCTCCTCGTTCATTTGCAGGCTGAGAGGGTCCGCATGAGGCTCCGCTTTGTGTGGTCTTCTCTGTCTGTCAACTGTCGGCCTCTGTGTAGGACTGGGTGGAAGGGTGGCATGGGCCTTGTACGCTGAGGGTAGGTGCTGTTGCCAGCCTCTTGGGCGCCCCGGAGGGCCGGTTGGATTATCTGGATCCGCGGACTACAACCCCCGCGTGAGTCTCCATGACCCGAGCCCCGCTCAGTCCTGGGACCTCCACCGTCCCAGCTCCACAGGGCGGCGTAGCTCAGCCCGGTCCCTTGTGCCGGATGGCAGTGGTGCGGGTGCTACAGGTTCCAGCCTGCCATTGGGCCGCTGGAGACCTCGATCCCCCCCGGACGTATTGGAACGGCAGACAACTGTCAGAGAAGGAACACCCTCCCCCCTTCCCCTTTCAGCACTGCCCCCCCCCCCCCCGCCCCTGTTTTCTTATGGTCCGAAATGTTGTGGACACCAATTTCTTGCTCCCAAGGCCTGTGGCCGGGGGAAACACGTGCAGTGATGTCGATTTAGAGTGGGAGTAATGGAAAGCAAAGCTTTCCAGCTTCGCCGGGCTGAGGACCATCTCAGGAGGGGGTGTTCAGGCCAGACCCCCCCCCCCCCTCTCCTCCACTACGCGAGTTGCATGACCTGCGCAGGCATCTGGGGGTGTGGACTGTGCCTGTATGACCGTCATGTGAGGGGAATGTCTTCAATCCTTGAACAGTGACCCCGTCCCCCCCCGCCCCTTCCCTCCACACACCCACACACCCACCCGCACACGCACACGCACATGCACACACACACACACACACACACACACACAGACACCTTTTAATTCTGGTGAATTGCCAGCACAATTTCGTCTGCGGAAAATGTAATCCAGCCGCGCCCTCCCCCCCCCTTCCTCCTCAGGGACCCATTTCCTACCACCTCTGCCCGCTCCATCCTGCTGCAGTTGTATGATGATCTTCCGTGGAGAGAATGCCTCGAAGGCATACACGCAGGCAGAGACCGGCGAGTGGTTGGAGCTCGGAGGTGGCAACGGGCGGTGTCAGTGCAGTGACGGATGGATGGGGCCCTACTGCAACCTCCCGACCAATACTAGCGTCGTCGTCCCGAACCCGCTCCCATCCCCCACGCAGACGGGCCCTGAGCTGGAGAGCTGGCTCGAGCGCTTATGTGCCGAGGTTGCCCCCAACGAGGCCTCGAACCTTGCGACGGTGTGCCCCAAGGCCAGCCTTGTGCTTGTATCGGAAAAAGGTCAGGAGGAGGGTCACCCCCCCCCCCCCCCCTTCAATGTAGCCTCAATATTTTGGTGGTCCAATAACACAAAAATAAGCAAGCTGAAATTGCTAACACCACAAACCATGACCCCAGGTATTTCATGACAAAATGATGCTTTCTTGCAAAATGAAACTGATTTGTGTTGCCCCTGTGTCATGTGTTGGACAGCAGGGAGGAGCAAAAAATCAGTAGGTCCGACAACACTTACGCAATCCAAAATTGCGACCAGCTTTTGCACTGTTCACCAGCCAAACCCTAGTGAACGCCTTTCCAAGCTTCCAGGCACTTGCTTGCACAGCTGAAGATCTGTGTGTGATGTGCTTGTTTGTGCCATTTTACCTGGTCAACGGCACGGGCAACAGCCCGTCTCTGGGACAGCCGACCCCGGAGTAGTCAAACAGGACAAGTCGTCCAGGGGCTCCATTGACACAACCAAAACACGTTGGGACCCACGGAGGGTCAGAATGCGCAAGGGCGAGGGGCCAAAAGGCGCCGCCAAAGGCAAACAAACCAACACCATGGCCTCGTGCCAACCCCTCCTCCCCCCCTCAGACCCCTGCTCCCCCCACCGGGCCGTCAAAAACTTCCTCGGGGGAAAGCTTTAGTTTTGTGAAGGGAAAAGGTTTTTCTGCCATTTTGGTACACAAACCCTGGGATCTCAGACCCTCCCTGCCTGCCCCTGTTGCACAGCAAACCTGGCCCAAGCCACTGCGAGGGCATTCAAGGGCGCACAATGCACAGTGGGGGTGTGTGCAGAGCTCGGAGCACTGGGTTGAGCACACAGACCCGTCGGGGGCATACAGCGTGCGCAGTGTTCTGCATAGCACATCCAGAATGCACGATGTATGGGCCATGGGGTATGTGGACGACGCCTACAGCACAGTGCACCAATGCTACTGCCAGGGAAAGGCACAGGGGGTGGTTATATGTGGGGCGGGACCCCAACCCCCCGACCCATTCCCATTTGTGTGTTTTGGGGATATTCTATCACACGGGCACGTCAACAATGCTTTCACACCCGAGAAAAAAATTGAGCCCCTCCTGCCCCAGCCCCGCCCCCTCTCGGCCCTCTGCTCACGCTGCGAGGGTGTCCAGAGCTGTACTGACCCCCCGCTCCCCCCCACGCCCTCCCTGGGAGGAGGCCACTGGAAACACAGCGCACCGTCGAAAAACCGACCCGTCTCGTTCCCACCCAACATCCCAGGGGACAGTCCCCTCGCCGCCACGGGGGGTGTTCAAGCGCGACCACTGCTCGTGAGGCGGCCACAGCTTCGACGCTGCGGACCAGACCGATAGGGCACATGCGGAGAACAAAGATCCCAAACGGTCCCTGGCTCAATGGTGTCAGCACAACACCACATTGGCCAACGGTGCCCCCCTGACCACACGGGGGAGATACCACAAAGTGCCAGCATTCAGTGCAATGCAGCCCGGAAGAGCAAGGCAACTGCCGCGTTCATCCCATTCGATGGATGCAGAAGTCCTCTCCGCAGTCACGGACCACCGCTTTCAGGGCACCGACCACATGGAAGGGACGAGGGGGCGGAATGGATGTGCACATCAGATTCATTTGGAACATTGCTGCAAACCTTGCGGGCAGCCAAAGGGGGCTGCACACGCAGGCAGCTGCTGGGGGTCGCGCAGGCAGGCAGCAGCAGGAGCCGCGCACGCGGGAAGCCAAAGGGTGCGCATGAGGCGAGCATGTGTGGAGCGGGTCATGGCCCGCGTACAGCCCCCCCCGCGTGTCTGCACAACGTCCACAACGCAAGGTGCCGAACGTGCCGAACGTTCCAAAAGCAAGCCCACTGCGTGTGGAAGGACAAGGAACAGGGGCTGGGGCATGTGTGTGAGACGTGCTGCTGCCCCTCACTGCATTGCGCTTTGCAATGCGGGCCGTTTGGATTGGGTTTGGGGTGAGCGGGAGGCAGTGGCTGATGTTGCCGGGCCCCCCACACACACCCTCGATGCCCACGCAGGACTACGGCCACGTCTGCGTACGGGGACCTGGTGTTCCCGCCGTTTCCTGGGGCCATGTTTGGGCAACGGGTGGGGGCATGGGGGGGCGGGGGGGTCTGGCCCTGTGGCTCTCGGTGTGGGCAACGATTTTTTCGCGGCGCGTTTCGCGCCAGCACAGTTGGCCCATTTCATTTCCAGTGCTGTCGTCTTTCCGCTGCTGGTCTCCCCGTTTTGCGCCCCCTCACCCCACGGCACGCTTTTCAAGCACCGCCACACCTGTGGTACGCCCGCACGATCCCGCGCTGCACACAGCACGGCACACCGCACACTGCAGAGCCCATGGCACATCGACTACATGACTGCACAGTGGCCCCCACAGCAGACTGTACACACCACTGCACACCGCAGCCCCCACCCGCGCAAGGCAGCGCACACCGTGCACACGTACCCCCCCGTCCTCCGATGGTGTACAGCCCTGGACGGCTGCCCCCCACCGAGCCTATACACCAGTGCAAAGTGCCCATCATTTTGGGGAAAGCACGGTGGTGCCCTGCTGCCCCCACCATCGCCAACCAGGGCCCTGGTGGGTGGGGCCGCAGACCAGCCGCGGCATGTGCCCGTGCTGCCACCACGCTGCCCAGCAGCACATCGCCATGGTGCCCCCCCCCCCCCCCGCAGGCCAAAGGGACCATTGTGGGAAAAAACGAAATTTACAATCGGGAAATCTGATCGGGCCATTTTTGGTACACAAACTTTTGGGTCCCAGACCCCCCCCCCCCCCCCGCCCCTTTCAATACTTCCCTGCGGCCGCCCCTTCGGGTTGACAGCTCGGTCCGCCCCAACTGCTTTTGTGCGTCCCCAACGGCCCACCGACCGTTTGGCAATCGCCAGCCCCTGTCTCCCAACCACGAGCAACCGCTTTGGCACCCACTTTGGACAACCCCCACGGCCCCCCCCCCCCCCCAAGCGCACCCTTTGCCCCCCCCCCCCCCCAACCCTGAGCCCAGGGCGTCCTCGTCCCCCAAAACGCGCTTCCCCCGACCGCATTCGTCTTAGGCCTGCAGCCAGATCAAGTGGAAGCCCCACTGGCAGGCCAGCGGCGGCGAGTACTCCGCGTGCGGCGCGTACCCTCGTGCCGCGTGGGCGGGCCGCGCGCGCGCCCTCGACATCATGACCGGGACCGTGACCCTGACGGAGACGGCGACCCCGACGCCGGTGCCAAACGCCGCGGCCGAAGCGGACTACTGGATTTGGATTTGGATTGGGATCGGCGTGGGCGTGGGGCTGCTGGTGCTGACCGCCGGGCTCTGCCTCGTCGCGCGCACGAAACGCACTCGGAAGGCGGAGGCCGAGAGTGTCTTGCAGCTCATCGACGCGTCCGCCGTGATCAATCCGCTGGAGCCCGACGATGGCGGGCGCCCGAGCACCATCCTGACGCACATGCGGCAGTCGATCCTGGAGCTGCCGCCCGCGACGGACAAGGGGAAGGGGAAGGCCGTGGACGCGTTGCCGCCGTGGACGGCGGAGGCCCAGCCGGTGCCGCGGCGCAAGTCCGTCCCGTCGCTGTCGGACCTGCCGCCGCCCCTGAAGACGGACAACGTCGTGGACGTGTCCGTCAGCTCGTCCGCCAGCATCGCCGGCAGCAGCTTCACCTCCAGCAGCGCCGGGCCCTCCGACCGGGACGCGCAGGCGACCAAGGCCGAGCTGCGCGCGGCCCTGCGCGCGGGCCACGCCGCCGGGCCCCGCAGCGCCGTCGGGCTGCCGGGCGGCGACATGACCGCGCTCGTGGCCGAGGCCTTCGTGGAGGAGTTCGGGGGGGCGGACGCGGCGCACAACGGACTGCGCGCCGTCGTCGTCGGGATCTTCGACGACCAGATGAACCCCGTCGAGGTGGGGCGGCTGCCGGTCTCGCCGAAGCCATAGGCAGCAGGTCGATGGGCACCGGCGGGGCTCACGTGTAGGGCCCGACCTCCTCCCCCCCTTCACGCCCCTCAACCTCCACCAACGGTGAACAATCGGGAACAACCGAGTCGGGGGTCAACGGCCTCTGTGCACCGGACCCACGGTTGTGCTTAGTGTTTGGCCTACGGGACGGGGGTGGGGTGGGCGGGGGGTATGAGGGCAAAAAAAGTTTGTGTACCTGAAATGGGCCACTCACTTTTGGCTCTATTCACAATTCATTTTTCCCCATAGGAAAGGTTTTATGGTTTTGAGTGGGTGGGTGGTTTGGCCTGGGTGGGTGCCCCCTCCCCCCCCCCGCCCCAGCGCGCGCAAGTCAGTGCTGGAGTCGGCAAACCCCCGCATGGACTTGGGGTGTGCATCTGGAGGCACCTGGTCAACGGCACGGGCAACAGTGGTGAATGGTACCTATTGGTGACCAAGCTGCTGTCCAGTGAGGCACCAAGCCCCGAAAAGTGGGTGGGTCAATGCGGGGGTTGGCGGGCGGGGGGGGGGCAGGTGCGGAGCGAATGCAGTGAGGCCCGGGGGATGCCCGGCACAAGTGGGTCTGCGCGCGCCGTAAGTGCGGACAGCCCGTCCCGGACATGAGTTGCTGCCGACAGACCTAGTGCCGTGCAGCTCGATGACCAGGTTGACGAGGGGTTGTGTTATCCCTCTCGGCGCCACTGGCCTCCATATTGCTCTTCTTCAGCAGACCTGTGGTGAAAGGCGCCGGGAGCCAGTCCCTCACCTTGACAAGCCCAGTTCTATTTGTGGCTGTTGCATGTGTGTGTGTGTGTGTGTGTGGCTGGGTGGTAGCACCCAGCAAAGATTGCAACGTAAGTAGATGGCTTTCGTATGAACAATCACAAACTCCTCCATGGATGTATCTGGGTCTGGTGAAGGGCTGCACCTGCTTTATGATTGCCATACTTTGTGCCCTCTTTGGCAGACCAAAAGACGTCCAGGGCTGCTCTGCAGCTCCTGAGGAGTTTTCTCCAACCGCTTTTCTTGTGCTTTTGCTCTCGTTTTCGCGTTCCCAACGTGTGTGTTTGTATGGAGCCCGAGGCCACCATCCCACACATGACAAACCCACGCGTCACCCTATCAGTGCCACTCACTGCGGGTGCCATTTGCAACCCGCCCTGGCGGGGTTTCTTCCTGCCCTTTTTGTGCTGATCGCCTCTTGCGTGCACGTGCAATAGCCCAAGCTTCCTCTGGGTTCACCCCAACAACAATGACAACAAAAACGACAATACCAATGACAATAACAATGACAGCAATAACAATGGCAACGACAATACTGACAGCAACAACAACAACAACAACAACAACAACAGCAACAGCAACAGCAACAGCAACAACAACAGCAACAGCAGCAGCAACAACAACGGCAACGACAACGACAACAACAAGAACAACAACAACAACATTGTCAGACCGTCCCTTTTGTGTCATTTTGAATGGTTTGAACAGGCGCTGAAGGCACCAGAAGAAATTTGCTTCCATGTTTTTTCCCTTCGTCTCAGGTTGGGCAGGGGGGGGGGGGGAAGCAGCCCTCCCCCCCACCCAGTGGGGGCTGGGACAGTTTTGGGTCCCTGGGTTTACCCAACTATCTGGGGTGGGCCTCCCATCCCCTCCTCCCCTGGGTCAGTGCATCCCTGTTGGTAGCCCTCGTCCAGGTGTAGTTGTTGATACTGGGGTTCACACAGCATCTCTACGATGTCATGGTTTGCAGCCTTCCTCATGGATTGTCAGCGAACAGCACACCTCTGCTTTGTTGTAACAGGGACGAGCTGCAGCCGATGGAATTGCTTGGGCACGTGGCAGTGCAGGCGGCCCACGGCAGCTGCAGCAAGACCATTGCTTTGACGAGCGGAAGCTTCCCCTTGGGCCAGGCAAAACGCCCCACGAGCCCATGCAAACGACTTCTTGCAGAGTGTATGGGAGTGTACTGCGGGCCATGGCACCATCGTGTTCAGCCTCCTCCGTCCCTGGGAGATATGAAGAGAAATCATATCATACAATATGACATATTCCTGTGCGATTCAATGTCAGCAGGCTTTCTGAATTTGCCCCCATTCCCCTATACAACATTTACAGGCAGCAACGAGACAACATGGGCACGGCCCCAAATAAAATCTCCTCATTGGCACGTTTTCTCCATCCCTGGGAGGTATATTCAAGACTTATGACTAGGACCGAGCTGGGTCCTAGTCTTGCTTAATGCGTAGGAAATCTCCGTGGAACAAAAACGGGTTGTATTGGATATGGTCCTGCATGTTCAGGACGATCGTCCTGAAAAACAGCTCAAACCACCACGGCGTAAGAGACACCTTTTATTGAATACCCTTTTCCAATCATTTGATAGCCCAATCGCTGTGGCCGATCAGAAACACCTTCACTGGACTCTCCCTCCACAGCTTCAATGACCAGACAGTCCCATTCAACACAAAGGGATCCCGATACTTCACCTCTTGTGTCACATGTTGTACATCCGCTAACCCTGACAATCCGAGGGCTGCACATGGTCGCCCCCTCCGTGCTTGAAATATTGCGACGTCTGTCGGTGAGGCCCGAGTTGTTTTCATGGCCAAGCACGGCGACCCCTCGGCTTCCCAGAGCCCCCGGGTGACGCCAAAAACACACACTCACGCATTGCACGCAACACCTCTTTCCCGGGAACCTACAGGAACCCCCAAGAAAAGCTAACGATGGGAGTTGTGCTAAACACCACCCCCACCTCTAGCCCTCCCAGGGGCCATATGATTCTAGATGGATGCCAGAGCTGAGGGTGGGGTTTGGTTTGGTGGGCACCTGGCCCGTGGCCCGTGGCCCCACCGTCTCAAGGTGTCTGAAGGCATAAGGCATGGGGCGCAAAGAAGCTCTCATCCCGGAGGTACCTGTTTGCCCTGGCGATTACCAGCACATGGGATCCACCCATGCCGCGATTCGCTCCCCCAGGGGTTTGCTGCGCTCCGGGAATCGATCCAGCGATCTCTCGCTTGCTCTTCAGCTGTCCAACCGCTGGATCAACCATTCTGTGTGAGGTTTGTGGGTGGTGGTGGGCGACGTTATAGGTGGGGAGGGGAGTTATTGGTTAGGATCTTGTCCAATTTTGCCTTTGGCACTTCATGCCATCTCTTGTTTGCTGTGTGTTTAGTTTCCGCTTACTTGTCCCTCGTGGATATTGATTTAGATATGCCCCATGCCGTGCCTGATGACAGTGATGATGATGAAGCTGATGACCCTTTTGATGAACTTCATGATCTTGGCAATGGAGATGAGGAGGACGTGAACGATGACATCGCCACTCTGGAGCAAGCCATTGCTGCTCACAGCTCTCTTTGATGCAAATGTGGAAGAAGTAACTGGCAGGCGCAAACACTTTGCTGCTCCGTATCCTTGCTGTACGCATGGCCATGACCCAACACGAAGCATCCCTATTGCCCCAACTGGTACCCTCTGAACGTTGGGCACACAAAAGCCGTTCCCAGGGCACTGAACATGACCCAAGGTGGCTGGCGTTTCTGGAGTTCCGTGACACGCCAAGCACAAGAACTCTGATACTGTTTTCACAGTATGTCTCCTCAGAACATCGCATCCGGCTAAAAACGCTTGATAGGGTATCCCTAGTGGCCCATTAACAACATCAAAATCAGGAGCCCAAGATGACGCAGTTTCGGGAGCAGGGCAGGGATCAAGGGAAGAACTGTAACCGAATCCAGCGCTGCACATTAGTGCATTTGTCAACAGACTGAAAGACGTCTAGGGCTGCCCTGCAGCTCCTGAGGAGTTTTCTTTCACCGCTTTTCTTGCTCTGTTCTTGTTTTTGCGGTTCTCATTGTATGTGTGTGTGTGCCCTGACGCTCTGGGTACCGACCATCTACGGTAAGTAAACACGGGGTGCTGGACCCGTAAATGCTGTCCCGTAACAGGAAGGCGCCTTGCCTCATGACATTCATTGTTCTGTATGGCCTAATGATGTGTTTGGAGACCATTGCCGTGTGGCGTCTGGCAGAGGGTTGGGTCACGTCCGGCGCCATTCGGCAGGGTAACCACCACTCTCCCACAACCTTAAAAAGACGTTGGGAGCCCCCCCCCCCCCCCCCTCACCCTCTTGTGTCTGTTTGATGGTACGTTTCTTATCTTTACAATTCTACAACAGTGTACTGCCTTTTGACAGACTGGCACAATCCTGTTGTCATTTTGTTGTGACGAGATAGAGGTGAAACGTGGATACTTCATCCTCCACGGGATGTACTGCGCCCTGCAGCACTGATGCAGAGACCGGGTTGTGAACCTGAGAGCCTTATCGCTACTCAGCGCAGGCCTGTTGCAAAAAAAAAACTTCATCCTCCACGGGATGAAGTACCAAGTGGTTGTTGCAGCACCTTCCTGCGCCGCGACCATGAGCTTTAATCGGGGTGTGGCACTTGCACGTGTGTGTTTGACCTGAATAGCGGGCCGGTGCCAATTTTTGTCACCTTGTCTGGGTCCATGCCGTCGAACTGTTTGCGGCAGTGGGCCTCACACATGGTTTTTGGAACCTAGTCTAAAAGTAGCGCGCAGTGCAAGGATTCTCCCTCAGCCACTTCTTCGTTTGGAGATGCAGGCTGACACCAAAAAAACCCAGCTGGGTGTTTCTGCCTGCGTGCCTGCCTGCTTCATTGTTTGCCTGCCTGCCTGGCTGGCTGGCTGATTGGCTGACTGTCAGCCTAATTGACTGACTCGTTCTCGCACTCTCTTCGAGGTGCCTTGCTGGAGGCAATAGAATGTTGATTAGTCAGAAATGTTGGGGTCTAGGAGCCCTCCCTTCCGGCTGACCCCCCAGCCCCCCCCCCCCCCCTTCCCTGAAAGTGGCTGGAAAGTGGGAGGGAGTCGGCGTATGGCCCGTTGCTATGCCCCCCCCTCCCCCTGTGGAGCTGACAGAACCGTTGCAGTTTGAATGATGATTGTGCCCCCTGTGGAGCTGACAGAGCATGGGTCATCGAGGGTCACCCAAGTCTCTGCGTTGGACAACACTAGACGATCCCACCCGCCCTTCGCCGCAAGCGTCCCCCCGCTGGAAGGATGTTGTTTTCAAGCATGTTGAAACGAAAATTGTGGTGATCCTGTGTGCCCTGCGGGGTCTAATTTAGGACTGCGCTGGCTTATGTACCAGGGAGACTCATGGCCACCTGCACCCAGACCAAGGCACTCAGAATCCTCCCCCCCTCGCAAGGGAATGGACGCCCACAACCTGATAGAACCATAGGAAACCGGCAGGAGGTATGGCTGAATGGCCTGTGTTGGTGAATAGAAGTACAGTGACATGAAGACGGTGAGTATGCATTAGCTGTCGCTTTGCCATGACAGCTTGTGCATTGTACTCGGGGGATTTGCTTTTACATATTGGCAGTATGCCTACACATTCGATCTACTTCCATTACGCTACGACACGACGGCCTGATGCAATATGTGAATCATGATTGCTTTCCAAGGGAACCCAATTTCGTAAGTGTTTGTCATTCTTCATTCTCCAGAGGGTGTGGAGATCACACTGTTCACCCATCTCGCACGGCTGTGCGTGTATCAGCTGCCACACTCGCAATACCACAATGTCTCCAGATAGTGACGGCCGTTGTTGGTCTTGTGGCCAAACATGGCAACTCCTCAGTTCCATGTTCTCAGTGATAGTGTTCTAGCCGATTTTCATGATTGGGTTTCTCATGGAACTGTCGTACTGGACTGTGAAATGAGCATTGGAGCGTGTCCAACAGCATTGGTGCCAGTGTAGATGTGTGTGTGTGTGTGTGTGTGTGTGCACGCATCTACACTTTTTTTGTGTGTTCCGGCGCTAGGAGTGTGCAACAAGCCCCCCCAAAAAGCGACGTTCACAGAGCGCACTTGAACAGTAGGTCCAGAACAATGTACAGTCTCCATCTTGTGACCTTCACACAGGTCAGGTGTGTCCCCACGGAGGGACACCACAGGGGGCAAGACTTGGTTGTAGACTGTTGTAGAATAGAGCAAGAACATGCTACACACACGCGCGTGTGTGTGTGGCTGGCTGGCTAGGTCTGTGTGTGTGCGCGCGCGTGTTTGGGGCCACCCCTGTATTTGGACAGCCAGCCCCACCCCCCTCTCATGTTCTAGAGATTGATATTTCAGCAGGAGGTGTTGCTGCTTTTCACCAGAACACCTAAAAACTCAGTGGTGACTTTTTGCTGCATATCTCCAGCAACGCTGGGGAAGGCTCGTGTGTACCAGCAATGGGACATGGGGGAACGTTGGCGCGCCGGGCATCTTTTTGGACCCGTGCCCCACGGGTGGCCTTTTAGGGGGTGCATCGTTTGCCATCTCTTAAATATTTTTGTCAAGGCGTAAAGAACATATGTGCTTTTTGCACACAATGGAGCATGCGGCATGTCTATCGAGAATGGCTTTTGGTCTGATTCCAACATTTTTGCAATATGAGATATGAAATCTAAATGTGGGCCAATTTAGTGAAAAAGTCCAAAACTGGCCAGTATGACAATGTTTCCCAATTGAATATCTCCACATCTTTTGAGAGTTGCAACGGAGGGAAAGATGCTCCAACAACATGGGACTTAGATGCCAATATGTTCACCATATGAATTGCATTTCACTCTTTGTGAGCTCATGCCCAGTGGGGCTGACCGCAACAAGAATAGGCTTCAGAACCCGTTTTACCAATTATTCGGAGAATCCGCATGTCAGGAATAATCGGAGGTTGTTTTCAAAACAATCAGCACAACCGGTTATTTTTAAAAGTAATTGAAACCAATTAATCTGAATGGTTGTAAATTTTATGCATTCTTTTCAGCAATACATTTCGTCCAATTTTTGCCTTAAAAGGATTTTTGGTAGCAATAAACGATGGCCGACCGTGAAATACCATTTTCGAAATGGTTTTAACCACTGCACCCCGACTTTCATGGGCTCATGTTCGACGGATCGCAAAAATTTGGTTCGTGAAGGGCAATTAATTTGGAAAAACCGGTGGTTTTGAAAACCACTGACCGGCAAATCCGCTTGTTTTTGCAAAAGCAATCGTGAATGACCAGTTATTTTCGAAACTACCTGGTTCCGATGAAACCAGACCGAGTGGTCAGGAGCAGAGGTCGCAGTGGCATGGGCAGCAACATTGCTTGGCACAGAAGATATAACGATAGTGTTGACTGAATAGTATCCTGCAAACAGATATGGTACACATAGCCAATGAAATACCTGATATGCACATATGAGAAATCCACCCTATCATCCACTAATTGATATAACTACTAAACATCCAAGATTGCTTTATCTATCCCACATCCTATGTTCCTAACAAGGAAATGGAATATGATATACCCTATCCCATATATATCCCATATATAGGCCCATATAATGTTCCCTTAGGGGTAATATGCCAGGGTAGGGTTGTGACCTGCTTCACCCCCCCACTTAAAACGACTGCCACGGGCAGGAGGTATATGCCCAAGAGGAACGTAGCAGTCACAATCAGCAGCAAATGGCAGGTTAGCAGGATTCCCTCCCATAGGGAATCGAACCTACGCAGGCAATCTCGGAGTCGGCCGCACGGCCGCTGAAGTAGCTCCGATCGTTGGGAATCGAACCACCGCAAAAATCCGGAAATCTATCAACGGGATCCCGCAGATCCCGCAATAAGTAGTAGGCGAAATCGCGGGCTGTTGCGCGCAGAGTCTGGTCCCCGCGTGTCGCACAAGGCATTGTGGGGTCCAGCAGGTAAAATTGGTATTTTTATTCAGAATTAAAACTAAAGGCAAAGTGAAATCACACTTTTAAACAAAACTGAAGGTAATGGTACATGCGAAACGGCGCGATGCGACAGTGCCAAAATGTTACTTTTGACAAAGAAAAGCCAGCAACAGGGACGGGAGACACTGACAGTAACTTAGGACTGTGCCTGCAGCAGGGAGCACGTGGGGAAACAAAGGTAGAGGTCAGGGATGCATAACTGACTTGTGCTCGCCACTGTCTTGTGCATGCTTAGGCCACTTAACAAACACGGCCACGATGGCCCACCGTGCGCGCGGTAGCTCACCAATTAGAGGAAAGAGGCCACGATGGCCTCAGGGTAAGTACCGCCAACACTAGGCACAAAGAACAACACGGGTACGATGCCCACACCTTCCACCTTCGTGCTTCAGACAGTTTATGAGAGCTTGGTGTGCTTGATGTTTCTTGATGTGCTTGTGTAATGCTTGTAATAACGAGTGAGCTCTTGCTTGTAAGATGTAAGCTTGCTTGCTCACTTGCTTGTAATTTCGCAGACAAGGCCTAGCCAAAGGCCCACTTGTAAACTGACCCGACACACAACAAAGATGAATCTGCGGGGTGTCAGAGGAGTGGAACGGAATGAGGTGAAAAGATCGTGGAGTCCCAGAAACCAGCCACGGTTGTGGCTGAATGCTACGGGCATGGCTCAGCCAAGGGCCGTGTCCGTGTGGATGCTTAATTTAGCATGTGTGTCACACGTGATGCACCACGTAGAGGGTAAAGGAGGAGGTACGGAGATGGGATGAGGGTGTGCGTAGACACACTTAAATAGACAAACCTCATAACCATATAATAATAACCTGACCTCACTTCTAACCCTCCACCTAGGAGCCATATTACGTATATATATCACATATACACATAATAGAGCGATGCACGCTGACAAACACAAGACATACTTGTGCGCGCACACCCATTGGCAGGGCCCGGAGGCACACACTCGCCCGGAGGGCATCACAGGATGTGGGTCTCGCGGTGGCGGCCTAGGGGCACATGTATCCACACGCTCACACAAACAAAATCTCACACAAACCACTCACGTACATACAACAAACGGTAAACATTCTCACAATAGAACATGCGTATAGATATGCCACCTTGTTGCTTGGTGTTCGTGTGTGTCTTGGGGGCGTGCGTATAGACACTTAGGTTAGCTTGAGCGTTACTTTTGTCGGTGGGTGTGTTACCGGCGGGCAGTAAGGCAGGGGGTCACCTCCGTGTGCAAACCTGTGGAGGTCGCCCGTACTGTCCCGCTGGTATATCAGCCCACCCAGCTCCCCGGGGGCACGTTGACACGCCCCGAAGGAGCCTTTTACTCCCCCTACCCCCATACACCGTGTATGACGGTGCATGTTTGCACCTCCGTGTGTAAACTTGCTACGGTGTACACGGTTACAAAACCCAAAGGTAGGTCAACCTAGGTCTTGCTTGATCGGGGGGCGGGTGATAATTGACGTAATAGGTAGCCATATACCCCCGTAATTAAAATAAGCGCATGCACACACACGCACGGGATCAAACGGACACGGGGCACACCCGGTTTTGGTGTGTCACGGAGAGGGAGGTCCGTGTGTGTTGTGGAAACCCAAGTCCACGCACGGGACTCCACAAAAACATGCCACGCCCATATCCCAACCCGTTTGGTTGGGCGTTGGGAGAGAAAGATGTCCTTGAATTATGCCCTAGGTCTTTTGATGTATTCCTGCAGGTTTTGTAGTTGAAAACCCCAAACCAAAGCAGCAAGTAGAGCAAGGACTGAATGTGGATCGAATCAATGATTGGTTTTGGAATCCAGTGTAACACAGAAGGGCTGCAGATAGACAAAGCAGGTTTATGCACATAGATTCAATCACAAATGGATAATACAAAAGGTTTTATATGAAAATTGGTCAGACTCTAGCCTCAGAGGTTGCATTAGGCACTTCATGTGCACTCTTTTGGGTGAAATGGTGCTGGTTAGGACTGAGGGGCATAGATGTCAGGACCACACAGAAAATGACTTGGCCAAGCAACTGTATTCAGAAACAGTTACAAAGTAGGACCACAATAAGTGGTAGAAACAATTGAGTATAGGGGTCTTGGGGTGGGAGACCACTTAGGCTTAACCTCCAAGGCCTACAAGCATGAAATGCCTGATTTATTTTGGTATGTCCTCCATGAAGGAAGGTACCTCCGCTCAGTTGAGTGGTAGGGGTGAACTTCATGGGGGGGCTAGGGTCACAACCCTAGTTATTTTGAGAAAGTGTACTTTAGGCAACAAAAGAGAGATAAAAACACTTAAGTTTGTCTTAGCATCAACAAAGGGTTTTAAGGGGGGCTTAGCCTGGATCAAGCCGTCCAAGAAAGACATGGCAGTGACTTTTTCTTACTCCCCCTTGGAGTACTAGGTCATGAAGCTAGTAGGACCAAGGAAAAAGGCTGAAATATTCCCAAAATTACCTCAAAAAATGCATTAAACTTACCAAAAACATCCTCATCACTTCATAGAAGCCTATCACACTGTAGGTACCCTTGAAAAACAGTGTAATGTACCGTGAATGATGTCCCTTCGATGGGGCATTCCTCAAAAGTCGCCGGCGTGCGACGAAAACTTTTGGAAAACGTTTGGGGCCAGTGGGATTTGAACCCAGGACTCCCTCCCTAGAGCACATGTGCTTGCCCACTAGGGTACAGTCGAACGCTCTAATGCGGACGGCTATCGCCGTATAAACAGCGTTTTAGTATACGTCCTGACCAAGGGCCAGGGCGGAGCAATACTCCCAATGGAGGACACAAACCCCCAGGAGCTGGAAAAAATAGAAAATGGAACCAGCAGGGAGTGATTCCTGCGGTTTAGCGGAAGGGGTTGCGATTTAGCAAGTGAAATCGTTAAAAATCGACGAAACCACGCGGGAAATCGTCATTTTTACACATAACTCATAGTCGCAGACAAGCGCAAAGGAAGCGGACTCCAAGAAAAGGGTTGCGCAAGCGTAAACGGCTTTTGGAAAAGAAGGTATGAGCCGTAGTTTTTAAAGTTTTAAAGGAAATTTTTGCACAGTTGCATCAAAATTTTTATAAACTTCAGAGAAAAGCATTCAAATTCAGCCCCCACCACAGAGCAGTTCAACAACCCGTCTCTCAGGTATGTTTGTGTCACCTCACACTCACGCATTGCGTTCGTGTTGGTTGTTCCGTCAAAACGTTAGGGTTGTCAACGCTGTGCTCGTTGGGGGGTCGGGTGTTCTTCTCTCGTGCTCTGCACAGGTAAAAGCAGGAATGAAAGGTATGTGATGCGAATGGAGCGCGCAGCGCGCACGTAGGGTTAGAATATGCGCTGTGCTCGCGATGCATGTGCCTAATCGAGGCATCCACACGCTGTGACGCTTTACCTGTATCCGTAATTCATCCTTGTTTTCTTCTTCACAGGTAAGTACAAAAAGCGTTTGTTCGTGTGCGGCCGTGGCGTTAAAGTTGAGTTGCTTAAAACGCTTAGGTTTGTTTTGTGTTCGTTTCAATTCGGCATTCACACGGTGCATGGTGAGTAAGGTAGGTTAGCCCAGGAGGAGCTCACCTCCTGGTTGAGTCAGTGGTTCAGCCTCCCTTCCCTGCGTGCACATGATGCATTAAAGGGTAGGCCACGCGAATTGCGCACGGTAAACCTTGTTTAGGTTACCCAGAGGCTCCTCGGTACGTTCTTTAAGAGAACCCGAGGAGTTTCTTAAAGCTTGCTTGCTTGACAGGGGTAGCTGATCCGTCAGCGTGTTCGCGAACAGTGTATTATAGGTCACACTGAGAAGGGTATAATACCTGGAGTGTGGCTTGGTTCCTCCGTCGCAAACACCCCTTCATTTGCCTCTGTTGTACAGGTGGGAGAGGTTAAGGGTGATTGGTGCACGCAGCAGCTGCCTTCGGCGGCTACCATTTTTCTGCCCCAGCAAAACAGGGGCGCTGATCACAAATCAAATCACTGTGCCTCAGCCAGTACTGGCGAGGGCAGTTCGACCTCAACGACATCTGCGCTGTGCACGCAACGAGAGCACCCCTTCCCTCCAAGCCCTGGCAGGGGAAACGCGTTGTGGCGTCCCCTGTTAGGCCACAGCTGCTTAGGAGCGCTGTGTTCTCTTGTCTTCTTCACAGGAGGGCCATTAGGGCCTGCGTGAACTTCGACAGCAGCACCCAGTAGCGTGTGTAGGGGTTAGGGTCAGCAGGCCTGGCAGAGGTGCAGGGCACAGACAGGGTCAGTGCAGTGCTCAGTAAGCAGTAGTCTGTGAAAAAACCAATGGCCTTCGGCCAGGGAGTGGTTGTCACGGGGGGCTAACGGTCCTGTCCTGCGATGCAATGCGGGGCAACTGTGACAACCGCTCTTACACCCATACACAGGCACGTCTGCAGAAGAGTGCTCACTGCACCTGTCAGTAGACTGACACAGGGAGATTAGTTGCGCTTCTTACGCTGGGACATAGTCTCAGCACGGGTTAGGAGCTGCCCCTCGTTGTTCTCAACGAGGTAAGTGCGGAAGATGGGGTTGATACTCCCATCTGGTTGTATGAAGGCTGACATAGGTTCCCACATCGCCTCAGACAACCCATAGCCATCCCACAGGGTGAGGAATTTCCAGCCCTGTTTATACTCGTGGCGAGCAATACCTGCAACCACGTAGTAACCATCGACTGCCATCTCATCGGCAATCATCTCTTCGAGTTCGTCTGCCTCCTCTGGACTGGCAGCGTTCTCTAGGTCTATACGTTCAATCTCACTGTCGCTGAGGCGCCACTCATCCCAAGACAAGTCGTCAGGGGAGTGATAGTGCCTCAACTGCTTAGGTGCACACAGCAGTTCACCACCTAGACGTGGACTGCACCTGACATGGATCCTGGATCCATCTATCCTGATGATACGATAGGGTCCAAAGTAAGGGTCCTGTAGGCAGTTACGTGGCCAGGAGGGTAGGCGTGAATGGTGTACCAAAACAAGGTCACCAACCTTGAAGCTGGCAGGTCGCCGTAGGCGGTTCCGTCGGCTCTGTTCACGGTCACGAATGTGCCTCAGGTTAGTACCAGCCTGGTTAGCCAGAGACTGCTTGTGTTCTAGCCAATCTCCCACAGGGCTCTTGAAGTCCTCAGGAAAGGGGGTTTTGAAGAACCATGCAGGCTGTCCTCCATGGAACAGTTCGTGGGGGGTGAAACCCGTAGAAGAGCTCCGCTGTGAGTTCATGGACAGGACTGCCCAGGGCACTAGGCGTACCCAGTCCTTGGTGCGCTCCTGTTTCATCAGGATTCTTAAGTTTTGCTCCACCACACGGTTCTGTCTCTCACAGAAAGGGCTAGACGTGTGAGTATAGGGCACACCTGTGGTTACCTCCACGTTGAGGGCATTTAGCACCCGTTTGTACCACCCAGTGTCACTGCGGATGCGTACATCTTCATCAGAGTGCACCTGTTTAGGTGCTCCATAGGGTTCGAACCATTGTTCGACCAACATTTTTACAGTCTGCTCACCTGTGATTTTCTTATTGCAAGGGTACACACGGGTGAAGCGAGATAGACCACAGGTGACCACGAGGCAACTATCATAGCCGCCAAAGCGTGGTAGGCCGTGGATGTAATCCACGTAGAGAAGAGAGTTAGCACAATAGGGTATGGGTAAGCTGGAGATCAGACCCCTATCCCTACTGTCGCTCTGCTTGCTGGCATGACAGCCACAAGCATCCACAATGGTCTGCATACGCGACCTCAGTTCAGTCAGGGTTAGACTAGAGTAGAAACACTCACGGAAGAAGTCCAATGAGCGATTAGCGCCAGTGTGACCAGAACTGAGATGGGACCACTGTAGGCACCCATCCAGTCGTGCCTCAGGCACCACAATTCGGTCCTCATAGAAGAGGTACTGATTGTTTTTATACCACTGGTGCCCGTCAATGACACGGGGTTCGAGACCAGTGCTGAGGGTTTGGAGAATTTCATCATACTCTGACTGATAGTCGGTTAGACTCCAACCCTCCAGGATTCCAGCAGTGCGCATGGACAGGTCAAGCTGGACATCCATACGCTGGAAAGCCTCTTTGGCGAGCGCCTCAGAGCTCTCACCAATAAGCGCATCGAAGTTGTTGCGCGATATATAGTCAGACAGTTCATTCTTAATTCCGGGGATGTGATGCACTGTCAGCCTGAACTGGCTCAGGTAAGTCCACCACCGTTTTAGCTTTGCTTTTTCCGGTGGTGGGCCCTTCTGAAAAGACTTCACAGGTTCCTGGTCACACAGCCAGACAATAGGGTTAGATCCCAGGAGTCGGGATTGTGACGATAGCACCAACATACCGGCCAGGAGTTCCTGGTCATAGGTGCTGTAGTTGGAACGCGCTTGGTTCCATTTCCAATTCCAGTGTCCCACTGGCACCAGTCGCCACTCACTGGTAGGATAGTCATGTTTCAACGAACCATCACGGTTCAGTCCAGTAGTACGATAATGGCAGTGGGTTAGTTCAGCGGGGTTAAGCTCCTGCCATTGGTAGATCGTACCGGTGTCAAGCACCGGTGTCAAGCACCGCTCGAAAAACTTGATCCCCGATTTTCACGAGGATCCAGAAAACCAAGTCCTCCTCTTCGGAGCCGCCCCGCTACTCCTCAGCAGGGAATTTGACATCCAGCCCTGCAGCCATGAGGGACTTGGCCATCCAGGCCAGTCGCCTCTTCTTGGAGTTATTCCCCTCAGGGGAGGCATTGTCCCCCTGTGGGCGCTTCTTGGGGTCACCTTCGGCAGGAGGGGAAGTAGCAGCGGGCGCTGATGAGCGCCTCTGGGGGTTAGGGGGTCCACCTTTGCCACTCCCCTTGCCACCTCCTTTACCACCTTTATCCCCAGTCTGGGGGTTTCTGGTGGGAGTTTGGTTCTTCTGGGGTTCAGCCTCCTGCCGCTTGAGTTTATCAATCTCGCGTTTCTTTATGTGACATTCGTTGTCGTAGTGACGACGTTTGCCACAATAGCCACAGGTGATGGTACACCTGAAATGATCTTGATGGGTCACAGTTTTCCCATCCTTGGAGTGCTGCTGTCGTTTCATCTGCAGCATACACCTACTGCGGTGGTCGCAGTCAGGGGCATGACAAGCACCTAGGATTTTATGAGGTTCAAAAATCCCAGAACTACTTGAGGTGCGAGTTGGGACACAATTTGCCTCTCACCGTGCATTTCAACTCATTCTTAATTTGTTATGAAGCCAGAAAGTTAAAGAGAAATGTATCTTCACGCATGTCACTACTACTTTAGCCTGCTGCTGCATTGTTATAATGCAGAGTTGCATGTAACTTGCTCTGCAGAGTGCTTGGTTGCTGTTTATTGATTTTTGTACCTTTGCATTTTGGAACACATTTTGAAACACAGTTTGTCTCTCAACCTGCATTTGAACTCCTTGAAGTTTGTTGCGAAGCCAGAAGGTCCAAGAGCACTACATCGTCACACATGTCACTACTACTTTGTAATGTTCCCGCATTGCCATGAAGCAAATATACATCTAACGTGCTGTTCATTGATTTTCTTGTCCTTATATTTTGAAGTGCATTTTGAAACACAGTTTGCGTTTAAACACACTGTACAAGACCACCAGACAAAACACAACAACCAAAGCATAGATATGCATCATTGTGCATCACTTGTCATGGTTGTGTAGCTTTATGAGTTTATCCAACTTTTTCTCAATCCTTGTCAGCGCCCTCGCAACACTGCTCGAAATTTTACTGTCTTGATGGGATTCTTCGGAGGTGCAGGTAATTGTCAAGTTGTTATCCACTTCCATGAGCACAAAGTATATCAGGCCCCTGGCATTCTTGGGAATCTCCACGCTGTCATACACATTCAATGCATGGAAGACACCTCCTTCATGCGGCTGCTTCTCAATCTTTTCTTCCTCAGGCCTCCATATCAGGACCGGCTTGTGAACTCCGACAATCATTAAGGCAATTGGAAAACTTGTATCTGCTTCAATGTCAAATTTGATGGACCTTCTGCTGCCTTCCAGTACAGGAAAGGCATGAGCTGCCGCAAGTTGATGGGGTCCAGCACTGAGACAATTGCGCAGAGGCTTGAAAAAAGTGTCAACTGCCCGTTCATGTTTCGGCAGTCTGTCCAGGCCTTCACCATAGGTATTCCACTTATATGATTTTTGTTTTGATAAAATCTTGTGCAGAGCCGTCAAGTATTCTTGTGCTTTTGCCCGCGGAACGCTGTAGCGAAGGAGGCACTTGGTATCATCAGAGTCGCTGCCTGCAGAAACCTCAGAATCCTCAGCATCGGTGCACGCAAACACAGGAGAACCTGCGGAGATAGAACCGGACTTGAGACGCGCATTGAAACGCAAATCGCGTCTCAACCAATCTGCAATCGCATGGATGTATGTCCTTTCAGGTGCATCATTTACAGTTCGTACCATGCAACATTGGATGCCAAACATTCAAGTATTTAAGGTAGGCAGGTTTTTTGCGTCGTTGCACGTTGCAAAACGTCGTTGCAGGTTGAAGCGCAACTTGAGATGCGTGTCGGTAATTCAACACAATAAATGGAATTGCGTACCTTCTGTTTCATCTACAACATTGCTAACACTGCTGGCGCTCTCATCTGGGTGTATTTCCTCCGCATCCGAACAGGCATCTCTTTTATTATCTCTTTCTTGACAGCTGGCGCTGATTTCCGCCACGGCATCGGTTGGTTCCATTCGCCGCTTCTTCGATTTGGCTTACCAGATGAAAGAAGAGGCAGAAATGTGGGGCACCGGCAGGATAGATAGATTTGCTTCCACTGTACATACCAATTTCTCGCCACTGTGTGCGTCACTGTCGTCTTCTGAGTCGGAGGAATCTGAGTTGCACTGTGAAGGCCAAATTGCGCCTCAGCGGAATGGTTGCTTTGTGCAGACGATCAGAAGTGTACAAGTCCAACTTGGCAGTGTAGCCCACCCAAAGATTGAAGCGACTCAGAGCAGCATCTGGGTCTCAGGAAGATCCAGAGCACAGAAGGGCGAAGCTAAATCCGCCCAGAACAACACCATTAACCATGGAGACCTTAGCGGCCCATGGTGAGGACAGCCTGCAAAGGCTCCGCAGGCGAGTCGAAGCCTCCATCGCCCGGTCGGCCTGTCCGGCCTCTTCTTCTACTGTTCTTGGAGGTGGTCCTGAAGAACAAGAGGACCTACGAAGGAGGATGGACGAGTTTATGCTGCACGAGGAGTACCACAAGTCCACCGTAGGAGAAGATGGAGAAATACCTCGTGATGCCCTCGAGTCGCCGCCCCAAACTGAGATGGGTTCCTTCCTCTATTTGGGGCCATCTACAGACATGGCGGACACAGTATCACTACCGAGACGACCAAGAGTACACGAGCACCCGAGAGCATGGCATCCAGACCTGCCGACAACTTCAAGGGCTCCTGAAAAGAGTCTGGATCCTCTTCACCTAGAGCCCACCTATGGGGCTCTAGATCGCACGGCCGAACTTTTGGCCAAACTTCCACCCGGATCGGAAGACCTGGATGTGACAGCTCTGTCAGAGGCTGTCAAGTCAAAATTGGGTATCGCGGAACCCTTACCCAAGCCAGCACTACTCTCACCTTCACCCGGATTGAGCACGTTGGCTGATGATCTCAAAAGATCAAGGGTGTCCAGGTTGCTACCCAAGGTCACTTGCCCCAGCCCTTTTCATCCTTGCGCTAGGGCTGTCCCAATTGCAGAATTACAGGACGTGCCAGTGACTGAGACTGAGAAAAGAGGGCTGTCAGCCCTGGCACCCTTTGCCGGCGTATCTCCCCCCCCTTCAGGCCTAACCCCGGGGGGTGGGAAGATGGGCAGACCCATTGCCCAGGCGAACATCCAGCTAGAATTGCCGGAGTTCGACCCGAAAAATCTGCCCGAATGGGCAGAAGAATTTGCTGAGTTTCTTTTGCCAACTGGCCAATCCCATGTGAATGTGGCCAACCAAATGCTCACTGCTGAAACGCTCATGCAACAAAATTTTTTTGCAAAAACAGGTGAAACAGATTGTGAAAATCTGTTCAACCTGGGCTCAGGTACTCCAAAGACTGGAGAAAACATTCCCAGTCTATGAGACTGACCTCAGTGTGCGCACACAGATAGAGGAGCTACCTATGCTCCCTGAGTTTCCCTCCGCTGCGCGAGTCTCTGAATACGTGTGCGACCTAGAGTATCTGTTTTCACGGATGAACGTGGGCCCCTATGGAGCCACTGAGCCCCACCTGTGGCTCATGAGTAAGATCCCCCAATGTACGTGGGATGACTGCCGCGCTACCTCTGAGAGGAAAAGCCGGACCCACTCGTACAACAAACTGGTGGACCTGCTGATTGAGCTAGCTCTTGAGAGGGAGAATGACTCCCACATGGAGAAATTCCTCAAGAAGCACTTGGGTCGAGGTGGTACCCCTACCCCCGAGCGTGGCGAAGGTAAAGGGCCTAAAAATCCCACTAACGCCAACCAGGGAGGTGGTAAAGGAAGGGGTACCCTACGTGCCATGAATGAGGTTAAACCTGATGCAGGTACACCCCCTCTGTTCTACTGTAAACCTGTCAATGACAAGGGGGGACCCACCTAGGATTTTATGAGGTCCAAAAATCCCAGAACCAGTTGAGGTGCGAGTTGAACTTCAAATTGCGCCTCATGATGCAGTTCAGTATGAACATGAATCATTTTCATCCATTGAAGCGCAACAATTCTGTAGCAGCTTTGAAGCAACCATTCCAGACACCAAGGTGCAGTTTCAACGCTTCGATACCCCGAAAATTTGATTTTTGTCGTTCAAATTGACTTTCAGCGACAACCGCTGGTATCTGCCGCGATCACGCTTCAGCCGCATCTGAAGTACTGTTTGAAAGGCTTCTCGCCTTTGGGGTTGGTATGCTCTAATGTCAAAAAGACAGTGTCACATCTATGGCAATGAAATTTTATTTGGCCCGTTGCTGCGTTTCATCTGGCCAGGTTCGGGAGGACAGTTGTGTGGACATGTTCAATGTGCTTTTCAGTGTGCTTTTCTTGTGCTTCTGCTCAGAGTCGGTTCGAAAGGTACTCACTCAGGGTTTGCCTCTGCTACCGGAAAGATGCCCTTGATTAGTGCCCTATAGATTTTGATGAAATCCTGCAGGTGTTTGATGTTGAAATCCCAAAACCAAAGGAGCAAGTAGAGCAAGAACAGGATGTGGATCGAATCAATGAATAGATTGAAATCCAGTGTAACACAGAAGGGCTGCAGATAGACAAAGCAGGTATAAATACAAAGATTCAATCACAAATGGATAAAACAACAGATTTTATGTGAAAACTGGCCTGACTCTAGCCTCCAAGTTAGCATCAAGCACTTCATGTGCACTCTTTTGGATGAAATGGAGTTGGTTAGGAATATGGGGCAAAGGAGTTAGGCCGGACACAGATTATGACTTGGCCAAGCAACTGAATTCAGAAACAGTTAAAAAGTAGAACCACAATAAGTGGTAGAAACAATTGAGTATAGGGGTCTTGGGGTGGGAGACCACTAGGCTTAACCTCCAAGCCCTAAAGCATGAAATGCCTATTTTTTTTTGGTATAACCTCCATGAAGGAAGATACCTCCGCTCAGTTGAGTGGTAGGGGTCAACTTCATCGGGGGCTAGGGTTATAACCCTAGTTACCTTCAGAAAGTGTACTTAAAGCTTCAAAAGAGTGATAAAAATACTGAAGTTAGTCTTAGCATCAACAAAAGGGTTTTAAGGGGGGCTTGGCCTGGATCAAGCCGTCCAAGAAAGACATGGCAGTGACTTTTTCTTACTAGGTCACTCAATGGCCGTCGCAAATTGCGCGGCGATTTTCCGTCATATGCGACGGTGCAAATGGTTCCGGAAAGCCTATGGCATAAAAGTGCACAAAAAATCACCTAGGTTTTAAATTAACTTCGCTTACAACCTTAATGCATAAATACTTAGCGTACTGCCTGAAAATCAATGTCGAAAAAAGCAAAGAAAGACCGAGTTGAAATCTTCGGGTTTTAGGGTGCAACAAGTTGCAACGGTGAAGACTAAATCGTTCCGTGTTGGCAAAAACAACAGGAATTTAGCAAAAATTCTATTAACTTTTGTACATTTTGTACCACCATCGACATAAGCGAGAGATTCTATACATGGTAGTCTTGCATGCGGCATCAAGTATGTATCCGCCCTTGCTTGAGGCCTTGAGGTTGCAATAGTTGCGTGGCACACATTGCAAAAGGTTTGTGCCCAGTGTAGGCTGCCTACGGAAAGCGCAATCGAACAACAACAATTGGGATTCATGTGTCCGAAAAAACGTTTACCAGCAAACTCGATTTTCATCACGGTTGCCACAGGTAGGTAGGTGTTGTCGGTCACGGAGAGGTGCCCCAAGATATCTCTTTGTGATGGACATGTGTTGCTCTTGTGATGGACAAGAAGAGGCTCCGCGCAGGATGACTGTGATGGACAGGAAGTGTTCCGCGCGCCATGAACACTCGGATGCCCGCGGTTCGGCCGCTTTGAGTTATGCACCCCGGGGGTTTCATGCTTCCAAAAAGCAGCTCCGCGCCCGCAGACGGGACACGGCTTACATCTCACCAGACCTGAATGGTGGCTTCCAAAAAAGCGGCCCCGGGGAATGTCGGGAAGGCTGATGGCCGCCAGCAAAATACATTGTCCATGCCAGGAGGATTCGTTCCCACGTTAGCACACAGCCCCTCTTTTGCGCGGAACCTGAAGGTTTTACAAACCTTCATGGCGTATCCAATTACCAAAACATACCGGTCGCGCCGCCTTGCCTTGGTACTGGGGTTCAAGGCTGCTTGGGTGTCGCGGTCTCCGCGTAATGCAGTGGTCAAGATGGGTCAGATTAGCATCACCACAGGTCACATTAGAATACAAGTAGGACAGATGCATGCACAACATGTTCGGGAGTTTACGTTGAGAGATGTGGTTACCGTCCCGTTCGTGTGCATGTGAGCGCATCGGAATTCGCGATGCGCTGAATTTTCCAAATGTCGCCAATTCTACAATACACAGAATTCTGAATGCGTGAAGGTATGCAGGATGTTTTTGTAGATTTGTGGATTTTCGATTAGTCCAGAGGTCACGGCCTTGATATGGCACATTATACGGCGTTGGTTTTTTGTTTAGGTTTGATTTTGCTTTGTGTGTCCTCTTCGTTGTATGCTTATGTCTGAAGTGCGGTCACAGAAATGTTATTTTCTTTGTCTTTGAGCATATGAACTTATTGCTGTTGGATCCTTAATGTGTTGGTGACACATCCCGCCACCGTGGAGAAACAGAAACGGTAGATCAACACAACGGCTTGGTGAAAGAAATTTTTATGGTGGTTTCAACACTGTATTTGTGCCTCTCTTGCTGCTTGCTGCTGGTGTAGGGTTTCCTGCTGCTTGTTTTTGTTGAGTAAAATGTTTTATTTGCTGACATACAACCAATCCAGGATAGCCCAACCCAGAAATGAGCAAGTAGAAGAGAATCAGGATCAAAGCATGAAGGGCTGCAGTCCAAACAGTGAAAGATGTTAGAATATTCACAGAAACTGCAACTCAGGGCAAATCGGATTGCATATTCACAAAGATAGCTGAAATGTTTTGGAAAAAGAGTTGGAAAACTGCCCCATGGTCACTCAATCTCCATAGTGCCATCTCAGGAGATGTGCACCCTTTGTTTTGGGTCCCATATGTGCTGAGGTGGCAGGGCATGTGGCGATGAGGTCACTGCCATGTCGAATGGGATCTTCCTACTTAGCTAGGCTGACCGGGAATTGAACCCAGGACCTCTCAAATTGAGGTGCCCAGCCCCCTAGGGTGCATACCACTAGGATAGCTAAGAATTCATGAGAAAACATAGATAAATTCATAGGATCTGTCCTGGATATGTCAGTTCTCAGTCGACTCAGGAAAAGATGAATTGCCTCACATTGATAGGGGATTAAGGGGTCCACTCCGTAACCTGATTTAGTGTTTGGTTCCAGAGGTCAAAATGTGTTATCACCACTTTTGGTTGGGCCAATACTAAGATAGAAATGCCTGTGTGCTTAGAGCACCTCTAATACAACTAAAGTATACCCTAAAGCATTGGAAAAGCACTTTTTCTTACTCCCCCCTTGTGCTGTGGTGGCCACCACTGTCGCACTTTCAGGAAAAAGGGATTTTTTCTTGGCCTTTCCTTGATTTCCACATCTACTTTAAAATACCTATAGTTTCCCTCACACAGAAAAATGGGCGCTCACCATGGCTGGCGCCTTTTTGCTGCTTTGTTCGTAACATTTCCTACAGAAAGCTCAGCGCTCATGGCGCTGCCGGGGTTCCTGTGGCTCGGTTGGGTTAGGTTGGGAGCATGCCAAAACCATGTGCATGTGCATCCCTCCCTCCAAGACGCAGCGCGACACTAACCCAACGCCAGACTCTGTACGGACATCCGCTCCGGTTGTTAAAACCTGCTGGCGACCTGCTGTCCTGATCTTAGGGCGAAGGGAGTCGTCAAGAAATTAAATTGCCCCTTGGTGGGGTGTTGGGTTCTGCTCAGTCTCCTGGCTGCTGCTTTTCGGCCCAGAAAGCGGCCTACTCAGCGACGCTTTCGCGAGGATATCTGCAGAGGCAGGAATGGGAGAATTATGGACGATTCCACGCAAGCGCGAAGCGACAACACCTAAATCCGTCAAATGACGGCCTAGAATTTTTCTAAGACAACACACCTGAGCAGAATCCGATTGTGCATCAGAAGCACATTTTTGTACAAATTGTAGTCATCTCTCGATTTTTTAAATCAAGAAATTCCTACGCATAAAAAGGCGGCGCGCAGGAGCGGCTCCTAGCGAAGCGCCGGAAAATACAGAAATAATGAGACTATAAACGTATGTCTCACGTAGACTGGAAAATGACGAGACACACATTAATAAATAAACATACAGATTCCACCCACACTGACAGTAAGAATCAAATATCCAAGAATTCCAAAATCAACGAAAAGACTTCAATGAAACAGGTAGAAACCACAGGTGTGCTCGTCTCGTATGCAGCATGCACATTGCTCGTCTCGTGTCTCCGTGAACGAGTCTTGTAGCTGCGCTAACAAACGATAGAGGGCTAGATCGGAAAGATTGCAGATGATTAGAGGTCAGATCAGGGTGATTAGACATACACACAAGTGCATAGCGACGTTTTTCGCTTGCACCTCGTTTCACGTTCCCACTTGCTCTCTCTTTCCAGCGGTAGGTAAGGTAGGTAAGCCGAGGTGGGGCCACCCCCTGGTGGAGTTCGTGATCGTGGGTTAGATTTGTAGGAAAAACAGTGATTGGAACAGGTTGTTCGCAAACTCGTGCATGCTCGTGCATTCACACACGCATTAAAGGGTAGGCCACGCGAAATGCGCACGGTAAACCTTGTTTAGGTTATCCAGGGGCTCCTCGGTACGTTCTTTAAGAGAACCTGAGGAGTCTCTTAACGCTTGCTTGCTTGACAGGGCGTGTTTGAGGACAGTGTATTATAGGTCACACTGAGAAGCGTATAATACGTGGAGTGTGGTTTGGTTCCCCAGCCGCAAACACCCCTTCATTGGCCTTTGCTTTACAGGTGGGCAGGTAGGGTGATTGGTGCAGCAGCGTCCCATTTTTTTCTTGCCCTGCTAAACAAGGGCGCTGATCACACAAACAATTGACTGCACCTCCGCCAGGAGTGGCGAGGGCAGTTCGACTCCATCGACATCCACGCCGTGCACGCATCAAGAGCACCTCTTCCCTCCAAGCCCTAGCAGGGGAAACGCGTTGTGGCGTCCCCTGTTAGGCCACAGTTGCTTAGCAGCGCTGTGTTCTCTTGTCTTCTTCACAGGAGGGTCATTAGGACTCACGACTTGACCTCCAACAACACCCAGTAGAGCGTGAGTGTAGGAGTGGTAATCCTGAGTGGGGGCTTGAGCCAGTTGCAGAAGTGCTCGCCCACCAGGATGGTGCCACTGAAGGTAGGGTGTGTAGTGTAGTGGTGTCTCCTGTCCCACGTGCTTTTCCTCTCGGGCAGGGGAGTGCGTTAGCTTTTGGCCTTTAGCAAAAATGGGCGTTTTGTATGCCCTTAGCACACTTGGCCACACCTCCCCTCTAGTAGGTAGGGCTTTTGCCGTCTTCCCCCAAGGATAGGCGCCAGCACAGAAATTTGGCGCCATAGGAGGGGTATCAGTACCTGACTAGGACCTTCGGTCCGACATCAGCGAAGCCCGGTCTCCGGGAGCCACGCCCGGGAGAGAAGTGAGACACACACAGACATACGTAGCACACTTAGGGGTAAGGTTCAGTCCCTAGCTTTAGTCTTGGCGGCAAGCGTCTCAGCCAGCCTCAGCAACTCACCAAGGTTGTTCTGGGACAAGTAGTCAACCAGAACTGAGTTTAGGCGTCCCTCAGGTAGAACAAACGCAGAGAAGGGCTCCCAGGTGGCCTCTTCGACTCCAAACCCTTTCCAGAGGGTGAGGAAGCGCCAACCCTGGCGATAGCGGTGGCGTAGGACAGACTTCACCAGGTAGAAGCCCTCCTTACCCATCTCCCCGGCGTTCATGTCAGGGAGTTCCCCTTCAACTTCCATAGGGCTGGCAGCCCCTTGTAGGTCTAGGGCGGCGATTTCCTCGTCGTTCAGCTCCCACTCCTCCCCACAGAGGTCTTCAGGATCATAGTAGCGCTTCAGGTGTTGGGCAGCGCACATCAGGGTCCCCCCTAGACGGGGACAACACCGCACGGTGATACGGTGTCCATCCACTGATAGAATCTTGTACGGCCCGAAGTATGGGTCATCGCTGGTAGAGCGTGGCCAGGCGGGTAGTCGACTGTGGTGCACCAGCACCCAGTCCCCCTCTTGGTAGGTGGCCGGTACTCGGTGCTTGTTCTTCTTGTTCCACTGACGCTCCCTCACTCTCTGGAGCATAGCCTTGGCCTTGTCCACCTTCGCTTGTTGCTCTTGGACCCATTCACCCACAGAAGAATGGGTGTCCTCTGGATAGGGGGCATGTAGGAACCACGCCGGGCGCCCTAGGAATAGCTCATTAGGCGAGTAGCCAGTAGCTGAACTCTCTTGGGAGTTCATCATCAAGGATATGACGGGGAGTAGTCTCACCCAGTCTCTGGTGCGTTCAGCTTTGCACCATATCCTTACATTCTCCTTGAGGACACGGATCTGTCGCTCACATAGGGGGTTGCTCGTGTGCGAGTAGGGGATCCCCGTAGACACCTGGACATTGAGGGATCTCAGGACCCTCTTGTACCAACCGGTATCTGAGCATACTCGTACGTCCTCATCGGAGTTGATCTCCTTTGGCGCCCCATAGACAGAAAACCACTCCTCCAGGAGTATCTTGATAGTCTCCTCCCCGGTAATGTGCTTGGTACATGGGAACACCCTGGTAAACCTGGTCAACCCACAGGTTACCACGAGGGCAAAGTCATAGCCCCCGAACTTCGGCATCTCCGTGTAGTCCACGTATAGAACACTGTTAGCACAGTGAGGGATGGGCTGGGTCGAGTAGAGACCTCTGTCCCTGATATCCCCTGGTTTGCAGGACCTGCACGGGCACTTGTCCACGATAGGCTGGAGGGGCTTCCGCAGTTGGTCGTCAGTCCACGTAGTGTGGAACCACTGCTTGAACAGCCTCAGGGTACGGTCAGCACCCACATGACCGCTGGACTCATGGGTCCACTTCAGCAGCGCCGGGGCTCTGTCACTAGGCACCACGATACGGTCCTCGTGCCAGAGGTAGCTCTTGTCCCTCTTCCACTGATCATGGTTGACCAGGAGGGGTTCAAGGCGTTTCTCCAGGCGCTTGTAGATATCCCCAAACTCCTTCAGGTACTCCGATTGTTGGAGTCCATCCAGGGGGCGTATTATGTCATGTTGAGGTCCAAGTGGACGTCCATACGGCTGAATGCCTCCTTAGCTAGCGCTTCAGACCGGGCACCAATCAGGGCGTCGAAGTTGTTGCGGCTGATGTAGTCTGCACACTCGTTCTTCACTCCCTGGATATGGTGTACCGTCAGCCGTAGTTGACTGAGGTAGGTCCACCAGCGCCGTAGCTTGGCCTTCTCAGGTGGGGGGCCCTTCTGGAAACTGCGGACCGGTTCTTGGTCGCACAGCCAGACCACAGGGTTACTCCCCAACAGTCGTGCTTGTGAGGATAGCACTAGCATACCCGCGAGCAATTCCTGCTCATAACTGGAGTAGTTCCCCCTGGCCTGGTTCCATTTCCAGCTCCAGTGGCCCAGAGGTACTAGGACCCACTTGTTGTCAGGGTAGCTGTGCTTGAGGGTTCCATCTCGGTTGAGACCTTCCGTCCCCCATTGGGAAATGGCCGAGTCGAACTCCTCCTTCTCTAGTGCTTGCCATTGGAACAGCGTTCCACCACCGCCCACATTGCTAGCGTCGGTCACCAGGATAATCTCCCCTTGTGCCCCAGGCACGCCCAAGCACTTAGCGTTGGCCATCTTGTCTTTGAGCTCGTCAAACGCTTGTTGCTCTTGTGGGCCCCAGCGCCAAGTAGTACTGTCCTTGATCAAGTCCGTCAGAATGACGCTGGTGTAGGTGAAGTTTTTGATATGGCGGCGATAGAAGTTGCACGCCCCAATGAAACTGCGTACATCATGAAGTCCCTTCCTGGGGTCTTCGTGTCGTACCTTAGCATCCATCAGGGGTTTGGCCTTAGAGGCCGCTCGGGTCCACCACCCATAGCCAACGTCAAACCCCAGGTACTGCATGGTCTCCTGCATGAACTCACACTTCTCCAGCTTGAGTCGTGTGTCGTTCTCCTGGCAGACCGCAAAGAACTCACCCAAGAGGATTAGGTGGTCCTCCTGGGTATTGGTCCCGAGGCATACATCGTCGATGTGAGCTTCCATCTGGGCCCCACAGGATATAAGTTCCTGCACCTTAGGTCTCCTTCGTAGGATGGACAAGATCTTGTTCATCAGCTCTTGGAATAGAGCGGGTGCGTTGGCCACGCCAAATGGCATGACCTTCCACTTGAACACCCTCCCCTGAGGGGTGATGAAGGCCAGTAGCTCCTGGGCGTTGGGCGTCAGGTCCACTTGCCAGAATCCGCTCCTCTTGTCCATCTTGGTCTTGTAGCGACAGGAGGCTATCTTCTCCAGGGTAGACTCCATATTGGGAATGGACCCTGAGTGGTTCAAAGTTTTCTTGTTCAGCTCCCCGTAGTGACGCGTTCCCGTGGGGGGCCGGCCACGGGACGCTGCGGTGACACGCACAAGTGAGCAGGCAGGCAAGGCACTACGCTCACAAGGGCATCAATACGCCTGTGTCATGTGACAAAGCGTTTCAGAATCCCTGCCACTCTGCAAAGAGGGAACGAAAGTATGTACAGCAACACATCAGGATATGTACACATGGGGTTAAGACTGGACTGGGGTAAGGGCATCACAGGACCATAGACACTCAGTCCCAACTCATATCCCAATCCCAGGTCCGACCCTCTCAGTGGCTGATGGGGGCGGGGGCTCAAACACAACCCATGCCCTGCTCAGTCCGGACCCTGAAACCCTGCCAATGGGAGAGGTGTCCCGCACAGCCACAGGCGAGTTCCTGGAAGCCAATGGGCTCCGAGGCCAACCGACAGTGGCTCCCTATGCTCCCTTAACGGCAGGTCCCAACTCCACTCTGAGCCAGAGATATGGCCCCGCCATTATCACCCAGGAGTTGGTAGCTGAAAATGGGCTGTTTCAGCCCAAACTGAAATTAGCTTGAAAAACTCCAAAATTGACCCCTCGTCCGGACCCGCCAGAGGTAGGGACGAGGCAACTGACCCTATGCCCTTCGAGTACGAACTCCCTGGAGCCCTCACCCAACCTGGTTCCCTCTGAGGTCCCGGCATCAGGGCAACACGGATGAGTCATGTGGGGTCATGATGCCAAAATCACCAAAATTGGCGTCATTCCCACGAGTGGCTCGCTCGGCCAAGGTGAGGCCAATGGCTCACAGGGTAGGAGGCAGGACCTAGGACTTATATCTGAGTGTATAACTTGGATTTAGGTCCGGGCTCCCTATGGGCTTAGAGAAATGGGGCCGCCAATTGACCACACGGAAGGGGGAAATTGGGGTCCCAAAATTGGGTCATTTTGGCTGCTTGAAATGAGCCAAAATTCAATGTGCTCCCAATAGTATATCTCCACGCCGGCTTGGAGATCGGATCCGGCATTCCATACGTGATCCACCGGGAGTCCAACGGAGACTCCCATGCCCTTGGCTCTCAAAGATCTCCATGCTGCTTGGCGTGGTGACGATCCCAATTGGGTCCACAAATGCAAAAATGGCAAAATTGCCCATACTCAAGTTGGCCTAGCGCCTTAACGAAGGCGGCTCCGCTTCGCCCACGTGGTGTGTGGACCATGGGGACCATTACCCACAACACCCATGTCATATATGGTCCATTGGTCCATGCGTCCGGCGTGCACGAGGGTTAGAACATGGGGCACGGCGGGCAGCGAAAGTGGAAAAATGCTCAAAATGGCCAAAATTGCGCACACTCATGGTTAGGGCAAATGAGGCACATGCCCGACTCGGACCGGAGTGTGCCATAGGATTGGTATCAAGTCATATATGTCCAACATATCTTTGGGGCGTCGCCTAACTCCTCCGGTATTGGGAATGGCAGGGTCGCCAAGTGAGCCCATGATTTGGGATAGTCCCAAATCGCCAACATGGCGGCCACGGTATGCCAAGCCTAAGAGGAGTTATTCGCCGGGTCCAAGATATGTTGGCTACCGAAGTATGTACCCTCATAACATACTTGGGTCATGATGTCAATTGAGCGCAACGTTGAGATACGCGGTCGCCACTTGACATCATGACGAGCCAAAAATGGCAAAATTGACACAATGACACACAAAAGTGCCTTGAAAGGCGCACAATTATATTATAATATCTTCGGCTTGGATCGTGCAATCAACTAATCCTTCTAAACACAATGACTTGACACCAATGACCTTCGATCCCACGTATGTGCTCCACTTGGGGCGCCATGAAAGGTTACGAGCGCTGCTTCCCAAGTGGGCACATGTAAACATGGAAAATTGTAAAACACACACCATGCTCCCAACGCATCGCTTCGGGATCACCACACAAGCTTCCCTTCACGAAGGTTAGGCTTGCAATTGACCGTAGGGAGTACGGAGAAGGGGCTTGCACAATATGAGGTCCATTGGCGGGCTTGTCTTGGAGCAATGGGCCCGCCAAATGGGCACGCAACACAACACATGGCACATACCAAATATTGCCCAAAAATGTAGCTCCCACCACGATATGTCATGCCCCTCCAAGGGCATAACTTTGTGTCAATCGCTCATAGGAACTCAAGGAGAGTTCCTATGCAACACCAACACTTGCGCGCTACACTCGAAAGTTATTTTAACGCACGCAATATCATGGTCATAGAGTTATAACGCAAACTCTACCCCTTTGACCATGATCCATTACACTAGCGCGCATGTGTAGAAACGCAAGGCATATGAAGCTTCCTAAATTACGTCGGGAGTATTGTGAATACATCCCACGTTTCCTTATCGTCAATACTCGCAAGCGGCACGAGATATGACCTTCACAAGTGGCCTCACGAATCAACTTTGTTTTGCCCATATCTTTAAGACAAATGGAGGGCAGGATAAAAGGGAAGTTGATTCGTGCATACGGAAGCACGTAGGTCCACTCGAAAGAGGTCAAATCAAGTGCGGGGATGTCGAAGTCGAAAATCCGATTTCGACATCCTGAAAAATTCGGATTAAGGTTGCGAGTATTAATTATGAAAATTGCGGAAGCATCCATGCAGTTCCTGGCGGCTTTGGAGCCTTCGTGACGGATAACGTTAAAATTTCCATTATAAACAGTTAAACTGGCGGTTACGGTAAAGTCGCGAACCAACCGCCAGCAGTCAAAACAGTGAGTATCGGAACGGAAGCATAAAAATTGACGGAAACAATATGAAAATAAAACCCTGTTGATTCCTGATATTCTGATACACAAATCTCCGCTGGCGGTGCATCGGTTGCCGATGCGGTGCTTCACGGCACGGAATACGCCGTGCATGGGGTTAGTGGACCGGAGACCGGTTGTATGCCGTAACCCGGCCATGGGGTTCTGGGTACCGCTTCACCCCCCTCCTTAGAGCAAACCCTGGGGGGGCTCGATAACACCCACGCATGGCAGCGGGTACCCAGGACCACCTCCTGAAGGGGGGGGGGGTGTCACATCCTCACTTCAGTAAGTCACAGTAGGATAGGTATCCCACAGTGGGATAGGTATGCTGCTGTAACAGCTCGTAGCACATGTATAGTATCAAGTATCAAGTCCCGGGTCCTGGCGGCGATTGTTCGGCATCCAAAGGACCCGTTAACCCATACCAGGCGCACCGGGTGCCGGCTGCTACGGTCACCACCACAGTGGCAGTGGCATACACGGCCAACATAGGCGTCACACGACGGCCGAGGTGGCCCCACAAGTCGAGAGCGACCACAAAGATCCATCAGGCTACCCCAAGCTTCCCAAGGCCCGCCGACTGGGGAGAGTCCCCACGGGTCCTTCCTCGGGCGCACCATGTCCATATCCATACGACGCGAGTCCAGAGTGCCATAGTCGAACTCCTTACGAACCCCAAATCGTAAGGGAACTCCTCCTGAAGGGATCGGGCATCAAGGCCGTCTTTTCCCTCGACCTACTACCACGAAACGTGGCCATACATGAGGGAGTCCTCATGCAGTGTGGGCGGAGGCGTCGACTCCTCAAACCACCAGTTTCCCAGGCAGACTGACCGAGGTCAGGAGCACCGGAGGCCGCCATCCGAATGCAAGTGCGTCTGCAAATCGGTAGGCTCACACTGGGACTGACAGTGGCGGACCGCTGGGAGTGTAGTCAGGCAACTGGGCTTCCCGCCTGGCGCCATCAGGATCTCCACACATCACAGCGAATAGGGCAACACGGTATCACGGGCACTCAAACAGTAGAATCTGTAATCAAGTACTGGTCCAGGCTGGACCAGGCTGTAAGGATATGTACACGGCGACTCAAGGCGCCTCTGTATCCCGATTCGTGGTGAAAAACAGTCCATCCCTCAGCGATGGGCTGACGACACCGAACATACAGATGCACATATCCTGGAGGGCAGAAAAGCAAGCAACAATTTGGGTAAATAGGCGTGTAAACACACTCAGAACAGAGTGCCAAACCACGCCACGGTCAGGATAAGGCAAATGCAGGAGGATGGACAGGATAACGCCTGAGTTCAGGCATATATAGTCTCGAGACACACGTCGACTGGCCTGGATTCCGCAAATGCCATGGAACCAGACCACACACTCAAAAATCGCAATGCCGATGACAGCGGCATCCGTTGCGCAACGTCGTATGGGCTTCAAGGCCCCAAGAGCTCAAAAATATGAAGGTCAGTCGCCCTACCTGGTTTCCCAAGGATTCAGCAGGGGGGGGAGTGACGAATAGAAGAAGAGAGGGGCCATCCTCCTCTGGATTCAGCAGGGGGGGGTATGTGGCCACTCTGTCACCGAGAGATGGAAGAGAGCTAGCAAGTAAGGGACGGTTCGTCGGCCTCACAAGCGCCTCAAGGCACATCAGGGGAGAGCTCAGGGCGCTGATCAGGCACCCCTGGCTGCAATCGCCCGGGTGAGTGCTGCCAAGTCCGAAACGTGGATCTTGGTCTTGTTCTTGCGGATGTACTCCATGAAGGGAGTATTGACCCGCGGCACAAACGAGGAGACGGGTTCCCAGGTGTCGTGGGACGGCCCATAGCTTCGCCAACGAACCTTGAACTCCAGACCTCCGGGTGCCGAGGCCTTCGGACGCTGAGCCAGGATCCTCTCGACAGTGTAGTCGTCCTGCTCAGCATAGTCGTCGTCCGAATCGGCCTCATGTTTGGCGTAGTCCAGGGACACATGTCGGCCACAGAGGTCGGGTTCCCGCACACGGAGTTGACTCTCGTGGCGCTCCCGGAACTGTCCGTGACCCACCTTGATGCGGTAGGTGTCCTCACCAATCCTGCGGACCACCTCGCCGGGTGTGAACCAGGTCTTGGTGCGGTGGGTGCCCATGGGGCGGGGTCTGATCACCCACACCGGGTCTCCCACCCTGAACTTCTGCGCTGTCGAGCTCGGGGCGGACTTCTGACGCTCAGCATGCTCCTTCTCAAGCTGCTGGCGGATGTCCCGCGCCGTTTGCTCTTGCCGCGCGAAGAACTCCTTGGCATCCATAGCCATGCCATCACCGGACAAGGGAAGTCCCCTACCCAGGGGGTCCCTGCCAAACAGAATCTGGTGAGGGGACAAACCGCCCGGAGTGGGGGTGTCATGATGGGCCTTCAGAGCAGGCCACATCTCCTCGAACCAGTTCCGCCGTGGATTGGTGATGTGGATCTTGCGCAGCTTCTCGAACAGCTGCCGTCCAGCCACTTCAGCACGGCCGTTAGACCGGCTGAGATAGGCAACGCTCTTGGCATGTCGTATTCCCATGAGGGAACACATAGCCTTGAACCAGCCACCAGTAAACTGGGGCCCTCGGTCACTGCAAATGGTGCGGGGGATGTCAAAGACGGTCAGCCAATGACGAATCATCATGACTGCTACCTCCTTGGCAAGCAACCCCTTTTTGCGTGCCGGAACGGCTACAACGTAGCCGCTGTGGCGGTCCACACAGAGAACCACACAGTCAAAGGTCTCTCTGCCAATGTGCACTTCGGGCATGGAGAAGACGTCCATGGCCACGCTCTCCATGGGCTGGTCAGGAACCGGGGTCCATTGGGGTTCCCCCTTGACGTTCCGGTTGTCGGGATTGCAGGCCTGACAGACCGAGCAACCCTTCCTGACCTTCTTGATGGCGGTGTAGAGAACGATATGGTCGATCTCGAACCGACGCTGCATGTCAAGAGCTTGCTTCTTGACCCCTGGGTGCAGCATGTGGTGGTGCCAAGCTTCACACAGCTCGAGTACCCGGGACTCTGGGACTAGCAGCTTACCATTCCGGTAGAGCTTGCCATCTTCCTCAGTCAGCCCCTTTGGCCACTTCTGCCCGTCGTCAGGGTGGGTCACAGCCCTATACTCGGCCGCAAAGGCCTCAGACTTGGCGTAATCGTCGGTCCAGTCGTCCTGGAGGCAAGACTCTGGGAAGAGGTGCTTGTCGGACTCCACTCCCACAGGGGGTGCCGGACCGGGCCTTCCGCCCGCGGCACCCACAGGGGCGAGTACACTGACCGTTCTGCTCACCCTCGAAGCGAGGGGGGCATCTGCGGCCATGACGACGAAGCATTTGGCACCCTCCTCCTCCATCAGGCGCTCCATTTCAATGATCCTCTTGGCTTCAGCGGTCTCAGCCTCATCGCCATGGGCAGAGATGTCCTGCATGCCCTTGCTGGCGGGATAGGCCCACCTACTGAGACAGTCCGCCACGGTGTTATCCTTTCCAGGAATATAAACAACCGTAAGGTCGAACTTGGCCAAGGTCTCGTGCCATCTTGCCCGTCGGGAGGCGGGACCCGAGGGGGTGTCCACGTGCTCCTTGTGCCACGACTGCAGACTCTGATGGTCGGTGCAGACGGTGACGGGATGGAGGGCTATGTACCCAGCCCATTTCCTGAGAGCCATGACGATGGCATACGCCTCCTTTTCACGGGGCGTCCACGTCCGTCTCTGGCCTTCCGCCAGGACTCGGCTCCAGAAGGCCACGGGCACGTGCCTCCCATCGTCAAGCACTTGCTCCAACACAGCCCCAATGGCGTAGTCGGAAGCATCGGTGCGCAGGACGAACCCTCGGTCGGGATCCACGAGGTGCAGACCCACTGCCGATAGCAGCGCCTGCTTCATCCCCTCAAAGGCCCGGTCAGACTCTTCAGTCCAGACCAGAGCCTTCTTGGACCCCTTCTTGGTCTCCTCTCGGTTGCCCTTGAGCATGGTCGTCATGGGGGCTGCATACTCGGCGTACATTTTGATATACCCCGAGTAGTAATTGCAGAACCCCAAGTACGCCCGTAGCTCAGAGACCGTTTTGGGCTTTTCCCAGTGCTCGATCGCAGCCACCTTGCCAGGTATGGGCTTTCGCTGCCCGTTCCCGACTACGTGGCCAGCGAAGACCACCTCGCTTACCGCAATGGTGGCCTTGTCACTGCTGCCCGTGAGTTTGTGCCGAACCAGAAGGTCCAGCACTCGAGTGACGTCCCTCTCGTGTGCCTCCAGGAGCTCCTCGTAGCTCATGCTGGGGTCCCCGGACGCGATGATCACGTCGTCCACGAAGGGGTCCGCACAGTCGCGCACCGGCTCAAGCAGGTTCTCCAGCATCCGCTGAAAAGCCGCATTGCCGTTGGTAACGCCCATAGGCATCACCTTCCACTGGAGAGGTCCAAGTGGGGTGCTCATGGCTGTGCAGGCACGGGACTCCTCGGCGAGAGGCATCTGATGATAACCATGTTTCAGGTCAATCACCGTGAAGATCCTCCGCCGGTGTTGCTTTTGCAGCATGTCCTCAATGAGGGGCAGCGTATAGCTGTCGTGCTGCGTTTGGGCGTTCAGGCCGCGGTAGTCGACCACGAGCCGCCACTCACCGGCAACCTTCTTGGGGACGACGAAGCAAGGAGAGGCCCACTCGGAGTGGCACGGCTCAAGCCAGCCTCTCTGGATGAAGTCACGGAGGATCTTCTCCATGGCCTCTTTCCTCTCGCCCCTCAGGGCAAACTCCCGGTGGCGATACACACGGGGGTCCTGCTTCAGTCGTATCTTGGCCTCGCCATACGGTCCACGTACTGGTGGGGGAAACACAGGCTTGCCGCTGAAGAAGGTCTCGCCATACTTCTGCTTCAGCCTGGCCCTCAACGCCTGGATCTTGGGGCAGTCATCGGACTCCGCCTTGGCTTTTCCGGGCACTTGAACCACGGAGCTTACTTGAGGGGTAGCGACCCCGCTCGCTTTCGGCTCAGGTGGTCTTCCCAGGTGGCCCAAAGGGCCATCTCTGGTCTTGCCTCGGAACAGATCGCCGTAGGTGGGTGGGTTACCGCCAGGCGGCTCGTCTTGGCTGGACATGTGATCCAGCACCCTCTGCACGAAGGTATTCCCGTCATAGGAACCGGAGACGATTGAGTCCACTTCCCACCAGGCTTTGTCCTGGCCTTTGCCCTCACGCTGGTTTCCCCAGTCGTGAAAGGGCTGATCCATATACCCCTGAACCAGATCCCACTCCTCTTCAGTGAGGGGGTCTTCGGAGTCCGATTCTTCGATGTCAACGGGGGGAACCGCAAAGCATTGCCGCCAGGGCTCTGCTATGATGCGGTTGACACACACGAAGTCCGTGGTGTCGGCCTGATCAAGGCCCCCATCCACATAGTGGAATTCCGTTGGCCATCTCTGGGGTGGCATGGGCTGTCCCTTAGCGTCCTGATAGACACTCTCTCCAGCCGGTAGGACGACCTTGTTCAAGGTCATGTTGGTCAATGAGGCTACCCAATGTCGGGTACTTTCCTCCTCGGTGCATCCCATAGGAACAACCAGCACTGCCTTGGAGCGGTCCTTGCGAATCTTCGCTATCGCTCTTGGAATGTCCCAACGGGGGCAATGGATCCACATCAATCCCTGATGCGGACCCCAGTGCTTCTTCCACGCGGAGTCCTGGGCGCTCCAGTACTTCTCACATACCCGCAGATGGGCGGAGGTTCCTGAAGAGAACGCATCCAGGGCCAGATCCGACGCTCCCAGGTCCGCGACCACTCGGTACGCCACTTCCGGCCTTACGCCGTACTCCTGGTTTGCTGGCCCAGTGGGCTCAGTGTCCAGCGCGGCCACTTCGAGCTGATTGCGTTCGGGGTGGATCCATTGGCATTCCACATGATGCTCAGGTGACGAAAGCCACGAGAGTTGGTCGTCCTGGTACAGGGTCATGGAGGCCTGGGCCGGGAGGACGCCGGAGTCCGTCTCCATCATGAAGTCGTACCCGACGATCATGTCCCAGTCCATCTCGGCCTCGTAGAAGCTACCGTGCAGGAGGATTTCCTTGCCGAGGTCTGGGCGGCTCAGCTCACGATGGTTCACGAACTGCAGCCCAATGGCCGCTTCCTTCGTGCCTCCCACCATGTACTGGCCGTTCGCCACCTTCAGCCTGACAGGCTTCCGACTGTCGGTCAGACACTCTGGTGGAAGTAGGCCAGCCTTGACCAAGCTGACTTGAGCTCCCGTGTCGACCAACACGTCGAAAACCTTTTCCACTTCCCCGCATAGGGCACGGACCTTAAGATGCAACTGCCGCTCGCGACCGACACGGCGCACGGCGTGCAAACTCAGGATCTCCGGCCGTTCCAGAAGCTCCACAAGCGACTGGTGCAGGTCGTGGACAATGGGCTCAGGCTGCCCATCTGCAGCATCCAGCTGCGGTCCGGGTGATCCTCCGATACTCTCGGATAGATCCTGTAGTACATCAAACACGTTCTTGGTCGCGAAGGACGGACGGGTGCAAGGGTTCGTGCCTTCACTTGCCCTCACCCCGCCTCCGCGACTGGGCGCCAGACCGGGCCTTCCGCCCGCGGCAGTCCCCTTGTGCTTACCGACTCCCGACAGAGATGGATCGGCGCTTCCCACGTCACCATCCTGCGACCGCCCTAGCTGGGGCCCTTGGCTGCAGGGGCTCCGCTAGGGGGCGTCGGTTGTGGAAGAGGGGGTGTTCTCCTCGGCCTCAACGTCGTTGATGCCTTTCTTTCTTCCCCCTTTACCTCCTCCTTTACCCTTCTTGTCCTTGTCCTTGTTCTGGTCATTCTGGTTGTTCTCCTTGTTCTTGTTGTCCGACCTGGGGACCCAGTTCCGCTTGATCTCCTGGATCTCCTTGGCCAACTCGGTCCCCACCGACGACATCAGCTTGGCCAGCTCGTCCTTGTCGACCTCCATTTTGGCTTCCCGGATACCCGCGGGCGCACGCTTCTTCGACCCGTGCGCCTTCTTGTAAGCCTCCGTGTCGGCCTTGTGGACGGGGCATGTTCGGTGGTCATGGTTGAAGCCTTTCTTCCTCCCGTAACACACGAAACAGCCCTGAGGGTGAGCTCGTACGAACTCCCCAAAGGACAGCGGAGGGTCGCCAATACGGCGAGGGTCCCTCTTCTCCTGCTTCTTCCAACCTGGCTGCAGGGGCTTCCAGTTTGCTGGCTTGGTCCCCGCGCTCATGTTCTTGGCCACGAAGGCACACACGGCCATTTCGGCGGGCTCATCGTCGTCGTCATCGTCGACGAGAGTCTCATCGCCGCCGGCTCCCGCTGGGTCCATGGCAGATTCCCCGCCAGGCCCCTCGCCAACGTAGTTGACGTCGCGGTCGCCGGGCCTCAACCCGCGGGTGTGGTGGAGGTTTCGGTACTCCTTGAGTACTTCCTCGCCAACCCACTCCAGGATCTCGTCGCAGCTCATCCGCGCCGGGATGGGCTGCAGACGGATGGTCTGGCCGCTCAACTCACAGTCGTCAAGGCGCCAAATCGCGGTCTTCTCGCGATCGCCCGAGACGGTGATGAGAAGAGCGTTCCGCAGGGAGTGCCGTTTGACATCCCGGGCCACGTTCTTCTTCGCCCAACTCACCACGTTCGTATGATACTCCTTGGGGAGCATCATCTTGACCGTGTGGTTGGACTTGGCCCTCTTGGATTCCTCCTTGGTGACCCTTTTGATCCATGCTTCCGGTAGCATGGAGAGCAGGCGAGCCTGCTCGTCACCCTCGTTCCAATCCTCCACGTTGCGGCGGAAGAGGGTGTATTTCCCTCGGAAGTCACGCCATTCCCGTAGGCGGATCTCCCGTCCATCATGCTCCAGCTTGATGGACTTCCAGCGCTTGGCAGCCACCTGCGGAGCGTCCACCCGCTCCTGCTCGTTGAGCCACTTCTTGGCGTCCTTGAGGGTCTTGATTTTCCCCTCCTTGGTCGCCACGAAGTATAGCTCGCCGAGCACTTCCGGCAGGCGGTACCTGAACCGTTTGAAGACATATCTCTCCGCATCCGCGGGAGGTTGGTCTTCAGTGACGGCCAGCCCCCAATCGTCCAGCTTCTCCAAGAAGCGGTCGAGGTTGAGGGGGTTGCCGTCGTACATGGGGGGCTTGATGTCCTTCAAGTCTTCCCACACGGCGGCGTCCGCGGCCTTAGAGACCATGAACGCCGGCCGCGAGGTCGACCGAGGTTCCCATCGGCCTCGCCCACGGACTCCCACGGCCGCCACGTCCATCTCCTCCATGGAATCCCTGTGGCTACGCCGCGGTTCCTCCACGTACGCTGAACCGAAGTGTTCACGCCGTACTGCATCCATGTACGCATCCTCATCACGGCGCCGGCGGCTGCGTTCAGCGGCCTCCCGTCGTACACCACGCGGCGGGCTGATGTCGAACTCCTCCAGGTCCAGGTCCAGGTCCAGGTCCTCACCTTCGCCGACATCCCAATCCACGTCTCCTCTGGGGACCTCATCCCTGAGTCCACCATAACGTCCTCCAGCCCTGGGGATTGGCGCCGGGGCTGGTGGCGGGCGTCGGGGGCGTACAGGCGTCCGCGGTGGAGCACGGTGGTTGTGGTAGTCCGCGCTGAGCCACTCATCGCGCCATTCCTCACTGCCACTGCCGGGCGGCACGCGCTCGTTGCGGCGGCCCGCGCTGTGGTGAGAGGGGGCGGTGAGAGAGGGGGCACTGGCGCTGGGGCGACTCCTGGGGGCTCCGCCGGGGGCGTGGGGTCTGCCTGGACCTGGTCCGGGTCCCCAGCCGTCGTCCGACGAGCCTGACTCCAGGGGTGGGTGGTCGCTGCCGACTCTCCCACGGGCTTCCAGCGCATCCAGCCTGTCCTGCAGGCCGCTGACGACGTTGGTCAGCGACTTGGTCTCGGCCCTGGCGATGTCCAGGTTCTTCTGCGCGCGCGCGGCGACCGTGGAGATGCGAGCCATCTCGCTCTTGCCCGTGTCTACCTCCAGCTCGAGCAACTGGACTCTCCTGCGGAGGTAGACAATCCACCGCCAGGTGGCATCCGGGACACCGTTCCCTGGTGGGTCGCCGGGGTCCCCAGGGGGTCCTCCAGGAGGGCCTCCGCCGGGTCCGCCCGGTCCAGGGGGTCCTCCCCCGCCCGGTGGTCCGCCTCCAGGGGGTCCACTTGGTGGGCGTCCTCCAGGGGGTCCTGAAGGTCCTCCGCCAGGGGGTCCCGGTGGGTCTTCGCCGGGTCGCCTCGGTGGGTCCGAGGATGGGCGCCTCCTCGTGATGCCGAAGTCCATGTCGTCATCCTCGTCCATGTCGCCCCACCTGGGCGTCTCGGTCACGGAGGACTCGGAGCTCCGGTAGGGAGGAGGGGGATCCTCATCCTCACCTTCCATGGGGACGTCTCCGCCACTTCCGCCCGTCCAAGCCACCACTTGGCGATGTCGACGGCCTCGTTCATCCCCGTCACTGGCGGTGAAGAAGGGGTCACTGTCGTGGGGGTGCCCACCCGCTGGCCTCCGCGGCCTCTCGGGGGTCTTCCCCTTGCCCTTCCTCCGTCGACGGGCGGTGGTGCTACCGCTCCCACTGCTGCCCGTGTCCGCCTCATCCAGCTTCATCCTGGAGGAGGCGTCCCCTTCGAAAAGCCTTCGAAGGGTCTCCACTCGCGATCCTCCCGGGGGAGTCTCGTGGCGGAGTTTGGCCTCTGCCTCCTCCATTGCGGCGGCAGTGGCTGCGGCAGCTCGCGCTTCGGCCTCTTCCCGAGCACGAGCCGCCTCGGTCTCCCGGGCCTGCAGCAGCTGCGCCTTCTGCGCCTCCAACGCCGCCAGCTCCGCCTCCGTCTTGGCCTTCTCCTCAGCGACCTTCCGTCGCGCGGCCTCGATGGCTTCCTTCTTGGCGGCATCCTCATGGGCCTTCGCCGTCGCCTCGGCGTGGGCCCTTTCCTCCGCCTCCTTCTTTGCCCTCTCTTGGGCAAGCGCCTCCCCCAGCGCCTTCACCTCGGCCTCCTTGCGGGCAATGGCCTCCTGCGTCAGGCGGGCTTCCTCGTCGACTGCCGCCAACTCACCGTTGACCTGGGCAGTTGCTGCACTATGGGCGGCCACGGCCGTGAGTCCAGCCGCGATGGCCGCCACGGTCTGGGTGTGGATGGCCATGCCATGCGCCCACTGCGCAGCCTCCTCCTGGGCGATGCCGGCGGCGCCCTCCACAGCAGCGCTGTACTGCTTGGCCCGTTGCCGGGCAACCCGACGGTTGCAGGGCACCCCACAGGCGCGCTCACAGGCGCGCGCCACTTCCCTTTCGGGAGCGACGCTGCTGCTGGAGCTGGCCTGGTCGGCCGGCGTCCTCCCGCGGTGGGCCGACTCGATGTCGCTGCTGGGGCCTGCTGAGGCCTGCCGGGCCTTCAGGAGCAGCGAACGGGGCTTGGCCTGGGTCTGCTTGGCGACTTGGATGTAGTCGCCAAGGGTGGTGGAGCCGGGGTGGTGTCCACCATTGGGCCGTTGGGGACTGGGGGCTGGGGTTCCGCCCTTGGCGCCTTGGGCGGCTTCGGCAGCCAGGGACTCCTGGTACTCCCGCCACCTCCGATCCCTCTTCTTGTCCCCGGCGGACCTCTTCTCCGTCGCCGGAGACGCGCTGCTGCTGCCCTGCAGCCTGCGCTCGTTCCCCGGTTCCGGGAACTTCCTCTCGATCACGTCCCACAGGGAGACGTTGATCGAGGCGCCCGACGGGTAGGCGTTGGGCTCCTCGTCCTCCTCAATCCCGTCGGGACGCAGCCCTTCCCCGGGCCTGTCCGGCCGGGTCCACGCCCTCCAGCGCCTCTGCTGGTGGCGGTACTCGTACCCCTCCGCCCGCAGCCAGTCCTCCACGGCCTGCAGGCGGTCGGGGGCGATGTCCGTGCGGAGCTCGAAGCTCCTGGGCATGCCCCCTTCGCACTGGGGGTTGCTGTGGCGGTAATGCTGGTCCCAAACCAACCCACGCAGCAGGCGTGCTGCATGGGGGTGGGGCCGCGGCCACGTCCTGCCCGCTTCCTGCCAATTCACCATGGCAGCGGGGGCGTAGATGGTCTTGAAGTCCTTGATGTGCACTTGTTCACCTCAACGAACTGGTTGTGGTTGTTGGGGTGGGTGCTGCAGCACTAGATTGGAAGTGCGGCTGGTGCTGGTCAGCCGGTGGTTGTGGAGGTGGTTGACGCGGCCTTACTGGTCGGCCGTTGGGACTCCGGGTCGGCCGATGGGGCTGATGCAGGAGTCCTGGTCTGTGCACCTCTTCCACGGGCGCTGCGCGGTCAGGACGATGTTCTGGACGGCGCTGCGGGCTCTTTGACGAACTCGGCGCTGTCGCTGAGTGGCGCTGCGAGCTGCTGCGCTGCGCTGCGAGACGCTGCGCTGCGCTGCGAGCTGCGAGCTGCGCCGCGCTGCTGCGACGCGCTGCTCGGGGTCTGTGGCCCCGAGTGGCACGCGAGGGTTGGGTAACCCCGCGGCGGTGAAACGCTTTTGACGCGTTCCCGTGGGGGGCCGGCCACGGGACGCTGCGGTGACACGCACAAGTGAGCAGGCAGGCAAGGCACTACGCTCACAAGGGCATCAATACGCCTGTGTCATGTGACAAAGCGTTTCAGAATCCCTGCCACTCTGCAAAGAGGGAACGAAAGTATGTACAGCAACACATCAGGATATGTACACATGGGGTTAAGACTGGACTGGGGTAAGGGCATCACAGGACCATAGACACTCAGTCCCAACTCATATCCCAATCCCAGGTCCGACCCTCTCAGTGGCTGATGGGGGCGGGGGCTCAAACACAACCCATGCCCTGCTCAGTCCGGACCCTGAAACCCTGCCAATGGGAGAGGTGTCCCGCACAGCCACAGGCGAGTTCCTGGAAGCCAATGGGCTCCGAGGCCAACCGACAGTGGCTCCCTATGCTCCCTTAACGGCAGGTCCCAACTCCACTCTGAGCCAGAGATATGGCCCCGCCATTATCACCCAGGAGTTGGTAGCTGAAAATGGGCTGTTTCAGCCCAAACTGAAATTAGCTTGAAAAACTCCAAAATTGACCCCTCGTCCGGACCCGCCAGAGGTAGGGACGAGGCAACTGACCCTATGCCCTTCGAGTACGAACTCCCTGGAGCCCTCACCCAACCTGGTTCCCTCTGAGGTCCCGGCATCAGGGCAACACGGATGAGTCATGTGGGGTCATGATGCCAAAATCACCAAAATTGGCGTCATTCCCACGAGTGGCTCGCTCGGCCAAGGTGAGGCCAATGGCTCACAGGGTAGGAGGCAGGACCTAGGACTTATATCTGAGTGTATAACTTGGATTTAGGTCCGGGCTCCCTATGGGCTTAGAGAAATGGGGCCGCCAATTGACCACACGGAAGGGGGAAATTGGGGTCCCAAAATTGGGTCATTTTGGCTGCTTGAAATGAGCCAAAATTCAATGTGCTCCCAATAGTATATCTCCACGCCGGCTTGGAGATCGGATCCGGCATTCCATACGTGATCCACCGGGAGTCCAACGGAGACTCCCATGCCCTTGGCTCTCAAAGATCTCCATGCTGCTTGGCGTGGTGACGATCCCAATTGGGTCCACAAATGCAAAAATGGCAAAATTGCCCATACTCAAGTTGGCCTAGCGCCTTAACGAAGGCGGCTCCGCTTCGCCCACGTGGTGTGTGGACCATGGGGACCATTACCCACAACACCCATGTCATATATGGTCCATTGGTCCATGCGTCCGGCGTGCACGAGGGTTAGAACATGGGGCACGGCGGGCAGCGAAAGTGGAAAAATGCTCAAAATGGCCAAAATTGCGCACACTCATGGTTAGGGCAAATGAGGCACATGCCCGACTCGGACCGGAGTGTGCCATAGGATTGGTATCAAGTCATATATGTCCAACATATCTTTGGGGCGTCGCCTAACTCCTCCGGTATTGGGAATGGCAGGGTCGCCAAGTGAGCCCATGATTTGGGATAGTCCCAAATCGCCAACATGGCGGCCACGGTATGCCAAGCCTAAGAGGAGTTATTCGCCGGGTCCAAGATATGTTGGCTACCGAAGTATGTACCCTCATAACATACTTGGGTCATGATGTCAATTGAGCGCAACGTTGAGATACGCGGTCGCCACTTGACATCATGACGAGCCAAAAATGGCAAAATTGACACAATGACACACAAAAGTGCCTTGAAAGGCGCACAATTATATTATAATATCTTCGGCTTGGATCGTGCAATCAACTAATCCTTCTAAACACAATGACTTGACACCAATGACCTTCGATCCCACGTATGTGCTCCACTTGGGGCGCCATGAAAGGTTACGAGCGCTGCTTCCCAAGTGGGCACATGTAAACATGGAAAATTGTAAAACACACACCATGCTCCCAACGCATCGCTTCGGGATCACCACACAAGCTTCCCTTCACGAAGGTTAGGCTTGCAATTGACCGTAGGGAGTACGGAGAAGGGGCTTGCACAATATGAGGTCCATTGGCGGGCTTGTCTTGGAGCAATGGGCCCGCCAAATGGGCACGCAACACAACACATGGCACATACCAAATATTGCCCAAAAATGTAGCTCCCACCACGATATGTCATGCCCCTCCAAGGGCATAACTTTGTGTCAATCGCTCATAGGAACTCAAGGAGAGTTCCTATGCAACACCAACACTTGCGCGCTACACTCGAAAGTTATTTTAACGCACGCAATATCATGGTCATAGAGTTATAACGCAAACTCTACCCCTTTGACCATGATCCATTACACTAGCGCGCATGTGTAGAAACGCAAGGCATATGAAGCTTCCTAAATTACGTCGGGAGTATTGTGAATACATCCCACGTTTCCTTATCGTCAATACTCGCAAGCGGCACGAGATATGACCTTCACAAGTGGCCTCACGAATCAACTTTGTTTTGCCCATATCTTTAAGACAAATGGAGGGCAGGATAAAAGGGAAGTTGATTCGTGCATACGGAAGCACGTAGGTCCACTCGAAAGAGGTCAAATCAAGTGCGGGGATGTCGAAGTCGAAAATCCGATTTCGACATCCTGAAAAATTCGGATTAAGGTTGCGAGTATTAATTATGAAAATTGCGGAAGCATCCATGCAGTTCCTGGCGGCTTTGGAGCCTTCGTGACGGATAACGTTAAAATTTCCATTATAAACAGTTAAACTGGCGGTTACGGTAAAGTCGCGAACCAACCGCCAGCAGTCAAAACAGTGAGTATCGGAACGGAAGCATAAAAATTGACGGAAACAATATGAAAATAAAACCCTGTTGATTCCTGATATTCTGATACACAAATCTCCGCTGGCGGTGCATCGGTTGCCGATGCGGTGCTTCACGGCACGGAATACGCCGTGCATGGGGTTAGTGGACCGGAGACCGGTTGTATGCCGTAACCCGGCCATGGGGTTCTGGGTACCGCTTCAGTAGTCCACTGCCAGCCGTTTGGCTGTAGACCCAGGTTTAGCCACCAGGAAACAGGGGCTGCAGTGTAGGGGGTAGTCCCCATCCTTGTACTCCAGGACTAGGCCAGCGTTGATACATTCTTGTATCTGTCGCTCGATCTCGTCGGCCTGCTCTTTAGGAGCTGGATAGGGTCTCCTCCGGATCTTGTGACCCACGAACTCGGGTTTCAGCTTGAGGTCCATCTGTACCAGCTTGTCACATGAGGCTGGAGGGGGTACTTCTCCGAACACCTCCAGATAGGTCCTTATAAGCTTCTGCACCCGCGGGTCCAATAGCTTGATCTTGTCCTCCATGTCCTCGTCAGAGTGTAAGTTGCTTGCCCCCTGAGTAATAGACGTCGGGAGGTGATCCTCCACCGACTCTTCGCCCTTGGTAGTGTCCTTCAACCCTTGGTAGGCATATAGGAGGTCTTGTTCAACCATCTCCGATGGACGATGGCAACATAGGCACGCTCGAGGGGGTTCACATACACATTCCTCCGAGAGGTCGTCCTCCTCTGGGGTCCTCACATGGGCGCCCCACACGCTCTTCATGAGCTTAAGATCTACCTCCCTTTGCCAGGAGGTGATCTCCTGTTCCAGGTCCTCCTTCAATTGGGATAGATCTCCCATACGTCCTTGCTTCAGTGGCCATGAGCTGCGGGTAGGCTTAGCGTAGCATAGCTTTTTCGCCACCAACTTCCTCTTGGAGTCCACATACTCCCTTAGCCTGGATCGAGGGTCCAGCTCTTCATCCACGGGGTCTTCCACCCTCATGGAGAGTAGGGGTTTCAGTGGGGCGACGTACTCGGCGTTCTTGACTTCCTCCACACAGGTCTGCACGAAGAAGGCGTCGTGCTCAGTTTCGTCATCTGAGTGGATAGAGCTAGGTAGCTCGGATAGTCCACATTCAGAGACTCCATCGGGAACAGGTACATGGCAGGGTGAGTTGGGGGCGTTGGTGTCAGTCACGACGTACTCATCTCCTTCGGGTATAGTCTCAATAGCATCTTGAGGTCGTAGTCGATCCTTCAAGTCACCCAAGGCGAGTCCATCGCTTTCTCGTTGTATAGCCTGGACCAGAGTCGGGTCCAGATCCTCCCAGGGGATGGAGGTAAGACCTCCGTCCACCACGCTGAGCATACTCCCCCATCCGGGTTTCCCAATAGGCGTCTTACGCCCCAGAGGCACGTAGATGGCCTCATCAGGTAACCGAACAGAGCTGATAGTCAGCCTGTCCAGGAGGTTTCGCCAGTACTCGTTGCCCCCATGGGCTCCCCAATCGGGGGAACAAAGGACCATACGGGAACGTTCCAAGGCCACCTTGGTCAGGACCTTCCCCAGTTCACTGAACCTGGGGTTCCCGTAGGCCATCCCGAAAGAGGGCCAGTAAAATTTGTAGCTGCAAGTCTTCCCCTTGCTGCAGTAAAGGTCCAATACATGCTGCTTGTCGCTGGCGAACAACTCCACATTCAGGTCTTCTCTAGAGTAACCCAACTCCTTCAGACCTTGGTCTAGGACTTCCCCCAATAATTGATAGTCCTCAGTTCTAGAGGCCGCCATCATGTTCGAAGGCTCCCCCTTCGATACCCTCAGGTAGCTCGAGGTATGTTCCGACTGCTCCAGTGGCACAGACTCTCTGCCACTGCCGTGGTCCACGTAGAGGAGGTAGGGCGCTTGCAGCGTCAGGGATTGTATCTGGGAGTGCTGCACGAAGAAGTCAGTCCCCAATACAAAGTCGAAGGCCTCAGTGTCCGATGGGCGATAGTCCGGGAGCCCATAGGTACCTCCACTTCACAGTCCCCGCAGCTGTGCACCACATGTCCATCCCCCATTCGTATAGCCGCGGTGGTCATGGTGTTCTTCAGGCTCCCACAAGGTAAAATTTTCTTGGCCAATATGGATATGGTGGCGCCAGTACCCAATACCCCCAGGTATTCGCGTCCCCCTAGTCGGATATGTACCCAAAACACCAGGTCCTGGGTGCCACCCGAGCGTCCCCGTCAGAACTCCGCGGGACAGGTCACCTGGAACCCCTTGTTCCGCAGCTTGCGGGCCATCCTCATGAAACGGCTTCTCTTCTTAGTGTTGCCGTCATCACCACCTTCGTGCTCCCGCTTGGCCCCTTGTTCTTTCTCGGCCTGCGTCTGTGAGCGTGTGGTAGGACCAGACTGCCCTCCAGAGGGCTCGGAGTTCCCCCCTGGATTAGGGTTGGGGTTGCCTCCGTTCTTGTCCGTGTTCTTGTTGTCCTTGTCTGGCTGGCGGTTAGCGCCTCCTCCTCGTCCACCTTGACTCTTGTCTTGCCCTTGTCCACGTCCTTTCGACTTGCCCTTGCCGGAGTCGTTGCCTTTGCCTTTGCCTCCACCTTTGCCTGAGCCTTTGCCAGGATCCTCACCCTTAAGCTTCGCCGATAGGCGTTGCTTGTGGTAGCACTCATCCTCGTAGTGCTTCCTCTTCCCACAGAAGGCACACGTGATGGTGCACCTGTAATGATCTGGCAGCTTCGCTTTGGCGCCGGTGTTCTTCTCCTGCTGCTTCCCCTGGACTACGAAGCAGTCTCGCTGCTCGCAATCAGGGGCGTGCTGCAGGTGTCCCTGCTCGTCTCTGGCATCACACCAGAAGAGCTCCTTGACGTTTTCCATGATACGGGCGTGGGCGTGTTTGGGGGTAGTCCCCTGCCCAAGTCTGGATCCTTGGTACCCTTTGCCATGGCTTCCAGAGCCTCCACCTCCAGGACGGTAGTTGTTCAGGTGCTGGTTGCTTTCTTTCTCCAGCGCCAGCTCCAGGAGTAGCACGCATAGATCCTCGTAGCGGAGGGATCTAGCCTTGCGCTGTGCCGTCGAACGGCACTCGTCCCACAGCTCTCGAGGGAGCTTAGCCACCAACCAGAAAAGCAGATCGTCGCTGCTGTAGGAACCGGGCGTCAATCGTCCAGCCCAGTGATCCAGGTCAGCCAACAACTCAGAGACCCTGCCAGGTTTGGGGTTGTTGGGCAGCACGGGCAGGTTCTGGATCTCGGCCCTAATGGAGAGGTCGGTTTCATAGGTCGGGTACTGCCTCTCCAAGGCAACCAACACATCGGCAAAGGTGGCGGAATTAGTCACCATCTGTATGACCTGCTTCTCGAGGTACTTGGTGTTGCAGCACTGCAGGAGCAGATCGCACTTGACCCGTCCACTAGCGTGGGTTTGGCCGGTCAATCGGAGAAACCGTCCAAAATTCTCAGCGAACTCGCTGAGGTCCTTGCCTGTGAACTCAGGCAGGTTCACCACGATCTTGGAGCTAGCAATAGCCTTAGCCTCCTGAGACCTGCGTCCCTCAGGGCGTCGGGTCTTCCTCTTCTTCTTCTTCTTCTTCCCACTTGGGTTCTCGGGGTCCTCCGGGTCGTCGTCCTCCGAGGGCGAAGCAGAAGTCATCGACAGCGGCTCATCATCGGAGGGGTCTCCGCCTAGATCACTAGAGCCATAGGGTTCCACGTCAACCATTGCCCTCAAGGCTGTCAGCCCCAGCCGGTCCAGCTCGGCTCTCGTAGAATTCGTCACGTGGCTGTAGGGCGGCTGGGCCGTTCTCGGTACGAAAGGGCTTCTCGGTATCGCTGCAGGGGTCGGCATCGGTCGGCTCCTCAGGCTCCCCAGGGTGTTTGTCAGCCCTGCGACCAGGTGGTTGGCCTGTACTCGATGGGGTGACACTCCCACAGTGGTAGGTGACGCTTGGGGCGGTATCATCAGGGGCTCCAGTTTATCTCGAATCTCTTGAGTGAGGTCGCCCACAATTTTAGCGGTGGCTCCTCGGAGCACCTCGTTGATCTCCGACCGCGTCAGGGACCTGTTGGAGGATCTCTCTGATCCTCTACTTCTTCCTCCAAGAGACTCAGGTTCTCTCCTCAACCCACTCAAGGTTGCATACCCAGGAGCATCCACATAGGCTCACGTAGCGGGTAGAGGATGGTGATAGTCAGCCGCATACCATCGCGGCGCAGAACTGGAGATCACCGGCTCACTGGCAGTAGTTGCCTCAGGGAACGCAGTGGTAGGTGGGCCCATACCATAGGCAGGGTGGGTAGGCATACCAGTAAAGCCTGTGCCCTCAGCCATAGGCGGGTTGGTTATGGGTGTGGATGTTGCAGCGGCTGGGTCTGGAATTGGGAGTGTGGTAGTTATAGGAGAGGGTGATGCGTGGAGGCCAGAAGCGCTTGGTGCGCCCTCGAAGGTAGGATTATTCGTCGGGTCTTGCCCTTGGTCTGCTCTTTCGTCTGCTTCGTCTCCAGCATCCTTCTCTCTCTCTCCCTTTCTCTTCACACGTTGAGTGTCCACCTCCTCGACTGAGAGGCCCTGGAAGGCCGACTGGAGTCCTTCCAGCGAATCCTCCGCCACGTCCACTGGCCCATGTAAGGGCTCCGAAGGTACAGCGCTAGGTCCAGGTCCAGGTTCACCAGGTGCTGAATTGCTGGTACCTCAGGCGCTGTCTTCACGTCGGTGTCCTCTTTCTTTGTGTCCATCTTCTTTCGCCCTTCTGCTTATATATGACTTATCTCGGCGCACTGGTTGTACGGCACGGGGTTGCTGCCGGTACGCAGAGACAGTCTGCCTCTGCTACCAGAAAGTTTTATAGTGGTTTCAACACTGTGTTTGTGCCTCTCCTGCTGCTTGCTGCTAGTGTAGGGTTTCCTGCTGCTTGTTTTTGATGAGTAAAATGTTTTATTTGCTGAAATACAACCAATCCAGGATAGCCCAAGCCAAAGATAAGCAAGTAGAAGAGAATCAGGATCAAAGCATGAAGGGCTGAAGTCCAAACAGTGAAAAATGTTAGAACATTCACAGAAACTGCAACTCAGGGCAAATCGGATTGCATATTCACAAAGATAGCTGAAATGTTTTGGAAAAAGAGTTGGAAAACTGCCCCATGGTCACTCAATCTCCATAGTGCCATCTCAGGAGATGTGCACTCTTTGTTTTGGGTCCCATATGTGCTGAGGTGGCACGGCATGTGGCGATGAGGTCACTGCCATGTCACATGAGATCTTCCTACTTAGCTAGGCTGACCGGGAATTGAACCCGGGACCTCTCAAAAAGAGGTGCCCAGCCCCTAGGGTGCATACCACTAGGATAGCTAAGAATTCATGAGAAAACATAGATAAATTCATAGGCTCTGCCCTGGATATGTCAGTTCTCAGTCGACTCAGGAAAAGATGAATTGCCTCACATTGATAGGGGATTAAGGGGTCAACTCCATAACCTGATTTAGTGTTTGGTTCCATAGGTCAAAATGTGTTGTCACCACTTTTGGTTGGGCCAATACTAAGATAGAAATGCCTGTGTGCTTAGAGCACCTCTAATACAACTAAAGTATACCCTAAAGCATTGGAAAAGCACTTTTTCTTACTGTGAACCTTGACATGAATGGAGATGTTGACTTGCACTTGCATGTGTTTGTGTAGGATGTAGTTTAGGTTTAGATTTTGTTAAAATTTTCACATTGTTTTTGGCATTTTAGAACATTAGAGAATAGAGTTGTTTGACTAGTGTGGCTTCGTTTATGAGCCCCTAAGCTACGCCCGGGTTTGGGTCAGACTCTTGGGAGATCTTTCCCTCGCCGGGATTTCTACAATCTAGTAATAACTCTGCCCTTAGACCTACTATATTACGTGATAGCAGTTTAGGTGGGATGCTTGACCCCCCCCCCCCTAGGATGATTTTTGGGTTAGTCCCCATTTGCTCTTCCATGCTACATACATGGTAGATTTGTGGGTTGGATCCTCCACTATTCACGCCACAGTTACACAGTATGCAAACTCACATGTGAACTCAGGCAGGAGTACTGCCACGCAAAAAAAAATTGGATTGGATATCAAAATTTGAAACGTGATGCCTAGAAATTTGATCACAAACAATGAAATGACATAGTTTCATCCCCAATCACACACAAATCATGGCATAAATGCACTTCACACATACAATATGCTCATGAAAATGAAATGAACAATGAATGCAACTTCAAGAGTCAAGGTTGGTTACATGAGGAGGTATTTACCAATCCCATACCAATACCAAAAATTACACCGACAATAATTCATTGCAAAACAATGGCAAGAATGGAACTTGATTAAAAAAATCTAATTCAAAAATGCACTTGAGAAGAGTGACCCAAGGGATTTGAGCTAATCCACTTCCACCAGAAAAGCATGGAAAAATACCAAAAAAAACCAGTTCTTAGAAAAAAAAACCAGGTCTTACCATAAACCCCCCCCAAACCATACCAGAAAAAACCCGCAAAATTTACCAAAACCCCCCAAACCTTACCAAAAAAAAAACCAAACCTTACCAAAAAAACCCACCCCAAACCCCCCAAACCTTGCCAAAAACCCCACATGGGTTTTTTTCGTCAAAAATGGGGTGGAGGGTGTTTTGGTAAAAAGTGGTAGGAAATGGGGCGGGGGAGGGTTGGTAAAAAAAAGGGGGGATTTTTTCGTACACACCATCCCTGCCTTTCCCCTCACTCGTTTTTCTGCCGATGATCAGCTTTCCGCCACTGCCTTTCCGCCACGGACTGCCTTTTACTGATGATACCTATAGAGGAGCTAGATGCTTGGCCCGGAGGACAATACCCGCCAGTCCCATGAGGATTCGGCCCTCGCCTGCAAGCACAGAGGACCATATCCCTCGGAGCCCAGCCCCCTGTGAAGATCACAGTCACTGATAACCCTTCCTCTCACCCCTCAACCATTGAAAAGACTTCCTTGGCCTCCAGCCATGCACAGACACCATGCACAATAACTGTGCCATCCAAGGTTTCGCCCAGAGACGGAAAGCTCGACTCATCAGAGGAGTACCCAGCGTCCCTCCCCTCCCCGATAGCTTGGTCAGACCTCTCTTCTTTCACCAGGAGACCCGATACACCCAATTTCGGGAGTGACAACGCTGCCTTGGCCGTGCCATTTTCCTTGGGGTATATGCCCAGGCGCACTTTAAACTTGCCTGCCACCTGTAGTACGGACCCCCCCCCCGCCTGGCTACTGAGGGTGGGGGAATACACCATGGTCCACAGTCTTGGAGCCACATCTTCTTTGGCGCATTCATGGGATGCAGCTGGATGACCACCCGGCACTTTTGGGATTCCACTCCTGCAAAAACTGGCAGTGGCATGGCTGCAAACCAGTTGGTTTCAAGGAGGTCGGCCACTGACTCCTCCTTCTCGTCCGGGTCGATAGTATGATGTGCCACACATGATCTCCACATGCCAGCCCCTGGGAAATGCGGCAATGCTTTAGCATTTTCCCCTATGGCTCCACAAAGGGGGGGGGGGGTCTCGATATGAGACGCAAACCCTGCCCCGTCAGCAGAAGTGTGCTGAAGGCCCCTTTGTGGGGGGGGGGGGGGGTCAGGGGTGGGACCCCAACATATGGGTAACAAAATGATCAGCGCAACATGGGGTCCATTTCCGGTGATATGCAGTCAACAATTTTGTCCAATTTGAGGGAGACCCTCTTTGGCAGTTATGTTGAGCTGCTTTGACTGGTGTACATCATGTATCATGTTCCCAGCTCAGTAATCTTGATTAGGTTCAGGGCTCAGGTTAGGGCAATGCAGCACATGTAACCCCCCCCCCCCCCTTGCGAGGGGGGTAATCATAAGTAACAATACATTGTGCACCCAAGGCAACAAGTGATGTGCATGTATGCAGCATAGACATTCTTGTGTTGGGCCACCATGCATCAAACTCCCCTTCCAGCGCCTTTGGCGCCAACAACCCGATCATGCATGACGCAACCGCCCGTAGCTCTCCCAGACTGCGGGTAGATCGATCCCCTGCCATCCTGTCCTGCAGAAATCACATACCCATTCTGGCCACGGACACAGGGCCTTCCTTGCGACCGATCCAAGGTCATGGGTTCGATTCCAGGGGACATGGTACGGGACATACATTTGCCGGTGATGAATCGCAGGTCATGGGTTCAAACCCTCACCAACCGATACAAATTCCTGAGCAACAGACTCAAGGGGAGGACACGTGGATACGACTCTCCACATTCTGGAAACCAGCCTCGCAGATTGCCCCGGGATTCTACCCGTACCTCTACCAGGCCCAGCCGTTCTGCCCGCGAAGGTGCTCCAGGCGTCTGCTCTCACGGGTGCTCAGGGCGGTTGTCCAACCCCCGCGGCGAAACAGAACCACTTCGTCCCTCACCCCAGGCCAGGGCTTTGCTTGAAGGGGAGGGGGGAGATCGGGGAAATTCCAGAGCGGTCACAGGGGAAGTGAGGCGGTTGGGGGGCGGCTACGGGCGGTTGGTGTTGGGGTATGGGAATGCCTTTGGGGTAGAGTCAGGGCCGCAGTGTTGGGGGGGAGGGCCGCCCCCTCACCCCTTCAAGCAATTCCCTGCCCCAGGCCCTTCAATGTGCCCCATCACTTGTTTGCCTCTGCAGTCGTATTCGCTTCAGCCATGCCACAGGCCGCCGGGTTGCGGAGGTCTCGCGCCAAGTAGTACGGCGTGCCGGCCGCCTCCGCCACCTCTCGAAAGGTCTCTACGACCGCGACCGCATGCGTACTCAGCGCCTTCTCCACCGCAAAAAGCAAATAGTTGTTGCCGGAGGTAAACGCCAGCGCGTCATCCGCGAAATCCGCTGCCAGAAACGGCCGGAAGGCCCGGCGCATGGGCGCGAAGAACCCGGGTCGCCACTCGTTGGTGGCCACGTACAGCGTTCGGACCGCCGGCAGCCACTTGCCAAGCTTCACCGCGATCGCCTCCGCGCGCGTGTCCTCGTCGAGCCGCGGCCAGCAGATGCGCCAGCGCTCGATCATATCGCCGCGCCGCACGTGCACGAACACGAACGGACCGAGCGCGCGCGCGACCTCCTTCGCGGCATGCTGCACCCGGGGGCTCCACGGGAACTGCGCCGGGGCCGGGTCAAAGCGGCGGCAGACGGTGTACCACCAGAAGCCGCGGCGCTGGCTGAAGCCGCTGCGCACCACGAACTTGTCCCGCATTCTCGCGATTTTTGCGGAGGGCTGCGGGCCCTTGACGGCGGCCGCGCGCTCCAGGAACCGCCCGGTGTCGCAGCCCCACAGCAGGTGCGGGGCGTCGCGCAGGTCCAGCAGGTCGGACACCAGCATCAGCGCCCCTTGCCCCGAGGGGCCGGTGATGTTGCGGTTGTGCAGTGGCGACACGCAGATGGGGTCCAGGATGAGCGTGCGGTCCAGGCGCCGCGCCTCGGCCGCGGCGCACGCAAGCGACGCGAGCTTGTGCAACAACCCCGGGCAGCCCTCCGATTTGTAGAGCAGATACTTGCGGGAGTCGACCAGCGGGGCCTTGCAGGAGACGCGCGGTGCGTCGGCATCGCGGTCTTCGATGGGCGCGGCCCGGGTGGTGGGCCGGGGCTGATGCGTCTCAACGGGGCGTTGGCCTGCCGGCGGCTTCAAGGCGTCACCCTGTGGGTCAAGCAGACCTCCAGTTTTGGGGCCATCTGTGGCACTCTGCACCGGACCTGGGGTTGAGGACGCACCGGGTGACAACGCTGCATCAGCGGCTGGCGCAGGAAGCGGTGTCTGTGCAGGGGGCTCCGCGGATGTCAGGGGGTCGGAGCGTGGGGGCTGGGGGCGGGGCGGGGGCGAGCGCCGCTGCGGTGTCCCCGGAATCGGGGCCCATTGTGTGCAGAAGAGGAGGAGCACCACGAGGCATGCTAGCACGAGGGTAGGTCTGCACCGCATGGCTTTTCATGATCAATGCCGGGGGGCATGCGACGTTATCTGGAGCGGAGACGCCGCGCTAGCTGCCGACGAGCCATACAGGCATGCCAGTGCTGTAAAGGACAAGAAAAAAGTGGCACATGCATCCTAGCACAAAGAACAACGGACAATCAACCAACCCCTGTCTCTTTCAGAACGAACCAGTCTGTGTTATAGAGCAATCGAGTGGTAATAGAATAGGGAATATCGGATGAGTTCCTAATGCACATGTCAGTAAAAAAGGCTTCTGCACATTCATGAGATACAGAGTCGAAAGCTTTTCCAAAATCAATCGGACAGTATAGTGCTTGCTTTTCTTTGGACCATGAGCTGAAGGCTTGCCACAGACTGTCGAAAATGTATCGTCCTTTTATAAAACCCCGCTGTTGCATTGGGGTGACAGCCGAAATGAAATCTTCTAATGGTAGTGCAACAATAGCCGCAATCCACTTGTTGTTAAAATTCTGTAAGACAAGCGGCTGCAGGTTGTGCACCCCAACCAGGCCCAATCCCTTTGGTATGGGGTTGAAAAGCGCCAGGGACCATGGTTCTAGGATCTTGGGGTTATCCAGGAGGTGCTTATAGATACTGAGCATCAGAGGGACGAAATGGGAAGCAAAAGTTTTGTAAATCTCACTAGTGAAGCCGTCTATCCCTGGGAAGGACGTGGCGCTGAGGTTCTCAAGGGCGACATGAACTACGTCCACTGTGACAGGTTCAATGAGCATTTTGGCCATAATGGCCAGTGGCTTGCTAGCGAAAAAGGGTTTCAAGTAGGCGGAACATTCAGGGCCACGAAGGCCAGTTGCAGACAGTGTGTCGGACCAAAATACGGTAACCTCACGTGCCATAGTATCCAGGTCTGGCAGAACAGTGCTAGTTTTGGACCGGAGTGTGTGGAGTTTGCATTTAACCTGGAGTTGGCAGACCAACCTCCATATTTCTTGTTTCTTGCGCCATGGTTCCGGTGCATGCGGATCAGAAAGATGTGTTTTGAGTTTATCCAGGACGAGTAGCCCTGTTCGATCCGTGTCCGCCTGTTCTGAGAGTGCCGCAAGACACCGATACAGAGTGGGGGTAGGGAGGGAGGCATAACCGTGCGAGGTCAAGAATTCAGTGGCCCCTTGTGCCAACTGGTGCACTGTAGACTCCCTGAGAAGTGCTTGCACCTCTGTTAAACCCAGGCTGATTGATTGCGCTCGTAGGCGAAGGCGGCTTTGCGAATGACTGCCATGGAGTCATCCCAGCCTGCAAACCCTTCCGTGGGCAAACCTTAGAGTGTATTCTCCTGGCGCGGAAGTATCATGGAAGTCTCAATGGTTCTTCATAGAAACATCAGCTGCACACCTTGGGTGCGAGGGCCGGGCCCCTTCCTGTGATCTCCGGCTGGGAGGGTGGGCCCTGTGATTTAAATAATAAAATTCTGAGTAAACAGTAACAATCACAAAACAAGACATTCATGAAGCACAACTCCTGTTACTGGGGTAACAGTGATTGTGCACACAAACGCTCTTTTATTCCGCCTGGAAACAACCACACCATCCCCCCCTCCCTCTTTAGCTCGTACTCGACAGGCCTCCAGGTTACGGGCGGCCCCTTTTCTGCTTCTTAGGAACCCCAGAGACCACACAGGGCAGGGCAGATCAGGGTAAGCCTGCAGGGCCCTGAAGCGGTCCCAAGCCGCTGAATCAGCCGCAGAGAAGTGTCTATGCAGGAAAAACAATCTGCTGGGTTCAGGTCCCCTGGAACCCATTCGACGAAAACCGAGGGTGGGGCTTGGAGGGAGAGATAAAAAAGGCGTAACTGGCTGAAGAGGCCCTCATCCCTGCAACCTGTTCAAGGGAGGAAGCGTTATCACCCACTATGCGGAACACTGGCCATCGAATATTCACCACAAAACGAATACCTTTGATGACACCGTCGAGTTCTGCTTCCTGCTGAATGCGGACCTCTGCGTTACAGGGAAACACCCTACCTCCAAGTGCCGGGCCCCAAAGACCGATTTTAAACCGGTCCACATCAAACGCTGTGTCGACGGAAACGAGTCCCCGCCTGGCCGAAGATGGCAGCACCAAGACCAGGGGGGGGGGGGGGGGTCAAACCTTGCCGCACCATGACCAGGCAATGCACGAGGCTGCGTACCAATTTTAGCAGGCAGGTGGGGAGAAATGAGGAACCCCATAGTATATGGCACCACTACCCAGCCAAGAAAGGGCAGGAACCCCACTGTGGTCGCAAGGCCCAGGAGAAACGACCTACCACTCTACGTGCATATTTCCGAGACAGTGGCATTACTGCCGTGCGGACCCAGAGGCCCACCAAGATGTCCCAGCCCCCCGTGTGCGGAAAAATCCCAGCGCCCCTCCCCCGACAGGACAAGGTGTTTTCCAAGCCAGTCTAATTCAGGCACGGGTTCCAGCATGCTCTTCGGGCTGATAACAGCACCCTCGTGACTGGGCGCCTCACACAACTGGTGTGCCGCCGATGTCACGTTGTTGGAGCCATATCCAAACCAACCAAAAAATCGTTCAAGTAATGTAAGACCAACACCGAAACAAAATTAAGTTTGTCCAGGATAACAGCTAGAACTGTCTGGCAAAATCGCTGGGGAAAACTGCAACCCAAAAGGAAGGCAGTTAAAACCATATGTGACACCATCGATGTCGACCTGGAACGCGGAACGTCACGACACTGTGGGGGGAGCCGAAGGGACCAGAAGGCGTTTTAAAGATCTACATGGCAAGCCAAGAGGTCCTCTCCTGGTGGTGCCGCTAAGCGGAGCACATAAAAAAGGGTCGTCAAAGTAGTCCAGAAATTCACGATGAAGAGACAACCCCCCTCCCCCTCCTGAAGCTCCTTGTCTGTGGAAAGCAATGAGGAAAGCCAGGTCTTCTACTACCGGTAGGGCAAAGGAGGCTCGCTTGGTGTTGTGCTCCTTGTTAAACCGCACCAAATGGACAATCATGGACGCTTTTTCGCTATTTTTGGGAACAGGAAAGAGCCATCCATTGGCTGGCAAGGTAGGGCCACAGGGTGCCAAGATCCCGTCACGGACTAGGGCTCGAGCCATCACTAGACCGTCCCCGGACAACGGCCTGATACCACCCAGTGAACGGGCCAAAATGGCCGAAAACTCGTCGGGGACTATGGAAGACCACACAAACTGGAATATCAATGGAACGTACCTCCTTGATTCCACGCTGCAAAACTTCAACAGACAGCCCCATCAACTCTGGTTTGGGGGAAGCAGATTCTTTGAAAACCAAAGCCTGGACCCCCAGCTCCAGTCTGTCCAACGCAAGGGCGACGGCCTCATTGAAACCCCCCACGGAAACATCGTCCGCTATCTCTCTACCCTGTAAGATCAATAACCGCACGCAGGATCAAAGGAGAGGAATCCCCCCCGGCGGTACGCGCAAGCCTGCAGCTGCGTGACTTAGCCATTGCTGCCATCACGGCGAGGCCAACAGCATCTCCACTGCCAATTCTCAGCCGGGAACTTCGCAGGCCAGCTGGCGGACGGAGTTGTCGACGGATGACTTGGCGCGGGCAAGGTCGGGCCCCGGTTGCTGAACCCCTCTCTCGGCCAACAAACTTGGATGCCACTGATCGCTCCGAGGCTGAGTTGGCGGCGGTAGCTTGTGTGCCCGCGGAGTTGAGGGCCCCCAGGCTTCCCTTGGCGCGACGCTAGCCCACTGTCCCCACCAACAAAGAAATCTCCACAGGAGGCCCCTCCAGCGTAGTAAAGCCGCACCCGCGCGGTGCCACTAGTAGGCAGCACAGGGGGTCCCTTGTAGGAGCCGGGCCATTCCTTCTTCTAGGCATGTCGAGCCCCCGACTAGACGTTGGCGGCCTTGGTGTTTTTTGCGAAGCCATAGGATCCACTCCCCTCCATAGCGGCCAAGTTCCCGTGTGACCCAACGTTTCTCGCGTTTAAGACCCTAGTACGCAACGGACTTGGACCTGTGGCCGGATGGTCGGACCGAGGCGATTTCGCTGACCCTTGCCAGGGTGGTGAACGAGAGGACGGCAGCGGCGTACACGGACCAATCCAAGTCTGATGAGCAGGCCTCCGCCATCTCTTGCAGTATGTGCGGTCCTGCGTAGGCCCGTTCTCCCGCCGAAGCCACTGGCGCTTTGGCGAGGCGCCATAGGGGGCCCCCTTGGAGGGTTGCTCGTCTTTAACCAGATTTGAAGAGGAGGTGGAGGATTTCCTCAGCCACTGTCTGCGTCTCGGACGCTGGTGTGGTGCCATGGAAAAACCCGAAGCGCCTGAGGTGGGAGCCATAGGTTTGCCACTTCCCCCGTTTCCACATAATGACCAAGCACGACTGCCAATCTGGCTCGGGGATGTACAACTCAATTCCATTTTACAGGACCATGGCTTCCCATTGGACACGTTGACGCGGTCAACCTAGAACCCTAGTAAATTCTCCACGGCTGCAGGGAAAATGCAAGGCAGTTTCACATCAACCACCAACACTATCCTGCACGACCCGCAACGTCACACATCCATCACCATTGTGCCACTAAGTGAGCTTAACCCCATGAAACGTGACTCAATGGAGACACGAAAGCGGAACCAAGCCAGCCTTGCAAGGCCAGAAAACATACGCGCCTGCCGCACATAATTGATTGTCATGTCTGCACCCATGCCTACCCAAATACCCCCACTGCCAAGGGGGGGAGCAAGGATCACCCTCCCCCCTCCCCCGCTTTCGTGGCAATAGGACTAAAGACCTGCACTTTCAACTGCTATGGCCTTAACACGCTCCATGATATCTGCAAGAAGGTCCGGCGGTAGGTGAACAGACCAGTAACAATTCTTCAGATCTATTTTTGTTGCCCATAGGTCTCCAGAGTGTTGGCGTAATAAGTAAGCAAGAGTCTCAATTGAGGGGAGGCGAAATTTTCGAGCCTTACGTGCACAGCATTAAAATGCTGCATATTTACAATCATGGCCGCTTTCTCAGCGGACTTACACTTCAAAAACACCTGAGCATTAGGAGGATCATCAGTAGGCTGCAACAGCCCCTCGGCACACAAAGCCTTCAACATAGCACATGTCTCACAACACTGTGAATCAGGCTGTGCAGGCGCAATATCACCGGCTTGGAGAAATACAGGATCTCCCCATTCATGCCACAAATGCTGCGGTACCCGCACAAGCCTGCAGTACCAATACCACGAGAGGCAATGTCCAAAGTGACCACCTGTGAAGATCCCAAAGCACGGGAACTGGCAGAGTCAGGCAGTCCCGAGACAACAAGATGATGTAAACTAGCCTTAGACAAACGGAGGTCACTACGTATAGTGTCAGTAAGATTCGGGGGCCTGTCAATAACCCACTTCAATGTTGCATGCCACCACACATGTAAGAGGTCACGTGGCTTGCACAAAGGAACCCACCAAAGAGATGACATTTTGGCAGCAGGCACATCCATGTGGTTCCTCCAGCTTACACCGCACTGAGCGCACGTCTCTTGCTTCACCGGGTCCCTCGGATTCACGTGCACGGGAGGCTGCCTGTTGGCGCACAAAGGCATAGTGCCGAGTGGATCTGTGGGAAAGGGATGGTGGGGCCAGTGGGACTCTGAATGAGGCCCGCGTGGAAGAAATGTTTTGATGCAACATCGTGGACGAACGGGAACACATACACGCCGCGGTGGCTGTCCGTACTACGTAGCGGCGACTCTCACGGATGCGCCGGTACACGACGGACCGCGTTGATGGGGGTCGGGCACGGAATACTTGACGAGGTGCGCCAAAGGGCCCCAATACAACTAACTCGGCAAGCCCTCCAATGGAGTCTCTGTCGACACTGGCATTGTCCCTGTCCACATCGATGAACGTCGGTTGTGGGTGGGCACTCTGGACCATTCTGAATAAGTGCAAAGGCCAAATGTCACAGGGTCATGTCTTTGATGATGACACCACGGCATGGGGCCATGCGAGTGAGATCGGGTACGTGATGTTCCACAACAAGGGGGGGCTGGCATACACTGCAGCTTGGGATTCCACGTGCCATTGCCCCCACCATGCGATGATGCGGATACAAATTCCGGTCCAAGCAAGCAAGGCCGCTCCAAGCCTTCTCCAACAGTGCCATCCAATGGTGCCCTGTCCGGAACCCGACAACAAAGTTCGCCGTGCATATTGCAGGGCTTCGGTATGCCAAGGCGATGAACGACGGTCTGCCGGAATCCAAGCCGAAGGCGGACAGGTAATGGCGCCAGGTATCAGCCCAAGGTGCTGTGGGAGCTGTCGGGCCCGTTTTTGATGAAAGAACTGGACTTTTCGTGGATGTTGAACATTGTCTCCTCAAATACTGGCTGCCTCACTAACTCGTAAGAGGTGGGCTGTGGATAAGCAGACCGGGGCCAGAACCACAGTGTCAAATGGGGTGGATAATATAATTCGTTGGGACATGTGGACAAGTAGCTGTGGTGTCCCCCAACCGCGTTTGGAGGATGGCTAACGGTAGACTCGGTCTGATCCTGCCGCCATGGCCCAATGTCTGGGGGAAACAACGGTGGGGAGGAGTTCAAGTTTCTCACACAATTGGACGGCCGACAACGTTCCACGAATGGTGCCAGATGTTTGTCCACGGGAGGCGAGAATACGGATGTGTGTGAATAGGAGGTCGCCTGCGGATAACTCGGGATATTTGAGGGCTGCACGGGAAAGATTACGTGGGGCAAGCAAGCAAGAGGATACTGTGCCGGGTGGCCAGCGAGCAAGTGCTAGGGTAAGGTCATTGGTCGCAAGGTCGGCTGCTCGTATGTCTGACAGGGTGGTTGCCAGATAGCACAAGATAGTGCCGGGGGGTAATACTGGGCTATACCGGGAGCAGGGCCTAGATTTGTCGGTATTTGTGCTACCCACACTGATTGGGGTGTGAAACTCCCGCATTGGGAGGGATCATGCTAGCAGCAGACGAAACCGACGGGGACCCAAATGGAGTGGGGGCGCCTAGGTCAGCACCACGTTGCTGATTGGGCTGTGGGCAGCCTTCCCACCTCCAGTGCATCTTAGAGCAGCGAACACAGGGATATGGGGGCGGCCCCGCAGCATTGTAGGTCCTGCCCGTAGAGAACGCCGTATAAAGCGTTTGGGCCCCCACCTGCGTAAAACCACCACAGTACAGCCCTGGTCGTGCAGGTTGACGCACAGGTTGCCGTGAAGCCGAAAAAGCAAACTGCTGAGAGGGCATTGGTTGAGGAGGAGGATGATTGGAACCGGCGACATGCGCTTGATTGGCACAGTGCCGTGCCCAATGGCCGTCCATGCCGCATTTGAAACAGGCACCAGGAACTCCACCCTCAGACGGCTGTGGATTCGGAGTTGGCAAATTCGATCCACATGCTAGTTGACTGGGCTGAGACTCAGCGGAATGGTAGACAAAGCACCAACAATCTTCACTGAGAGTTTTTGCAGCACGCACCATATCATTGGGATTGGCCTTCAAAAAGCGAATCAGAGCGTGTGCAGCATCTCGCTGCCAAACCCATGGCGGTGCCTTTTAGGCCATGCTTAGGACAAGCTCCAAAGATAACGGTGGAGTTTTAGGACCTTTCAATTGAGCCAAGCGCCGCTCAATGTCCGCAATCTCCTTCTCGATATCTTCACGGTTCCCAATCACCAGATTCCACATCTAATCGAAGCTGGTATATTTTCTCGCACAGGGCCATCTTCAAAAGAACCTCATGATGTTCCATCATCGGGGCATCCCAGTTTAAGAGCAAATCAACCTGGACAACTTCACACTTCATGCAGGTGATGCATGTCCACCCGTGGACATCCATGCGGACAGGTGACGACACGTGACGGTTGCCATGTTAGCGAAGTCGAGGTCTACCACGGGCACCGGTTTCCCAATCACTCAATTGGTCATGGAAAGCCCACGCTGCAGAAAATGTTGCATTCATATGTCCACATGTGCATAGGTGTTGTAGCTAGAGCCATCGGCACCGCGTTGTCAGTCTACGTGGCTGAGTCACGTCAGTAGGCACAGTTCGCTGCCTTGTTGTGCCTAAGGTCCGTCGGTCACCCCTCCCACGCCACCTTGGCGCCAGGATCCCCGGCGCGTCAAGTGTTCATGGGCCCCCATCACGTGCTGCATTCGACCACAAAACAGCATGTGCAAAGGTGCTGCAGCCAGGGCCAGACACGTCGCTTGCCCAGTCTGTGTTCCTGCGTCACGTCACTTTAGGGACGTCCTTGTCTCAAGTCCAGTACGGAGCTCATCATTTGCCCCTCCCCAGTCACAAAGGCGTCAGGACCACTGGAGGGCGGGAGTATGCACGTGCCACTAACACCATTGCTCCGAGATTATGAGCTCACACGTCCTCATATTCATTGTCTTATGCACTTTGGCATTCAAGGTCTTACGGGCCCACCTTAGCTAGACATGAACCGGCACGTACGAAGCCATGGTCGGACGTGGCCTTGTGCTGCAGCCAAGGGGTCGTCTTTCCAACGGCAACGGCAGTCGCTGGAAGAAATGCCTGTCTAGCGGTGACGGTCCCCATTGGGGGGGCTGTCTAGCCGTGGAGCAGCTGCTGCACCCTTATTGCACCGGGAAGCGTGCGGGCAGATCCTGTCCGTGATCGGTGGCTTTGGTGTCTTCCGCACTGGTTCCGGCGCAGCATAAGCGGACTGCTTGTGTTTGTGTGGACATCTTCGGCATGCCGAAGTCCTCAGTGCGGATACAGCCGCCGTCTAGGAGTCTCCCATCCTTGTTGCCACTTCGCGAGGGTGCTAGCATCAGTTGCAACGCTTCCTCCATGCCAAATTATGATTGTCACATAGCTGACACCGCGGGTCCACGAGCCGCGAGCCATGGCCGCCGTATTTGCCGTGTGATAGGCGCGGCATCTGGTCTGTTGGGCATAGTTACAGTAACTACACCGTGTGCATACCTAGCCCCATGGGCGTTGTAGCTTTGGCATGCTGGGGTTTCCCCAAAACAATATGCCGAGTGAAGGACGGCGTAGGCTTGGCAGCATTGGCTCGCGTCCTGTGTTTCGCCAATGTATGTGGGTTGCAATTTCATAGTACGTGCTTGGGGAAGCCGGTTCTCCCGTTAGCTGCACCTCCTAGGGCTCACCGGTGTCCGAGTCCCCGGTAAGTAGGAGCACGCATGGTCCCCCATCATGCGTTGTGCACCGTCTTTTGAGGCGTGTCGATGGTGAGAGGTAACCATACTCGGCGGCTCGGCGCTTTCTGGTGGACGGTAGCAGGCACCGTTCCTCAAGCAGGGCCTCCAGCCGTTGTGTATGCCAGCGAGTCCATTCATCCATGCGGGCCACTACCCCTGCAAGAACGTCCCTCTACCTCCGCTATAGTACACGATGGTAGCTCGCGCGGTGGAGCTCTAATGTGTCACACATGGCCGCAGTCAACCACCGTTCCCTGTCCTGGAGTCGGTAAGTCACAATGGCTGCCCAAGTGCAGTATTTCTAGTATACTAGGGGGAACCTTTGCACTGCGCGCGCACTGCGCGCTACTTTTTGACTATGTTCCCCCCGAAGAGTCCCCAAGCACACCCCTTGGAAACGCCCTTAGAATTAAGTGACCCAAACGGCCCCATCATTGTACTCCTTTTGCTGCTCGGTCAACGTCTTTCGACCGATAAATGGCCATGCCACATGGAGGCGCCCCTTGTATGCACCATCCATGGAGCCAATCTCATAATCCATATAATGTCCCTTCACCCTTTTGGGCCCCTCGCGATCCCAAATGAGAACATCCGCCGATGTCCCCGGGGCCAACGGACAAATCCAAACGATGTTGCCCAAGCTGTCAATGGCAACTGTAACTTTGTATACGCACCCGGCGTATTTAGGATTAATCAAGACATCGCAAAGCATGCCTCCTATGGATGCAATGGGCATGCTATCCACGTAGTGCGTCATGAAATATGGAAAGTGTGGGACGTGGTTCCACTCCGACAATCTTCCCGCCCATCGAATTTCAGCGACAACACCATTCAAATAAGAACGAACACGATGCACACTTGCCCACCCCTGCATTCTCGGGGGCCCCCAAACAAAGGGGGACAAAATCAGAAGTCAAAACCTCCGCTAGGGGTCACCATGATGCCCCTAGGGGCCCCTAGTATCTCAAAGTATGGGTCTCTAGTACGGCCAGACGCCCAAATAGTTGCACTGCGCGCGCACTGCGCTTGAGGCGCCCCCCTAATCTAACGTGACCGAGGTGCGCCCCCGTGATAGCCCCCAGTAGTGCCATGGAACTTGTGAACATCCATTCTAGGGTCATAATGCATAATGACGGCAGGTACTGTGTGGCACAATCACCTCATGTGCCACACGGGCCATCAACCCAGTCAAGGACCGTTGTTGAATGCGGTGGGCGGCATACAATTTGAGGGGGGCGCTTTTGACGAACCACCACCGCACACTCGTTTGGGCCCGAGTGAGTGTCTTCGCGCACCAGCAAACTAGGGCTCCTTGGATCAAGAGTTGCGCTGTGTGAAGGAGACGCCCTGCTCCCATAAACAGATCTCGTGTCACTTGTCTCCACGACTTTGGCACTTCCTCGGATGGTGTGAGACACATCCCCGTATCCTGGAAAACTGTCCGCCCGCGCTACTTATGTGGGAGACAGAATTGGCGGAGCCTTGATGACGGAACATGCCTGCTGCACGGTGTATGGTTGCCGCAACCTGGTCGACCCTCCGTTGCTCCTTCAGCCGTCGGTCATGTTTTCGTGTGGCCTTGCCTTCGGAGACCTGCGTACAGCTGCCCTTTTTTGGGTTGTAGTGGTATTGTTGGACTAGCCGTTCCTTGTGGGAGGAAGTCTTTGGGCCCACCGCCGTAAAGCTGTGTACCACACGTCCGTCCCACTAGCGGGGCACCGCGGTGCCGTCCGTGGTTCATGGGGCATGGGGAGATTGTGGCGTAGATCCGCTGCCAAAGGCATGCAGTGGTACCGATGCGGGGCCACCCTGCATCGCTTGTTGTTGGTTCGAATCCCGGCCGACGATCGCCGGCCTGAGCCCATCGACCAATCAAATCTGTTTTGACCGACCTTGGTTCAAATCCTTCTAAGCACATACTTTTGACCCCCCACCCCGTCCCCCCACCCCCCCACCCCTAAAATGTGGTATCCAGTTTCACAATCATATAGGCATCAAAATCAGAAAATCCACCGGGGGATTGTTTTGGCGAGGAAAATAATGATTTTATCAAGGGTTAGACATCCAACATCATGCCTTGGGGTATGCTACACGAACGACCCCCCAAAAAGGGAGGTGTACGGCCTCCGCGCCTGCGCTTGATCTAACAACTTCTCTTCGAAGTGGTTTATTGGGGGATCATTTTGTCTCGCAAAATAATGATTTTACAAGGGGTTAGACATCCAATATCATGCCTTGTGGTATGCTACGCGAATGACCCTGACATGATGCTCATGCAAGAAGCAAAGCACTCAGCAAGACGGACGTCACGGAACATTTTTGTCAAGAACGCACAGCTGGAGAATCCATTCCGGATTGACATGATGGAGGACCGAAAGGAGTCACCGTGCGACGCATGGTAGATGGCTGACCGCAAAGTATGTGACTGATTGCGTGGGCATGGGTTGGATTGAGCGGGATCTGGAACGGATGACTTGTTGCAAAGTAACGAACTTCCCGTTCTGGCGTCACAGTGAGGTTGGGGACGTCCATGGGCAAAGCAGCGCCATGGCAAGGGCCTGCAGACTGCAGCATGCATTCCTGCAATGCTGCAACTTGGTCAGGTAGCTTGTGAAAAGAGAAAATGCACAAGGATTCAGGAAATGCTTCCTTTGGCGACTTAGTCAGGCAACAGCAGCAGTGTCCAACAGCACATGGACATATACATACACCTCTACTGTACGGAGAGAGGGGAAGCTAGTAAGAGACAAGCATGGCTGGTAGTGCATTGAGTTTTTGGCAATGTCTGATTCCAACCAATGTCCAATGAACCAATTACGGCTCCAGCCCTCATCCTCCCCACACCTGCATAACTTGAACGAGCGAGTTAAGGCAGCAAATGCAATAACCACATTGCAGGACTGGGACCAGGGCCAGTACTTGCTCCCCTTCTCCAGTCCACAAATCCTTACAAACCCTCTGAAACCCCATCTGGACTGGATAACATGAGATTTGCTGTCATACCCGACGGCCCCCTCGAAATCTGCCCCCTGGTGTGCGACGGTTTCCCCCCAACCCGCGAGGAACCGCCTCCAAATTACGGTTTGCCCCCAGGGTGGAGTTGCAGGGGTACACGAAACCAATCCCAACAACTGTCCATTGCGCATCCACATCCACTTGCAGTACACAAGCAACACACGCAATCAGCATGATATGGTATGACTCAGGTGCCCCATCTTTTTTTTTGGCTCAGACTTACGTGCGCCTCGTAAGTGATCGGTCAGACGGACCGGTTCTGTGTGGCAGATAAAGTACAACATTTTCTACCCCGTGCGCAGAGGATCCACATGCCATCAGAGGACAGTGGGATGTACATTTGAAACTTGTAAACTGTCACCAGCGGATGCAGCAGGATGTGACTGCCATGTCTTGGCGGCGTCCCACAAACTTCTGTTCTGGTAAGAGAGTGAGAAACAAATCAGATGACTTGGGTAACGTGTGAGGTGTGGAAGTCCTGTGCGCCAATGCATGTAAAGGCTGAAACTATGACTCAGGTGCCTCATCACCAACCACTGGGACGGTGTGGAATATTTTATCATGAGACAACACCACTTTGAATTTTTGTACATGTTCAACTGGCATCACAGGCACTGGATGAAGCTGCGAAGAGGATCACGCTGCCGATTTGGCAGCACGCTTGAGGACAGCACGGCCTGCTGCTGGCTTGGCAGCACGCTTTGGTGCAGGCTTTGGAGGCACTGGTTGCGCTGAAGTTTCCAAATCCTCGGGAATCAATTCCCCTTCACATATATCTCGTGCAAAATACAGCTTCCCAGGAAACACATACCCAAGACCCTAGACACCACATGCACTCTCCAGAACGTGAGGGACCAATAACACTTGCTAGAAGTTTGTCACCAAGCGTCCAGGAATAGTACCAGACCTTATCACCTTTTGAATACATCCGTGTCTCACAATAGGGAGAAAGAAGCACAGATGCAGGACCAATAACACTTGCTAGAAGCTTGTCACCAAGCGTCCAGGAATGGTACCAGACGTTATCACTGTTTGAATACATGTGTGTCTCACAATCGGGAGAAAGAAGCACAGATGCAGAAACAGAAACAGACAGAACCAGCGAATTGACAAGATCGCCAAGTGATGGTCCCCCCGCCCCCCAGGGGGGGATTGCAAGGGGAGGAGGGATTTCAAAGGGGGGGTGGGGGGTTAGCTGCATAACAGTGTGGTGGGATGACACAGCGAACAGAAAGCTGGATCCAGATCATGCACAGGATCACAAACCTGCAGATAGTTCCCCTCCGCACCAACTTTCAGAGCACTGATGCACACAACTCTTGATTGCCCTAGTTGGTTTTTCCAACAAAAACTTTTTCCAACAAGAAATTCTTCCAAAAAAATTGTTGGAGAAATATTTTTCCAACAAAAAAATTTCTATCAAATTTGTTTGCAACAAAAATTTTTGGAAAAGTGCAGGGGCAATTACTATCAAATGACCACCACAATATACCTCCATTCAGCCCCATAAAATTACGCGTTGGCAGACTCTTGGAGGGCGCTTCTACACAGCGCCCATCATCTGGGATACTGTACTGGAACCAACCCTCCAAACCACCCACCAGGTGCAGGGGCCAAAAGCTGGAAAATAAATGCCACGCCTCAACGCATGTCATCCACGTCAATGTGGTTGGCCTTGGAAGTTGTCCCTTTTGCCACAACGTCAACTGCGGGAGCCCAACAGCAGGGTCCAAAATAGCACACACTGCAGGGCGCCCAAATGCAGAAATCATGGTGTCCCCCCTTTGGACATTTGTGCATCCGCCAGTCCTGAGTTTGGCCCCTTTTGGATAGCGGAATCATGGCCGTGCCATGGTCTGTAATGGTTTAACATGCTAGTCTGTCTGAGTTGCTTCGCAAACTGACTGACCCATGCAGTGCTGGTGTGTACAGACGCCGGATTTGCTCTCATTGAGGCAAATCCTAGTCAGCTGAATGTACCAGGTGCGATATATGGTCCAACAACTGTATGCTTACAAACCAGTATGAAGGGGTCCACTAATGGTCCACTAGATGTTTTCCTCCTTACCAACTCTGTTGCAGGCGGAATACCTTGTCCTGACACCGCCCCCCCCCCCCCACCCGTCGCCAATGAGGGTGGCTGCCTGCGCACCGTGCGCACCGCGCACACTGCGTGCTTCAAGCATCCTGGGTTGTACGCCATGAAACGGAGTGACGCGGTGACTTGTAGCGCCACATATGCATCAGGGCTCATGGATGCAGCCGCACATACATGCCTTGCGCACTGTGCACACCGTGAAGGCGGCACCCTCAATGCCTGCTCCTTTACTGTTCCATGCATGAGACTTTGGGGTGTCTGCTCAGAGCCGCGCTTTCAGGTCCAGCAGGAGCATGTACGCCGCATGTAGTGTGTATGCCAGCAGGACGGAAGGAATATTAAGGAGCATATTAAGGAGCACAGGCCTTGGGCCTGGGGGTGCTCATTTCCAGCCTGCGCTCCCCTGATGGGTTGCGTGGCGACAGAGCTAGAGGATCCAACGCTGCACCCCTTCAGGTCTGTTCAGAGGTCGCTTGGCCGTGGCCAGTCAGCCTCTGTGGCGTGTCCTGTGGATGTCCTGTGTATGAAGTGTAGCGTGTCCTGTGTCCTATGTATGCCAGCAGTCATGGCAGACAATCCACTGCAGGGCAGGTGTATAACAATACAGCCCTCCCGCTCTGCGTCATGCCCCCACCTGCATGCACCGGTCCCCTTGCACCGGAAACGGGGGAACCGTGTTGACGGGCCCCCCATCCCCCCGCCCCCTGATGAGGCGGCACTGTCGCCGTGGACGAAAACTGCACACCACCGAGGCATGGTCAAGAAGATGCCTCATCCCAATGGGCGGCAGGTAGCGACACTTCATCATCGCAATCAAGGATCAGACCCGTCGGATGCTACGGTTGCCCCATGAAGCAATGTGGCAAATCGGCAAATACGTCATACTTAGCAACGCTAAAAATGCTCGATGGGCACCACCAACACAGGTTGAGACGATGATGACCGCCCAAAACAGGACAGGTGATGCCCCTCCGCCTGCGAAGGCAGGGGTGTTGCAAAGAGGGGTGGGTTCAAGGAGGGTGGTATGGATACCTAACTGCTGACACAACAACACGCCCCTTATGCAAGGCAATGAAAGACTGGGTTATGGGAGGCATTCTGGGAGGGCAGGCCAGGAAGGGGAACCAGCAAAGATGATATGGTCAATGCAAGAGGCAGATTGTTGCAGGCACACACAACGCAAAGACATTTACTCGATGTGAAGAACGCCCCCGGAAGGCTGAAGCTGATTTGATAAAAATATAGAATTAAATTTTGTGGCTGTGGGATCGATGATGGTCGTCACCTTGTGAAACCCCTGCATCCGTTCATCTCATCAGCATCTAAACAACGGGAGTCGTTTGGACAAGATGTCGCCTGTGCACATGAGAGGGCGGAGGTTTCACTCTGGGTCTGGGGATGGCGTGCAACTGTGGAATACCACGTTGCATGGTGCAGGGTTAGGCACAGGTCAAAGCTGGTTGCTTCTTGGTCTCATTGGCCTTCCATCCAGACCGGAGTGGAGGGCAGCAATTGCAATGTGCCCGTCCAAATACCAGGCCATTGGAGACTGATCTGCTGTAGGAGGCGACGTTCTCGTGCTGCACCTACTCATGGCTTTGAGTCCGCTGTGTGCAGCCGATTACATCAGAAAGGGGAGGAGGCTTGTCTTGGTGGTTCGTCTCCTTGGTAGAGGTATCCCACTCCGTCTCCCTCTCAGTGTTCGCCCTACCTGTGGGTTCCCACACACACTCCGGCAAGGTTGCAACCAAGCCCACAGCCAAACGTGCAATGGGCCCATTCCAGTGGCCCTGGTTGAGCAAGTTGAGCTCTCATTTTGCAGTAGACCTGAGCACACACCAGAGCATACTCTTTCGCAGTCATTTTGTGCATGCTCAGCCCTCGCTCTGTGCATCTCTTGATGTGTGCCACATGTTCCGATTTGCTGCAAGAACACCTGGCGTGAAGTACAACTTCTCAAAAATATGTGCCGAATTGGACAAAATTATCTGGCTACACACAACAAAGCCACAGTCCAGTTTATGCTGCATATGTGTATGTGTTTGTGCATGTGTACATGAGAATTGTTACAGAATGTTCGTGGTGTGTTATCCTCAATCAAGTGCACCATTTTGCGGTCCTGAATCCTCAGTAGAATAACCGCTTGTGCAACACTTAGTGGAGCAAACCATTGTGATATCCTCCATAGGATACATACCTGCGGAATCCTCAGTAGATCTACCCTGTGTGGAATCCTCGGGGGCTATACCAATGGGGGAGGCAATGAGAGGGATCATAAAAGTGTGCTGGGGGAGGGTAAGGTGGACGCGGAAGCATGAAGCCTGTTTGAATCTATGTGAAACCTAGTCAGCAGCACCCAATAGGGCACCCCCTTCAACCTTTGCACAGTGCTTTGGACACCCGGGGACCTTCGAAGGTTGGGCACCTACAGTGATTGTTGGGTTTCTCTTTCAGTTCAGATGCATGCTTGGAGGACATACCAGATTTGCCTTTGGTCTGAAAAAGCGTGAAACTTTCCTCCGTTGAGCCGTTTCCTCCACGAAGACCGGGAAATACCCTGTTCAATCTTTTCGCAGGCAGAAACATGTGTACTTTGGCCGGCCCATGCTCATTGGCTGCATGCACCACTAGACCTTACACCCCAACTCCCTAGTGCCTACCAAGTTGCTTGGCTATGCATGGGGAGAGGGGGTGGGTCATGGTCACAAAATGCTGGCCGTAGGAGCACAAATTTTTTTTGCATTCCGGTGCTAGGCGTGTGCAGGAGCCCCTCTAAAGGTCCAGCAAAAGGTCCATAGCCACGACCGCGCATGGATTGGGTCCAGCCGCCATCTTGGGACCTCTAGTTTCACAGGGGTGAGGTGTGTCCTCAAGAAGGACACCACCACGGGGGGGCCGTCTCCTCGCTTTTGTACGCGACCCCCCCCCCAAGTAGAAGTGGGCCAAAGGCCCCTTTGGGGCGGGGGGGGGGGGGGGGGAGGGGGCATTGGAGGGGCAATGGGGGGGGGGCAGGCGGGAGGGTCGGGTGGGGGGGGGGGGTCCAAGTGGGGCAATTTGGGGTGGTTTGGGGGGGGGGGTTGGCACAAGGCGTTGGTGGTTAGCTCTACGGGGGGGGGGGGGGGGCTCCGCTTACCTCCCCTTGCCCTCCCTCTAACCATACCATCACCATGGACCTAACCCTAACCTTTGCAGTAACCTGGTTTGGCCATGCTAGCCATGTTGATTGGGTTGAACATCATCCACCAAATTTGATTCCTGGCTGCTTTTGCCACATCATTGCTCTCCATTTGGACCCCAATACTCACTGTAACCCTAGCCTAGGGTGAGAGCTAGGGCTAGGGTTAGGGCTAGGGTTAGGGTCACCGAGCTGGCGGAACCAGTCTTGGTTTTATAACCCTTTTTAGTGTCTAGGGTGGACCTACCAGGTCTAGTAGCACGCGCGAAATGGGTAAAAATCAGAATTCCGTCGTGGTGCTTTGGATTTAATTGAAATTTCGGTGCATGATACCTATGGGTGTGAAGTACAATCACACAAAGTTTGAGCAAAACACTCAACGGTGGCGGCCGGGAACGGGATTCGCAAGTGGCGGACCTCAGGTTCAAAAGCTGCAGTTTAGGGCCAAAAACAGCCATTTTTGGGCCAAAAAAGCCGTGGAACACATTCAAAACGGCCAAACGAAGGGAAACGGTGGGTACACTACACGTGCGGCTGGACTTCCCCATGTCAACGAGCTCTTTGCAGCCCTCTAACTCCATGATATGTCCCGGAAACGGCCCAAAAAGGTCCCCAAAAGCTCCAAATGCCGACAGCCACAAACCAAGAATAGGCCATATCTTTGGCTACATGGCTCAAAATGCGATTCCGAGGGCACCTACTCCACCCACAACCCCCCACTTTTTGTGGTTTCCTACATGCAATGTGTGCCTACATTCACTACTGTGCTATCTACAAGTGCGGTGTGCATTAGGGGCGGGGACACATGTGTGATCTAGATCATGCTGGACACATTCTAACATGTTGGGTGCACGGTGAAGAGAGGTACGCAGCCTGTTGCATATGCGTTGGTGGCGCAACCACCGTCCTTCGGGGTATGTCCGCCGTGACAAGTCCCACGGTGTCATGGACTGCCGGTGAGCTGTACGGCATCCTGAGGCATCCCTCCGGATCGTCGGGTGGGGTTGTGTCTTGTCACTTGGATGAGGCACAGCGACTCCGGCATGGCCACGCGGCGCCATACCCTCTTGGGTGATGGGCTGCGGGGCCGTTTCCCTTTCTTTGACATGCAAAGGACCGCCTGACATGCCGCATCTAGGAGGCTCCGTATTGCTAACCAATGCTCACACAGGAGCTCGTCACGAGTTGACTGGATGCGACAGTGGAAGGCGTGCTGCTTGGCGTGGAGGAAGGCGCAAGCAGCTCATTGATACATCCGAGACACCTCGTGCATGGAAGCCGCCAACGAGTCTCTAGCGCAGAGGTAGTAGTGCAACATTGCCGCCCACGTCTCAAAGCGTTGGAACGCACGTTGTGGAAAGTCAAGTTGCTGAGGGATGATACCTGCAGCCTTTGGACATCACGGTAGCCAGCTGCACGGTGGGCACATCGAGCGAAGGACCTGCACATGTAGTGTACGTGCACATGTGCCCGCAGCAGGACCTGCGACCTACTGTGGGTACTCATGGTGGACGTGGGCTAGCGGCTGAACCGATGTCTCAAACGCTTGTATGCATTCTTTGGTCTCGTCCATTTCTTGCCACATTTGCTCGGTATTGCGGCACAGTAGTAGAGCGGTCGTTACAAGCTCGCAGAGGGTTGACGGCGCATCAGTGCATGCTGGTGCGGTGGGTAAGGGGGTCCCCTGATGTGTACACAAGTATTCCACTATGACCCGCCGCCCGGATACGCATCTTCCTAGGGGATCCCCTTGTCCGTGCACCTTTCCAGGGCCAAGTGCGTTTGGTGGGGTTGTGCAATGAGACAATCGGTGTCTTTGGGGGGTGGGGAAGGGGTCCCACCAGTTGCTGACATGGTCATGCTCTGGTAGAATCTGCCCGTACTTTTGGAAAGAGCTTTGTTGAGTTCTCATCATGTATTTTCCGTGCCGCCAGTACTGCGACGCAAATGGTGTGCAGTGCCAGAATGAACGGCAGATCATGCTGCTCCACTTGCCTGTTGATGGGGGCTGGGAGGTCCGGGGCTACGCCACTGATTTTAAGGCAGGGGGGCCACGCCGTGAGGGGGGGGGCTCCGGGATTTTGGCTGCGAGTGTATGCACTTGTTGTATGTGTGCGTCCCGTGCCTGGGCCCAGGCCGTGCAATGCCATAGTATGTGCTCTTCGGTTTCAGCTGTGGCTTTGCAGTAAGGACACAGTGGCGACGTGATGAGTGATGAGTCCTCGTTGGTACGCTTGGACTGCTGTGTGTGTGTGTGTGTGACGCCCAATCATTTCAACAAACTCCATAGCGTTCGCTCACATACGTGTGTGTGTGTGTGTGTGTGTGTGTGTGTGTGTGTGTGTGTGTGTGTGTGTGTGTGTGTGTGTGTGATCTGTACTTTTAGAGGTGGATCCTTGTGCAGCGTTGGGCTGGACGCCCCATTTGGCTCAGGTCTGCTGAGGCCTCTTTGTGACGTTGTTTCCCTCCCTTCTGCGGAATCAGAACCTCTGTATTTTACTGGCTAAGTATCCAGAGTGTTTGCTCTCCCGTGCCTCGTCACGAAAAGCGGGCGGGCGACATCCTCGGCCACGGTCTCCTCCAGCCCCCGTGGAACTGGGGCAGGTGGGGACGGAGGGGGGGGTGTTTTCGGCCTCCTGCGCTTGGGGGCTGGAGGGGTGGGGGGTTGGTGTGGGGACCTCAGCAGACCCGTTGAGATACGTGCAGGCTCTTGCAGGCGTGGTCGTTTGTTGGGCAGTTGTGCATGTGCAGCAAGTGGGCGTTTCCGGCGCGCAGGCACTGGGGTGCACACTTTATGGTGTCCCCGCTGACAGCAGTGGCGCACTCCCCTTTGCTTGAGTGTGCACCTCGGGCACGGTGGCAGGCCATGCAGTGGGCACAGTTGCAGTTGCGGTCTGCGTGCTATGTGGTCATCAGCGTGATGTCCCAGCGCACAGCACGCTTCAGCTGTGCGCCGAAATCTCTTGCAGGTCGTGCATGCGTCAGCCGAGTGTTGGGCACACTTTGACGGATCAGCCGGCGGCGCCGGTGGTGGCCCCCTGTGTGTGTTTGCGCGCCTGCGTGTCCCGGTGTAGGGGCGCTGTGGGAGCTTCCCATCCCCTATCACAGGGAAGAAATCAGCTGCAAAGGAGGAGCAGCCCCCCCCCCCCTTTGGCAAAAGTGGTCTGCTCCGAGGGCGGGGCCAGCCCCAACTGCAGATTCCCCTAGAGTGCCCGCTGTAGCCGATGCTCCTCCACTTCCTGCGCTGTTCTGCGTGGCCTGTGTGTGTGCGGGCGCAGTTTGTGTATCCTGTTGAGACCAACCTTGGTGGCCCATGTGCGCTCACAGTATGCCGCTAACTGCTGAACGTGCATGTTCATGGCACTGCGGCAAGTGAAATAAGGGCGGCAGTTCAGTGCCAGAATGAACGGCAGATCATGCTGCTCCACTTGCCTGTTGATGGGGGCTGGGAGGTCCGGGGCTACGCCACTGATTTTAAGGCAGGGGGGCCACGCCGTGAGGGGGGGGGCTCCGGGATTTTGGCTGCGAGTGTATGCACTTGTTGTATGTGTGCGTCCCGTGCCTGGGCCCAGGCCGTGCAATGCCATAGTATGTGCTCTTCGGTTTCAGCTGTGGCTTTGCAGTAAGGACACAGTGGCGACGTGATGAGTGATGAGTCCTCGTTGGTACGCTTGGACTGCTGTGTGTGTGTGTGTGTGACGCCCAATCATTTCAACAAACTCCATAGCGTTCGCTCACATACGTGTGTGTGTGTGTGTGTGTGTGTGTGTGTGTGTGTGTGTGTGTGTGTGTGTGTGTGTGTGTGTGTGTGTGTGTGTGTGTGTGTGTGTGTGCCAAGGTATCAATTCCATTCTTTCTCAAACTGCGAGGTTCAACGGGCCTATGTTCCTACCACTACTGCAAACCATGAGTTGGGTGCAAACCGTGGCATGCCAGGGGCCGCACCTCCACTAAACGGGCAGACTCGCCCCGGCGCCCTCTGTCTTGGGGCCCTGCCTAAGGCCAAGGGCAGAGGATGGCAATGGATGGTGTGCCGCATGATTCACTTGCATGCGTGCAGTAAGCCGCCCACTAGAACATAATCACTGCATGTGGCGCCAAACATGTTCAAATCCTTAAATATTAATGACATACACTTTTGGAAGAAGCCTGATCTTTTTCTTCACAGACTCTATTCCAGAAGACCAGGCATCCGCGTCAAGAGCCACCGAACACCGATCACCAGGTGAGGCATCCCGGGCTGGCAAACATTGGGGAAAAGGGGAGGGGGAGAACAGGGATGTTGAAGACTGGGGCATAATGGAGAGCTGCTGAAAAGATCATGTGTGAACAGGTTCAAGGGCAGGGGAGCAGCATGCCCCCACCCCTTTGTCTAACATGCGAGCTGTGGCCCAGACCAAGTGCAGCTTCTGCGCAACGCACAGAAATATCAATAGCTCTTGAATGGGACATCGGAGCTCATCCTGATCACATTTGCCATGGGTGGCTGCCACCTTCGACATGGTCAGAAGAGGCTTGACTTGACGAGTGAATAAAGGAAGGAGATTTTCCTTTCTTTATTGTTTCATGGAGGCCTCTGGCTTGATCCCTGTTTTTTTTGGGGGGGGTGGATTCTGCTGATCACTGGAGCGCACCCCCATTTTTGAGAATAAATGAGACGTCTCGTTCAAGGACACGTTAGGCCTCATCGCTGTGCCACGTGCCACTATGTATTACCCACCTGCCTTGCATCTGGAACTCAGTATGAACCACCTGCATCAAGTGCAGCTGCGTGTGTGTGTTTGAGGGGTCGGGGAGCGGTGATGGAGACGTGGTCGCCGGTACACCTAGTATGACCGGGGAACCGAACCACAGCAACACCGTCCTGCATTTGCTCCAGCTGGGGTGATTAGTGGGATCCAAGGATCCACCGGATGTGAGAGGGTTGCAGAAAAGGGGGCGGGGGGCTAAGCCTTCCCATTTTCTAGGCAAATCTGTGGGAATGTGAAGGAGTCTGAAATAGTGTATGAAATAGTGTATGGTTATCACCCCCAAATCTTCGAGTTGGTGGGTGGGTGGCAGCGGAGCTGGTGCGGTCTGCCCACTCCCCACCTGTGAGACGACAGCCAATTCACACACACGCGCGCGCACACACACAGACACTATGCAAAAAGCTCCCAACGCAAAACCCCTGAAGGCAAACAGGGCACTGGGCAGCCCAGCTTCTGGTCAGGCCATCAAAACAATGTGGACATTGTCATGAAGGCTAGGCGCCTTTCTGCAGTACAGGCACATGAGGGATGTACCTCCCCCCCCTTGTGTAAGCTACGCCAAAGTCCCAAATTAATACGGTCCCTACGCCTACTGTAGCTTGGACACGGGCGTAGCTTGCGCGCGACACATACAACTACCGACACCGGGCGCCCAGGTTCAAAAAGAGAGGATTGCATGGTGAGCTGGTGCAAGCAAGGGGAATATAATGCACAAGGATACCAAAAATCAGAGCTATGTGGGTTTAAGTGGGCAAACAGTCACAGCAAATGTGTCCATGACTCGATGTGACTCGCAAATTCGTCACGAAACCCATGTCTTATGTGGCTGCACTATGTTTGGTACCGAATTAAAATTAGGTCCCAAATTAATATGGTCCCTACGCCTACTGTAGCTTGGACAACGGCGTAGCTTATCTGCAGAGCGGTGGAAAGTCCAGCATTACGTCCCCACCGACAGACGTATGCCCTCATCAAGTATCACGCGGCGGAGCCGCGACACACATTGTCCCATCTGTCCAGCGAGGCGCCACAGCTCCTCCTCAGATACGGCGCCGGAGGCGCCGCCACAGTTCGTCAGGATAGGCCAGGTCTCCCTCCCTACCCTCAGCAGGAACTGGGTTGAGCTGGCTTGTACCTCCAAAAATACAAACCCCCCCCATGTCGTCCACTACGATGAACCCCCAGCGGCCTGCCCGCCGGGATTCGAACCCACGACCGATGACGTGGGAGACAAGCGTGTTTCCGATATGCTATTGTCCGATGTACTGTGAACCGGCCGCTCCAACCACCAGGCCTTTCCACCCCCCGCTGGCCTCAGCCGTTGCTGCTGCGGTTTGCACTTAGTGCAGACCTTCAAGGCTCAAATCGGCCACGTCGGCCGATCTCCGGTTGCGTGTCCGCCGCCTTCGCCACCAACGGTGACTAGGGAGCCACGCGTGTTTCTGGTATGCTCCTCCCCCATGTCCTCTCTCGTCCTCCCCTCACTCACGCCCGTTCTGCCTTCCTACCCCTCTTCCTGGGGTTGTCACTCACATCTGTGCTGTAATCCTCACTGTCCGCCCACCCCTGTGACCCCGAGCTCGTAGACGTCCCTGACGAATCCCTTTCACCAAACAGGCTCCCTGTGGTAAACGAGTGGCCGCTGTCACTGGCTTCCCCCTCCCCTGAGGACATCTCCTCGAGTCCCAACTCCTCCCACTGCTGCTCCAGGCAGCGCCGTTTCGGGGGGGACTCTTCATTGTAGGGATGCAGCAGCCTCCCCTGTTCCGCAAGCTGATCTGCCTGTTCATTCCCCTCTACCCCTAGGTGGGACGGCACCCACCGCACCTGGAGCCGGTCCCCTGCGAGCTCCCGCTCTGCCAGTACCGCAATCCACAGGTCCTTATGCTCCACGTCCTTTCCTGACACCCTCCACTGGTGGCGCTGCCACTTGCTGGACCACTGTGTGATCCCCTTGTACACATACTCTGAGTCCAGCACCACTACCATGCGCTCTCCCCACCGCCGACCCCATACCGCACAAAGAACCCCCCTGAGTTCTGCCCTGCTCACACTTTGTTTCTCCCCCAGAGGGACGAATTCTGAGGGAGGAATTCAACGGCGTAGCTTATACAAAGGGGGGGGGGGGTAGGAAGGCAATTCCTGACCCCCCGTCAGCATCCCGGAGTCGGGTACAGCCCCTGCCAGCTCTGCCGGGCCAGGAGCCTGCGCAGCAAACAGACAAATGTGTGCCCCTAACTCCCTGTGGACTGGAAGGGATAGGTACAAGCACCCCTAACCCCAGGTTGTACCCGCACTGCGTAAAGGAGCGAACATTACGGATCAGTCTCGGCGCATACTCGTTTCATCTGGCGACCACCCGTAACCGGGGGGTTACACACACGCGTGCGCACACACACACACACACACACACAGACAATGGGAACTGCAACAAGCTACAACAAAGCAGCAAGACTGACACTCAGCACGCGCGCCGTGCATGTGTTACTTTGGTGTGGTGTGGTGGAGAGTTTATTTGCTGGATAGGGCTCGGCGCACTGCCCAGGGATGTAGTAGAACGGCTGACAGCTATAGGAGGAGTGGGGATACCCCCCTCTGGACCCAGATTTCATAGTGGGAAAAAAGTGAAATTTACAAAATGACAAATTGATTTAGGCCATTTTTGGTTCACAAACTTTGGGTTCCGGACCCTCCCCACCTCCCTCCTCTCTTCTCATGCATCTTTGGACTGCCGTCTGCAGACATCTTCCACCCGCTCTTCTTCTTCTTCATGCAGAACGAAAGACGTCTGGGGCTGCCCTGCAGCTCCTGAGGAGTTTTCTGCCCACGTTGCTGCTTCCCGTCGGTTGTATCGTCAAACAAGACAGGGCATGTGCAACGCCAGTATGCACCTTTCTGTAGAGAGAAGGCGCACGGCAGTTTTGCAGTTTGGGAAAGCTGTCTTCAGCAGGCGTGGCCTGAGAAATGCGAAGTGGTACTGCGCTGCCCCTCTCCAACAAACACACACACACACACACACACGCACGCACACAAGAGACGCAATTCACTCAATCCGGAAGTCGTGTGCCTCATCTGTCATACCAACTGGCGCCTCAACCAGAGGCCACCGGTTCGAGCCCCAGGTGGGGCATCAGCAGGAAAGGACCATCCTAAGCGCTAGGGGAGCTGCGGAAAAACGGACTGGGTCACGCTGGAGTCCGGAGATTGCCTCGCGACACCTCACACCACTCACTCCCTATCAGAGGGCCAAATGACTCCAGAAGGGCCAGACGTTCTACGAATCTGCCAACGACAGCGAGGCGATGATCTGCCCGATCATGGCTGAGCTGCGAGGCGCCGGAGACCCCGTTGGCTGCTTCCCACGTGCTTTCTTGGGCTGCGCTGCGGCCCGCGCGTCCCGGAGGGGTTGGCGGTGCACAGCGGGGGTGGCGTGGGTGTTACCAGCCGCGTTCTCCTCTGTTGCCAGAAGCGACCCGGAGCTGTCCTCCGTTGAGGTCTCCCCGGCATGGCAGGTGTCGCTTGAACTTGTGAGGCCGGCAATCGAGGCGTCATCGTCCGGCTCCGGCTCCGGCTCGGGCGGAAACAACACAATCTGTGGGACCATGGACCCGTCCCCTGCGACAACAGGCTCCAGCAGCGGCACCTCGGCCGCGCAGTGCTGGCCTTTGAGCGTGGCTTGGCGCCCCCATTCCGAGGACACGTGGACGTCTGGAACTGTGAGAAACTGCGCATCGCTGTTGGTCGCGGAGGCCGGGCGCGCGGGCGACGGGCTCCTGTGGCCGGGCGTCCGTGGGGACGATTCTCGGCTCCGGCTCGAGCTCGGGCTCCGGCCTCGGGTGCGGGGGGACACGTCTTGGCTCCGCTTGCGGGTCATGGCAGGCTCGACAGGGCAGGCGTCCCAGAGGGACACCCACATCGTGAACGCCTCCAGCGACAGCCGCCCTTCGCTGTCGATGGCGTAATGGGGCAGCTCCCCGCGGTGGCTGTCCCAGAGTCCTGACAGCCCGTCCCTCTGCAGACCCTCTTCGATCTCCGTGGGGCTGAGAAGTCCGGTGCCGTCCCGGTCATACTGCGAATAGATGCCTTCAATCTGCTCCAAAGTCAAATGGGACCGGCTCAAGGGATCGTCGTAGGACTCGTACCGCTGTGTGGAGCACGATGCCAGGCAATGAGGCTCTCCGTGACGCGCGTCGCAGCACAAAAGCCCCAACTGTTCACCGAGGAACCTGTCCTCCACACAAAACCCCCCCCCCCACAGTGTCCAACCTTTCACAGTTCACTGTATGCAGCTGAGGCCCACTGAGGCGGAAATGCAAAGTGGGTGAGTATTACTAAAGGGCACATGGTACAGGGCAGAGTCCCACAGAGACCGCATCTTGGTGCCGGGCGCTGGTGGCAATAGTAGTCATGCTTAATGTGGGTGCCTCCCTGCTGCATAGTGGCAGGGGGCACACTCGCACATCATGCACACCCATTGTTTGACAAGTCCAACTGATCACGAAATAGGCAACCTCGACCAGAATGCGCGACATCATTCAAGCCTTACATACGCCAGTAGCATACCAGTATTACAAACACTGGTGGTATACCAGTATCACCTATGCTGGTGGTATATCAGTATTCTATACACTGGTGGTATACCATTGCGGCACTGCATAGACAGGTGGCACACCAGTATTGCATACACTCTCTCAGGGACCCAAGTGCCAAGGAGCATTTTTCAGGGTCGGTGACATTGTTGCCTTGTTGATATCCACTGAGTGACTTGCGGGGGAGGTGGGGGCAGGCACGCGGAGTATATTTGAAAAGTCCTTGAAAACGGCTTTTTGGAACACCTGGGTCGGCATGCTGAACTGACGGGATGGTGGAGAATTCTGTCCTTGTGGGCGAAACATCATTGGCTTGCTGCCCATCATTTGCCAACAGCTGTAATGTCACTGAGTGGGGTTCTGTTTTACTCCAAAACGTGGTGGGCTGGGTTTGTTGAGGATTCCTTTCACCCCAAGTTGAAGGTCAAGGATCTCAAAAATGAAGGTTTTATTCAACTGGCCTTTCGGTTGCTTCTAGGGGCAGTTTGGTGGGAGTTACTTCGGCATGAGCAAGTTTGCTGCGAATGGGGATGTGTACATGGGGCTGGAGTGGGTTGCTGAGCCCTATCTCCTGCATTTGTGGAACAAATCAACCCTGATTTGACTTTGGGTGAAACGATGTTGGGGCTATGGTCCTGGCAAGGTTTGACTGTGATACTATTGCTGCCAGCAGCCTGCAGAAAACAAGCAGGAAAATCCCAACCTGCCCTATTGCACAGCCTCAACACTGTCTCAACCAGCTCTTAAAAAGGTTTTTTTGGTTTCTTCATGTTGAAGAAGAGGGGGCAAAAAAACTTCCGCATTAGAGGACAATGTTTTTGCATATTCAAAGGAAATGTGCAAAACATTCCAAACAGTGCCCGTTTGCTCCGTGTTGGCGCAAACTGAATATCTCCAGGGGTACCCTTGGGGCAGACCATCCCAATACCCAGGGGGGGGGGGATTCTGTAAAGGGTTTTTTCCACAGGGGAAAATTCCGCATGGGGAATATTCCACACCTCCCAAATCTTGAGTGCATTGGAAGCAAAGGGGAACCTGGGATTGCGAAATTTTGGCAGACAACGAGTGGCGGCAAGACATCGCATTTCAGTGGCAGAGAATTTGCAGAGCATACCCACAAGCTTGCGCCTTGCTGCTGATGAGACACCAGCACACATTAGCCCCCTTATTTAGCATGATGATGCCAAGAAAAAAACCCAAACGGGTCCTACGGTGGCTTACACAGGCACAATTCCACATGGAAAAAATTCCGCACCTCCCCTCGAAAAATGAGGGGGAAACTCTGCATCAAGCCGGAAAATTCCCCCCGCGGAATCCCCCCCCCCCCCGGTAATACGTACACTGGCAAAAAAGCCGGTATTACATATGCTGGGCATACCAGCATTACAAATGCGAGTGGTATACCATTCCGGTATTCCTGCACTGGTGGTGGCTTATGTCAACTCTCTCCCCCCCCCCCCCGCCCCCCCCCCCTTAAGGGGCCCAGAACCTATACCGGTATCAGTGCCTTTGGCGCCTCACCCGGTGTAAACGCCGTTTGCGGCCGGTTTTTAGCGACCGAATATTGGCACTTTGCGTCTACAACATGCAGATAGCGTCTACAATTAGCAGACAGTCCCAAAGGATGCCTGGGTAAACGGAGTGGCATTCGATGTAAAATGTGCACATTTTGGCATATTGCATGTATACAAGTGGTATACTATGTCAGTTGTACATACATTGGTGGTATGCTCATGTTCCATACACTAGGGTATCCTAGTACTACATAACCTAGTAGTATACCATTTCAGTGTTTCACATAGTAGTGGTATACCTGTGTTGCATACACCGGTGATACATCACGTACACCAGTGGTATACCACTTTACTTACACTAGCGGTACACCAGTTTGGCATACACAGTTAATCACCAATTTTTCTGTAACCTGGCTACATCTTATTTCATTTATTTGACCTGCATACCAAAGGAAAAAGGAAAATACCTTTTTGGGTTGTACCCACTGAAGATGCCCTGGAGCCATTTATGGATATGTGACTAGAAGGTGCCATGAAATTTATGCACACCACCATATTTGCACCACAGGAAAGGTAATCGACTGAAGACGAAATGGATGTGGAAACTATGCTACAAAGGGCACACACACTACAAGTAGTTGCAGAATGCACGCTTGTAGATGACATGACACTTGCTGAACCCCAGCTTTGGCCACTATGCATGGAATTGGTGTTACGCCTGCACATGGGTACAACCAAAAGCACTCAGGTTACGCTTCTTTTGGTATTTGGGTTGACGTTCAAAAAAGGTGTGCTTGGCTTACAGCAAAGGAAACAATTGCTCGGGTTACATCAGAACAAAAAAGGAAAAACGGTACGAGAGTGCAAAAAAAAAAAGGTACTCAGGTTACACTATTTTTCTTCAAAGGGTTGACCTCCAAGAAAACCACCCGGATGACAATCCTTTTGTGTGGCACAAGATGTATGGCGAGGCCACACTCTTTTTGGGGTGTGACCCCGATACAGCAGGGTGTTCGTAGCCCCCCCCCCCCCCGTGTCCAACGAATAATTATGTCCCAAAAAAGTACAGTCCGAACGGGTAGTGTTCGTTGGACACAGTGTTCGGTGCGCGCGACAATGTTGTGAACCGGCAGTAACACATCCCTAGGCACGAGATACCCAGCCCATTCAAAGCACACTGAGAGGGGCGGATGGGTTTTCATAGTCGCGCCAATTTCGGCTGTACTTCAGCCATACAAAGTCATCTCTATCATCGGAAGGCCCAAGAATTGTGGCTGGTACAAGCTCGCCAGTGTGGTACCGCTTGTACAGCACCTCACAGCCAGGTGCCAGTAGAGAATCGGTCATGGTGGGCAATAGAGGTCCTATAGTTGAGGGATACAACTCCCTCACACCCCGCTTTGCAGTTTTGCACACCACTTCTGCAACATACAGCACAACAGCCCCTCATTTCTGCGCACCTTTAGCCTGAAACCTCGGTTCTGAAGTCCGGTACCTAATTTAGTACCGAATTAATTAGGTTCCAAAAAAATACGGTCCGAACAGGAAGTGTTCGTTGGACACAGTGTTTGTTGGACACGGGGGGCGGGGGGTACCTACAAGCAACACACTTTTTTTTTTAGAGTGAGTCCACAATTGGGCATGGAATGTGTAGCCACAACCTATACTCTTTTTGGGGTGTGGACACAGCAGGGGACAGTTCAGCCACATGCCACCTCTCTGCTCTGGAGTCCACGATAAAGCAGGGGTTATACTCCTGTCCGCTTTTGCTTTGGAGAACCGGGACAGAAGGTGTTGTGTAGCTGTTTGACGCCCCGTTTGAAACCATGTTGCCCGTTGTGCCTTTGTATGCTGATGAAGCTATTGCACTACCTTTTACAGCAAGTGTAGTGACAAATACACTCGAAGAGGACCCCTCCCTGCTGGGGATAGGACAGCAGCTTCAAGTTTCACTTTTACACGCACTTGGGGGTACAGCAAAAAAACCAGGGCTCCAGTTACACCAGGCACTGCTTCCCCACACAAACCCGTCCATGATGTCCAACCTTGCAGCTGCGGACACAAACTGCTCCGCACTAATGGCAAATCTGGCAAGCTTCCCTCACTCGCTTGGGTACAGACACACACCTCCACAAACGTCTCGATGACATTGACTCCAATCTGTGGATATACTTCCTTCAAGAGTTCTGGGAACGACATGCCCTGATCCCAGACACTGCGGTCTGCATGTGTCAGGGTGGCGATCAGCTTCCGCTCCCTCTTTGTGTCTCGCTTCACCGTCGGGCTTACTGTGCACTTGTGCACGTTTGCGGCTTTGTCCACAATGAAAATGGAGGTGCGCTTTAGCGGAATGCCGGAGGCTGCACACCAGTCCACCAGCTCTTCCGGCTGCAGGCAGCCCGTCTTCGAGCTGTTGATCTCCTCAAACAAGTCCTTCAGGTGTTTGTACTCGTGTCGAGGGAGCGTAGTTGCATGATGGTTCATCTCCGCCTGGGCCCTGAGCGGTTCGTGGTAAGCATTCGGGACAGTGGTGGTGAAGCGGACACAGTCCAGGCTGGGGTTGCGGCACAGCAGCTGGTATAAGCGCTGGACAGCACAGGAAGCCATGCGAGGATTGTACGCGATGTCCAATGAATGCAAGTTCTTATGGAAGGTAAGGAGTTGAAACATGCTGCTGAGGCACTGGGAATCGAAATTGTTCTCCTTCAGCTGCACCTCCTGCGCACGCGGGGCAGGGGCGGGGGCATGGGCTGGGAGGGGTATGGGAATGGGCCGTCCGCTTAGTCGACGATTTGTCAGCTTAGGTGGACACAAGGGGCTCTCTTGACCCTCTCTTGACAAGTCCCGGAGCTTTTGAGACTCCTCGCACTGCACCTGACCTACGCACCGCGGAACAAACTGTGGAGCCAGCTTTATAGAACCAGGAAAAACAAGAGTCAACGCTGTCCCCCATCACGGTGCAATACCAAAGCATGAATGACAAATGAGACCCTAAACAAGCCACAGACAACTCTGATGCTTTGCAGAAGTTCAGCCGCTTGCCTGCCCCATTCTTCATGTATGAAAACTCAGGGGCCAGCGAAAATACACAGCACGGCGCACCATGTCCACACACACAAGGATACACAACTTTGGATGCCAGAGACAGGGGGGAGTTGGCAGCAAGCAATATATAGTTGATCTCTGTCTTGGCTACCTTGCCATTCCCAACTGGGTGCAGGTTCGTTGGCTCACCAGCAGGGTATGGTACGAACAGAAAAGACCAGCAGCTCCTTGGGCGTAAACACTTCGATACAGCTCTGCCAGATCCCAGCTGGATAGTTTCATTGAAATCCCCCCAACAAGGATGACATCCATATCACCACGCTTCACTGCTGCCACCCGCTTCTGAATAGCTTCCAACACAGCAGAGGGCTGCCAAGGTCGGCGATAAACATTCACCGCCACAATCCGATGTCCTGAGTCCCTCAACACGACAAGAACCTGCAGGTCATCTATACACTCCAATTGTATCTTCTGCTGGGACGGGACGGGGAGCGGGGGTTTACCACCGGAAGAAGCGCCACAGCAACTAGAATGGCTAGGCCGGCTCCAAGCTCTGCCACGTGGTCATAGAACAACCTGTAGGGGTACGAGTCAAATTCACTCACATCTAGGCCTTCCCATAACTCCTAAGGAAGAGCACATCAGCTCCCAAGTCAAGGCAATGGACATGATGTCATGCACTTTGGAGGCAGTTGGATCCCATTAGGCTGGTGTGGAAACCTTTTGAGATCATATTTTCATGACCCTTGCATATGGCAGTTTGTACAGTTTGCAGTTTCAACATTTGTCACTGTTTTTGGATGCATTTTCTGGCTGGTGCTGGTGAACTTGGAGTATTGCTCTCTGCTAGGGGACAAGTGTGCAGGGTCCAGTTTTCGAAGTGGAAGCACATGCTTCGTGATAGGACGTGCCGTGTGGGGTTGGGCCTTGACTTGCAGTCAGTCAAGTCCACGTCTGTAGATGCGGTAACCTAAAATAAACCTAAAATAAAAAAGAAAGGGTTTCAAGTCGTGACATCCGTCAGCCCGGACGGCAAATATTTTCCCTCCCGGCCTGCGGATTTCATTGAGGAGGCACGCTCGCAGGCCCAAGAAACCTATTGTCTGCAGTCACTCCACTGCGACGTGCACCGCATAAGGGAGGCAGCGGACAGAGTTTGTGCCAGGCACTCGGTCCGGGACTCCCTGAGTGTTCATGACTTCTTTCTGAATTTCTTCAGTGGTCAAAGGTGAAGGCCGGCGGTAAGAATAATAGGGGATTCATCCCCGGTGCCCTGTGTCACATTGGAGGAGTGGTTCTGGGTGCTCTAGAAGTCAAGCTCGGAGGCTACGGCCCTAGATGAGATGTGTGAGAGCCTGCTACAGGCCTTGAGCTCTTGTAGCCACCAAGCTCTGGTGTGTTGGCTCAAGAAGCTGCGTAAGGGTCATTTCTCTTACTTTCTGCAAATTGCTATCCATATCTACCTGCTCAGAAAAGTCCCCACATGGCTTCTTCGAAACAGCATGCCCATAGTGATCAGTCTTGTTCTCCGTCGAAGAGAGTCTACCCTGGTTTTTACCAAACTCCTCTCTCATGTTGAGGTGTGTGGCTTTACGCCACCGTGGGCGTATGCATATAGGAAGCAATTCACGCCGCATGTGCTAGGCATTTTTCTCCGTTATTTTATTGCCTTCTAGGCCATCAAAAGTCCGGATGGGATCTGGGTTACCGATTGGGATGAATCCAACGCCTTTTGCAATGTGATTCGGCAAGCCCTGGCTGGCCTCCTCCTTTCCAATCCAGCACTTGAGCACATTGGCCGGTGGGTGGACTGTTTTTTTCCTCCACGCTAGTCACTCTTCAGACCCCTTTTGGCCTCTCCCCTCCTTAGTACTTGTTGCAGGGAGGCATACAGGGTGATTCCATGAGGCTTGGGGGATACTTCATCCCCAGGGTTCTGCGCTCTTGGGCCCTGCGTGACGAGATTTCTGCCCCCCCCCCCCCCTCCCGTGTATTGAAGGGGAGACGGTGTTTGAGGTCATTTTTTCGGACGATGGGCGCCAAATGTCCTTGTTGTCGGAGGAGATGACTGGTAATATGGACCTATGACGTATGAGCTGGCCGTGCTGTCCGGCGGTTTGGTGAATATCAGCAAACCGGCCTTGTACACGATCAAGTTGCACGATGGTGTTCTGATTTACTTGACCGGCGATTTGACTTGTTGCTTGGGTACAGCTCCCTTGTCCCTGTCGGGGCTGAAGACAGTAGGTATTCCTTGTGTCATGGGGGAGCCCCCGACTGCGATTCTGACCGCATTCCATGACAGCTTGTGTTGGGTGCTGGCTAAGATTCGGAGGGAGCGCCCCTCATACATCTTGGCCTTGCGGGTGACCCTAGCGTATGCCGTCTCCTCCATCGATTACCGCTTATCGCTGGTGCCCTTGACCCCAGTACAGCTGCATTCCTTGCAGGTTCAGGTCAAGCAAGCAGCCAGATCCGCACTGTCTGTCTGCTCGTGGTTTCCCTCACGCTGGCTGTTGTGTCCGTTGCGGCATGGGGGATTGGGTTTCCCTAACCTTTTCTTGCGGCTGCGCGTGCAACGTGTACTGCACATGGTGTTGGCGGCACAGTCCCGCATTGTATATACATTGTCTCTGGTCACGGGTCTGCTTTTTGACCCTGTGTGGCACGAACTCCCTAGTTCTAAACCCCTCTGCTTTCGTGCAGACTGCGATGGGCTGTCTCTCGCCCTATGTGTGGACCCTTGTTAGGAGCTACCGGAGTCTGAGGTGCAGTCCTGCTGGCTGCGGTTTGTGCTCCAGCCACCTTTCACGATGGTTTCCGATGGAGCCTCGCCAACATGCTCTGGGTTTTGCTGCAGTACTTGTTGATGCTGCGGGGATCGCCGCGTATTTTTGGTGCCATGCACGTGTGTGGGACTCATCCTCTTGGTTGGCTGAATGGCTGGGCAAACTATTGGCGGGTGAGCAGGCAGTGGAGGCTGGTGCATTGCAGTGCCTGCTGCTAGGCGACAATTTGTCTGCAGCTGTCAACGAAGGGCCGACTCGCTCATCCTCCTCCGATTTTGTTGATTGCATCATGCGTGCCGTGGCAGGGAGGCTGGCGTTGCGTCATGTTACTAAGGGGTATGTGCCGTCTCAGCATGTGTCCGGCTGGACAGGCTTCGTGTCAGCAGCTCAAGCACTAGCCCATGACTTGGCTTCGGTTCTAGCTGATCTGGTGGTCCCTCCCTCCATCCCTTTTCTGCATGCACTACTGCCACAGGCATTGCTGCTGCGTGAGGGGATGTTGTGTGTGTCCCCAAGGGAAGTTTTACAACAGCTTTATGACAACCAGATGGTACCTATGGTACCGCAGCCCATGCCGGGCTTATCTCAGTCTAGCCTGCTGCGGTCTGCGCTCAGCGTGAAGCGTGTTACCCACCTACTAGTCTGTGGCTTGGCTCCTGGCTCCTGGGTTGGGCTCACCCGAGGCCATACCGTGGAGTCTGGCTGTCTTCATGGGTTTATTTATTCCCTACTATGTGCCCGGGGCACCCTTCCTGTCTTACATGTCCCTTTGACTGACTGAACCCATAGGCCCAGGAGTGGGTGTCAGGTGTGCAGGCGACCAGAAGGACCACTGCCTGATGATGAGATTGCAGTTGTGCTATCACCACAATGGGTGGGGAGCTCGATGGACACGGCTGTGCGGCTAGATGGGCTATGGGTAGTCCAGTACAACAATCGAGTGCGGAGAGAAGACTACCCTGAACTCATGAACCAGTTGGCTCGTTGTTCAACCCGGTTCCGCTTGCGCGCTCCTACTCTGTGGTGAACGTGTTGCAGCATCCTCTATTTGCCTTGACCAGCTGAAGCCTCCTCTTGGTCACCCTTCTGGGCGTCTAGGTTCCATCTGAGCCTAAAGCGATTCTCCGTGTTCTGTGTGTGTGTGTGTGTGTGTGTGTTTGGCCAGACGTCTTGCTGTCGGACGCATTTCGCGGGCTGACGGACGGTAGTAGCTGGCAATACCTGATGTGACCTAACCTGACCTACATCCAACGGTTGAAACTGTTGGGTTGCCTTTTTTTTTTCCAGGGTGGTTTGAAACGGGCTGTAAGAGCCAAAAATTCTTCCAAGTGGGGAGCCCCCAGTCTTACTGCAGTGCACCACCTTCCTGAACCTCTTGTTACCAATGATTATCATGACCATGGTGTGCAGCGTAGCCTAAAGGGAGGCCACCAGTTGGGGTCCCTTGCCTACTTTGTGGCCCGTGCCGTCTGTCTTGGGGTGCACTATGCGCACGCATAGCGCCGTAAACGTGGGGTGCGCAAGTGCAAAAGTGCCGTAAACACCACGGGGATTTGCATTAAGTGTAGGGGTCACCAAAAGGGGGATGGTAGGCGGTTTGGCCCACTTCTAACGTAAGTGTTTACAACGCCACCGCCGTAAACGTTTACGGCGCTGGCGCCATAAATTGGGAGGGGTATTGGAGGGGAAGCAGTCAAGTAGCAGGGAGATTCGAACCCCCAAGAGGAATAGAGACTACACCCCTCCTTGGAGTCTTGTCTGATGGAGAAGGGCAGAGATGGACAAATCGGGGGGGCCCTCCCATGCCTTTGCCATGCCCTTGTCACGTACCGTGCTCCCCTCCAGTGCTACGTGCTATGTGGCTCACACTCATGCCGATGCTCGTTGAGTATCATCTGTGCCCTCTTCACGGCCCGACTCAGGCCGTCCAGTGAGACGAAAGTCACGGTTTGATGCCTTGCCCTCCTTTGATACAAGGGTGTGGTGCACCCCTCGACCGTGGAAAAGGAAACCTGAACCTGCCTCTGATTGGGGGTCTCGGACAGGGGTAGTGGCAGTCGCAGATGGTTTGCAATGGCACTTCTGGCTGTCGCACTTGTGTGTGTGTGCCAACGCAAAAATTCCAATCATGCTCGCGAGGTTCAACAATCCAACATTCCTGACGCTGCTGCAAACCAAGAGTTCAATGTTCTGCCCTGCACGGGGGCTGCTCTGAAGGGCTTCATATGTACACGCGCTGCTAACACACCACGGCTCCTGGCCCTGCAACCCACACCACGGTGCACCAAGACACACATTGCATGCGCGCATGCCCGTGTGTGTGTGTGCATGTGTGTGACGCCCTAGGTCATTTTCACACAACAAATAGCTTTTACTATTAATGCATCGCCTCTCTACAGCTTCGTTCGCACTGCAGCAATATGTGTGTCTGTCTGTGTGTGTGTGCGTGCGACGCTCAATATTTGAAACCAATCATAGCGTTCGCTATCACACAGCTCATCTACAGCTCTGTTCTCACTGCAGCAATGTTCCACTTCTTCCGTCCCATGCGGCCTTTCCTCCCTGTCAGCAAGACAGCAAGTGTGTGGGTGTGTGGGTGTGTGTGTGACGCCCTAGTGTTTCAACCAAATCAAAAGCGTTCGCCATAAACATCACCACTTTACAGCTTTGTCCGCACTGCAGCAATGGTTGGACAATCCACTCTGCGTGGCCTTTCCTCCCTCTTGGCATGACACCAAGACTATGTACACTTCTCCATGTGCCTCCCGCAACCTGAAGCTCCACATGCCCATGCGCCGACCCCTGTGCAAGGGCCCCTGATGGAGCACACACGCGCGCGTGCCCACACAGAACACACCTCCAAATTGCGACTCAAGTTCAGAATATCAATCAATGGCTTTAAATTCGACAGCCCCAAGCGGTTCAAATGCAAGACCCTCAACCCTCCGGTGCCCTGCAGAGCCGCTGCCACCTTCGGGTTGCACCCCACGTCAAGCCGGTGGCACTCCAGCTCGTAGATGTGCGGCAGTGGCGTCTGCGTGGCGTCCCACTCCACACAGCGCGCCCGGGACTCCACCAGCCACTCTTGCAGAGAGCAATGAAGGGAGACTTTGGTGCATTCAGTAGGCGCCCGGGAGCTCGATAGGGCAAATGTACTGAACTCTGACGTGTACCGCTCTTCACTGACGAGGGGCAGGAGGAGGTCTGAAGCAAACTTCAAATATGCTGCCTTGCCGGGCTTGTCGCACCACGTGTCCACGAAGATGTGCATGGCTCGTGCAAAGGTTGCCAGCTGCATGTAGTCGGAGCCCTGGGCCTCAGCGTTCCACTCCACCATCGCCAATTTGTCGCACTCCTGTTTGGTCCCTTCAGGCACAACACGCCAGTAGAGGTGCCGGTAGACCATCTTGTATCCGCGAGCAGTCAGCTGGCCTTGCTCCAGGGGCAGCTTGTTGTATACATGTGTGTAGAGCTCCTGGCAGAGAAATACAGAGGGGTCACTGAGATGGTGTTAACCATCTAGGTTTTACCACTCTTTACTGTCTACGGTGGAGCTATCAGGTTTGGCAAGCAGCAAGCCAGCAAGCATGCACGCGCAAAATGGGCAAGAATCAGAGCTCTGTCATGGTGCTTCAGATTCAGCCGAAATTTTGGTGCATGATAGCTGGGGATGGAAATAACAATCACGAGCAAGAAACTCAACGCTGTGGCCGGGAGCGGGCGTCGCAAGTGGTGGACCTAGGTTTCAAAATCAGTCAAAAATAGCCCAAAAAAAAAGCCCACTTTTGGGCATTTGGGTGGCTAGCATGTGCTTGGAGGGGGCCTGCATCGCCACAGGCTGGTCCTTGTTGTTGCTGCGGGGGTGGGGGGGGGGGGATTGAAAGCATTAGGGTTGGGTTGGGTTGGGGGGGCTCCCAAAGAGCCCCTTCTCCAACCCCCCTCTCTTTGGCAGGGGCTCTTCGGGCAGGCTGCCAAAAAAGGCCCCTCCTCTCACACATCTCACACACACCCTTCCAAGGGGGTGCTCTTTGGGATTACCCATGCTCCGCCTGTCTGCTACGGTGAAAGGCGCCTAGGACATGTCACTGAAGATCTCTTCTCTTGGACTTTTACACTTTTACACGCAGCAGAAAGCGGCTCCTTTGGCCGGGCCTTCGTAAAAGTCCTTTGTTTAGATCTTGTCCCTTCAACACATTGCATGCATAGCACTCAAGTGGGTTCTCTTGTTACTTCCAATAGGGATCAGGGTCCATGCTCCTACCCAGGCAGGGCCAGGGCCAGTGCATGTGCAGCCAGTCAGGCTGCTTCTAGCAGACAATACAAGTGTGCATCTGTGGCTTGAGAGCCACGCCAGCATGGGCTCGGCATCGCGGGGTGGGTGGGTGGGGTTCAAGGCACATGCACGGTTAGGCGTGTGGGTGGGTGGGTGTAGTCAAGTCCCAAGGCCTGGGTTGTGGAGGTGGGTGGCCGGGCTCCATTATGTGCCACAGACAAACAACTGAAAAACACAGTCGGTATCCTAAACTATAGTTTATATCCATAAACTAAGGTTTAGGTTTTGTCCCTTCAACACATAGCATGCACAACACTCAAGTGGGTTCTCTTGTTACTTCCAATGGGGATCAGGGTCCATGCTCCTACCCAATGATTACGCTCTGCGGATCCCCCCCCCCCCCGTGCTTTGGAGGCTGGAAAATCACTTCTTGGCAGCGTCAGTGTAGAGGTAGTGCCGCTGGCGGCAACAATGTCGTCGCCGGTTCGACCCCCGCTGAAGCACAAGAAGGATACGACGAGGACATGCGCCAGCTGACGACTGGCCGCTCCGATGGCAGAGCGCACTGCTATAGGTGTGGTGCTGGGACTTCTTTGTCGTGTGGTGTCTTGTATGGGAGGAAAACAAAATACGACGACGAGACATGCCACCATCAGTGGACCAATGGTGGACCAGGTTGTTGAAGGGGGCGGTGGCAGGGACCTCGCCAACTGGCCCTTGGACGGGTGGGGGAACCAGGGTTCGAACCCCCACTACGACGGTGCCATTTCATGGCGCATACTACTAGACCGTCCATGTCTCTTACCGTGAAATTGTGAAACAATGTATGCCCGTCACTCCCCATCAATGCCCACACATAACAGGGGGGGGGGGGGGAAGCGATAAAACGGAAAATGAAAAAATGCGGAAAAAAGCGGAAAAAATGCAGGAAAATGCGGGAAAATGCGGCGAAAAAAAGCGATGACCCGAATAGAACTACCTGGTGCATTGCATGTGGTTTTTCAGCAACACAGCTTCCCAGTGACCAGGATCTTGGTCCCAGGCCCCAAACACACTGATGGGAAGTTTGTTTTTTAATGCACAAACAACGCCTGCCACAAGAAGACAAATGCACACAAGAATCCGATCAAAACATTGGTGGACTTCAAACATGGACGTGCAAGCGATGCAAGTCTGGTGCCAGGATAGTGTCAGGAAGTTTCAGCAGTGTCAGGAGAGGGTCAAGGAGTGTTTTAAACCAAACGATCCTCAATATCACCATTGAACTGAGCCATAGACCGCATGCGCTGGATGTTGTCTGAGAGTGCATTTTGAGCTTCAGTCACGGTGCCTAACATGGAAAAAAATTGCTCCACGGCACCACTTGAAGTGGGGGTGAGGATCAGAAAGAGGACAGCCTCACGAAATTCTGACTCAGGACGCCCCTCCCACCATTCCATAAGTGCCTCACCATTGGCAATATCACGTTGCTCTCTACGTGTATAGATGTTCCATTCCTCTTGCACATTGGGAATGTTTTCCAATCCTAATAAAGGGTAATCTGCCAAGCTTTTGCTCATATCAGGCAGATTGGGTGGGTTTAATACCCTCACCTGCCTGAGGAACTCCAGTAAACAAGCACAAACGTACAATGCATCTCCTCTTTGGTAAGCAAAGACGTGGTAGGGGGGAAAATGCGGGAGAAAATGCGGAAAAATGCGGAAAAATGCAGATCGCTTTTATCCCCCCCCCCCCTGCACATAAGATACTCTGGTCGGTCAGCCCTTGTACCTCATTGTTCCCACAGGCACTGGTGTGTGGATAGCTTCGGCGTCCAATCGGGCCTTTGTTTGCAAAGCATCAAAGGAATAAGTCATCCAGTGACACAGGCCGTCGGCCGGGTTGAGTCCTCCCTTCACCAAGAGCATCCCGACCACAATGCCAGACTAGCGCAGTGTGTGTTGTTGTTGCTGCAGTAGCCGGTTCTGGGTCCACAAACAATAGCAACTCTGCCATTCACAGCAGAGAGGAGGGAGGAGATATTATAACCATACAACTTGACGAAGTTGTGTCCTTGATAAGCACATAGTTTCACTGTGTCTACCACACCCGCCAGGTGCGCCGCCTGCTGGGTAGCAACCCAGTCTGGCAGCCTCTTGATTCATTCGCATACCCAGCTCGTGACCCCACCGCCCTACGTAGTAGGGACCACCCTGACATGCTGCGTCACAGAGCATGGTTGTCACAGAGGGTAGGGAGTTATGCGGTCTCCAAGGGACCACTGCACAAGCAATGCCCTCCAACAGGCCCCTCGGAACCTTCGGGGGTGGGGGGGGGGGGGTGCATTTCGTAGTTAGAGGCCCCAGGAAAAGCCATCTGTAAGCGCCTGCCAAAAATGGTTGTGCCCCGCTGCCTGGTCCAACTGCCCATTGCAGTTTTCCTAGCAGTTGTCTTAGGGCCTTCACATAGTAGCCTGTGGTAGCCAGCCGCAACCAGCAGGATACCAAGTGAGCCTGCAATGAGGAGGCATTCTCCACGCCTCCTTTCTGCCCTCCCACCACCTTGCCCATCCACTACGTGGTGAACTCCGGCTCAAGTCTAGACTTGGGACTAGCAACCCAACCAACACGTTCCAGGTCCACCTTAGTAGCCGCTGCCTGTGACCCCACTTGCTCATGGCACCTGCCCGCCACTAACACATCATCGGCATACTGGATTACCACCACTGACCCTGCATAGTGCTCCACTAAGTAGACCGCCAGTATGGCCTTTGCCATGGAGGGACTGTGCTTCCACCCAAATGGTAGGTAGCTCTTGCAGCGCAGAAACCTTCCCCCCACCCCTATTCGAATGATGTCGCGTGCCCCCTCCGGTAGCTTGCAACTCCAAAAATAGTTGTGGATGTCCAGCGTGCAATAAAACACTTTATCCCCACGGAGCGCCGTGGCCAGCAGCAGGTCAGCCAGGCCATCCAATGTGGGCAGTTGAAAGGGCAGGGATTCCAGGCATCTGGCATTTAAATCAAGCACAGGCAGGATCAAAGAGCATTTTTGGGCATTCTTGCGCTAAACATATGCCCTGGCATTGGGGGGGGGGGGTGTTGGGAGGGTGACAGTGTGACCAAACGCTGTTGCATCAGTGTGTTGACAAGTGTCACTAACGGGGGGTCTGACGAAAAGGGTTGGGGGGGGGGGTCCCAAAAAAATGGCCCACCGGAAATTCGCACGGGGGGCGTGTCGTCCCAAATGTGTGATGGTATATTTATAGATTCCGTGGGCCCAAGGACCTTAGCTGCCACCTCTACAGGGACTGTCAGTCGACTCCCCGTTTGCTTCTCCTTGGGGCTGAAATCCGTGGTCGAGATGCCCGACGCCTACTCCGCATTCGTGGCCAGCTCGTGCATCACCCTTGCCAGGTGTTCCCTCGGCTTCTCCGCGTCTTGGCTCCAGCGGGACAGCGTAGTTAACATGTAATCCCGGAGAAGATCCCGATCAGTCCTCTCCCGAACTCCTATCTTCTCCGCTAGTTTCTTCGTTGCCGTCTCCCATTTGCCTAGCAGCGATTCGTCGCATTCAGTGCAGCGCATGTCCTCTAGCTTGGCGAATGTGCAGAGGTCTCCACAGCTGGTCTGAGGACCGCGCCTAGGCGCGGGACCACAAACCCAAAGTGTGGGGCTGAGTTGGCGTCCGGTTCCCACACACTTTCCCCTTCATCAAACGGGTCATTTCTTGTGCACTGTTGCTTGGGCTCCGGCAGGCCGTCATCCTCTCTTTCTCTCTCTCTCTCTCTCTCTCTCTCTCTCTCTCTCTCTCTCTCTCTCTCTCTCTCTCTCTCTCTCTCTCTCTCTCTCTCTCTCTCTCTCTCTGGCTCTGTAGTAGGGACACTCCGCGGCCCGCCTCTCCCCCAACACTGGGCAGTGGACCAGGTTTTGGGTTAGCCACATCATCATTGTCATCCACCACAATGTATTCCGGAGGTGCCTCAGGAGGATACACTCCCCGTGTCGCCATCACCTAGCCCAGCGGGTATGCCCACATGTGGCGCGATCGCCGCCGGCGCCATATCATCTCTCCCCTCCTAAACTTCCTGTCCCTCTGCAACCGCCTGGAATTCCTCCAGCAGCTCCACAGGACCCACGCCTCCCTCGGCCGGATGTTCATTTTCCTCATCGTCGTCGGACGTTGCCACACTGGATGTGTCGGATCCAGACGTGTCCGGTTCCGGGTCATCTCGCTGTCTCCGGCTGAACATCGTTTCTAGGACGGAGGGTACGGGGGCCCATGCATCCTCGGGCCATAGCGACTTTGGTGGGACCAGTTTTCCTTCGACGTCCCGGGGGATCCACCCACTTCGTCCCACAGGCCAGGGGACGTGCACCTCGGAGGGCAGTGTCCCTCTTGGCGGTGTTTTCCAATAAAACCGTGGCTGTGCCTGGCTCCACCAGCGGCCCCACACCTGTAGGCCCCGCAGCTTTCCTCCTCGGTGTCCCCATGACACCGCTCCCAGCTTCTTGTATCCATGCCACGCCACCTTGGCAAGGTCTCGTCGCTCGACCACCTGCTGCATGATGTCATGGAGTGCACTTCTGCCACTGGGCACCAGTGGTTGTGTGAGGGGGAATCTTTGCACTGTGCGCGCACTACGCGCTACTTTTAGACTATGTTCCCCCCGAAGAGCCCCCAAGCACACCCCTTGGAGACGCCCTTAGAATTAGGTGACCCAAACTGCCCCAGCTCAAGAAAGTTGCAAACTACCTTCCCTTCACATAACACACATCATGCACAACTGGAAAAGCCATGAACAGCGTATTGGTTGCCACCCTCAACAACACACAGCTGTCTTTTGGTTCCATTGTCGTTTCTCTCTTGAAAATTGTCTCGTTTTCCCAAAACTCAACAACCTCTCGCAGGATCTGCAGGCGGCGCACCAATTCGAAACCAATTCCACGATCCAAAGATAAACCCTGTTCAAAAGACATGGAAGTATCTTACATAACTCCATGGAACAGTTCCTTCACATGACGATGTTTCATATTAACATGTGCAGACTCGCGCGTGCTCGATGCGAGATCGTGGAAGATCAAGGAAGGTTGGGGCCCAAAAGAGGGGGGGAAATGCCACGTCACCCCTGCATTCTTGGGGATCCCCAAACAAAGGGGGACAACATCAGAAGTCAAAACCTCTGCTACGGGTCACCATGATGCCCCTAGGGGCCCCTAGTATCTCAAAGTATGGGTCTCTAGTACGGCCAAACGCCCAAATAGTTGCACTGCGCGTGCACTGCGCTTAAGGCTCCCCCTGAGTTGGACATGTCTAGGTTTGTGTTTCCACAAATATGCTCCCCATGCTTCGAGGAAATCAGACAAGGGGTATGTTGTGATTTTCTTATTTCGTTTCTCATCCCAAAAGGTTACGAACCCTGGTACGGATATCCATTCCCATGTGACGTTGGCCGCGTCACCCACTCTCCAGAGGAAGACCATACTGCACACCGCAAGGAAGACGAGCCATCCGCATGCCCAATGCCCACGACTGGTGGGCATTGCCTCAATGTGGTTCCACGGGGCCACGGGTTGGGGTTGGGCCCTGTGGGCCCATCTCTTAGCAACCGCCATGGTCTGCATCCAATGGACATCTCGGATAATTGGCTGCATGATGTGCAATTTCTCCGGTAGTGTGATGCTTGACACCAATACTTTTGCGTTGGATCCACTCTTTCCCTTGGCCGCCAAAACGTTGAGTCTCCTCTCCACCGCCCATAGTATTGGTTCCTCGGATGGCTTGTCGTAAAGTGCCCGCCGAATTGCACTTGAGTATGTTCCCACGGAACCCGGTTCCACGTCTTTGATCGCCGTTGCTCCTTTGTTGGATCTCGGGTCCACCTCCATTAAGTATCGCAAGCTGTATGGTGCCTCCCTGGCATCGTGAACTGTGGGGGGCTCGCAGGGGGTCTCCAAGCCCCCCTCACCCTTTTAGTGTCCCTCAGGTCTGCCCGCCACTCCCGGGCATCCAGGGACTGGGTCGCGGGACCAGTGCATCTGACCGCATTTTATGCACGGCGTCGGTGGTGCCTTGCTCATGTCCCACGCCACTCGTTTCGCCGAGACCCACACTCTGGCTTCGCCCACTTGCTGTACTTTCCCATTGCCCCCCTTCTTGGGACCATCCGCCGCCCAGTGCCCCTCTTCTCCACGGCAAAAACATTTTCTAGGCTTGTTCGCCGATGTGTCACCAAGGCTGTTCACCACCTGTTTTGGCATCTGTGGCGGCGCCGCCTGTTTTTGGTACATTGTGGCCCTACCTTGGCGCCTAGCACGTACCTTGTCATGAAGAACCTTCCAGACAGCCAGGACGAACTTGTCTTCCCGCCAGCTCTCCACGTTCAGGGGCTTGTCCTTCAGTTCCACCATGGTTGACACCAAGATTGTCATCCATTGATACGGCAGCGCCTGCGCCATCAGCTTCTCCAACTCTGCCACTGTTAGGGGCGGCACCACCTCGGCTTTCACCTTCTCCATTTCCAAGCCGCATTGGCGAGCTTTGCCTCCAGCTCTGCTATCCGGCGCTTGTCGGTCTCGGATCCCTCGGCGCTCGCCGGTAAGTCATCCTTCACAAAGACTTTCTTATCAAATTCCGGCCTGTAGCCTCTTCCGTCCTCTGTACACTCCAAGCGCCTTCACTAGGCCCACTCTATTGGCGAAGTCCAGGGGTCACACAAACGCCCGTCACCAAAGCTATTGACGGGTTGACAGGTGGTGCTAAAGAAAGTTGTTGTTTTTTTCCAGTTTCAGTTGTTTTTTTCCCGTTTTTTTTGTTGTTTTTTTGGGCACAACTTGCTGCCAAAAGCCCATTTTGGGGGGTTTCAGGGGGGGGTATGGGGTCTGGGGGGGGGGGGGGGGGCTTGGGCTAGGGTGATTGGGTGCCATGAACTAGTGTACCCTATTTTTTTTTGCTTTATTTGCTGTTTTTGGCAACACATCGGTCGCCTCCCACTGCCTCCATGAACTCCTACAGCGACTCATCGCTGACGTCTCTCTCTCGCAAAGAGCTCATGCATGCCAATCTCGCACTCCTCCACATCGGTCTTGTATGTCTCGCTTTGGAGCAATATTTTGTATGGGCCTGATACCCACTTCTTCCAGTCTGCACGGTTTCATTCCACCTCTTCTGTCAGCATCAAATCCGCTCTCGTGTCCAGTAGGACTTCCATGGAGGAGGTGTTTGACTCCGGACTTTTGGGTGGTGCCCCCACCCCATCCCTTTTGTTAGATCCCTCCATTATGGGGGAATCTTTGCACTGCGCGCTACTTTTAGACTATGTTCCCCCCGAAGAGCCCCCAAGCACACCCCTTGGAAAAGCCCTTAGAATTAGGTGACCCAAACTGCCCCAGCTCAAGAAAGTTGCAAACTACCTTCCCTTCACATAACACACATCATGCACAAGGTTTCTGGTTTCCCCAATGCTGTGGATGTTCCTTGTTTTTGATCAAGAAAACCTTGATGATTTTCCCCTATGCAAAATGATAGTCACAAGGTAGATAAGCAGGGCAACCAAACACCGGATCGATTGAAATCAGGATGTTCTCCTTCCAAATCAAAGCATAAGTAGCAAAGAGGGGCTAGAGGGAGAATACGCAACTTGTGTGCACAACATGACAAAGGGGGACAAAATCAGAAGTCAAAACCTCCGCTACGGGTCACCATGATGCCCCTAGGGGCCCCTAGTATCCCAAAGTATGGGTCTCTAGTACGGCCATGTGCCCAAATAGTTGCACTGCGCTTAAGGCTCCCCCTATGTGCCACGGACAAACAACTGAAAAAAGCAGTCAATATCCAGTCAATATCCTAAATTGTAGTCTATATCCATAAACTAATCTTTGCTTGTTGTGCGGCTGCAGCGTGTCACACAAGAGCATGAAATGCAAAGCACGTCCAATATGTTGCTACCTATGGTCTAAATTCTTGCTGGCATCAGGCCACAGATGGTGCAGCCCTTGGGCGGGATCAAACATCATGGTGAACCTCAAACCCCCTCCCCCGGTGGACTCCTGGGTCCACCCGCGGATGTGTGGGTAATATAGCCAACAGGTGTAAGTGCTGCAGGGCAGCATGGTCTGACGACCAGTCGGCATGGAACGGAGAACACGGGCCCGCACGGCGCACGTGCCATGAGGCATAGAGTTGCCCGCACCAAAATGCCCTGCGTTGCAACCATCGCTGAAGGTCATGCGCTAAGTCGCACGGTGACTGAGGCAGGCGCGGCGCAATGTAAATAATCCAGTCTTGCATGAGGCCAACGTCCCACTCGCGTTTTGCGAATAGGCAGTGCACAGCCTGTTGTACAGAAGCGCGCACTGCAGCAACAGGATGTTTAGCCAAAATGGCTACTTGCATCCATGCAACACATGACAAGAGAAATGCGGCCCGGAAATGTAGGGAAGGGAGGGCATTAGAGAGGACTGACAGAAAAATGTTTGTTATGCGCCGGACCGTGGCCGCCCAGTTCCTCTGCAGTGACGCCCCAAGTTTCAGTTGCCACTGGGCACCCAAAGAATTGGGATGCGCATGGCACAAAGGGGAGGGCAGGGTAACATAAATGGAAGCGCGCATGCACTGGACAGAGGCAGACATGCAGGCACATGACAGACAAGGTCCGGATCCTTGTCATGGCATGGGCAGAGTACCGAGAGGGTAGCCCCCCCCCCCCCCCCCCGACAAAAAGTTTTCATTGTGCCTGGTGTTGTCCACAAGGGCATACAGACAACGGAAGGTCCCTGATGCGACCCATCCTCCAACTATCTGTCAACACTTGGGGAGGCGGGAGGTTACCCCAGAGGAGGGGAGGGGGGAGGGCAGCTGAGGCATTGGGATTGGAGCTTAGTGCTTTTTGGGGGGCCATCCCTCGGACGCAGGCCAAGCAGCCAACGAGGCCTATGACTCCGAAACATGAATGGTCCTGTATGCCCAGGAGCCCCGAATGGCACAACCGCAAGTGTGCAAACAGCAGAGAGGCCATGCAGCACACGTTGCTTTGGTTGGACTGGCGGGCTTTGGTTGCGGGTAGAAAATGCACTAAATGCTGCGGAAAATCTGCCCAAGTCTTGGTGATGGCTTTAAATGAGGTCCAAAGAGTGGCGGTGGGGGGGGGGGGGGTCCAACGAGCGTTATCCGGCTCAGAAAGGGGGGTGGAAGCGGCCCGCAGCCGAGGGAAGGGGCAACCTGCACTTTTGGGTCATTCCGATAATCAGCATTCTCCTTGTGCCCACCCTCTGCCTCTTGCCGATCTCGTCTGCCTGCCGGCTGCAATCGGTTGCTCTTGACCTTGAGGAGGGCCTGCCTCCGGGCGGCTCTCCAGTGCTCCCCTGCGGACCTCGGTAACGGCAAGGGCGAAGAGTCTCTGGAGGAGCTGCTGTCGGTCGTTGTCCCACTCGCTGTCCCACTGGTCGACCCACCGGAGACGTCTGACCCCGGGCTTCGAGTAGGAGACGGGCTTGAGCTTCGAGGGACAACGGACGACGCGATCATATCCCACCGCTGCCGGGCCTCTTCCCCTGGCACGTCTGGGCGGTCCAGGCACAACCGCGGCATAGCTGCCCACCGCGGCATAACTGGGCCGGGGGGGCTGAGTTGCTGGGGCCCGCCAGACGGAGGGGTCCCAACTTGCCTCCCGGGGGGCAGGGTGCTGATCGTGTTGCAGGAATGCAGTGACGCATGGTCTGCGACGCCGTCCTGCCCCAGCAGGTCGGCGTGCCCGGCCTCTGTGGGGGTGGCAGCTGACTCGGTGCAGGCACTGCTGTGGCTGCTGGTCTCGTCATGGAGGGCGTCGCTGAACTCCGAACTAATGTGATTCCCTTCCTCCGCAGACAATAAGTCGCGGTGGGCCAGCTCCGTGGCGAGCACCCGCATGCTGGACTTGGGCGGGCTGCCCGTTGGGGCGCCATACTTGCTGGGGTCCGTCCCGGCTCGCCTCACTTTGCTGCTGCACAAAATACAGCATAAGGCTGCGCAACAATGCACCGCACCACAACACAACACGGCACAGCGCAAAACCAAGGGGGAAGTGTCACGCCGGTGTTGGTAGATGTCACACGAACCCCCAAAAAATACAGAAAAAGAATGTGGACTTTTCTTTTTCTTTTTTGAGTGTCAGCACGGGTACACCTCATTTGATTTTTCTGGAGTGTCAGCACAAGTGCTCAGGGAAAAAATCCAATCTGACCGCCATTGCTACTCAGAGGGGTGAAATGAGGCAAACTCACGCCCACGGACGGTTTGGGTACTCCAAGCATCCGCAAGGCAACGGAGTTGCGGTGCAGATGGATGCCAAATTCAAAAAGATTTACTCACATTGACACTAAAAAAAAGATACACCCCCCCCCCTTGCGCAAGCACCAGCCAGGTCAGGAAAGTGACGGTCAGACCGGGTCCTGGTGCTTAGACAAGGCGGTGCAACCGCGCGACGTGCGGTACCAAAAGAAAGCATATGGGGATGGGCTGCAGATTGGGAAGAGTACACGCTCAAAAAGGGTATGACGCCCAATCTCATGCCCATTCCTCATGTACTTCCAATGAATGAAATCTTACCCACGAGTAGAACAACCGATGATAGTGGCAGGCGCATGCTCACCGGTGGACCGGATGTACGTGACAGCCAAGCCAAGGGTAACGACATTAGTCATGGCTGAAAATCACACCAAAACAAAGAGCAGTGGGGTGCAGTGCCAAGCAGAATGTTGTTATGAGCAGGAGGACTCATCACAAGCATGAAACAGCCCCTCTTTCCCTCTACAATCGACACACAATCACGCTTTGCCTACTTTCTGACCATAAAAGCTGTGTCAAGAATTCAGTAAAGTGACGGTCAGACCGGGTCCCAGTGCTTAGACAAGGCAGTGCTTGCGCAGGGGGGGGGGGGGATATTCTTACTAGATTTTTTTTTACCGTCTCACGAGCGATTGTCACGCCAACGTTCGCATGACAGAAATTGCGGAAAATTTTTTCTTTTTTTCTGCTCACTTGGCACTCAACTTGCAACATCAACAGGGCACAGCATGGCAGGCACGGCACAATGAAGGCACTGCACCGCAATAAAACAACTGCACCGCAATAAAACAACTGACAGGACAGCATGGCTACCCACAAGATCCTAGGAGACTCCACCTGATTCAGCTGTTTCAGCTGTACAGGGCTCCTACAGCCAAGCTTCATGAGTCCTATGCCCAAGTACCACTAGCCAACATGCTAGCGCATGATGTCTCCAGTCAACCTCATGTACGAATCCATGAGGCATCCGGTCGGTGTTTGGGGCCCACTTCGGGTGCAGGTCCCTGTCATGGTCCAGGTCTAGGGCCTGCAGGGCTCTACTCCTGGTGCACTGATGCCCCTGACGGAACCAGCACAGCTATGAGACCAAATATGGGTGTGGGCAACATGGCAACACTCCATGCAAAGCACGCCATCGACAGGCGCCAGCTCCGGTCGCAAACAAGCAGCTGCAGACAGCCAAAGATTCTGCATTTCAGCAGAGCACGGGAGAGCCCAATGATCGAGAGGGTTAGAATGCACTGGGATACTGCTCGTCCAATGTGATCTGTGAATGTACAGAGCTGCAACACAGCCCAGAGAACACTCAGTTCAATTAAGTCCAATTCAATTCACTTCGGCTCGGTTCGACACAACACAACACAACACAACACAACACAACACAACACTACACAACACAACACAACACAACACAACACAACACAACACAACACAACACAACACAACACAACACAACACACCGCACCGCACCGCACCGCACCGCACCGCACCGCACCACACCACACCACACCACACCACACCACACCACACCACACCACACCACACCACACCGGGCCCGAGGCGTACCAGACCCAAGTGGCCTCAGGAGTGGGCACCTCCCAGGAAGGAGAGGCGATGGCCCTCCTCTCGTATGCCCGCCGACTGGCGACACAGCCGGGGGTGTACTGGCTGGTGCCGGACTCGGAAGCGGCGGTGGGGGCCCTCCGCACGTACCAGGCAGGAGAGCACTGCGGAGATGGCATCCACCACCTCTACGCCACTGTCCTGGGGGGGCAGTGCCTCTCCCCGAGGTCCGCCATCAATGTCGTGACTACACCGTCGCACTGGATCACGGACCTCAACGTCCGTGTGGACGCGGCGACGCGGGAGCCGCCGGAGGTAGACCTCACGTGGCTCCTCAGGCGCCCCTACTCATTTGTCCCCCCATTGCCCTACCGCGACCAGTGTCAGCTCTCCCCAACGGCGCTGAAAGACTGGTTGCAGGATCGGGCCTCCATACCGGCGCGGGCCACCTACGAGGCCCGCTGGGGGGTAAATTTCATGCCAGGGGGGGGCCTCCCCCTGGACTGGTTCGACCACGACCAGCAGCGCCACATCACGGCGCACCGAATGGACAACGTCCCAACCATGGCCGTCCTAGCCCACCGTTCCTCCCACCGGGACACGGTGCTGGATACAACGTGCCTCCTGTGCGGGGCACAGCCCGAGACGGCGCCCCACCTGTGGGCCTGCTCGGCTCAATCGCATGAATGGGGACCAGCCCGCCGGCGCCTCGCAGCGTGGCTCGACCAGAAGGTGGGGCCACGGGCGGCCCCAGTGCGCCACCAGCTGTGGGAACCGGCTGTGCTGGAGCAGTGGGCAGCAGCCCTGCGGACCCCCTCCATGCAGCTAGCCCACCTGGAGTGTACGGGGCCCCACGCGCTGGGCACGGAGTTCCTCCGCCACGTCGTGGAGGAGTCCATACGGGTCTGGTACGCCCACGCCAAGGCGCGTGCCACACTGCTGAAGGCCCGCCTGGGCCCGGGCAGCACGATGGCGTGGGCGTTGCAGGAGCTGCGCCTACACCAGCAAGCGGAACGGGAGGGAGTGCAGCGGGAGCTCCTGGAATAAGCGCGGTCGCCGAGGGCGAACCAACCAGGTCTTCCCGACTCCCCCTCTCTCCACCGAGGCCTACACACATACGCACGGCGCGCACACAACACACACAGCCCCGCCCGTTTACCTGTACCCGTGGGTAGACATCCCGGCCATTGCCTTCTGGTAACAGCGCCTTCGGCACACCACACCACACCACACCACACCACACCACACCACACCACACCACACCACACCACACCACACTACACCACACCACACCACACCACAGCACAACAAAGAAGCGTGTTAGCACACACCTGAGCACTGACCACTTGTTGCTTTGGCTGTTCTCTTCGCTCTTGATCTCAAGTGACAGAGACCCGCGCGTCAGCCCCCCTTGAGGACTGCAGGGCGAGCCAGAGGACCGCAGCACCCGCTTCTTCACCAACGACCATTTCAACGCCCGCTGCTCCGCCCCCTGAGGCGAGGCTGGCGGCGCCGATTGTCGGGGGCTTGGCGATGACGCTGGAGTGGGGCCCTGCGGTGGCCGCCCGCTGCGCGGCGACCCCGCATCTTTCGCGGGCTGCAGCACCTTCCTCCGGATCACCGACCACTTTCCGCCGCCAGCGGCCTCCGCGCTCTTTGCAGTGGGGTCGCAGGTGCGTGGGCTCTGCCCCAAGGGCCCCTTCCCTTGCCGGCATGGGCCGTCCGATGAGGGCGCCCCAGTTTGCTGCAGGCGCACCAGCGCGGCACCCCGAGAGGGCCCGCTTCGCCGGTGCCCGGCTCCCGGGCTCTTGGGTCGGGCCCCGGCGGTCGGCGACGCCAGCATCCGCCTGCGCAACGCTTTCCATTGCCCCGGGACCCCCTTCTTCTTCTGGGCCTGGGCGTCGGGCGACGACGCGGAGCGGTCCGCCGAGTGCGCGGGGGAGAGCAGCCCCGGGGCCGCCTCCCCTTCGCCGTCCGACCCAGGCGGTGTGCCGGAGGGCGCAGGAGCCGCTGGGGCGTCTGGCGGCACGGATCGTGTCTCGGCTGAGGCCTGAGGCGCACCGACGGGTGTCGACGCGGGGCGCTGCCGCGGTGCCAGCGGCGGGTCGACGGTGCGGGAGGATGGGAGATCATCAGGAGCCAGAGGGGAGTCGCTGTCAGTCGTGGCGTCGCTACCGGAGCCGCCGCTGTCCCCGCGGCTCCCGCCCCCACCGCCGCTGCTTTTGCTGCCGTCGCCGGGTCCACTGGCCTGCACGCGTGTCGGGCCCACGGGCAGCTCGGAAGCGCTGACTGACTTCAGGAGGCTGCAGGTGGTGTCCAAGTCTTTCCAGGCGTCCTGCAGTGCCTCCCACAGCTCGGCTTCGGTTTGGGGTTTGTCCCGGTGCTTGCCAGCGATGGAGCGCACGACCGGCAGGATCGCGTCCTCCGGCTCCTGCTCCAACGCGTACTGCACCGCGTCCGCCGCCGCGCGCTCTTTCGTGGGTCGGGCGCCCGATGCCGCAGCCTGAGCGACCGTTTGCCGCGGCACATGCGCGGGCGTTGGGGCCTCAGCTTCGGTGCTTGGGGCTTGCGGGTGCGGTCCTGCGCATGCGACGGGCACTCCACCGGCGGAAGGCGAAGCGGAACAGTGCCGTGGCGGGGCCAAATTCCGCTTGGGGGACATACTCCCCGGCCTCCAGGGCGGCGCCAGCGATGGCTTCCGCGCGGTCGACTGCTGCCGCGCGGAGGGGCTGAGGCAGCACGGGAGTGACTCGGAACCGGCGTGAACCATGTGCACTGAGCCGAGGGAGGACGACGAAGGCATGTAGTCGCTGACGGAGGAGCTGTTAGAGTGCCGTCGAGGGGTCTCTATGTGTTGCACGTCGTCCGCAATGGGCTGCAGGTGAAGAGGAACGGGTACAGGGTGAGGGAGGGTCCGGAAAGGCTGAAGGGGGACCGCGTGCAGTGCTGTGTCCTTGGTGTGATCTGCTGGTGTTGATTGAGGTCGTTTGGGGGGGGGGGGGGGCAGTCTTCCAGATAAGATGAGTCGAAAAGGATTGGGATACATTGTTCGTTTGGGGCGGATACATTGTGGATGCATTTGGGACAAATTGTGTTACATCTGTGCTGTGGCGCAGTGTGGTAATTTGAAACAGGTAAACAGAGGTACACACCAACATCAACAAAGATGAAAAAAAAAGTGCTGCAGTCAGTAACCAGCGTGTTTGCACTTGGTCGGCACAATAGCAAGAGACCTTTGTCTTTGTGACACAAAGCAATGTGAAGCACTGTAATGTAAAGTGTCATCAATCAGTGAGTCATGTACTCTCAATGCACATGGGTAAATCGTGTCCCGTGAAACGCACTTGGGCGTGTTTCGCGGCGGTGCGCCTCTGCCATACTCCACAAGGCCTTTCAATATCGATGTGGTGGAGTGGATCGTCGTCGGAACCACCAGCAAAGGGCCCCCCAAACACGTGGCTGCACTCCGCAAGACGTCCCCATTTCGTCAGGCAGCGTACCTGAGAACCCAAACGGGTGGTGTTTGGGGGCACAGTGTACAGTGTTCCGAGGGCACAGCGTTTCTGGGGCACAGTGTTTCGGGGGCGCAGTGTTTCGGGGGCACAGTGTTTCGGGGGCACAGTGTTTCGGGGGCACATGTCACCGTCTGACCAGGGACACACGATTGACCGGTCCCGGCCTGACAGCTTAAGCGCCCGCAGCTTAAGAGCACAGCCTCTGCCTGGGGACGGCCCGGCTGGGCCACAGAGGCCGTCTCTTGTGATCCCCCGCCAGCACTTTGCTGGGCCAGAACCTGGGCACCTGCAGGAGGGGGGGGGGGGGGATTGCGGTCAGGGGGCGTGAAATCCAATTGCGAAAAATTGCGGACCTCAGCCCCCCCCCCCTCCTGCCCCCCTGCCACAGGTCCTGGGTGGGGCCGTAGCTGGGTGGCTTCCGCCGTGCCGGCCCCACAGTACTAATGCAACGAGCCCGTCCTGGCCATGCCGCTCTGTGTATTGTGTGTGTACTGGGGCATTGCTGCGTGCCCTTTGCGACTTCCGAGCCCACAGAGCTAAATCGGAGGGACAAAGCACCCGCACTCCCGCAAACCTGCATGCGGTCCGGTCCGTGTGGCACTCTCAAAGAGGAGCTCGACAGGCTCTCGGGCGATGGTGCGACCCGGGACGAAGCGAAAGAGGCAAAAGAGGCCCCCCGAGCCCGAGCGCTGCTACGGGGAGAGAACAGCTGGTGGCCGCTGACGGCGTTGTGCGCGCGGCTGGCCCGCTTACTAAGAAACGCCCCGACGCAGGATCCGGCCTTGTCCGTATCGAGGGCCATCATCGCGGATGTGAGGGCGGCGTTCCCCGTCCCCAGTGCCAAGCCTGGGGCCGGGGCGAGGACGGACTGCGACGGGCTGCGCCCTAGAGCATGGGCGGCGCCGGAAAGGCGATTGCGCGGCGACGCGCATTGGGCGGCCCCGCCGCCCACCTGCACCGGCATGTTGCTTGTGCTTGCGGTTGCGTGCACCCCGTGCCCCCCGGTCATACTCCGCCCCGGAGAATGTTCTCAAGGGGCCGTGCGTGCGCGTGTTCAGTGCAGCGATCCGATCGGCGGCGGCCTGCGGCAGGAGCGCCGTCAGCACAACCGCTGGGGCATGCCAGTCTAAGGCGCCAGACCCACAGTCCTCAATAACCAATGGGCGACCCAGCGATGACGACCCTGCTACACATCTGCTGAGCATGAGTCGAGTCCTCCCATTTCAACAAAACCTGTGGTGACATTGGGAGCATCACAGATAAAGAGGGTAGACCCATGAAACACAAAGGATCCGAGTTGACACGGCCCTTTGCCCGGCATCAGGTGGTGCAAGTCACATGGTGGAATCATTGGGGGGCCTATCCCTCGGGTTTGGACGCGGACTCCCCCCCCCACTCACTGTTGGCGGAGAGAGAGGGGGAGGGGGGGGGGGGGGGGAGCAGGTAGCACAGAGCATGAGGCAAACGTGGAGGGTGGGGGGTTGGACAATACCCAGCTGCTGACGGAGGGACCATGGCACACTGTCTCCCCTAGTTCCCCAAAGGGCCTAGGCCCTGGCAGATCTTGATGTATGGGCTTCATGTAACTCTGAGAATGCGACCTCTCCTCAGCGATTGGGGCAGGTTCCCCGGGGAAAACTGGTGTGGAGGGTCAATTGAAAAAAGCAGACACCCGGAAAGTGAGGACCCCCTCCCAAAATGGCAAATCCGTTGGCCATTGCACAAACACTCCTCCTTTCCACAAGCATTGCACGTTCAAGCAGAGAGGGCATGTTGAAATGTCTGAAAGGGAGCACCACACATGTGTAAATTGAGACAAACCCCTCAATAGCACCGACATGCAAACAACAATGGCTACAGGCTAATGTACGGGTGCTTGCACACGCCAGACAGGCAAATCTCCGCACCATGTGCACGCCGCGTTAGGTGCTCTCCCTTGGTACCCCCCCCCCCTTGTATAAGCTACGCCTGGGCTACAAGGGGGGGGGGGGGTACCAACAGCCTGCACATCGGCCGCAGCCGCAATCAAAGACTCAACCACAGGGGCATACCCATGGTATGAAGCGAACATCTAAGCTGTCAAGCCCTTACGACACATTGGCCCCAGCCACAATCAAAGCCTCAACCACAGGAACATGCACATTCCTTGAAGCTAACATCAAAGCTGTCCGGCCCTCAGTATCACCACCCTGCACATCAGCCCTACCGGCAATAAAAGCCTAAACCACAGAGGCATGGTAATATCAAAGCTGTCCAGCACTTAGTATCAACAGCCTGCACATTGGCCCAAGCCGCAATCAAAGCCTCAACCACACGTGCATGCCCATTCACTGAAGCTGACAGTGAATGGTCAAAATATCAAAAAAATCGCTTTTGAAAATTTCCATTTTTGAGCTGTAGAGGGTGGAAAACTGCATAAGCAGGTTGTGCCCCAGCCCCCCTGGGAGCCCCCCCCCCCCCCCCGCCACACACACACCCCACACACCCAAATAGCGTGAAAAACACATAAACAGGGTGTAAAACATACATATGTTATTTGATCATTTTGAATGGTCAGAATATCAGAAAAAATGTTGAAAAATTTCCATTCTTGAGCTGTAGAGGGTGGGTAACTGCTTTTTTAGTTTGCACATCAGGTGAAATGCCTGGCGTACAAACAGCAATATCGGGGGTGTCAGGGGGCCCATGGCCTAGGCTACAGGGGCTTCCTAGCCACTGTGTGGGACCCCATGGGTGCTAGAGTACCCGTATTGTAACCAAATGACCACCCAAATCCATCCAGAGTCCATACAGAAGGGTTTCGGAAAAAGTCGAATTTTGAGGATTTTTCAAGTGTCGGTAAACAGCATACGCAACAACAATTCTATTGCCTTCGCAAGGCCAGAGAATCTTCTCCGAACAATGCACACCCAAGTGACACACAAACCCAACACTGGTAAAAAAAAACACAGAAAAATGGCCAAAAACATGCTTTAAACGGCTTGGGTGGTCACTGCGCGGTCATGATATCAAGAAAAAAACATAAGTTTCAGAAACGTCGATTTTTGATGGCCCAGGGCCGGCCGCCAATTGCTTTTGGGTGGGGGGGGGCCTCCCATCTCATGGTTTACCCCCCCCCTTTAGACGCCGCCCCCCCCCCCCCCCCCCAAGAGGGGAGATGGGATGGGAGGGGGGGAGGCCAAATTTTGCAACAAAAAGTGTGTTTTCATGCTTCAAAGGTAATGGTTCGTTCTTAACGAAAGTCCCAATACTCCTTTTCTCCCCTAGACAGATAGCAATCCAGTTAGACGGAGACAGCTCATCACACAACGTCGGCCATTGCACTCTAAAATGTCGTCGAATGTCAGACAGTTTTTGCAGAAATATCTACCGCTGAAATTGCGGGCCAAGAACAGACCATAAAACTGTTGCTGTAGTTGAATATAATAACTGCACTGGAAGACCACAAGGACTCTGCACAAAGCCATGTGATCTTGCACCATGCACCTCCGTGATTTAGCACTGCATTCACCTGCAATCACCTGGTAGGTGCACACAATGTATGCCCCAACGCTTGGCCTGCCTTAATCACTGCTACTGTCACTGTCATCATCACTATCACTGCCACTACTACTGCTGCTACTGCTGCTACTGCTACTGTCACTGCTACTGTCACTGCTACTACTGGGCTTAGCCTTAGGCTTAGGTTTTGGCTTGGGCTTCGGTCGCTTGACACGTGCTCCAGCTGCAGATTTGCGGTCCTCTCGCTTGCGCTTCGTGGCCCGCTTTTTGGCATCCTTCTTCGCGTGCTTCCTCTTCGCGGTAGATTCCACTTCTGCCTCCTCCAGTTGAAATTCACTGCCAGAAGTGCCTTGAGCTCGGTTGCAGCCATCACATACCCAGGCTGCGAGATCGTCCCTGAGTGGCAAACGGGGGGTGCATGGGGCATGGGGGGGTGTATGGGTTTGCCGGGAGGGTATTTGGTCACAATATTTAACCCTCTAACAACAATTCCACCGATCGATGCAGCCTGACTGGAGGTCTCCATTTTTCTGCCCTGTAAGGTACACAAACACCAAAATCCCCCTGCCCGAGGGAGCCCTGCAGCTGCCCCCCTCCACCGGGGCGCCAAGGGCCGTAGCCCTATTAGGCTAGGGGCGTGTAGACACCCTCCGGCCAGTGGAAAGGTTAACCCGCACACGGGGGGGCGACTACAACCGGTCCTGATGCGACATACCCCCCAGCTATCTGTCAAAACTCGGGGGGGGGGGGGGGGGGGGGGGGGGGGGGGGGGGGGGGGGGGGGGGGGGGGCAGAGTAGGGGGGGGTCCGGCCGGGGGTCGGGGGGGGGGGTCCGGCCGGGAGTCAGGGGGGGGGGTCCGGCTGGGGGTCGGGGGGGTCCTACCAGGGGTCTGGGGGGGGTCCTGCCGGGGGTCGGGGGGGGGTCTGGCCGGGGGTTAGGGGGGTGTCGGATGGGGTAAGGGGGGGGGGGCCAGGGTTAGGGTTGGGGTTAAGGTAAGGGTTAAGGTTAGCCCTAGGGTTAGGGTTAGCCCTAGGGTTAGGGTCACCGAGCTGGTGGAACCAGTCTTGGTTTTATAACCCTTTTTAGTGTCTAGGGTGGACCTACTAGGTTTAGCAGCAGCAGCAGCAGGGGCAAGCAGCAGCAAGCAGCAAGCAAGCAGCAGCACGTGCGAAATGGGGAAAAATCAGAACTCCGTCGTGGTGCTTCGGATTCGGGTGAAATTTTGGTGGATGATACCTATGGGTGTGAAGTACAATCACACAAAGTTTGAGCAAGAAACTCAACGGTGGCAGCCGGGAACGTGATTCGCAAGTGGCGGACCTCAGTTTCAAAAACTGCAGTTTAGGGCCAAAAACAGCCATTTTTGGGCCAAAAAAGCCCTGGAACACATTCAAAACGGCCAAACCAAGGGAAACGGTGGGTACACTGCACATGTGGCTTGACTTCCCCATGTCAACGAGCTCTTTGCGGCCCTCTGACTCCATGATATGTCCCGGAAACGGCCCAAAAAGGCCCCCAGAAGCTCCAAATGCCGACAGCCACAAACCAAGAATAGGCCATATCTTTGGCTACATGGCTCAAAATGCGATTCCGAGGGCACCTACTCCACCCACAACCCCCCACTTTTTGTGGTTTCCACCCCTCGGAATTGCCTCAAAGGACGCCTAGACCCCAATACCTAGGCCCACTAGGCTGCGGCAAGCTGCAAGCTCAAGCCCAAACATGTGGGTGCCCAAATGGGTCAACAGGGTCCAGTAGGGGCAAAAAGATGACTTTTCTCAAAAATGATCCTAGACCATGTGCGACGCTAAAACAAGTGTTTTTGGACCGTTTTGAGCTTGTGGTGGCCCATTTGGGTCCTCCAAAAATCCCAAAATGCCTTGAAAATGGGCTGTTTTGGGACCAAAAATGGGTCAAAAATGGGTCAAAAACACATTTTTCCAAACCTCATCCTAGACCATATGGGGTGCACAAACGGGTGAAATGAGCCCATTTTGAGCCCATTTTGGGGCATTTTGGCCCCTCAGAAGTCCAAAAAGTCTTGAAAGTGGGCCTCGTGGTGATGGGGTTCACTTGCAAGCTGATTTCACTTTGTCAAGAGCCATCAATGTGTGAATCATTCTTGATGTCCCTCACCAGTCATAGCTGATGTTCCCTCCCCCACCAGCTCGGTCCCAATATTCAGTCTTGATTAGGGTCACCGAGCTGGTGGAACCAGTCTTGGTTTTATAACCCTTTTTAGTGTCTAGGGTGGACCTACCAGGTTTAGCAGCAGCAGCAGCAAGCAGCAGCAGCAAGCAGCAGCAAGCAAGCAAGCAGCAGCACGCGCGAAATGGGGAAAAATCAGAACTCCGTCGTGGTGCTTCAGATTCAGCTGAAATTTTGGTGGATGATACCTATGGGTGTGAAGTACAATCACACAAAGTTTGAGCAAGAAACTCAACGGTGGCGGCCGGGAACGTGATTCGCAAGTGGCGGACCTCAGTTTCAAAAACTGCAGTTTAGGGCCAAAAACAGCCATTTTTGGGCCAAAAAAGCCCTGGAACACATTCAAAACGGCCAAACCAAGGGAAACGGTGGGTACACTGCACATGTGGCTTGACTTCCCCATGTCAACGAGCTCTTTGCAGCCCTCTAAATCCATGATATGTCCCGGAAACGGCCCAAAAAGGCCCCCAGAAGCTCCAAATGCCGACAGCCACAAACCAAGAATAGGCCATATCTTTGGCTACATGGCTCAAAATGCGATTCCGAGGGCACCTAATCCACCCACAACCCCCCACTTTTTGTGGTTTCCACCCCTCGGAATTGCCTCAAAGGACGCCTAGACCCCAATACCTAGGCCCACTAGGCTGCGGCAAGCTGCAAGCTCAAGCCCAAACATGTGGGTGCCCAAATGGGTCAACAGGGTCCAGTAGGGGCAAAAAGATGACTTTTCTCAAAAATGATCCTAGACCATGTGCGATGCTAAAACAAGTGTTTTTGGACTGTTTTGAGCTTGTGGTGGCCCATTTTGGTCCTCCGAAAATCCCAAAATGCCTTGAAAATGGGCTGTTTTGGGACCAAAAATGGGTCAAAAATGGGTCAAGTGTTTTTGGACCGTTTTGAGCTTGTGGTGGCCCATTTTGGTCCTCCAAAAATCCCAAAATGCCTTGAAAATGGGCTGTTTTGGGACCAAAAATGGGTCAAAAATGGGTCAAAAACACATTTTTCCAAACCTCATCCTAGACCATATGGGGTGCACAAACGGGTAAAATGAGCCCATTTTGAGCCCATTTTGGGGCATTTTGGCCCCTCAGAAGTCCAAAAAGTCTTGAAAGTGGGCCTCGTGGTGATGGGGTTCACATGCAAGCTGATTTCACTTTGTCAAGAGCCATCAATGTGTGAATCATTCTTGATGTCCCTCACCACATAGCTCATGTTCCCTCCCCCACCAGCTCGGTCCCAATATTCAGTCTTGATTAAGGTCACCGAGCTGGTGGAACCAGTCTTGGTTTTATAACCCTTTTTAGTGTCTAGGGTGGACCTACCAGGTTTAGCAGCAGCAGCAAGCAGCAGCAAGCAGCAGCAAGCAGCAAGCAAGCAGCAGCACGCGCGAAATGGGGAAAAATCAGAACTCCGTCGCGGTGCTTCGGATTCGGGTGAAATTTTGGTGGATGATACCTATGGGTGTGAAGTACAATCACACAAAGTTTGAGCAAGAAACTCAACGGTGGCGGCCGGGAATGGGATTCGCAAGTGGCGGACCTCAGTTTCAGAAACTGCAGTGTAGGGCCAAAAACAGCCATTTTTGGGCCAAAAATGCCCTGGAACACATTCAAAACGGCCAAACCAAGGGAAACGGTGGGTACACTCCACGTGCCGCTTGACTTCCCCGTGCCAACGAGCTCTTTGCGGCCCTCTAAATCCATGATATGCCGCGGAAGCGGCCCAAAAAGGCCCCAGAAGCTCCAACTGCCGACAGCCACAAACCAAGAATAGGCCATATCTTTGGCTACATGGCTCAAAATGCGATTCCGAGGGCACCTACTCCACCCGCAACCCCCCACGTTTTGTGGTTTCCACCCCTCAGAATTGCCCAAACGGACGCCTAGACCCCAATAACTAGGCCCACTAGGCTGTGGCAAGCTGCAAGCTCAAGCCCAAACAGGTGGGTACCCAAATGGGTCAACAGGGTCCGAAAGGGGTAAAAATATGACTTTCCGCAAAAATGATCCTAGACCATGTGCGACGCTAAAACAAGTGTTTTTGGACTGTTTTGAGCTTGTGGTGGCCCATTTGGGTCCTCCAAAAATCCCAAAATGCCTTGAAAATGGGCTGTTTTGGGACCAAAAATGGGTCAAAAATGGGTCAAAAACACATTTTTCCAAAACTCATCGTAGACCATTTGGGGTGCACAAAAGGGTGAAATGAGCCCATTTTGAGCCCATTTTGGGGCATTTTGGCCCCTGAGAAGTCCAAAAAGCCTTGAAAGTGGGCCTCGTGGTGATGGGGTTTAGGTGCATTTCACTTTGTCAAGAGCCATCAATGTGTGAATCATTCTTGATGTCCCTCACCATTCATATCTAATGTTCCCTCCCCCACCAGCTCGGTCCCAATATTCAGTCTTGATTAGGGTTGCTATTGGGGCCTGCAGCCCTCCTGTAGCCCAAATATGAATTCTCTACAAAATTTTGAGCATTTTGAGTATAAACACATAGTATGGAAAAAAAAAATGGCGCCTTTCGCGCCGGACAGTTTTCTCTAGGGACACTTGCTGGTGGCCGACCCGGCACCACTATCTTTCAAACCCCGGAGGGGGGGGGGAGGGGGGGGGGGGGGGGCGGGGGGTGTCGCATACAAGGACCGGGCCCGGCCGCCCCCCCGTGAACCCGCAGGGCCACAACGGGGAGTGGGCACCCAGGATGCAGATTGCTGATTTTGTTATCCCGCATGTGACAGACAGCAGACAATCTCAGGAAATGAGAGGGTGGGGGTGATCACCTTCCGCCTTGCACACATTTTTGGTGGCAAGCCCCTCCGCACATGTGCGGGGAAGCCTGCAGGTCGGCCACGAAGCGTTCATGCTCCGTCACTTTCTTGAAATGGGCAAACAGGCCTTGTGGGGGCTGCTTGCTCGCCTTGGCCTCGGGCTTGGGCAGCGGTGCAGCCGCGTTTGTGCATGCAGGTGGCCCCGTCACGTTCAGGGCATCGAACTTTAGGTCAATTGCCGTACACTCAGTGATCCAGCCTGTAAACAGCATAAACAAAAATCAGCAGTACAAACGAAATTGTCCACGGTCAGAAGCAAGACAGAGTTAAGAGCGATGTGGTTTGATTGTCACTGTAACTGTCAGTTTTACTGTCACTGAACAACCCACCCTGAAATCAGCATAAACAAAAATCAGCACGATAAATCAAATACGATCGAATTCCCCATTGCCCCCTTAATTAGTGGTGTCCCACGCCCTTACCCTGAATTGTACGTGTGACCCAAACTGCAAGGGTGCACTGCAAAGCAAGACCTGATAAGAGATTGCAGAAATGTTGGTCTGGGCCTTTCATGATACCGCCAACACGCACTAGCCGGCCACCTTCAACAGAACAAGAAATGATCTCGCACTCCTCGACAGTGGCCGCGTCAAGTTGGCCTTGTAACTGAGCAACAAAGGCTGCCAGCGCATCATGGCGTTCGGAAATCGGTTTGCGTTGCTTTTGAAGTTTTGCTGCGGTGTCAAACTCCTGCATGCACTTTCTCAAAGCCCACCGCTTTTGTGCCATCTCGTTGCGCACTTGGTTGGGTGCAGTATGATGGCAGCGATAAATTTCCAAAGCCTCGCCATTCAAAAACTTGGCATACTCACTGTCCCCAGTCAGTGGTTTCCAAGGAAGAGGGAAAGAAGAGATTGGGCGCTCCATGATGCTATGCACAATGAGTTTGGGCAAGAGGCACTACACCAGCCGGAGACCAGCTGCGCCAACATGTTGGAATGCACGCACATGTAGGACGTTCAGGCAGGCCCACGCCATGCATATGAACCCAGTGAGAGCCCACAGGGTACAATGACCCGAGGAATGCACGCACATGTAGGACGTTCAGGCAGGCCCACGCCATGCATATGAACCTAGTGAGAGCCCACAGGGTGTTATGACCGCAGGAATGCACGCACGTGTAGGACGTTCAGGCGGGCCCACGCCATGCATATGAACCTAGTGAGAGCCCACAGGACCCAAGGAGTACACCTGCAGGAGGCAGACAATGTAGCACAAGCACCTGCAGACCACACTGACTACAAAATGTTGACAGGCTGAAAGCCCTGCTCAACAGCACAACATCGCGTATGCATTGTAGCAAGGGTGAATTAAACACTGGCCAAAGGGTTTTTGGCCAGTGGCCAGTAAAGTATTGATTTCAATGTTTATTTTTGTTTATTTTGTGTTTATTTTTGTCATTTTTGCCAATTAGCTGATGCTTTTTGCAAGGTCATTTGCACTTCCTACTTGCTTGAGGTTGTTTTCATCCAAATTGCCTTGAAGTACACACTGCTCTTTGGTTTTTTTTGTGTTTTTTTGTCAAAAACTGTCAAAAATGCTTATTACCTCATGTTTTTTGCCAGTTCATTTGCACTTCCTATGTCCTTCCGGTTGTTTTCATCCACATTGCCCTGAAATACACACTGCTCTTTGGTTTTTTTGTGTTTTTTGTCAAAAAGTGTAAAACTGCTTATTACCTGATGCTTTTTGCAAGTTCATTTGCGCTAGCTATTTTCTTGAGGTTGTTTTCATCCGCATTGCCCGATGGTTCATTTCTTAAACATACCATCACACTTTGTACGTTTCACCTGCAAACAGTGGAACAATGATTGAGCAGGTGACATTGTGCACATGGTATACAAGCAATAAAGCAATTTGAAAAAATCACTTGCAGACTGTCACAGTCAAATTCCGAGCGGAAGTGTGCATGCCTAAAAGTCGGGCGTAATCTGAAATGCGAGTGACATCAGCGAACAGGCTTTCACGACGTCCAGCATGAAAAAGAGGGCACACACAAAGACATAATTCATCATGGACAGAAGCAAGGCATCCCGGTGTTCCTTGTTTGCGGCCTTGGTCAAGTGAATCTCATGCAATGCAACAACAACAATCACATAGCACCGTTTCAGGCGGCGCAGAGCATGACATGCGAATGCAGACCACCGGCGGGTGTGCAAGACACCCAACTTCAGGGCAGCCGCCTCAAGACTCTGTGCAACAGCCTGCAAGGTTTTTAGCCTAGAGGGGGCGTTATTCCGAAATGACGCGGCAGATTGCAGGGTATCTGCCAAACGATCCAAAAACGCGTGGTCAAGTTGCATGGTGGCCTTGAAGGCCAGGTCACACCTGTGGCAACTCACATGGTAAGGCACAATCACGTTATACCCTGTTAATTGTTGCTGCAACTCCCCAAGGATGGCAACCACCCCACCATGTTCACCTTGGACAACACTTGCACCGTCGCCACAATAGAAAAAAATCTTTGGCAACCACGTTTCAAGATCCACCCCGGCAGCGGCCATACTACGCTTCAAAGCGGTGACGATGCCATTGGCGTTACCCGCGGGAAGGGGTTGGCATGAAAAAATTTTGGTCACCATTCGTGCATCCACAACTGTACGAACATAAAAAAGCTCCTCCTTCTTTGATGAACGGTCGGTACACGAATCTGATGCGATGGCGAAAAATTCGCATTCAGTCACAATGGCACCCTGCGAGGCACGGAGGGGGTGGACAATGAACCTCAAAATCTCAGCACTTGAGACGCGGGAGCGATAACTGGGGAGAATGTGGCCCCCATTGAGCGCTACCAATTCACAATTACCCTCAAGGTTAGTCATGGGTTCATAAGATTGCACGAGTCTATACACCGTGCGAAACAAACCCATGATCCCATCTTGTACCTCGGTTGGCAACGTACGAATCACCGAGGTGACACGGCCACCGGTCTTCCACAGGGCAAGAGAGACGCAATGGGTGCCCGATTTACCATGTTCTTTCAAAGAGAACACCTTGAAGTTCGAGGTACCTCGGACAAAAGGCACTGAACAGCCAATTTGTGGATGCGTGCGACAAGCCTCGCACCACATCAAGACACAAACCGGGTCGTACCGAAGCCAAGGCCTGGACAAGAGCCACCTTGGATTGAACTTGCGCGGCTTGCGCACTGTAGCACTCCCACTGGAAGCGCATGCGGCACTACAAAGTCAAAATTTGTTTGCCGGGGCTAGTGCGCATTTCCAATGCGTCTAGTTGCAAAAAAGTGCGGCGCAAAAAAGTGTTCGCCGGAGCTGACGGCCACTCCCATCGCATCTAAGCATCTTACGCGCAAAAAGAGATGACCAAAACTGTGCTTGCCGGGGCTGGCAGCCACTTCCACTGCGTCTAGGAGCAAAGAGTGACACGCAAAAATTGGTTGGCCGGCACCAGCGGCAACTTGTAACGGCATCGGTGGCGGCAGTTCCATTAGACATCATGATGATCATAATTTCGATGATTTTCCGATGCACATCAGTGTTCATAAAATTTCCGCAGCTTTTTTGTTGCTTTCGGTAGCCCATCCATGTCAACTGTGAGCGCGCGCTGGGTCGCATTTGTCTTTCGTGATGTCCCAATATCGATGTATGTAAATTATTCCAAAGCGAATAGCAATACACCATCATGCTCATTATATGCGCACTGAATTTCCACGTCTTCTCCATTTTCGCACACCGGGTTTTCAGACCATTTCATCTCACACCATGGAGTCCGATGACCCTCTTCGTGATCTTCATATGTTGCCCCTAGAGGCTGGATATAGGTTTGGCACGGGAGGGTCGGGTGTGGAGATATCAGGGCAAGAGTCGGCTGCTGCGGTCCGTAAGGCATCAAGGTCCCAAGCCCCGCAATCAACCACATCCAACCACACGTAGTGGTTACATGGTAGCAAAAGTTTACAAAACTCTATTTCTAAAACCTCTACCGATACCATCGTTTCATCAAGCTATCCCTTTCGTGTACCCCCTGAGGCTACCTTCATGGCATCTCCAATGAATCTAGGCCGAGAACCTGAAGAGTGCCCACATTGTGGCCAAAGACACTAGCCGGGGCCATCACCATAGTTTGGTTTACCTTATTATGTGAGTTTTTGGATTGAGTAAGATTCTGAACAGTCTTGTGTACGTGCACACAGTCGTTACCGCAATCACCTTCGCCATCGGGATCTTCCCGCTATGATGCACCATGCTGGCCGACACACAATACTATTCACCCTTCCCTGCACCACATTCTAACTTTGGTACCCTCAAACATGCACAAATGCACAAATGCTCTAAAATTACGTCACACAAGGTACAGAAACCATCAGCAATATATGCAGGAATGTCAATAAACACCAATAAACGCCGATAAACAACCGTTATCCCCCCAAAAAGGGCGTTTTTCGAAAAATAAACGCATAAACGCGTTTATTTGCCATTTGGCCAGTGGCCTGGCCAGTACTTAATTCACCCTTGCATTGTAGCCTCCCCATCTCATGGCAAACCCCCGCCCCCCGTTCATGCATATTCACCACGCAGCCCCTCCCGTCTCATGGCAAACCCCCCCCCTTCAGACACCCCCCCCCCCCCCCCCCAAAGAGCCGGATGAGATGGGAGCCCCCCCCCCCCCCCATAACCAAATGGCGGATGCCCCAGAGTGAAAAACTGCATAAGCAGGTTGTGTACCAGTCCATGGGGGGACCTACCCCTGCATACCAAATACCCAAAAAGCGTGAAAAACACATGCATGCTGCCTAAAACATGCTTTAAATTGCCCGGACAATCATTGTGAGTGGTCAGGAGATCAAAAAACTAAGTTTTGGAAACTTGGATTCTTGAGCTGTACAGGGTGAAAACCTGCATCAACACGTTGTGTACCAATCCATGCACACATGTAAGCCATTATTGGCAGAAACGGTCATTTTGCGTCTTTTACACGGGCCATGACTGGCCCTGGGGAAGGACAGAGGCTGCAACAAATGTCCTTTAGTGAATCCTAGTACATCTTAGGCATATACTGTCACAACATCCCTGCTTGCACCCCTCAGAATGGGTACCACGGGGTCGCCAAGGTCGCCCATACCGCCGATGAAGCAAAAATGGCTGAAAAGTGCAGAAACTGCACGTCCCACTCCCGAAAATACCCGAAAATACCCGAAAAAACCACAAAGATTCCTGATTTTCAACACAAAAAAAGGGGTCCATGACACCTAAAAAAAGTGGGTTTCAAATGGGGGGGATCTGGTGGGTCTGGACCAAAACTCATTTGGGGATAAGTTTATTGGACAAAATAATGATTTTATAAGGGGTTAAACCAACTACTCAATCCGTTGGGTTGGGGCACACAAATAGGCCCAAAAAGGCCCCCATGGGGACCCATGTAGTAGCTGCTAGACCCATGCAGCCTGCCCCCCCCCCCCCCGAAAAGCCTTGAAATCACCTCGCAGAGGTTCTTAGATCAAAGCCATGGAGGCCCGCAAAAAGGGGGAAATGCCACATACCCCCCCCGCTTTGGGCCAAACCCTTCCCATGGGCAACAGAAGGGTTTCAGAAAAAGTCGGATTTTGAAAAATTTTCAGGTGCCACTAAATAGCCTAAGCAGCCGAACCAGCATAAAAAGGGACAAGTCCTCACTGGTAAGGGGCCATATGGTGGGGGGGCGGGGGGGTTACCCGGTGTTGGGGCCCGGGACCCCCGCTGCAGGTTAGGGGGTCCATATACAAGAAAACAGTTCTTCAGGACCTAGGTCCGAATCCACGCACAACAGCCACAATACGCAAAGTCTTGCAGACCCCCCACCCCCACCCACCCCACCCCCCAAAAAGCCATACCCGGGGACGGGGGGGGGGGGGTAGGGGGGTCAAAATCGAAAAATTCATTGGGGGATCATTTTATCTGCCAAAATGATGATTTCACAAGGGGTTAAACATCCGGCCTCATACCTTGGGGTATCCCACGCGAATGACCCCCAAATGGGGGGGGTATATGGCGTCCACGCCTGCGCTTGATCTAACAACCCTCTTCGAGATGGTTTGTGTGTTTATTAGTGAGAAAGGACAGGCCATGCAGCCCCTTGCGCAATGCATACCTCAAACGCTCAATGCAAGCAAATTGATTTGGGGGGGGGGGGGCAAAATGGCCGGTATTTTGTTCTTTATGCATGGAGGTGTGCAAGAATCATTGCGCCCACATTTCCACCTTCTTTTCCCTTCATTTTTTTCATTAGAGATGTGGAAGTAACCTTCTGTGCAATTTTGTGAGCAGTGACACGTGGTTAGCATCGCTAATACCGACCTGCGGAAATCATCTCGAAGGCAAGGTGTTGTTAGATCAAGTGCAGGTGCAGGTGCCGTATACCGCCCTATTTTGGGGTCATTCACGTACCCTGAGGTATGACATCGGATGTCCAACCCTTTGTGAAATTATCATTTTGGGAGACACAATGATCCCCAGTGAATCTTTCGATTTTGACCCTCCTACCCTCCAGGTACCCGGGTGCCCCTTTTTTGGAAAGGGGGGTCAGGAGGGGTCAAAACTTGTTGCGTATTGCGGCCGTTGTGCATCGGTTTGGACCCAGGTCCTGACAGCTTTTTGCTTGTACATGGAACACCAAACCAATGGCGGGGGTCCCGGGTCCAAACTCTGGGACCCCCCCCCCCCCCCCGGCTATGGTCCCTTGCTGGTGAAGACTTGGTCGTTTTCAGGCCAACATGTATTGCTTGAAAATTTTCAAAAATTGGACTTTTTAGAAAAAACCTTTTGTTGGCCCTGGGATGGGTTTTGGTGATCATTTGGTGACAATACCGGTACTTGAGCACTCTTGGGGATCCACGTGGTGGCCACTAGGCCCATATAGCCCAGGCCATGGGCTGTTGAGCTGCTTGCTCGTTGTTGGCCAGTGCGCAGTGGTGGCGCTGAAGTGTGGATCCCCCCCCCGGCCCCGAGTGCCCGAGTAGGGGGGGGAGTGGGGTGGGATGTACTTTGCCGCTGTGATGATTCCTGGGCATGCTCACACTGGTGATTGACTTGCGGGGCTGCGGTACAAGTAAAGAGGCTGGGAAGACACATGCAAACTTGAACTCAATCCAAGGCCATAGCGCAAAAGCAATATCTCAGTGCTCCTCCACAAACGCCCACCAGCATGAATGATGAGTGTACGGAGAGCATCATATCAAAGAAAGGGATCAGTATGGGTTAGCAGGACGTAGGGGCCAGAAGAGGGTCAGACATCTCAGCAGTGTGCCACCCCATTTCCCTGGACCCCTGACTTTGATCACATCCTCCCCCCAAAAGGTGTTGGTGGGTCACGAGCCGAACCTTGTGTCAGCCCCCGTAAAAAAACCACAATACAATATGATGGTACTCCACAGTGAAAGTGGGACTGGCCCACAGGTTCTACTCCACACTGCTGACAATAAAAGCCCCCGTGTTGGCCTGTTTATAGCGCCGTACGGTAGCTCGTCAGCGACAGGTACTGAAGGCAGTGGCTGACAGCTCAGAATTTGCACAACCTGACGCCTCCTCCCGAATCAAGTTCACATAGCTTCTCTACCATAGCCCATTGCAGGGATCTCCTGCAACCACACACAGATATGCCTGTGAGATTGTGAACGAAATTATTCACGCCGTGATTACTCTGTTCAGAACAATATGCGGCCAGGTTGGAACGGCATTGCTGTCGGAAGTGGTGGATGGCAGTTGGGTACGCCGTGTGAGACAACGGAGCCCACGGACACAGTCGTAGCATACACCACCAACAACTCCCATACTGATCGATAAAGGGCACTTGCAGAGTTGGTTCGAGAATCCAGACATGCCCGACATGTTTAGCAGGTGCCCCAGAAGCCCACCACAGCGCAGGCATCTAAGTAGGTAGACAAGCTGGCGCAGAAATAAAAGAAAGGGGGGCCGTGCAGGGACATGGCGGTGTGAGAGCTAGCGCAGCTAGCGGACTCAGCGTGGGTGGTAGTGTACACAGACGGGTCCGCCAAAAAAAACGTCTTTGGGGACCAGCGCAGGAGCCCCAGCAATCAAATCCGAGTGGACTGGGAAGCATTCTGTCTTAAGGTCAAAAAGGAGTAGACATTGAGTGGAATCCCCAACTGATGGTAGGCTCAAGGCACGGGGTACAAAGGCCCCGGGCGATGCACACACTAAGGGCGCTTTGTGCCCCTTTGGCCGTACATCCACCCCAGGGGGACGGGATGGACCATCTGACTGCAAACGCTGCCGAAGCGAAGAAGTATTCGGCGCCCGGTGCAGCACCTTTTGGCAATGAGGCCGCATCATATCCAGACAGCCCACAGCAGCAGTGATCGCAACATGGAATATGCTATTGCCCAAGAGGGGCTGCGCTGGGGGCGTCTCATTGGTATGTACAGCGGTGAGATACGCAATACACGGGGGCGCAGCAAGAAAGCACCGCGGGGACGCACTCCTCAAATGCATAGCAAACACTCGACACCCGTGGTATCAAACCTGGAATACGTGCCATGCACCATTCTGAGACAACTTTTTGGTTTGTTCAGGTATGTTTCTCACCGGCATTCGAGCATGAGCCCGGATTTCAGCAAAAAGCATAATGCACACACGATCAGGCCACAGCATACCGTTCCCGGGGGGGGGGGGGGGATGGCAGCCTGGGCTCCTCCGCCTGACCCACTCACCCCCCCACATTAGAAAATTTTCCCCAGGACAAAAATGAATTTAGTAAAGGGGCCCGAAATCGGAGGTCGATTTTCTGGACACAAACTTTTTTTTTGGGCCTCTGACCCACCCACCCACCCCCACGCCGGTATAGCTCACGGTCGCCACTCGACCGTGGCCTGCACACGATGCCAAAGGGAGCCTGGCCATTTGCATCATCGTAGCACCGGGAGACACCGTGCGGTGATCAGCGATGCGGGCACAACCCCCACAAAAGACGCATCCAATCATCACTTTTGCCGCACCGGCGGACAGACGCCGGCACGTCACCCCAGCAGGAGCCACCCGCCTCCTCAGGACCTCGGGAGGTCTTCGAGTGTGACCGCTGCGGTTGGGGCGCTGTGCAGCCAAACCCGCAGCAGTGATCCCGTCGTGCGCCTTCCCCACGCAGACACACGTGGCGTCCGGCGGACACTCACCTCAAATAATAACGGGACCCCTACCCCCGCCCCCCCACAGGCTCTACCGGAGTACAAATCCGCCCCCTTGCCCCACACGACAGAACGTACCGCATCGCAAGCGCACGCAGTCGCACGTTGGAAAACCCGTCGGGCATGCGCACGCCGCAGTAACACGCCACCCGCCGGCCCCCTCGCAAAACAAATGGCGACAACCCGCGGGGGGGGGGGGGGCTACGGTACCCTGAACTAATCGGTACAGACTGCGATGGCAGAAGAAGCAAGTGGATACCCTTCGTCCGAAGGAATCCCACAGCCCTCGTCCGGAGCACCAGCGGACCGGCGGCTGCTGTCGGTTACCGACCAACCGCTCGATCATCAACTGCCATCAGACGAAGACCAACCCCCTCGGCCCAGTGCCCAGTGCCGTCTGCAGCCATGATCCCGCAACAGAGCACGTGGCGGTTGCCGCCCTCGGCAGACATCATGAAGGTCCTGTCTTCAGCAATATCCCGGGGCCAGGGAGGGGCATCGCGGAGACCGCCGCATGCCCGCAGGCATTCCACGCGGAACACCAGCGCCACGTGCACACCCACACGCCTTTGTGGGGGATGTCAAGCGACAAGACCCCGGCGAGCGGAGGGTGCGGAGCGACGACCGGGAGGAGCGCGGGGAAAAGGTCTCTTCCCGGACTTTGCGGCTGGAAACCGACACTTGCGCATGCGGGTCTCACTGGGTGCTCGACAAAGCCGGGCGCGCGCATTGCGCACAGGCGGAAAGGCAACATTATTAGACCTCACTGGAAAGGTCTGCTGGAGCCACCCATAATACCGCGAAATGACGCGGAAGCCCTCCGTTGAGACATTGCGAAAATATGGATTCACCAGATCAGCATCCCGTGGCGCAGCGATCAGGCTGAGACAGGCACCCCCCCCCCCCCCCCCCCACACACACACCATCGGCGAAAACAGCACAGGCACAACAGTGGCTGAGTGTCAATTCCTCGTCAGTCAGCATCGAACAGGATGAACCATGTTCAGCGCCGGGAGGCGCCTTTCCGCAGGACAAGGCGCACCCGGCTTCGTCCGTGACGCCCGCAGGCGTGGCCTGTGGGGCGCAATGCACTACCAGGTCACACACACGATGGGGACCGCAAACAAGAACAGAGCAAGAAAAGCGGTGAAAGAAAACTCCTCAGGAGCTGCCGGGCAGCCCTAGACATCTTTCGGTCGGTTGGGAGCAGCGCAATGTGCGGCACTGAGTGCAGACGCAACGCAGTACTGAGTGTCCCGATTCCTCCCTGACCCCCGACTGCTGCGCCTACGCTGTCATGTGCCACTGGAATTGGATCAACAGACCGAGAGAAAACCCACGGAGGAATTCGCGCCCCCGGTTGTCCCAACAAAATCTGTATTACGTGCGACCCCCAATCACACACACACACACACACACATACACAGAAAACGGTTTGCCGTCAGAGCACAGTGCGCATGACGAGCAGGGGTATGTCAGCGCACCACGCCGGTACATAACCTTCTGGTTGGAAATCAGGGGGGACGACGGTGTCGGTGTACCGGTTGTTATCACACACTAACCCCCCCCCCCCCCCCCTCACACAGATAACGTGGTCCACAACAACAAGCAACAGGACCAGCTCCAGCGTCAAGGTGCAACGTCAGACGACAGACGTGCTCAGCGCCACACGAGGCGCCTTCAGAAATACGCGCACCCACACCCACCCACACCCACCCACACAGACACACACACATACACACACACACACACACACACCGCACATCACGCCCTGTCAAAACGAGTCACTGCTGCGGGTGTCGCTGGTCACCACATTCTCGCTGTCGAGGGGCTTGTGCTTGCTTCCGATCCGGTCCAGGATGGCGTCGTCCGACAGGTACTGGATGTACTGCAGCATCCCCCGCTCCCGGATCTGCGTCCCGCTTCGGAACGTCTCCCGCACGAACGTCTCCCCCCAATCCGATTCTTTGTACATATCGCCCCCGAAATACTTCTCCTTGACGGTGGTGAGGCACTCCTTCTTCTCGGCATCGGAGTCGAACGCCCGCTTCGTCCACGCCACGAACGAGTCCTGCGCCTCTGCCCACGCCAAAAACTCGTCCAGAGAGAACTTCTCGTGGCTGTAACACGGAAGGCGAGACGGCTGCACCGGCGCGTGTCCCTTGGCACAGTTCGACTTCAGGGGAATGCCATGCCCTCCCTCGTCCTCCCCCAGCCGGCGTGCAACGGGCCCGTACTGCCCCATGGGGAACGGTTGCCAAGCGAGTGTCCCCGGGGCGGGGCGGGGGGGGGGGGGCTTCAAGGCGGAGTGAGTGTACCGTTTGGTACTTCCGGGTACCCCCCGCCCCCCTTGAAATCTCCCCTTTTGTCGGGCCGGTCCCAAATAGACGGGGCGCACCACAAATCTGTACCATGGTATGACAGTGGAAATCAGCTTCTGCACCTTCGGCGCCTTGTAAAGATGTTCTGGCGCCTTTGGCGCCTGGTATTTACTATGCTTTCTGGGCCAAGGTGACGGTTCTCCCCCTGGGGGGGGGGGGGGGCGATTTCAAAGGGGGGGGGGGGGTTACTGTAGTTGTTCACCTTTTGAGGAGGGAATCCTCCACGTGGTTAACCCCAACAGCCGGGGAGCCAAACCCAACAGCCCAACAGCCGGGGGGGAGGGGGGTCAAACCTAGATTCAATTGAGAAGATTGTGTACAAAAGACCATCAATCACGTGGAGAAATCAATTGCAAATGAGGCAACACAGCCCACAGTCTGATAAAGAGCGCACCTTTGTTCTCCAGTCAGACGTCGTTGAACATCAGAAATGCCATGCAGACAACACCATTCAGTCACCCACGCTGATGGCACACTCACGTAGCACACATTCATTTGTGTTTGTAAATTGGCACCAGCGACACAATTGAAACCGGGGGCAGGAATCAAATCGGTGGAGACTTGGGTAACTATAGAAGGGGGCCGGGGGCCTCGACGTACCCGGGCAATCATTCCTCCCAAACATGGCAGAGTTCTGGCTTTTAAGTAACGCAATGCAACGAAGACACAATGAACACAACATCAGAAAGAATTGTTGTTGGACACTGCCCGTTGCTGTGCACAAGTCTCAAGTGCGCAGAGTCTTACTGTGCCGCTTCTTGCTCCACAAGTCGCGCACACCCTGGGAAGTGACGGCTTCCCCCGGGCTGGGGAAAGGCGTGGGGGTTGGACAAGTGGCAGGGGAGGACGCGGAGGGCGAGGTCACTTGCGCCGGACGTACCTTTTGACATGATTATACCAGGGGAACGCCCGGCGTCGGTTGGAATCCCGGCCGGCAACCGCTGGCCCATTAGCTGTTTTACCCGACCCTGGTTCAAATCCTTCAGGGCACAAACTTTTGACCCCCCCCCCACCCACCTAAAACATGATATCAAGTTTCGGGGGGGATAGAGGGCTCAAAATCAAAGAATTCACTAGGGGATCGTTTTATCGGGCAAAATAATGATTTTACAGGGGGCCTTGGGGTATGCTACGCGAAGGACCTCAAAAAAGGGAAGGGGGGGGTTGTATGGCGTCCGCGCCTGGGCTTGACCTAATAACCTCTGTTCAAGGTGATACCTCGAAGAAAAATTTACGTTTTGAATAGAGAGCCAAAAATGAGAGGCCCATTTCAGGTACACCCCCCCCTTTGTAATCCCCCCCCTAATGTCAGGCCAGTCCCCTCCATAGGGGGCGGGGGGGGGGGGGGGTTGGGTTGGGTTGGGTTGGACTCTCCCGACTTGAAAAACGCGACGGACCCGTCAATTGAAAAATTTGGGTCCCCCGGGAGCGGCGCAATCATCGGAGTAGTCTGAGCACACTCCGCCACCAGAAAGAGGACGACCGCACGACACATCAGCCTGCTGCACTTGGCGCATACCGCCTGCATCGCTCCTTGGCCAGCCTCTGCTGGCCCGGGGCAGCCCCACCGCGCCCTGAGGGCGGCGCCCACACGGCTGGGCCGCCGCTCTCGACGCTCGCGGGATCACTCCGACGCCGCCGGGCCCGAACCCCCGGGAGGGGCATCGGGGTCTCCCCTGGCGCGGACCACTGTGGAGCTGCCTGGCACCTGGGGGGGGGGGGGGGTTGAAGTGACGCAGCCCCCCTCCCCTGGGGGGGGGGGGGTTGCACCACACAATTGTAGCACTAAAACTGCAGCAGTTCCGATATAACCTAAACAATTTTTCTTCGCCCAGTATTTCCGATGCTTCATTGTCAAAGTGATCGTCCCCCCTATGGGGGGGGGGGGGTACAGAAACTTTTTTTTTACCATTGTACTCCCCCCCCCCCTCCCGAAGGGCAGGCAACACCCACAGCAACTCCCTGCACGCCACAAAGAAACCCCAAACTGAACCAACGGCTGACCACAGAGACAGCACAGGCACACACCCACAGCCACACACAGCGAACGCACAGCACACAGCACTTCTACAACAGCAGACAACGCACGGCATCGCGCACACAACACGAACACATGACACACACCTGCTTGCGAACTGACTGAGCCACCACCACGCCTTATGCCGAGGGTTGGCCTTCGGGGCTACGTATGCCGCTGCACGCTGCCGTGCCTGCGCCTCACGCTTCACGAAATACTCCCGCATGCGCTGTGCCGCGGCCTCATCGCGGGGTTTTGCAGGATCCGGGGTCGCCTGGCGCCGTCGGGGGGGAGGGCGGGTGCTGACATAGTGGCTTCCGTCCTCCATGGCCTCCAGGATGGTGTTGTAGGCATTGGTGATGAGCTTCATGCGCGCCTCGTTCTTGTTGCCGGCGTCGGGGTGGTACTGTTTGGCGAGGGTACGGAACGCCACCTGCACCTCCTCCCGGCTGCAGGAGCGCCTCACCCCGAGGACCCCATAGTGGTACGCAGTGGCGTACCCCCTGCAGCACACCGCCTGCAGCCGCAGGGTAGCATGCTTGACCCGCATGCTGCGAAGAAAAAGCGGGTATAGTCACAGAGGCGTTGCTGTGGGGACCTTAACGCCGCTACTTGAAAAGCTGCTTCCTTCAGCCGACCAGCGCAGAGCTTTTGGAGAAGATTTCTACTTAAAGGGCGCTGCATGGTGCTCAGTGCACAGGGCACTGTAAGTGTGCACGCCGCAAGTCACTAACCCTGGCCAGCGTACCCGCCTTATCTAAATCTACCCAACGCCTCGTCCATGACACATCTAAGGGGCAGTTCTGGCACTGCATGCTGTTGAGGTGATTGTCCCACAACGTGATACCGGTTCCTGGTGCGATCCCCCCCCCCGGGCTGTTAGGTAGCCCAACAGGCTGCCCACCTCTCGCAATTTTTTTTTTCAACCCGCCCTCTTCAGCCCCAACCCACCGGGTGGGCAACCAACCCACCTGTCCACAAGTGGAAGATTCCCTTCTCAAAAAGTGAACACTTTACTTAATAACCGGAAGCACCAACCAGCATACTCTTTCAGCTTTTATGCCATCACTTTATGCCATCCCCCAGCCCCCTGTTGGGGGATACCGTCGCACGCTCGGGGGGGGGGGGGGGGGGATGGCAGGGTACATCTGTTTTATGCATGGTTGGCATTGATCTAGTGCCTGCCCAGTGCTCCTGACTCTGGTGGCCTGACCAATGGAGTCCGGCGCAAAGACTCTACCAAAGATCACGAACCCAGTTCTGATTCAGACTGCGATTGATGGACAGCAATTTTAATTTGCACCACACTTGCACTGCATGTGATTTAGGCACCACACTTCTGATTTAGACTCCATTTGATGGACAGTAATTTGGTTTGCACAAGATTTCACTATACTGCATGTGGTTAGAGCACAACCGCCAGGAAGAGGGTCCCCAGTCTCTGACCCCCCCCCCCCCCCCGCTCAGTACCGTTGGTACCGTTGGTCTCATGGGCGGCGCCAAAAATGAGCCAAAAAAAAACCACACATTTGAATGGGTGTGCTCAGGGGTCCGTGGCACTGTCTGTCTAACGAGCAGCACCGGGAATAGGTCTCAATTTTGCCAAAAAAAATGTATTTTGAAACCTGGCTGAGGCGGGCAATCAGGATGTGTTGCTGATGAGGGTCAGGTGTGTACGCATGGTGCACATGCGATGTGTCCCCCCCGCCCCTCGACGCCCCCAATAACAAGGACACCTGGGTGCGTACGTGATCTACACCAAAAATGCTATCATACTTCACCCAACCCCACCAGATTGGGGACACGGATCTCACCAATTCGGTAATGATCCGCTGGCAAAGGATTGGGTTGAATGCAAATGACCAGGTGATGAAACGAATACAAACGGCGAGGCAACTCAGACAACATGATTAAACCCCCTCCAGACCAAAATTCTATTGCACTCGGCAAGGCTTGTCGAAGAGAGAGCCCCGGGCTACATGGGCGCAGCGGCCACTGGGTCCTCAGAGTGCTGAAAAAACCTGTATTGGCACCAAATGATCACCCAAACCCATCACAGGGGTGACAAGAGGGTTTTGGAAAATATTGAATTTTCGGAAATGTTCAAGTGCCACAAAATGCCTACACAACAGCAATTTCACAGGTTTCGGGGGGCGCATGGCCTGGGCTGCATGGGCATTTGGTGACAATGTGGGTACTTGACCCCATAGGGACCCACGTAGTGGCTGCTAGGCCCATGTAGCTGGGGCCATGAGCCCCCTGCCCAAAAATTGCTACTGTGTAGGCAGTTTCGTGGCACTTGAAAATTTTCGAAAATTCAACTTTTTCTGAAACCCTTCTGTCACCCCTGGGATGGGTTTGAGGAGTCAATTGGTGACAACAGGTGACAGGGACCCATATATATTCCCCGCTAGGCCCATGTAGCCCAGGCCATGGCATGGCCCCCCTGAAAGACCTGAAATTGCCGTTGTTTAGGCTATTTAGTGGCACTTGGAAATTTTCGAACACCCCACTTTTTTGGAAACCCTTCTGTCACCCCTGGGACGAGGTTGGGTGATTATTTGCTGACAACACTCATGGGGACCCACAAACCCATCCTAGGGGTGACACAAGGGCTTTGTAAAATGTCGAATTTTCGAAAACTTTCAGGCAACACATGCTAGCCTCGCAATGGTCGAGTCCTCATCGGCAAGGGCCCATAGCGGGGGGTTTCCCAGGGTTTGGACCTGGGACCCCCGCAATGGGTCAGGGGTTCCATGTACAAGAAAAATTGTTCAGGGCCTGGGTCCAAATCTACACACAGCGGCCACAGTACGCAAAAAAGTCACCCCCCCCCCCCCAAAAAAAGTGGCACCGGGTACGAGGTGGTAGGGTCAAAATCCAAAAATCCGGGGGGTGGGGTCATTTTGTCTCCCAAAATGATGATTTTACAAGGAGTTGGACACCTGATATCACCCACTGGGGTATGCTACGTGAATGACCCCAAAACAGGGCAGTGTACGCCGCCCGGGCCTGCGCTTGATCTAACACGCTCTCTTCAAGGCTATTTGAAAAGGGGCGGGCTACAGGGGGTCATCGGTGCGTGGGGGTACAATTCGCCAGTTGGGGAGAAACTGAATGGTATCGCACAGTAGAGTGAGGGCAAAGCCAATCTGACCCTTCCCGAGCCCCTTCGGGCATGCCCCTAGGGTTTTGGAAGAATACCAATTTGGGGTTAGAAATTATGTCACCGTGGGCATTATTGCGAAAAGGGGGGGTTTGCACCGCAACATGCATGTAAAAACCCTGCATGAAGCATTTAAAGGGGGGAGGGGTTGCAAACCCCCTCATGATATGCAGTTTCTTAGGAACCCCTTGTGGAAGTGCAACATAGGGCCAAGGAGTTCTAGATCACCAAGTGTGACACATCATTGATGCCTCATTTTCAGGCATCTTGCCATAAATTTTGCTATTTTTTGCCAAAGAAATCACTAGAGTTCGGCAACAGTGCAAGTGCCAGTGCACACTTGGGGGAAGACTCGGGTCTGCCCGTAAGATTAAACACAGTGTGTTCTCCGAGTGTCTTCCCCTGTCAATGACAGTCAATGACAGTCAATGGCAGGCACCGCTACCCATATCTCTTAAGAGAGCACAACAGTATTGCAAACACTAGTCGCCATGCCCTATGCACATGACTCGCTCTTGACTTCCGGGAACTTTCTCAAGCGGGTTATGCATGGGCGACAACGAGGCTATACATACTTTGCCGATTACCTTCTACTGTGTACATATGGGGCTACACGTCTACAAGGCAACAAGGCTGCAGAAGAGAGTAATCTCAAAATTGCCCCTCCCACCTACTAACCACCACCCACCCCACACAACCTTATGGTTCAGCGATTTGCTCCTCATCACTGAAAAGGAGTTGCTCATTTACAACTTGCCGGCAGTGTCTACCAGCAGCAGACTGCATCTACTTGTAGCACACAGTGTCCATAACTACAAATAGGCGCCCCCTTTGTGCAAAGGCGTTCTTGACGGACCCTTGTGGTGAAGCGGGCCTCAGATGAGCCCATGACCCCTTCTGTGGTATGGCCTCTTTGCATCTCGGACATGTGGACACTACACACTGGCTACAATTGGCACACTGCGTCTACTTGTCGCGGACCCTGCCTACATTGCATGTTGAACATTCAGGGCAGGGGGGGGGGGGTCATGTATGGAAATCAATACGTCATTCACCCCGTGAGGCAATGCAATTCATCGCAGGTGCTGGTTTGTTCTTTGCCAACACGTAACATGCCTCCTTTGGCATTGTCTCAAACATGGTTGAAAATGGTTCCGAGGGGCCTGGCGGATTGCCGGCTCCAGTCTGCATGGCAGCATTCCCCGTGCCATGTGCTCACCTCTCTCTGTCATCCCTCTTTATGCACTCTCTCTCCTTCAGAGGGGACTTGCACGTGACAATACCCAGGGGGAACAATTCAGTTCAGTTCAGTTCCAGACCCCAAACCCTGCGGCGTGGCCACAGGTCCAGAGGGGAGAGGAGGGCTTGGCGTAGGGCACCAGTCCACCGGAAAACATTCGGGTTTCCTTGCAAAATGTCCTGAATTGCCTTCAAAACATGGAGGACTTTGGATGGCACATTGGTCCAAAATTTGGCGGGAAGAAAATTGCTTTGCGGGGGGGGGGGGGGGATGGCACGGAAGCCCATTTGCCCAACTCCCCTCTCCCCCTCCTTGGTCGCCGTGCCGGGAGGGGGGTTTGGGCTGGGGCTGCCCTACCTGCCGTGCCGGGGGGGGGGGGGGAACCCCGACATACATGGCTCAAAATGATCCCCACGTGGCGGATGGCATGGGCGCCCGGCGAAGGGGGGGGGGGGTTCCAGAAATGGGCTTCCGTGCCAGGCCCTTTGTTTTGTGTAAGGACGGATGTTGCCACCAAAGGCACCGGAACACAATTTTTGGCCCGGAAAATTTTTTTCACGAAAAATTTTTCTCCCACATATGTGTAGTCAAAATGATCAGCGCCCCCCCCCCCCCCCCCCCCCGCAAAGCAATTTTCAGGTCGCCTTTTGGTGAATGTTTTCTCCAAAATTTCTAAATTCCAAAAATCCAAATTTCCAATCCTGGGTCATCCAACTGCACCTCTACATGGGGCAACGCCTACCATCACCCACAGAACCCGTTGGGATCCCTGGCTCATCCGTTCTGGCATTCCCACCCACCATGGGTGCCAGTAAGTCAGCGATTCTGAATCACGAAGAAATTCACTTGGCATTTGAGAAACTTGCACCACTTTGCCAGCCAAACAAAAAATTCGGGGGGCTGGGGTCATATTAAGTGTCACTAAGGGCGGGTTGGGGCATTGTTAGGCGCAACATTCCCTGCAAAAGCAAGCATGTTCCAGAATTGGAGTGCGTAGAACGACAAAAAGTAGTGGTGTGAAAAGCAGCGCAAATATACAAAAATCAGCAGCCATATGGTTACAAAACGGCTACATAACCCCTGCCATCTCAGGGACCCCTAATCAGGGGAAGAAATAAGAACGTGAGGTTTCATGGAGCAGGCATGGCAAAAAGCGTAACCCGTGTACGTTTTTTTCTGTGATGAAGCCTGCACACACGTCTTTTTCTGGAGTAACCTGCGTATTGGAAAAGACAGGGGGGAAACACAACTTGTGTACTTTTTTTTTTGGTGTAACCCACGTATGAAAACAAGCGAAACCGGTACATTTTTTTTCTGTGATGAAGCCTGCGTACAATTTTTTTGTTTCGTGTAACCTGCGTATTGGAAAAAGGGAAAAAACATAACCGGTGTACTTTTTTTTCGGTGTCACCCGCGTGTGAAATAAGCAGGTTGCGCGTTTTTTTTTTCACACGGGTTACATCGAACAAAAAAGTATACGGTTTACAGTTTTCCCATACGCAGTTTACAGCCAAAAAAAAAGTACATGGGTTACAGCAGACACCCAGAGCAAGGCACATCTTCGGGGCTTGGCGTCATATTGGGGAGGGGGTCATTTTTGGGGGTTGGGGCCATATCGGGAGGCATGTTTGTGGGTTGGGGTCATGATGGGCGGTTGGGGTCATATCAGGGGTTTGGATGCACATTCGGAAAGGTGGAGGTCAGCACTGCCAGGTTGGGCGTGGGCTGTGCAGTGCCGAAGGCATCCATCGGGAGGATGATATTGCCGTCTTTGGGGGTTGGCAGCAGGTATAATGTGGTGGGATTGTGGACAAAGATGGCATTGCCATGGGGCCTGTGTGTTGGGGTGGGCTGGAGGGGGTCGTGTATACCACAGCACACTACACCAGAGCTGCAGTTTGCTGTGTGTGCACACAGATACGAATTGCTGTGGCGGGCCTTCCCAACATTCCTGGCAGAAAAACAGAGCAAGCACGTTCCAGATTTGGAGTGTGTCGAAGGACAAGAAGCAGTGGTGTGAAAAGCGGCGCCAATGTACAAAAGTGAGCAGCCATAGAGTCATAGCAGTCTACAGCCGTGCTTTCCCACTGGCCAAGGGAAAGACAGCAGATCAAAAGGCTTTGGTCTCAGTTATGAGTTAATCCCCATCCATGCAAAAATGGCTGGTTTGGCTGTTGAGAAACACACTCATCCCTTTTGGCAAAGGCTGGGATGCTGTCATCAGGAACCAGGAATCCACAACGCGCCCGACTCGTTGGATATCTGCATCAAACAAAATCCTTCAACAGGAAATACTGTAGAATGGCGCACAAATTTTTGCAACAAAAACGTGTGCGCACTGTGGGTTAGTCAAATGAACAGGAGCGGTGGTGCGGTGGTGCAACGCATATGGGGCTCTCGAATAAATAGCCATGAGTCGTGTTAGCAACCAATGCCCTGCCATTGTGTCTGATACAAGCGTGTGGTGTGCAGCTCGGCGCAAATCATCGCCGCCGCATGCGTCTTGCATAACCTGCGGGACGGACACTGGGCAACCCAGCAACGCGTACCCTTCCCACAAGTAGTATAGCCCAGCTTTGGTAGGCGACATGGTGATCTGCCTCCAGAGCACTGAGATAAGATTGCATCCACCACTGCCTGGTGATGGTGGGACATAAAGGTGTGATGTGACATAGTGGTGGCTCATAACACCTTCATCCACATCCAGTTCGTTTCTGCCACTATTTACACTTGGCAATGCACATTCAGTTCGCTTGATGTGACATGGTGGTGGTGGTGCTGGGGGGGGGGGGGGGGCAGCGGCCTAGCCACCAATATACGAATTAGAGCAATGCTCATTCCAATACAGCACGTTTGCAACTCCGTCAGCCCAATGCAAAATCTTGCAACCCCCCGCACCTCTCCCCTGCGCTTTCCTCATAACACAGATGTGCGGTGGCTGAACCCCCATTTGAGTCTTAAAACGGTTGCTGCACCCATGCCCTAACTGACATCATTTATCTCGGTTGTCCAGGCTGCCTTACTCTTGGGTCTCTAGACGTGCAGGAAGAGATATTTATGCTATTTTGGGCTCCTGCTGCCAAGTTCACTCCGTGTAACGGTTAGGACACACGAACGCCCCTGGACGAGCAACGAACAAAAACTACCACCACAGCCACATGGGAATAGGTGTGCATCACAGGGAGCACACCACCAAACCCCTTGGCTCTACTCCCGCGTCCAGTGCCACGCTGAGCACCTGCTACCATCACGTAGACACAGCATAGCCTTCCTGCAACAGGTTGACCGCAGGCCCGCAAACGTGTGAGGCGGACAGTGGGGCGTCACACAAGGCGCAGCCATAGCCTTCGGGGTAACAGCAGCGGAGTGTAGAACAGACACATTCTTTCTTTTGAAGATTGGGATGCACATGCGATGCATGGGACAAAAAGAACAAAGGGGAGACTCTTGGCCATCCCCTATGGACACTGCACTTAGATCCTGGAAAGATAAGTGCTTCATCGTGTACGAGCAAGAGCCGCAAGGGACAGGGGAACGAACCGCTGGTACTACAAAAACGGAAAAGGCTGTGAGACACATGCACTACGCTCTTGAAAATTAGACATGAACGCTTGTGAGGCTCGGGGTAGAAGTCGATAAAGTAGTTGGGGTTTTGGGGATACACTTTATCTGCACCTCCGGTGGCGAAAGCCCACGCATAAATTCGTGGCGTAGTGTGAACTGCCCATGGCTCATGCAGATGGCCAGGTGGGTCCATTCACCCACAAGTACTTGCGAACGCCCTCCTCCCGTACCCAGGGTTCAGATTCGGGGCTCCCTGGCGGTTGTCACGGAGTCGCTGCTGTGGTCTGTTGCCAGCCGCCGCTTTCCTGCCGCCCATGCGTTTGCCCTCCTTCCCGGTGACCGGCACGGGAGACGGGAGACGCTCGTCGTCGTTCTGCATCACCAAACCGCTGATGGCGAACTGAAACATTAGCGGCAGCAAACACACGGGTCACGTGGAGGGAAACGACGACGCCAGGGGCAACGCAGTCCTCCCGGAAACCCAACTGCTCATTGAACCCACTGACGGCGGTTGGCGCGCAACCGACAGCAGCCGTGGGGCAACTAACGGCGGCGTAGCGGCAATCGACGGTGGTCGTCGGTTGTTGGACCAAGAAATATGGAATTTCTGGGCCCAGGTTCGGCAGTTTGGGTTGGCCAGGGCTTGGGCTAGTGCAAGGGCGGGTGCGATGCGGGGGCTGTAGATTGTGACGTCGTTCCTCCGCCAATGTGGGCCAGTGATGGCACTGGTATCCCCCCCCCTCCGCCCATTGGCATGGCGCACCCCCGAGCGCTCTGTGCACGAGGAAATCTACTTGTCGCAGCCGTCGGCAAATTCCTCAAGATTCACCGTTTTGATAGCCTGCCACTCTGCCTGCCACAAAGGGCAATGGCGGCAGGATGTCCGTCCACTAAACCCATTTCCTTTGTCGTCGTGAACAATCGAGAAATTCCAAATTTCTTGGCCCGGGTTTGCCTCACTGGCCTCAGCACTGGCCCCATCTTTTCCGAGTGCGGGCCTGGGGTGTCCACAGAATTATGACAACACAAATTGCACGGCTGACGACGCAAAATTACGGGTGGTCACGAAATGCAACAAAAGCCAGAGGCAGAGGCGTTTCTTGAAACGGCGACATGTGCAGTCGAAACACGCAGGGCACACACAGGGGCCGCATCGCACTGCGATGCGTGCGGCATACCTGTCCTGTAGCCCACTGGATCTTCTGGTTCTCATACACAAATCCACCTGATGTGTGTCAGACCGTGGGGGAGGGCGGCACCTGGGAGAGACACTGTGCGGCAGAGTGCGTGGCAGTGCGCGCAGGCAGGCGGGGGCACTTGTGCAACAACCGGTGCATCAGAGACCTGTGTGTGGCTTGACATGAGGATGGCGGAGAAATGGAGTGTTGTGGAGGGTTTAAACCAGGACAATGTGTCATGTGCCCAGGACTGCGTGGAAGACTAGCGCACCAACCCCATATTCCCCCATTCTTCCAAAAGGGCCCATCCCTGAGTTTCCTGCGTGACGCGAATGCATCTGTCCATCCTTCGCAGGCACATTGAAGAATTGCACCCGGTGCTATGCGACATTTAGAAAAGTCGTTTGGCCGACCACCACAGTTTCAACGTTTCAGTGACAGAAATCACAGAATCACTGGGCTCTTGTGTGAGAGACTGCATGTGAACCGCATGCCCATGTGCAGGTCAGCAAACTCCCTAATGCTACAGCAAACATACCTTCGACTGCTGCGGCCTCGATGAGACGGTTCCCCAACGCCACGTATCCATTTAACTCTGCCCTCCAGGGCGCTGGCTCTTCTGCGGACAGGGCAATGGTGATGGGGCATGAGTGAACAAAGGGTTATCTTACAGCATTTGGACAGATTTGGTCAAAGGCTAAGCGTGACCCGGGAGGTTGCTCGATATCCAGTGCCACGTTTCTTATGGCACCTCTTGACCTTTTGACGTGCAGGATGTAGGCATTGCACAAGAATAGCAAGAAAACAGATGTGGGCTGTAGTGCAAAGGAGCAAAGGGGTGAAAGTAACCAATGGAAAAAAGGAATTCAGCACCTTGGTTCTGCGGTGCTGAGCTCACATCTCCACACCCATCATCGTCAGGGGCGGCAGTCTTCAGGTATGCCTCGCCTTGCCAAAGGAGGTGGGTGAGCGCCAATTTCCTTCTCTCGGTGTTGGTTGAGGTTGTTTGTTTGGGATTTGGGGTGGGTTGGGTGTGTGTCCACTCACGATGGTGACGGTTTGTGAAGCACTCTGCGACACCCAGACCGAGAGGCTGGCATGTCAGGGCACTGCAGGCCACCCTGCGCTGGACTCAGGGATGCAGGTCACCACCGCCCCTGTCCAAGACAGGCACAGCGAAGACTGCTACAAATGCACGCACCACCGTGTCAATTCATGGTCCTGCTCAGGGACCTTGGCGTCCCTACGCAAAGCGGTTTGTGGAGCATCTGCGCCCACCCAAGAGGAAATGCAACCACGCAACACCTGCTGTCCTGTTGCGTGCATGGGCAGTGGTGCAAAATCCGAGGCAAGAGGTTCGGGGAGAGCCACCAGACCACTCGCCGCAGCTCCTGTAGTTTGTTTGCTTGGCGGGCGGCTGTGTGTGTGGCATCAAGGTGGAGTGAAAATGCCGGTTGCCAAATCCGGGCGTACCTTTCGAGGAGGGAATCCTCCACGTAGGGATGTATTAGAAGAGGGGGGGCATTCGCCTTTTCAAGTCCTGGACGCTAGTGCGATTGAGGGGATCAGGGGGTTAGCGGGTGAGAGCTCATCTATATACAGCTGTATACAGATATATAAGGCCCTTACCCCCCCCGCCCCCCCAGCTTATCGCGGCGCGACGGAAGGACCCGGGCCTCCGTCCTATGTGGGATCCTCTGAGGAGCGACCCTGCCCAGACCTCGGGCTGTGCGCTCCCCCATCCGCGCCCGCAGGTGCAGGTGCGGCTGCGGGGGGTTGGGCGCCCCCCCCTCCCGATGACTGCACTTGCCGAGTGAAGCCAAGGCTCAAGAGCCCCCCCCCGTGGGGCGGCAAACGGGCTGCCGCACCCCTGCGCTGCGAGGGGCGCCCCTGACGGTCTGCCCCACGCGCTGCCCTGCCCCCCCGAGTCGCACTGCCGCGCTCCGGCGCCCGTGCTGCCCCCCCACGAAGGGAGGGGGGGGGGCCGCGTCGTGCCGGGGGGGGGGCGGGACCACCCTGTCCCCGACCCTGGCCCTGTCCCTGACACCCCTGACCCAGAGCAGCAGCCTCTGGCTGCCCCTGTGCCTGCACCCCAGATTGCCCTGCAGCACCCTGCTGCCCCAGTATCTGCCCTGCAGCATCCTGCTGCCCCACATCCTGCCCTGCAGCATTCTGCTGCCCCAGACCCTGCCCTGCAGCATCCTGCTGCCCCAGACCCTCCCCTGCAGCATCCATCTGCCCCAGACCCTGCCCTGCAGCACCCTGCTGCCCCAGACCCTGTCCTGCAGCATCCTGCTGCTTCTGGTCACTGAGGGGTGGGGAGGCACCTTGACCCTGCCCATCCAGAAGCCACCCTGCAGCTCCTTGCTGCTCGCGATCCTGGGGTGGGGGTGGGCCACCCTGAGCCCCATCCGCCCGCGCCGCATCAATGAGCGCGGCCGAGATGGAGCCAAAAACGTCCACAAGGCTTGCGCGCCCCTGTCCCTGTCCCCCGCCCCCGCCGCGAGACGCGCCCACAGTTGGAGGGGGGGGGGGGGGGGGCAGTGAAGTTGTGGCTGACGACGCCGCCAGCGGGGGTGCCCGCAACCACCGCCCCCCAGGAGAAATGAGGCCAGAGCCACTGAGGCTGGTCGCCCGTGGCTGGGACCGCGGCTGTGGCTGACCCACCCGCCCGCCGCCCTATTAGAAGAGGGGGGGGGGGGGGGATCTGGAACCCAAAAATTTGTGTACCAAAAATAGCCCAATTCAATATTTCATTTTGTAAATTTAATTTTTTCCCACTAAGAAATCTTCGTCGGGGGGGGGGGGGGTCCTCCTATGGTTGTCAGCTGTTCTAGAACATCCCTGCCTCCACGCGTGGATGGGTGGGTTGATTGGCCACCCGTTGTGTTGGGGATGAAGGGGACGGGTTAAAAAAAACTGCAAGAGGTGGGGAGCCCGCTCACGATGCCACTGGGACAATGACCCCAGTTTGGAACTGCCCCAGCTGCTGGCATTGCCACTTTGGGGCTGGCGCCCAGCCTTTGCCTTGCTGCCGGCACATATCTCAGCTTTGGACTCGCCCGGGGGGGGGGGGGGGGGATGCTGGCGGGAGGGAGGAGGCCAAGCTGCGATGCCTCCACTTTGAGTTTTGGCAGAGCAGGTCTTCCCCGCGCGGGTGCTGTGCCTGCCGCTGCACCTCGGCGGTGCCAACAAGTGCCATGGGCTGGCAGAACACTCCGCAGGATGGTTGAGCACAGGGTCGACACGGGGTAGACATGAGCGGTGCTGGGGTGCCTAAGCCTTCAAGCCACGACGTCTCCGTGAATCTGTCATCCCCATCGAACGCCATACATCACATCTCCAACAAATACGCAAAGCAATAGAGCACGTTACAAATGGCCATGAATCTGAAATTGCAGAGTGACAATTCAGCAGTTTCAGACACCAAATACAACACCAAACTCAGAGGACATGTGGACTCAGAGGACAAACACAGAGGGCATGCGGATCCCGCACGCCCCGTGCGTGCGGTGCACACCACTTCTGGGACACCAGACGATCGCAAAAGGAAGACCTACTTTCGCCTGTTTGGCCTGCGCCTTCTTCCACTTGAGGTTAGGCTTGCCGACACCCGGCCTCCCGTCGGCCTCTGTGGGCGGTCCTCCATAGCCCATGGACGCCCCGCTGATGGCGTACGTCGCGCCCTTTGCGTTCTGCTTCTTCGCCCCTGCGGCAGAAACGCATCGGGAAACAATGGGACAAGGTCTGATCGAGTGCTCGGCTCGTGCCGCCAAAACAGGGCCGTGGCGCGGTGCATAGGGACACACCCCGAGCCCCGCGTGCAGCGCCTGCCAGCGGCACGGGAAGCCCCGCCTCAGCAGGACTAAACCCGGCTGGTCGGCACTATCCAGGGGCCCTGAGGGCCTGCCTGGAGGGGGGGGGGGGGGGGGCGCTGGCCCCGGCAAAAGGGGGAGAGGGGTGGGGGTTTGGCACAAGGCCTCGGCATTAGGTTTGCCTTTGGCGGCGCCGATTGGCCCCTCCCCACTGCTCATTCTGACCCTCCGTGGGTCCAAACGTGTTTTGGTTGTGTCAACGGAGCCCCCGGATGACTTGTCCTGTTTGACTACTCCGGGGTCGGCTGTCCCGGAGACGGGCTGTGGCCCGTGCTGTTGACCAGGTGCATCCACATGCACACTCCGAGTCCACGCGGGGTTTGCCGACTCCAGCACTGACTTGTGCACGCTGGGGTGTGCATCTGCTGCCTCGGGGAAAACTGAAATGACTGCGTAACCCCTGCGGTCTGGGGGACCCCAAACCGGGAGAGAACTCAAAGTGGCTGCATGACCCCTGCCGTCTCGGAGACTCCCCGAAGGGGGAAGCAAAAAAGGCCAGATAACCCCCGCCATCAGGGGGTTTCCTAAAGGGGAGAGAACTCGAAGCGACGACATCACCCCCACCGTCCTGGGGTCCCCACGTTGGGGGAACTGGTGGCCCGACGGTATCGGCCAAGTGGTACTGTCTGGGGCCCTTCGGGAGGGAGGGTCTGGTGCGGTGGGGACTGGGTCCTCGGCTTGCCTGAACTGGGATTCCGTGGGCGTCCGTCACGCCCAACACAGTCCGGGCGCTTGCAAATCCCCATGGATTTGTGGTGAATGGGGGTGTGTCCGACACCGACCGCAATTCGCCTCGCAAACGGGCATACCCTTTTGGTTCTGGTGTTGCCGCATCACAGCGTTCAAATTCAGCTTCGGCCCTGGGCTGAACTGTGACGGCACACTGTCGAATTGCTGCTTCTCTTTGGCACGTAGCTTCTGCTTCTTCCTGCCACATCCACGATCCAACGGGACGAGACAAAGGGGGGGGGGGGGGTGTGCCCTAAGGCCTGTTTGGCTCCGGGTCGAACAACCAATGCCCAGTGCTTTGTCTTCCTGTGACCTGCTTCCTGATCGGGGTCGGACCGATGCGCAGAGGGGGGGGGGGGGGGGGGCTTGCAATTTAGTGCGTCAGAAACAACAACACTCCTGATCCCATGTGTCACGCTTGGGGCACACTGGAGGGGGGCTATGGAGGGGTTTAAACAATCAACGCCAGGGGACAGAAATTGGCTGATACGTCCAATTTAATGTAAGCTGATGTGCATTTCTGGCACAAATATGTCCATGTACAGGTGACTATAGTGTACAGCAGCTGTTTTGGACACGGTTGACGGTGTTACCTGGACCCCCCGACACAACCAGGCAGGTGGGGTGGGTTTCGGAGGCACAGGTTTCTCGGAGGGTTTTGACTCCTTGGAAAGCCACTCCTCGTTGCGTACATCCGTGTGCGGCTCTTTTGTCTGACAAAAATCTGGCGGGAAGAAAATTGCTTTGCGGGGGGGGGGGGGATGGCACGGAAGCCCATTTGCCCAACCCCCCCCCTCCCCCTCCTTGGTCGCCGTGCCGGGAGGGGGGTTTGGGCTGGGGCTGCCCTACCTGCCGTGCCGGGGAGGGGGGGGGGGTGTCCGACCCCAACATACATGGCTCAAAATGATTGCCATGTCGCGCTGATCATTTTGACTACACATATGTGGGGGAAAATGTCTTCGTGAAAAAATTTCCGGGCCAAAATTTGTGTTCCGGCGCCTTTGGCGGCAACATCCGTCCTTACACAAAACAAAGGGCCCGGCATGGAAGCCCATTTCTGGAACCCCCCCTCCTTCGCCGGGCGCCCATGCCATCCTCCCCCCCCGCAAAGCAATTTTCGGGCCGCCTCTTCAAAACCGCACGCATGTTGCGCATGCAAATCACGAGCCCCGGGCAAATTTACAAAAGATGGCCAATTACCGCTTCCCCCTCCAGGGGGGGGGGGGGTAAGCGGGGTGGGGGGTGGGGGGGAGGGGGGCCAAAGGGGGAGGGGGTAGGGGTACATCCGTCTTGGGAGCGCTTACTGTGCGCCGCGGGCACGTCGCAGGGGCCGCAGGGTAAGGGTAATTAGCTTGAGTGTACACTGTCCAAAAATATACACCCGAACAAAAAAGTTCTGTACACATGAATCTGTTGACACCATCGCTCTCTACAAAGTGAGAGACTACGGCCCCGGCTCAACGTGCAAAGCGTGGTAGGGGTTCCCACCCTTCTAGTGTGGTTAAGGAGGAGGGACGTCAACCCCTCGGTCAGAAGTAGCAAAGCCCCAAAGCTACTCCTTCCCCCGTACCCCATGAATCAGGCAACTGGTATGATTGTACGTGAGCCCTCCGCTGTGTTATGATTGTGTGTAAGTGTGTAAGTGTGTATGGGTGTGTCTCACGGCATTACGTGGTTGCTTTGCGGGCACATCAACAACAAACACTTATTTTTACAATATCATTTATTGAGAGGTTCACAAACTAGCACAACATGCTTTATCGAAAAAAAATTTCTCAAGAAGCATTGGGTGCACTCCGGGATGTGCAATGTGCCGCACAACGTACGTCCAATCCCCCCACCATAGCATAACATCGGTCCCACCATCACACTTTGTTGCCTGACCCCCTACATCATTGGGTGCCCAATCCCGTTATGTAGGTGTTTCGAGTCGTTTCGCGTTTCCAAGGTTGGTCAAAGGGAGCCCATCCCCTATGACATTCGTTTCGAGTCGTTTCGCGTTTTGCTTAAAATAAAGACTACTCTTCATCAGGTGAGTAGTCCGGTTCGGACGACAAAGGGTCTGGAGAGCATGAGGTCAAGCTCGACCCTGAGTCGGAATCAGTGTTGGAGTTGGAGTTGAAGCTAGATTGAGAATCTGAGTTGGAGTTGGAGTTGGAGTCGGAGTCGGAGTTGGAGTTGGATGTGGACGAGTCACTATCAACGGAACAAGGTTTTGTCCCGAACAGCCGCTTGGGGAAATGGCCCCATGGACCGTAGGGTTGATATTTAACGTTGCGCTTGTTGATGAATTGTTGGATGTAAACCACAGCATGGACCATCCAATGGAGTCGCAAGGTACGCTCCTCCCAATTCATCCCCAACTTCGTGTAGGGCTCACGGCACACAGCCCAAGTGTACAATTGGGCAAACAGATGCTCCCCACAGCCCCGAATGAAGCCGTGCCCATCATTGTTCTTGGCTTGCCATCCTTCGTGCTCCCCGTTCTTCGGCTTCGGAAATGGTATAATACCATGCTTCCTTCCGGGGAAACTGCCATCAAGCAGGATCACCTCCGCCGGCTTGAGGTCTTTGAGCTAGGGCTCAAGTTCTTTCAAGATCCGTGTGTCGCTTCGCACCCCTGCGTTCTTGGGGGTCCCCAAAAGAGGGGACAAAATCAGAAGTGGCTACATCACCCCTACCTTCTCGGGGGCCCGGAATTGGGCGGATTGGGTGCATAACCCCTACCTTCTCGGGGGTCCCAAACAATGGGGACTATTTCAGAAATGGCTTCATAACCCGTGCCATCTCACAGGTGCCCAAAACAGGACACCCCAAAGCTCATACACGGCCAATTCCATATTGGGGACGGTCCACAAAGGCACCATTTGCGGGGAAGAGGCCCAAAAAATTAAGAATAGTAACAAAAGTAGGGGAAAGGGGGTGTATAGGGGTATACGTTACATAAAAAGTGCAAGTGTACATGTACCACAAAATTGCTTGCATTCCAGGATAAACACCCAAACCGCGCGCCCCCCTTGTCCACAGGTACAATACAGTATGTCTGTTTTGGGTTTGTAATCATGTCAAGTTTCAATCGGCCACACCGCGGCCTTCTGTGCCCTCAGCCTAGAAGCCCTTCCTTTTTGAAGGGTGGGATCCAGACCCAGGTAAGATGGCGAAGCCCCGTGTCATCGCTGTCAAACAGGCAGTAGTAGCAAAACACTACAGTCACCCAAACATAGAACTGTTGGTGCTGCATATTAGCTTACATTAAATTGAAGGTATTTGATGTCCCTTGGCCTTGGGGAGGGAAAACGAAGTCCCGCATTGTCACCAAATGACCACCCAAACCCATCCCACGGGCGATAGAAGGGTCTCGGAAAAAGTTGAATTCTCGAAAATTTCAACGGACGCATGCTAGCATGAAAGATGCTCCATTTTGGGGGGCAAGCGGGGGGGGGGGGGGGGGACCGGGGGTACCCAGAGTTCAGGTCCATATGCAAGGAAAAAAATTGCCGGGTCCCGGGCCCAAATCCACACAAAGCGGCCGCAATATGCCAAGAAATTCTGCCCCCACCCCCCCCCCCCCGGAAAAGGGGTACCCAAGTACGGGGAGGGGGCTCAAAATCGAAAAATTCATTGGGCAATGGAATCCCATTGGCCCCATGGCTTGTACCACACCACAACCAACAAGACCTTTTGGACCCCCCAACCCCTGCAACCTTCGCGTGCGGGTCTCATGTTGCATACCCCCATGGCCATCCCGTATTCCTCACTGCATCATTATGAAGCTGTGCAAGCAGCCTCAAGGACCTTCAGCAAGGTGGAGCTAGAGGAGTCAGGGCTGCATTACAGCTCTTCTACTCCACTCAAACTCTTATGCTTACGCAGAACGAAGGGTGTGGGGTAAGAGCACCCCGAGCCCCCTTGTAGGCTCGAACCGCCACCACTGATCCCCCCCCTCCCTTCCGGAAAAAAAAAACAACCAAGCCGCCCCTCCAAATTATGCTTACGCAGAACGAAGGGTGTGGGGTAAGAGCACCCCGGGCCCCCTTGTAGGCTCGAACCGCCACCACTGATCCCCCCCCTCCCTTCCGAAAAAAAAAAAACAACCAAGCCGCCCCTCCAAAACTTGGTTGCCACACGGAGTCACGCATATCTGCGCACAACAATGCGGCCGGCTCCCCGGCAGGCTTGGAACACGGGGGGGGGGGGGGGACAATGTGAGAATGTAGAACGCTGCGTGCAGAGTGTAGGATGTACAATGGCGTGGTGCGCGGTACATAAGACACCCGCTTTCCTGATCTGAGCGGTGTGCCAAATCCTGGCAACAACGAGGCAACTGAACGCCAAACCTGGTCCTCAAGTTTGCAATCTTGCCCCCGAAATGACTTCTTGCACACATATCCTGCGCAGAAGTACTGGGCGCCGCCACCCAAGAGGAGCCAACAGAGGACAGCGGACGGCCGAGATTGACACAGCCACATCACTCTACTAAACCCACACTCAGCCCTGAGCAGCCCCGACGGCGGGTGAATCCTCTGTATGATGCGCCACCCTCGTGATCGTGCGTCGAGGGCATGTGTCACTAGAGAAAAAAGACGGCTGACATCAGCTTTGGGCTGGCCTCTGGCATTCGGGGATTTTAGGCCACGATGAGGCGCGCTCCCGAGAATGTGGAGCAGCTCTGTCAAGTACGCGACCCCTCTGTGGGACGCGGATGTATGTTTCCAAGCCCCGCCCTTGGAAGGCACAAGATGAACACACAAGAGATCAAAAACAGATCTTGAGTGACATTGCCATGGGTGCCTGCCACGAAAACAATCAACACTCAGAAACGGGACCCCGCGGCCCCCGAGCCGCCCTGGCCCCCTCGCCCTTCGCCACAAGGCTGCGCACGACCTCGGGGGTTTGGAGGGCTTCCTCTGCGGCCGAAGCAAGGGAAAGGTCCTCCGGATGGCCGGAATGGAATTTGTAGGTGGTGATGGTGGTTGTGGTGGTGGTGTTGATAGTGGTGCTGGTGGTGGTGGTGGCGCTGGTGGTGGTGGTGGTGGTGGTGGTGGTGGTCAGAGGTCAGAGGTCCAATGCGTTGTTAAGGGCGCCCCCCCCCCCCCCGTACACCCTTCACACCACTTCGCATTTTCAGAGGTCTCGCCTACCATGGTGGTGGTGGTGGTGGTGGTGGTGGTGGTGATGGTGGTGGTGGTGGTGGTGGTGGTGGTGGTGGTGGTGATGGTGGTGGTGGTGGTGGTGGTGGTGGTGGTGGTGGTGGTGGTGGTGGTGGTGGTAGTGGTGGTGGTGGTGGTGGTGGTGGTGATGGTGGTGGTGGTGGTGGTGATGGTGTGCTGGTGGTGGTGGTGGTGGTGGTCCTCCTCCTCCTCCTCCACAACCACCACAACCACCATCACCACCACCACCACCACGCAGCCTGGACCCACTTCGCTGCGCTCGTAGACCACGTACAGCCTGACAGGGGCCACAAGATGATGGCTGGTTGTTGCCGGGGTCGTTTGACTGTTTTTGCTGTCCACGCGCCTCTGTCCACAGGCCGTCCATAGCCTGCCTCGCTGTGTTTCTGTGTGCGTGAGGCCCAGGTGCCCTGTTCCTCCACGCGCTGTGCCGGCCGTCCACCATATGTCCTTTTCCCCCTCACAGCTGGTCTGCCCCTGATGGGCTCCCGCTCCTGTTGCGCAAACAGCCCATCTGGGCTGCGGGAGACACCCCCCACCTGATGTCGGTTGAGCAGGGGTTGCCCTGGCACCCGGTAGCGACGGGGCTGGCTGGCCAAGTCATCCCCTTTATTGTCGCTTCCTCCCATGCGCACACTCTCCCATCCGCTCCATTCTGGTTCCCTGTTCCCGCTGTTCTGGTTGCCTCTCCTGCCTTGCTGTGCCCCTCCTCCTTGTCTGCTGTGCTCGCCCTTTTCCCTCCTGGTGTGGCTCCCGCGTTATGTGTGTCTGTGTTGCTCCTTCCCCTGTCTCCCCCCCCACACCCGAGCCCAAAATGCGAGTCTTGATACAACTCTACGCAGTGTCGACGCCATCATGGGCAACAGACAGCGGCTGAAGATTCTTGGACGATCAGCGGTGCAGACAGGGCTTCGGGCGCCCTGCGGTCCCATGCGCCATTTGTGACACAGCATGTGACTGCACAAAGACCTGGCCGCACGCTTGGCCTCCAGCTGCTGACGGTCATACTCTCGCTGTACCTGCTTCCGAAATTCGTCACTGTCCATGCTGCTGCTGCTGCTGCTGCTGCTTGCTTCCTGGAGGTAAGCAAATATATCTGTCACATGTAACACTCAAATGAACGCGGACGCTCTGCAGTAACACGGAACTTCACTTAAAGAAAAAGAGAGAGATCTTCGAATCGAATGCAACAACGTCGAGGCTTGAGCCAATATTACACAGGTGAGGCACCAAACTGCCGTCGCACAACTGCAAAAGTTGCAAAAACAAATATAAATAAATAAATAAAATCGAGCAAGCGAAGAAAAGACATGTCTTTGCTGCGGTATGACCGTTTCCGTTGTTGGACTCCGGCATGACAGGGTCGTGAACGCAAGGGGGTGGACCCATCCTTCGCCGGAGGTTACCGGATGTGGGTGTTCTCTGTGTTCGCAAAGCGATTGATTGGCGCTCTTCCGGGCTTTTGGAAGAGAAGATAAGAAGACAAGAACCCCATCCGCCTCCACAGTGTGCAGGCGTGGCTCCGCTTGCGAGGGAGATGGTGGCAAGCAAATGTTTCTTTTCACGTGCGTCTTGTGCCAAAACAGCAACGCAAACCTCATTATCCGACGCATTGCTTCCACTGCCATGAATCGTCGGCGGAGGCTCGCTCGATCCGGAGGCAGCCAAATCGGCAGAGCTGCAGGCTACGTCAGCACTTGAGGGTTCATCGTCACACTGTGACAAGAGAAAAGGGCCTACTCGTGCCTGCCCATGTTCGCTCACTGATAAACGCTCAATCTTTCGTACAACCATCGCGCAGTTCCGTGGCGTTCTGCCACGTCAGTCGCCATCGTGCAAAGCCATCGTCCATGCCACGCACGTACGGCGCAATACCAGTGCCGACGGCGGCACTGCCGCCGCCGTGCACAGCGGTGCAAACCAAAAACTGCGTGCGCACTTTTGTTCCGGTGGCGGGGGGGGGGGGGGGAGTGGAGTTTACCTTGCTGCTCGACTGTCCGTCGCGCTCCCCAGCAGCTTCCTCGTGCGGACGGGCATTGCGCGAGTTGCGTGATCCGCGGCTGCTCTTTCTGTCTTGCAGAAGCTGACAGTACGTGTGGAGGACAAAGGTACGCTCGGCCGAAACTCACCAGAAATAAACCAAACTTAAATTCCCACAGCTAAACACGTATGTTTCGTCTGGACTCTACAGAACATTGGGTAGCGACGTTGCATGATCCTGACCAGACACGGGTCGCAGGCGCACACTAGCTCGGAATGTCCAGTCAGAGCAGCAATGGCATGACAAGCCACTGGTTTAACGCCCCGAAATTAAGCAGCAGGACCACCATTGAAACAAATCAAAACGATTGTCATGCGCTTGTACGTCTTCCTGAGGACACAACGCCCATGGGCCGGACTGTTCGACAGCTTCCAGAAAGGGACGCAGCAAGAGATTTGAGAGGGTTGTCCTGACTGCACACAGAAATCACAAACAGCTCCCTTTTCAAAATCCAAGCAAGCCACTCCTCTTGCAGCAATAGTAGCTCCTTTAGGCGCAAAATAAAATCAGCAAAATCATGCATGGCTGCCCCTTTGGAGCCACTAACATTAACACTTCATCTCTGTTGGTAAATGCCACCAGATGTCATACAAACAGAATGCACCGTGATGCAGTCCCCCAAAATAGGCTAATGATTGACAAGGATGTATCTAAGTTCCTACCAACACTGCTTCTTCGTGTTCTCAGCTGCTGGGCCAACAGGGGGGACACGAACAATTTCAGGTCGTTGAATGAATGATAACGATGCGCATTACAATATCAATTACCCATCTGATACCGCATGCCACTGTTCCTCTGCATAAACGTTTGACCCCCTGACATTCTGAAATACGCACAACATAACTTAGACTCACAACCTCTGGGCGGCAAGCAGCAGCAGCAGCGGCGCGCTCTGCGACAAAAACAGAACTCGGCCCAGTTGTTGGTGGATGATACCGTGGCATATGAAGTTGAGTGCCACGAAGTTGGGGCCACAACGTGAGCAGTGAAGTGTGGTGGCCAGCTGTGGGCAACGGCGTCCAGAAACTGCCCGTAAAAAGTAGGCCCTTAGCGGTGGGTGGCATGCACTTTGAAGCCGACCGAAAATGACACAAAAATGCTGGTGTCCCCCCCTTTGCCACCTGCTTGACCCGTTCAGTGCTTATTCTGTGTGCAGGATGGAGATATGGGCACGAAACAAATCCGGTGCCAACTGCCATCCCCGCTGGTCGTGGAACTTGGACAAGGCGTGGCTTCGACCGGGGGGGGGGGGGGGTTAGGGGAATGTAGCTTGGGCCTGGGGCGGGGGCATGCCCCGTAGCACGCTCTGCAGGTCTGGAACAGCGAGGGATCACCTTCTCGGCCAACTCCTCACGCTTTTTCGCTTCCTCCAACTTTTTTGGGTTGATCTTCTTCTCCTTCGGAGGGGCCTCGGGAGCCGCTTTTTGTGCACTGCGGGCCATGATGTCCCTTCGAAGGAAGAAGTCCAATTGCAGGTCCTGATAAGGTGGCGCAGCAAACAGCGATAGCAATCGGCAGAGGATCCCGGCACCCGCTCTAGGCCTGCTCTCCTTCCGATGCATCTGGGGTGGGGGCAGGGAGCATCAGTCAGTTCGTCATGAAGTCATTCTATTGCGCTTCGCGCAGTACACATCGCCAGCATGTGAAAATTGAATGACGAGAACATAAAGAAACCCCCTCCCCCAACACCCAACACTCAATTAGGGTGAAGACCACACAGGCCAAAGATGGTCTGAAAGATGCTTTACATAGGGTATTTGATGATTATGAATGGGCAGAATATCAACAAAATCAGTTTTGGAAATTTCCATTTTTTGAGCTGAAGAGGGTGGAAAACTGCAGAAGCAGGTTGTGACCATTGGGGGGGGGGGGGGGGGGGCAGAAATCGTACTAGGGACCCCCGCCGTAGGTTAGGACGTCCATACACAAGAAAAAAGTTATTCAGCACCCGGATCCAATTCCACACATAGCGGCCGTAATACGCAAAGAAGTTTTGACGCCCCCCTCGGCCCCCCAAAATGGGGTACCCAGGACGGGGGTCCAGTGCGTGGCCCTGGGGGCATCAGGGCAAAATTTGTCGAAATCAACTCCTTCCCTGTGGCCTGCGGCCGTTGCGCATCTCTGGCCACAAATTAAGGGAGCACACCTGGCAGGCGCAGAACTCGTCAAGGGTCTGTGTGTACGTAGGAAAATTGCTCCTGCCCCCCACCCAGGGATGCATTGGAAGTGGGGGAGCGGTTGCAGCTTTGAATCATGATTGTGTCTGGCACACGCTCCGCGAGGCACCTTGTCAGGACCCCCCCCCTCTCGGGTGCGACAGTTTCCCCAGGGCGACAGCAGGTCCTGTGCAGAGTGGTGAACCTGGTCACATAAGTGCACTGCGCCCGCGTACCATGTTGCCATCGGTGCTCATCCCGCAGGTGCAACATCCCACACCTCACAGTAATGCCTGCGCAATGTCCGCAGCTCGGCGCATGCGATACCGTACCGCTCCACAGCCTCGGTTGCAGTAATTAACGCGTAGAGTTGAGGGTGCTCGAACTCGCACTTCTCGCACACCCGCTTGCCCAGCAGCCTGTGTGACAGCACCCAAGATGCAAGACGGAAGGGGAAGGGGCGAGAGCGGGGCGCCAACACCAATTGGGAAGGCGGGTTGGGGGCGTTGGCAAAACGGTTGCTGCTGCAAATGCCGAGGGAGGCGGGGTAGGGGGGGGGGGGCGTTGGCCAAGTCTCGGGTCTTACTGCTCAAGGCTGGGGAGCTCCCCAGCCCCCCCAAGGCGTTCACAAGCAGTTCAACTTGAGCCGTGTTTTGTTGGAACATCCGTCACGGCCAACGCCACAACTGAAGGTCAGCAGATGCTCATTCGTGGGCAGATCCGCAAACTGCAGTTGCCCCGAAAGGGGCTGGCGCTGTGATGGCCTACTGCAGCATTGTCCCCTGTCCCGGGCTGCACGTCTGGCTGTACGCACAGTCAACCCCCCCCCCCTGTGTGACATTCCGTCTGGTTGGTGTTTCTTTACGGGGCCCTGGACAGTCACCCGTTCTTCCCTTCGCATGTTGCGTCGAGTTGCTGCTCTCTGTCGGCCGCTGCAGCCGGTGCTCTTGCTGGTGTCGTTTCCGCCTTCGCGGAGCCCAGTAGTTGGTGTCTGGGCTGTGCTGAATGTGGCACGGTGCGCCGTTTGCGCGTCAGCGGCGCCCAATAATTGGCATATTGAGGATGTGCTGGTTGTTGCCGGGGTCGTTTGACTGTTTTTGCTGTCCACGCGCCTCTGTCCACAGGCCGTCCATAGCCTGCCTCGCTGTGTGTATCCCCCCCCCCCACACACACACTTGGCCTTGTGCCAACCCCCCCCCCCCACACACACTCGACTCAATCAGAGATGTCAGAATCAGAGGTGACAACGGCGCGTATTCGTGTCACTAACATCTACACTACTTACGATGAATTATCGATTAGGACTGCTGTGGTTATCGCTGCAGAGGAGTCGCTGTTTATGCTGGCATGGAAAGATGAAGATGTTCCACACGCTGAGCGTGTGGATGCGGTGGAGCTCGTGTGTTCAAGACAGTGGGAGGTGGGCAGCACAATCTCCCGCCGGGAGGCGGGGCTGGGTGGGGGGTGCATCTATCAACGATGGGCACGGTCGCACTGGCGGGTCAGAAGTGTCAGTAGCTCAGACGAGATCCTCGGCCTTGCTGAGCCCAGCAGCCAGGCACCAGATCTCAAGCCCCCCCCCCCCCCCCCCCTCAACTTGGTGGCAACCTGCCCCGAGGGGGGGGGGGGGGTCTATCCCGGGGCGTCCATGCCGCGCTACTGCGGCATCACCTGCAGTCCTCCGCCGCTGCATTTCAACTTCCCCGGGTGGAGTGCCAGGATCGGGGGGGGGGGGGGGGGATCCTGTTTGCTGGGGAAGGGGGGAAAAACAATGATAGTTCCGTGTCTACCAGGAATTGTGTCTGGCCCATACGGAGCTGTATCATCCTCCGGACTGTGCCAGGCCTTGTGAAGGAATCCAAACAAGCTGCTTCCCCTGGAGCCCGAGCTGCCGAGCTGTTGGTGGCGGCGGCGGGGGGCGGCGGCAGTCTTGTATTCCATCTGTTTTGCCCCTGATGGGGGAAGGGGGGGGAGCGGACCCCCTTTCGGGACGCCCCATCAAGGGGCTGCGCCTGCAGCACTGTGTCACCGGTGTGTCACTGGACAAGCAAAGACCCCCAAAACAGGCCATCGCTTGTGGGCCCCTGTTGGGGTGGGGAAGGGGGTGGGTGGGGAGGATGTGGCAGACCCCACATGCACCCGAACCCGCAGGCCCCTGCTGGGGGTGGCCGGCCTGCTGATGGGGTTTGGTCTGAGCCCCACAACCCAAAATGATGACCCAGCCCTCGGCCATCCAAACCGCAAAAGACAGCACCTCCACCCCAGGGGCCGGGCGTCACAGGTAACCTCCCAATAATGCCAACCATCCGGCCTCACCAACCCACCCACCCCCAGACCCTCCCCCCTCGCCGCCATGCGTGGGTCGGATGTTTTCATCGCCCAACATCGGCGTTTGATGCACCCTTTTCGGAGCGCAGTGCTGCTGGCGTACCCAGTGGTGGACCGGTAGCCAAGTGGAAGGCTGCTTATTGGGGATGGGGATGGGGCGTGGGGGGGGAAGACACCTCAAGATGATGGCCCCGTCACACAATGATCACTTTGAGGTACACATCTTGAGATAAAACAAATGGGTACAACAATTGATACCCTCCCTAAATCTCCCAAATGGCACTTCCGCCGCATTTGGTGCCCTCCTCTTGTGGGCTGACAGGGTCACCACAGGGAACTATCGATCAAAAAGGCGGCGGGGAGCGGCGGCGGCCGGGGGAGGGACCTCACCTCACCTCACCTAACCTCACCTCACCTCACCTCACCTCACCCCACCCCACCCCACCTCACCTCACGTGACCTCACGTAACCTAACCTCACCTCACCTCACCTCACCTCACCTAACCTCACCTCACCTCACCTCACCTCACCTCACCTCACCTCACCTCACCTCACCTCACCTCACCTCACCTCACCTCACCTCACCTCACCTATCCTCACCTCACCTAACCTTACCTAACCTCACCTGGCCTAACCTCACCTCACCTCACCTCACCTCACCTCACCCCACCCCACCTCACCTCACCTCACCTCACCTCACCTCACCTCACCTCACCTCACCTCACCTCACCTCACCTATCCTCACCTCACCTCACCTCACCTCACCTCACCTCACCTCACCTCACCTCACCTCACCTCACCTCACCTCACCTCACCTCACCTCACCTCACCTCACCTCACCTCACCTATCCTCACCTATCCTCACCACACCTCACCTCACCTAACCTCACCTGGCCTAACCTCACCTCACCGCACGTCACCTCACCTCACCTCACCTCACCTCACCTAACCTCACCTCACCTCACCTCACCTCACCTCACCTCACCTCACCTCACCTCACCCCACCCCACCTCACCTCACCTCACCTCACCTCACCTCACCTCACCTTACCTCACCTCACCTCATCGCACCTCACCTCACCTCACCTCACCTCACCTCACCTCACCTCACCTCACCTCACCTCACCTCACCTCACCTAACCTCACCTCACCTCACCTCACCTAACCTCACCTCACCTCACCTCACCTCACCTCACCTCACCTCACCTCACCTCACCTCACCTCACCTCACCTATCCTCACCTATCCTCACCACACCTCACCTCACCTAACCTCACCTGGCCTAACCTCACCTCACCGCACCTAACCTCACCTCACCTCACCTCACCTCACCTCACCTCACCTCACCTCACCTCACCTCACCTCACCTCACCTCACCTCACCTCACCTCACCTCACCTCACCTCACCTCACCTCATCTGACCTCACCTCACCTCACCTCACCTCACCTCACCTCACCTCACCTCACCTCACCTCACCTCACCTCACCTCACCTCACCTCACCTCACCTCACCTCACCTTACCTCACCTCACCCCTGGTGACTTGGCACCAGTCTAAAAACCCTCAGGATGGTAGCTGTGGGACGGATTGCCCACACGCACTGCCACGCTCGAAGCCAGTCGTGATACGTCTCGATTTCTCGTGCGTCTTCCCTGTGTCAGGCCGGGCCCACCCCGCCCGCCAACCGTCCAGGACCCCTCCCTGGGCCAGACATGCAGTCCTGTGGGGGACAGATGCACATACGTGGCCTCCCCCCGACCGCCAGACGCCAACGTGGCGCCTGCCCCGACAGCTCTGCGCCGACGTGGCGCGGGCTCAGTGGCAGGGCACCATCGTGGGGCCGCGAACGTGCCCGTGCGCCGTTGTGGCGTTGCCTTCTGGGCAGAGCGCCATCGTGGCGTGGCCTTCTCGGCAGAGCGCCGTTGCGGCGCCGCCCAAACAGTCCAGCGCCAACGTGGCGCCACTTCAGTGACAGCACACCACCGTGGTGCAGCCAACACGCACGTGGGCCGCCGTGGCGCACAGTTCGGGGCACGGCGCCGTCGTGGCACTGCCCGGACAGCCCTATGCCTTCATGGCGCCAGTTCGGTGGCAGAGTGCCATCGTGGTGCCGCCAACGTACACGTGCGCCATCGTGGCGCAATCCTCAGGGCGGAACGCCACCGCGGCGCTGCCCAGCCAGCCCTGTGCCGACGTGGCGCTAGTTCAGTGACGTGGCACCACCGTGGTGCAGTCAACGTACACGTGCGCCGTCCTCGCGCAACCTTCAGGGCAGAGCGCCACCGTGGCGCTGCCCCAACAGTCTTCGTGCGCCAGCCTCGCCATGGTGTGTCCTCCAGGCCAATACTCGAGGCACCATGGCGGGGTCTCCACCTGGCGCTCCGCCACCCACCGTGACACCCCGTGCAGAGGTGACGGGTCATCGGCGGTACTCACCGCCTCACGTGCCATCGGCGAACGTCGCCGTCCCTCTCGGGCACCACCGTGGTGCCATTTTCTCGGTCGCGTGCCGTCTCAGTGCACGTATCGTAGGGCTCGTCATTTGGGCTCGGCCTTTGCGGCCGGGCGTCGTCGGTGACCTCCACGGCGGTGCACCACCGTGGTGCTATGGCAGTGACGCACGTCCCGCACTCACAGAACCCGGGGGTACCCAGGCCACCGGCGGTGCGCGTGATCGTGTAACGTGACCGTCCTCGCGACGCCGGCGGTACTCAGCCCGCCGGCAGTGCGCATAGTCGTGCTGGGCCGCGTTCTATTTAGCCCGGCGACGTCCTAAGCCGGGGGTGATGCCCCGGGAGACCCACATCTTCCGTGCCCGTTGATCTTGGAACGCTGACTCGGGTGGATCCAGGACAGGTCGGAGCGGTTGGTGGCCGGGACCGGAGAGCAGATCGGACCGTAGCGTTGTTGTACACCGGCGCTGTGACCCAGACGGCCTGCTGGGAGGAGCGTTCTCAGGTGTGCAACGAGATTCGTCTTACTCTAGCGGAGGTAAGACGGAGGACTCCCTCGGCAGTGCCTGCGTGGGGCCCCCGAGGGACGACGCCACGGCTCACCGTACGTGGGACCACGGCAGGCGCTCCTCCTCCTCCTCCTCCTCCTCACCTCACCTCACCTCACCTCACCTCACCTCACCTCACCTCACCTTACCTCACCTCACCTCACCTCACCTCACCTCACCTCACCTCACCGCACCTCACCTCACCTCACCTCACCTCACCTCACCTCACCTCACCTCACCTCACCTCACCTCACCTCACCTCACCTCACCTCACCTCACCTCACCTCACCTCACCTCACCTCACCTCACCTCACCTCACCGCACCTATCCTCACCTATCCTCACCACACCTAACCTCACCTAACCTCACCTGGCCTAACCTCACCTCACCGCACGTCACCTCATCTCACGTAACCTCACCTCACCTCACCTCACCTCACCTCACCTCACCTCACCTCACCTCACCTCACCTCACCTCACCTCACCTCACCTCACCTCACCTCACCTCACCTCACGTATCCTCACCTATCCTCACCTCACCTAACCTCACCTGGCCTAACCTCACCTCACCGCACGTCACCTCATCTCACGTAACCTCACCTCACCTCACCTCACCTCACCTCACCTCACCTCACCTCACCTCACCTCACCTCACCTCACCTCACCTCACCTCACCTCACCTCACCTCACCTCACCTCACCTCACCTCACCTCACCTCACCTCACCTCACCTCACCTCACCTCACCTCACCTCACCTCACCTCACCTCACCTCACCTCACCTCACCTCACCTCACCTCACCTCACCTCACCTCACCTCACCTCACGTATCCTCACCTATCCTCACCTCACCTAACCTCACCTGGCCTAACCTCACCTCACCGCACGTCACCTCATCTCACGTAACCTCACCTCACCTCACCTCACCTCACCTCACCTCACCTCACCTCACCTCACCTCACCTCACCTCACCTCACCTCACCTCACCTCACCTCACCTCACCTCACCTCACCTCACCTCACCTCACCTCACCTCACCTCACCTCACCTCACCTCACCTCACCTCACCTCACCTCACCTCACCTCACCTCACCTCACCTCACCTATCCTCACCTCACCTCACCTCACCTCACCTCACCTCACCTCACCTCACCTCACCTCACCTCACCTCACCTCACCTCACCTCACCTCACCTCACCTCACCTCACCTCACCTCACCTCACCTCACCTCACCTCACCTCACCTCACCTCACCTCACCTCACCTCACCTCACCTCACCTCACCTCACCTCACCTATCCTCACCTATCCTCACCACACCTAACATCACCTATCCTCACCTCACCTCACCTCACCTCACCTCACCTCACCTCACCTCACCTCACCTCACCTCACCTCACCTCACCTCACCTCACGTCACCTAACTTCACCTCACCTCATCTGACCTCACCTCACCTCACCTCACCTCACCTCACCTCACCTCACCTCACCTCACCTAACCTCACCTAACCTAACCTAACCTCACCTCACCGCACGTCACCTCACCTCACGTAACCTCACGTAACCTCATCTCACCTCACCTCACCTGACCTCACCTGACCTCACGTAACCTCACCTCACCTCACCTCACCTCACCTCACCTCACCTCACCTCACCTCACCTCACCTCACCTCACCTCACCTGACGTGACTACACCTCACCTGGGTTCACGTCCACAGACCGCAACGGCCGCTACCCCCCGACGGGCACGGGGAGGTACCAACCGGCATACTCAGTCAGCCTTTCTGGCACCCCCTCGAGGGGTGAGAAGAGGACACATGGCTCAGACCTGAAAACGTATTTGGAAGGGCGCCGGCAATGCACACAGCAGCGCAGCGCCTGCCTAACGTACTCGGCGCGCCACCCGCGGCCTTTGGGGTCCTCTTCCCAGCCCTCATCCAAACAGGCGATCATCCAGTAGTCCTCTGCGTCCGTACTGCTCTGCAATACCCTAAATGGCAAGCAGATGGTGGGCGCAAGCGCCGTGCAGCAGCACTAGCACACACCGGGGGCGGTATCAACACCAACCGGAACGACACCTTCATTATCCGAGTAGCGTGAAGGTACCGACCTCAAAGGGATTGCCAAGATGTGCTGATCATTGTGAGGAATGTATGTACGGAGTTGTCGGTGGGCCAGGGCGCAGGGATTTCCAGGGCTCACAAGTGTGCTCAACTTGGCACGTCCGTAGGATCACGTTTCCACAATTTAATAACCGCCACCAGGCAGCTCCCACCCAGGCCAAAAATGGTTAAATTTGGAAAACTTCGAATTTTTAGGTGAGAAGAACATAAATTGGGGCATTTTGAGGGCGCTGATTCCGTATTTTCACTCCGTTCCTCCCAATTCGACAGTGGCGTCGAGTTTTCAAACGTCCAAATTGCGGTTTTTTTTGGGGGGGGGGTTAGGAGATACCCACGCTGAGCCCGGCTTCCATGAAACGCAGGGGTACGTTTGACTGCGTAAGGCCACTAAGCGCACCGCCATGCGGTAGCTGTATCACGGTGTCCAGGAGTCCCATGCAATAAGGACACACAAGAATGTTGCCCGTTTGCCCGGAATTAAATTGGCACATGGCATGGTAAAAACACGGGGTACTGGGCACGGCAGATGAGAAATAAATCTCCGCCGGTACATTTTCTCAATTTTGGGGGGAAATGTAATGGCTGAGAATTAATATTCTCAGCCGGTACATTTTTCTCAATGTTGGTGAATGTACCGGCTGGGAACTAATACATCTCAGCGTGTACATTTTCTCATGCATCTCATACATCACCTACCAATGTCATTGCTTAGAGCAACTCCAAACACGAACGAGGCCAAACCTGCTGCAGCTTGCCAGCTGGAAGGCATCCCTGGGGCAGAAGTACGCCAGCAGGTATTGGTGAACCACGTTGACGGGAATGGCCTCCAGACCCTGCAGCCCAGGTTCTGCACCATTTGGCCGGCCCGTCATGCTGTTGCCTGGCGCAGGTGTGCACAGTGGCAGAAGAAAATCTGCAGGCAAAAAAAAAAAACAGGGGAGGGGTTTGGCCATTTTTCTGCCGTAACGCAGCCTAAATGTGTCGATGGGATCTACGAGATACTGGTGACTCCGCATCACATGCACACTTGTCACACTCGCCCACTGCAGTTTGCGCTGTTCCGTCTCACCTGACGTAAGCCTGCCCTGGTTGAAGCTGTAACAACATCGAAGAAGAAAAAACAACCACATGGAGCCTTCAGAGAGCCTACTCAAGCTACACAACTCTGTGCAATCCTTTGCAAGCCTCCGCAGCCATTCTCATGCTCCACAACACTGCGCAATCCGTAAAACACCAACTCCTCCCACACCACGCACTACAGCCCTCTCCACTCCTTTCCCTCCATTACTTCAGACCACACCATAAGGTCCCAACACCAGGCATGCACAGTAAGTGTACCGTAGTCACAAAGGTGTTCTCCGCACACACAGGAAGTACAAGTGGGAGCGTCCCATCGCCGCAGGCCACCTTTACCCATTGTGTTAGCCCTGGCAGAATCAAGCTCCAATGGTAATCTCTGGCCTGCATTTACCTTCTTTTCCAGAATTGCTTTCAACTTCAGTGGTATTGTGCAAGGTGTAGCACTAGAGTAGCCCATAAGTATGTAGCCAGCCTGTGCACTGATTTTCTGTGCTCATTTCCATTCTCACGCCACTGCCTTGGCTGTGCACACGAAATTCAATGCAGCTCCCATCCCAAGTCTTCAAATGGTGAGCCCAAGTCTTTAAATAGTGAGCCTAAGCCTCCTAATGGTGAGCAGAGCCTTTAAATGCTGAACCCAAGCCTTTAAATGGTGAGCCCAAGCCTTTAAATGGTGAGCCCAAGCCTTTAAATGGTGATCCCAAGCCTTTAAATGGTGAGCCCAAGCCTGTTGTTGGTTAGCCCAGGCCCGTTAATGGTGAGCCCAAGCTTTTAAATGGTGAGCCCAAGCCTTTAAATGGTGAGCCCAAGCCTTTAAATTGTGAGCCCAAGCCTTCGAATGGTGAGCCCAAGCCTTTAAATGGTGAGCCCAAGCCTTTAGATGGGGACTCCCAACTTTAAATGGTGAGCCTAAGCCTTGAAATGGTGAGCCCAAGACTTGAAATGGTGAGCCCAAGCCTTTAAATGGTCAGTCCAAGACTTAAAATAGTGCCCCCAGCATTTAAGTGGTGAGCCCAAGCCCTTAGATTGGGAAGCCAAGCTTTTAAATGGTGAGCCCAAGCCTTCAAATGGTGAGCCCAAGCCTTTAAATGGTGAGCCCAAGCCTTTAAATGCTGAACCCAAGCCTGTTAATGGTGAGCCCAAGCCAGTTAATGGTGAGCCCAAGCCAATTAATGGTGAGCCCAAGCCTTCAAATGGTGAGCCCAAGCCTTGAAATGGTGAGGCCAAGCCTTTTGTTGGTTAGCCCAAGCCCGTTAATGGTGAGCCCAAGCCTTTAAATGGTGAGCCCAAGCCTTGAAATGGTGAGGCCAAGCCTGTTGTTGGTTAACCCAAGCCTTTAAATGGTGAGCCCAAGCCTTTAAATGGTGAGCCCAAGCCTTTAGATGGGGAGTCCAAGCTTGAAATGGGAGTCCAAGCTTGAAATGGTGAGCCTAAGCCTTTACATGGTGAGCCCAAGACTTTAAATGGTGAGCCCAAGCCTTTCATTAGTGAGTGCAAGCCTTGAAATGATGAGCCCTAGCCTTTAAATGGTGAGCCCAAACCTTTAAATGGTCAGTCCAAGCCTTAAAATAGTGCCCCCGGCATTTAAGTGATGAGCCAAAGCCCTTAGATTAGGAAGCCAAGCTGTTAAATGGTGTACCCAAGCCTGTTAATGGTGAGCCCAAGCCTTGAAATGGTGAGCCCAAGCCTTTAAATGGTGATCCCAAGCCTTTAAATGGTGAGCCCAATCCATCAAATGGTGAGCCCAAGCCTTTAAATGGTGAGCCCAAGCCTTTAAATGGTGAGCCCAAGCCTTGAAATGGTGAGCCCAATCCATCAAATGGTGAGCCCAAGCCTTTAAATGGTGAGCCCAAGCCTTGAAATGGTGAGCCCAATCCATCAAATGGTGAGCCCAAGCCTTTAAATGGTGAGCCCAAGCCTTTAAATGGTGAGCCCAAGCCTTGAAATGGTGAGCCCAAGCCTGTTGTTGGTTAACCCAAGCCCGTTAATGGTGAGCCCAAGCCTTTAAATGGTGAGCCCAAGCCTTTAGATGGGGAGTCCCAGCTTTAAATGGTGAGCCTAAGCCTTGAAATGGTGAGCCCAAGACTTGAAATGGTGAGCCCAAGCCTTTAAACGGTCAGTCCAAGACTTAAAATAGTGCCCCCAGCATTTAAGTGGTGAGCCCAAGCCCTTAGATTGGGAAGCCAAGCTTTTAAATGGTGAGCCCAAGCCTTCAAATGGTGAGCCCAAGCCTTTAAATGGTGAGCCCAAGCCTTTAAATGCTGAACTCAAGCCTGTTAATGGTGAGCCCAAGCCAATTAATGGTGAGCCCAAGCCTTGAAATGGTGAGCCCAAGCCTTCAAATGGTGAGCCCAAGCCAATTAATGGTGAGCCCAAGCCTTTTGTTGGTTAGCCCAAGCCCGTTAATGGTGAGCCCAAGCCTTTAAATGGTGAGCCCAAGCCTTCGAATGGTGAGCCCAAGCTCGTTGTTGGTTAACCCAAGCCTTTAAATGGTGAACCGAAGTCTGTAAATGGTGAGCCCAAGCCTTTAGATGGGGAGTTCAAGCTTGAAATGGGAGTCCAAGCTTGAAATGGTGAGCCTAAGCCTTTACATGGTGAGCCCAAGACTTTAAATGGTGAGCCCAAGCCTTTCATTAGTGAGTGCAAGCCTTGAAATGATGAGCCCTAGCCTTTAAATGGTGAGCCCAAGCCTTTAAATGGTCAGTCCAAGCCTTAAAATAGTGCCCCCGGCATTTAAGTGGTGAGCCAAAGCCCTTAAATTAGGAAGCCAAGCTTTTAAATGGTGAGCCCAAGCCTTCAAATGGTGAGCCCAAGCGTTTAGATGGTGAGCCCAAGCCATCAAATGGTGAGCCCAAGCCTTTAAAACCATTTAAAGGCTTGGGCTCACCATTTAAAGGTTTGGGCTCACCATTTCAAGGCCTAGGCTCACCATTAACAGGCTTGGGCTCACCATTTAAAGGCTTGGGCTCACCATTTAAAGGCTTGGGCTCACCATTAACGGGCTTGGGTTAACCAACAAAAGGCTTGGGCTCACCATTTCAAGGCTTGGGCTCACCATTTAAAGGCTTGGGCTCACCATTTCAAGGCTTGGGCTCACGATTTAAAGGCTTGGGCTCACCATTTAAAGGCTTAGGCTCACCATTTTAAGGCTTGGGCTCACCATCTAAAGGCTTGGGCTCACCATTTAAAGGCTTGAGCTCACCCTTAACAGGCTTGGGCTCACCATTTAAAGGCTTGGGCTGACAATTTAAAGGCTTGGGGTCACCATTTGAAGGTTTGGGCTCACCATTTTAAGGCTTGGGCTCACCATGTAAAGGCTTGGGCTCCTAATTTAAGGGCTTGGGCTCACCACTGGGGACACTATTTAAAGGGTTGGGCTCACGATTTAAAGGCTAGGGCTCATCATTTGAAGGCTTGGGCTCACCATTTGAAGGCTTGGGATCACCCATCTAAAAGCTTGGCTTCACCATTTAAAGGCTAGGCTTCACCATGTAACGGCTTGGCCTGACCATTTACAGGCTTAGGCTCACCACTGAAAAGCTTGGGGTCACCATGTAAAGGCGTGGGCTCACCATTTAAACGCTTGGGCTCACCATCTAAAGTCTTGGGCTCACAATTTAAAGGCCTAGGTTGACCATTGAAAGGCATATCCTCTTTTTTCAGTTTTTGTTCAATTGAAAGCTCACTCACTCTGCTAGCTAGTCCCAACACGGCGTATGTGTCCACCTCATCCTCAACTGGACCGGGGTACAAAGTGGCTTGCAAGAGGGAATCCATGTCAACCTCCGTTTTTGAAGTGTGGTACAACCACGCTTCCTCATCAACAGGTATGTTGCCTCGCATAGGGCATTCGACTGTGGTTAATCAAAAAACGGGCAGTCCGTCACATCAACTGGAAGGGCCACGCCAAAGCGTGGGGGTCCATCACCCCAACTCAAGGGCGCACACCAAAGTGTGGGAGTCCATAGCGAAGATGAGCAAAAAAAAATGTGAAAAGGGGTGGAAATGGGTGAAAATGGGTGAAAATCCAGAAATGCCATATCCCCAATGTGGAAGAAGCATCAAGACCTACGCTAGGGGGAACAATGATGCCCTTAGTATCACAAAGTATGGGTCTCCGGTACGGCTAGACACCCAAACAGTTGCACTGCGCCCGCACTGCGCTAAGGGCGCCCCCCAGGTTGGCTCATTATCTGGCAAGAAATAGAAAACAGAGGTGCTTTATTACCCCTATCCTACCTCCTTTGGATTTGGATTTTTGTGCTCATTCCTCCAAATTGGTCTTGGTCGTTAACGGCAACACGGTTGACAGTCTCAAAGTTCGCGAGGGCCTTCGCCCACACCGCATGCCCTCGTTCTAATCCATAACAAATAGTTTTGCATCGTGCAGAGGTGGTGGGTATTGGACCCACATTCTTGTTTCACTTCCGCGTGCCAAAGCAAATGTAATCAACAACCACGTCCACGGCAACAGTTGCGTCAAGAAGAGAGCAATACAAGAGAGTACAAGCGACGCGATCATCCACAGTCAATTCACAAGAAAACACCTACCAGAAAAAATTGCAGGTGTCACTCTCTTGTGTGGCTTGGGTGTTTCAGCTTTGTATGACTTCCCCAGAAGTTTCGGCGATGTGTATTGTTGCATACTGAACCTGTCTCCTTTCCTACTCTTCCCTCATCGCGTTTGGCGCTACCTATTTCACATTTTGTACCCCGATCCTGAGCATTTCACCTAATTTTTGCCACCTTCCGTGCCGCGGTTATGACCTTGACTTGTTTATACCTTACTGCTCATTTGCCTGTTGGTGTTGTGTTGTCGACGTAAGGCACCTAGTTGCAAGCGTGTTGCCTCTTGGAAAACAAAAAGGAAAGCAAGTAAAAGGAGCCGAAAGACGACAAGAGGAGCGTGCAGCAGCAAAGAAGGAGTGTTGCAACGTGGCCCGGTATATTGTCACAACGCCCACCGAGATGCCACTACTTTCCGTTTGTTTCTGTTTGGAGATCTTGTTCGCCATGTGCTTTTTGGTGGATGCCTGTTCATTGCCACAAACTGCCTATTCATTGCCACAGACTGCCTGTGCATTACCACAGACTGCCTGTTCATTGCCATCCACTGCTTGTTCATTGCCACTGACTAGCTGTTCATTACCACCCACTGCCTAATCATTGCCACCAACTGCCTCTTCATTGCCACCGACTGCCTGCTCTTTGCCACCGACTGCCTGTTCATTGCCACCGACTGCCTGTTCAATGCCACCGACTGCCTGTTCATTGCCATTGACTGCCTGTTCATTGCCACAGATTGCCTCTTCATTGCCACCGACTGCTTCACTGGGGACACTACGCATGGCTGCGGACATTGAGCCAAAAGCATGCAGGGGGATGGTGCGCAAGCACAAACACACACTTCTCGTCAGACGGCAGCCAAATGCATGTGCATCACACACCCCTTCCACCCACAGACTGTGAAGAGGTGCCAGTGCCCCCTGAACCAAGCGGGGCGCAATACAAACACAGACACACACCCACACATGGTATCCACCGGACACCCACAGCCACATGGCCACAAGCGTGTCAGCATGTGCATACCCATGCATGGGATATATAAAAGGGAGAAGATCAAGGCTCTCCTGAGGCTGGTCTGCGCATGCCCACACACCGGCAGCAGTGCCCCTTCATGTTAGCATTGGGGATCTGTCTGGCCTCGCGATTTGTGTGCCTCCAATTCGCAAATTTGGGGTACGAAATGCGCTTTGAGGTACGAAATACGCTCTCTGTGGTCCTTTGCACGAGTTATTATGGTCACCTGCCCGGCGCGTGCAGGGCAGACACTCCCTTGGTCCTTGTTGACAAGGCCCAAGGTAACAGTGTCACAGGTCGCGACCTACTGCCCGGGAGCACTGCGAAAGGATTTCTACAGGAGCGTTGCTCAAAGATATATACCACAATTTGTACGTGCAGCATTACGCATCAGTGCAGCCCCCGACACCAACAACCCGCAACCATTTTGGCCCCCTGAGGGGGGGGGGGGGGGGCTGGGGTCCCAGGTACCTCAACATACATACCTCAAAATGATTTCCACGGCACACTGATGATTTTGAACACACATATGTGGGGTTTTGGAAATTTTTTGACACCCTGGGGGGTCCAGCCCCAGCAGCCAGGTTTGGGGGGCTGGATGGGGGAGGTCAGGGGTCAGAAAAATGTTTCATGTTTGGCATGCATATTTGGATTCTTGAGCAGTTTTAGGAGACAGCCATGGAGGAAAACCGAAAATTTGCCCCCCACCATATGCTAAAGAAAACATTCCGGCGCCTTTGGCGCCAACTTGGGACCAAATGTGGTTTGGACCTGCTAAACATTTTGGCCATTGAGGGGAATGGGGAGGTTGGTGTTAAGGGCTGCAGCTGGGCGTCCCCCGTGACGCTACCCCAATCGGGAGCTGGGGATACCACTGCCACCACCAATGCTGCGGGCTAGCTCCCAACCTCCCGAAGCCTCCAATGCCATGGAAACCTCCACTAATGCCACTCGAGGGGGGGTCAGAGAGCTGGCCTCTGAAGGACTGGAATACGTTGCTGAAGCCCTAATCATTTAACGGTCACCACCACCCAGAGGGTCCCTTTGCAGCCTCACTGAGGCGGTCCCCTTGTCCCCAATGCGCGGCAGTCTTGGGGAGGGCTAGTGGCCCAATGCTTTGTGTCGTCCGCCCGGCGGGGGCCATCGAGAGGTGGTTAGCCCAGGGGGGGACTGAGAACAAACATTGTCGGCGCCGGATCCCGTCTGCGGACTGGCGTTGACCAGCAAATGGCAACCACCAATGGTCAAATGGCAACCATCGTCAATCGGTTCCCAGCCGCTATCGACTCATGGTGTTGCGTTGTGTCCTGTGGTGTGGTGTGGCTCGCGTGCTGAAAGAAAAGATGCCAAGGTTCCCAGAAAATTGCAGAGAAAAATAGCCGACTTCATGATGGAAACGGAGAAATGAAGAGCGGAACAAACGTGTGACACTGCGCTGCCATACCGGTCCCCCCCAACCCACCACCCTTCATTACAGCTACGCAATGCCATGTGCCTACTGCACGGCGGCGCGGTCAGGGTGGGAAGCACACTGCCGTGGAGCACGCCGTTGCCTAGTGTCCAAGGATGGCAAAGGGTGGGGGGGGGGGGGGGTCACCTGGGGCCCTGGCGCATGGGGCCGTGGAGGGGGCCGGCCAAGACGCCGATTCGCAACGCAATTGATTCCGCGGTGCTGACACCTCGAACAAAGCCGCCCCCGGTTCAGATTGAGGGGCCTCCCCATGTCTCTCAGCACCAAACCAAAATGATGATGCCCCTCAGCAGAGCTTTGATATGTGAGCACAGCCCCCAGACCTGCCCGTCGGGGGGGCTGCCGTGAAGACCCTCCCCGTGGGCGTTACTCGTGTCACTTCGCCCCGCTCGGCCGGTGGCAGCCGTGTCCATCGTGAGTTCCGAGCGTCGACACCACAGCACCGCAACTGCCGCACCCATGCCCCGTACCCCGAGCAGGCGTTTGACCGGGCACAGGCCCATGCGTCGACAGCGGGAGGAGCGGGGGGCGGGGGGGGGGGGGGGATCGTGGCTGCCGCGACGGACAGCAAGCGCCGTCGTGCCGTGCCGTCGCACTCCGCCTCGCCCCTGTTCTTGCCGCCAACCCCCCGTTCCGATGGAGGCGGAGCCGTCACGTGGACCTGAGGTCATTGGTACCGAAAAGTTCCCCCAGGACCTCAACCGGGTGCCCCGGCGGAGGGGGAGGAGGGTGGCGGGGGGCGGGGGGGGCGGGGGGTGGACCCGCACCGCATGCCGCGTTGCAGGCGGCAGAGAGTCTGTGAGGACGGTGATCACTGCAGAGACACGGCGACACGCGGGTGCCAATGGCCCGGGCCCTGTTTCGCTGTGTCGTGGGGGTATTCGTCTGCGGGCCCCTTCTGGAAAGCTGCTCCGCGGCGACGACCACTTTCGGAGACCCGCAGGCGCCTGGGTTTGCCATCGAGGCGAAGTAGATGTGCCGGTGGGTCCTTCCGGGGGTACGCAAAGCGTTGGGGGTCCGGAAACAAATCGGGTACTTTGCCCGTTCCGAAAAGCGGGGGAAATGTTCTACTCGGGAACAGTGGCGCCCTTGTCCCGCTGCGCACGAGTGCCGTTACCAGCCCTCGGGCCCCCTCCCGTGCCGGCGCCCGGCACACCGCACGCGAAGCCTTCCCCAAGACAGTGAAATGTGAAGGGCGCTCACCACCACATCTGACGCGGGAAATGCAGCCCCGAGCCAGTGACCAATCGGGGGTGCGCAGCGTGCCCAGGCGTTTCGTAGGCGCGCGCAGGGGAAAAGGGGGGGGAAGGGGGGGGTCGCGTACCAGGACCGGGCCCAGCGCCGTGTGGAGGACTGGTCGTGAAAGGCAAACCCCCGCGACATCAGCAAAACAAGACCCTCCTGCAGCGGCACCGCAGGCGCCCCTGCCCCCCCCCTCAGGGGGCGCGGCATGCCCCTCGGCGGTCATGCACGCTGCCTGTGCAAAACGCCGATGGGCATGGCTCCGGCGGTGCATATGGGGCGGTGGCGCTTGCCTTCGCTGCGCCCGATTTGCGCCGCGTCTCGCCCAAAGTGCAGGGCCCCTCCCCCTCTCTGCACGACACCCCTCCCCCACTGCGATGCGGTGACGGCGGTCACACGCCCGCCTTCTCGCCGTCCGGGGCGTTGCCCTGCTTCGCGAGTCTTTTCCTCTCGAGCCACGCCTGCCGCTTCTCCTCCTTCTCCGCCGCCTTCTCCCACTGCCAGGGCTTTGAGAACAGCTTGGGCTTCCGCGCCTTCGGCTTCTTTTTGGACCGCAGCCGCTTCGCCTCCGCCTTCGCCTCCGCCTCCGCCTCCTTCCGGAGCTGCGACTTCTTCTTCGGCTTCGGGGGCTCCGGCGCCTTTGTGTGTCGTTTGGGGGTGTGAGCCTTTGAGGAATGCGGTGGGGAAAACCACAGTCGAAGCGCTGGATGAGAGGAGGGAAATGCGCACAGGAGGTGGGAAAATTGGAATTGGGGGGGGGGGGGATGGGGCTGGGGGGGGGCTACCGGCCGACCAACACCGCCTGGCTGCCGACCAAAACGCTAGCGGTTGCCGTTCACACTTTTCTGGGTTATCGCCGACCACCAGGGGTTCACGACCAAACGCTGTCGATGATCGACCCGCCATCGATGAGCAGTGAACCAAATGAGGGTGGCTGCCCCGTACCACTCTTTCTCCTGCAAGATGAGGGTTGGGAATGGCTGAGGCTGGCGGGTGCTTCCGGGCTGCTGGAGCACTGGTGTAACGCCCAAAGACCGCGGCGCGGCTGGCGCGAAAGATGGTCTTGGGATGGGTGTCGCCGAGTGCTGTTTGGCGTCAATGAGGGAGATGTGACGGAGGGCGAGGCGCTGGGGGGCTGCTGGGATGCTCAGGTTTGCTGCAATAGGGGCAGGTGAGGGAGGGCCAGGGCTGCATTACTTTGGGTACCAAAAATAGCCCAAATCAGTATTTCCTTTTGTTAATTCTATTGCCTTCGGCAGTGCACCTCGAAGAGAGGTTGACAGTCAGCCAATCAGTCCCTTAGCCAGGCCAGCAGTCAGTCAGATAGAAACACACAGTTTGGGTTTTTTGTCAGTGGCAGACGCGGCCCCAAGCAGTGGGGAGACCTTTCGCCTCAGACCAAGCAGTGGCCGAATGGTAACGCAGCCGACCCGAGTCGTATGGATCGGAGATTCGCAGCCGACCTGAGTCGTATGGATCGGAGATTCGAAACCCGGTCGACTGAATGCGGCGGTGCCGCCGCCGCCAACAGTCGGCGGACCCGGATTCGAACCGCCGACTGAAAGCTTTACTTAGGCTGCGTTACCATTCAACCGGCGGCTGTGTGATAGCGATAAGCTTCCCCACTGCTTGGAGCCTTCTGAACGAAAACTTTTGACTCACCCCCCACCCCTCCCACCCCCCCCCCCCCCTCAAAAAAGTGATATCCAGTTTTAGGGGATAGAGGCCTAAGAATCAAAAAATCCATTGGGGGATGGTCTTATTGGGCAAAATAATGATTTTACAAGGGGTTGGACATCCAATATCATGCCTTGGGGTATGCTACGCGAATGACCCCAAAAAAGGGGGGTATACGACGCCCGCGGCTGCGCTTGATCTAACAACCTCTCTTCGAGGTGATTTCATCATTTTCCACTATGATGGCCGGGGGGGGGACCCCTCTTCCTATGGTTGTCAGCCGTTCGAATACATCCCTGGGGAGGTCAAAGGCTGCTCAGGGTTGTGGAAGGGGGAAATTTTCGGTGTAACTCTGAGTCCCAACACCTGCAGTGCAAGGGAAATCCTCATTTGGGTGGGGGGGGGGGGGGGTCGCATATCTGAATTCCCCAGCAAATTCTGAGCATTCTGACGACATCAGCGGGGATTGAAACACTGTGGACCACTACCCATGAAACAAGGAAATGCTGGCAGACGCATGCACGCAAGCTCCAAAGCAGCCAACGGCTGTGATGTTCCTGTTGGCCCCACTGTGCAGGCGGAAAAGCCGCTGCCCCCCATGGGTGTACGTTCGGGGACCGGAGGGGGCAGATGGGGAGGTCGCAGGTTGGTGGGGCTTGCTGGGCTGGTGAGGACACGCGAGGGTTCTGGGGGCTGTTGCGGCCCGTTGTAGTCGTTGAGGGATGTCGCGGTTTGAGGAGGGTCACTGTGCACTGTGCGTGGGACACCGGTTTGCGTTGTGGAGCATCGCAGAGTGCTGCAGAGGGATCGCCGGGGTAGATCAGGGTTGGTGTGGGCTGCTGAGGCGGGACATTGCGGTGGTTTGAGCAGGGCTGTTCGGTGTTGTGAAGGACACGCAATGTTGCAGGGCGCGACGTAAGGCCTGCGAGTCACGGTGGCGTTGTAGAGTGTAGAGGAACGTCTACGGCGGTGAATCAGGGGATTTCTCACCTCATGCAACGGAGTACTGGGCCCATGAGCTCGCACTGCACACTGGGAGGCCGGAGATGGGCGGGGGCAGCCATTGGCGGCGGGTTGCAGGTGGACTTGAGGTGCGAGGGCGGGTGTGATTAGGGTGTGGCACGGGGGGGGGCAACTAAAATCGGTCCTGATGCGACCCACCCCCCAGCTACCTGTCAAAACTTGCATGGGGGAGGGGGGGGCAGTTGGGGCGGGGGGGGTCACATACAAGGACCGCGCCCGGCCGCCCCCCCCCCCCCCCCCCCCGTGGGGGGTCGGGGGTGGGATTTTGGGGTGGAAAGGACGTGGACCGGGGTGGAATTGCAGCGTCGCGATGCATTGCCCCAAATGTGGAACGCACGGCCGCGGGGCACAGTTGGTGGGAACGCAAATACACGAGACCCCCCAAACCAGGGCTTCTTTTGAGCAGGGGGGGGGGGGGAGGGGGTTCTGGACCCAAAACTTGGTGTACCAAAAATGGCCTGACCAGATTTTCCCTATTGTAAATTTCGTTTTTTCCCACTATGGTCACTTTGGTCTGGGGAGGGGGGGAGGGGGTTTTGGGGGAGGGGTCCCCCCCCCCTTTGGTTTTTAATTATTCTAAAGAAGCCCTGCCCCAAACCTTGCGCGGTTTGATCGCGGGCGGCAGAGGTGCCTCGCCGTCGTACGTCTTCTCGTCGATCAGCTCCCCTTTGAACAGGCGGCGCTCCGGGATCTTGACCCCGAGACCCTTCTGCAGCTCCGCGAAGCGCCGCGTCAGGAACGGGGTGACCAGTGTCACGACGGTGCCCTCGCGGCCCATGCGCCCGGTCCGGCCCGCGCGGTGCGCGTACACGAGCGGGTCCTCGGGCATCTCCATGTTGATGACGGCATCGCAGTCGAGATCCATCCCACGTGCCAACACGTCGGTGACTATCAGTACCGACACCTGGAAATGGCCGAGATCTCAGCGGAGCAGGTGCATGGAAGGAGGGATGTAGTTATCCACGGGAAGGCGGTGAGGGGGGGGGGGGGGGTTGTTATCTGGCGGACCCCAACCCCCCCAGGCCAAACGAATAATTTTCCTCCAGGGGAAAAATGAAATTTTCGAATGGAGCGCCAAAAATGAGAGGCCCATTTTAGGTACACAAACCTTGTTTTGCCCTCACCCCCCCCCCGCCGTCCCGTAGGCCGCACACTCAGCACAACCCTGAGGAGAACCTTCGTGCGTATCATCAGGAACTTGATCTACAATATGAATCAACAATACTGAAGTGTACTGCAAAATGTGTTGCAAAAAGTGGAGGACATCTGCGTGCCATGGACTGGCTGCCGAGGTCCGACATCGCGATAGTGAGCCTCTTGGGCCTGGCACGAAGACTAAACACGGATCCGACGAGGGATGTGAGTCCTTTGGCACATTGCGTTGTTGCAGGGCCTTTGGCACAAACCCACGCTGAATGCCGCTGCTCTGCCTGACCTTGTGAAAACGGTGGCCTTTGACGACGGGCACCGAGTGAAAAACGTTTGGGTCTGTCGAGGTCGTCTGCACCCAAAAACAAGGCTGTCCACTATTGACATCGCCCTCTGCACCACCGCCCCCGGCACCACACGGTATCTGTCTGCCACGGTGCACGGCCGGACAGCGTTCGGCACCGCTACGGGGCGCCTTCTAGACTCGCTTCACATGAGGCACCCGACGGCCACGTGGCTGACTGCACGGCCTGAAAGCCGCTCTGCCGGTGGACACCCCTGAGCTTTGGGCTGCACCAAAGCCTCTTGCGGAGGTGATCACGGGGCGCGTGGCGTGACGCCTGCACTCAAAGATGCAGCGTGCAGCGGCTGGGGAAGGGCTGCCAGAATCGCAGACCCGATACGCACACCTCGGCACCAAGCGAGCAAGTCGCTGTACGAACGGGAAAGACTGTCGAGAGGAAGTTGGCAGCCACAGCTATGCACAAGGAAGACAAGGAATCCCAGGGGACCACAGAGGGACCTTTTTGTGGGCAGCAAAAACACTCGATGGTGTCAATCTGAACAATGAACATAAAAACAACATGAAATCAATAATAACCCAAATTGAATGGTCCACATCTCCCTCTTTTTCTTATCAGGTGCCCCGGAAACCCAAACAAATCGGCAGAACAAATCAGCGAAATCGGCGAAAGTCGGCCGCCGATTTGGGGAGGGGGGGGGGGGGGGGTGATAGACAGGTTGGGCTGGCGGACCGACAGTCTGGACGGCGCAGGCTCAAGAGGGCCGTCCACCAGCTGCTGAGTCGAATCGATCCTTTCTTCCTTTCTCCCGGACGGGGGGGGGGGGCTGCCATGAAGGCTGAATAAGTGTGGCGGTTGCTGTTGTCGGGGGGATGATTCACAGGGCGTACCTCGCCCCGCAAAAACGCAGAAATGGAGCTCCGGCGAGCGTCCTTCGGCATTTCGGAGTGCAGGATCGCAACGTCGAAGGCGCTCGTAATGGCGGTCAGGCGGAACAGCGCGTCCTTGAGGCGCCGCGCCTCGTTCATGAACACCAACACCTTCGGCACGTCCAGCGCGACGAGGGTCCGCCGCAGGGCGTCCGCCTGCAGCACCGCGAATACGCGCCGAATGTGCCCAGGGAAACGCAGTGGCGAGGCACTGACCACATAAACGGTACCCCTGACGGACGTCCTGGAGGTCCTACCCCCCCCCCCCCCCTGCGAGAGCAACACCAGAGTCCCAAAATTGGACGGAACCAACACCTGCTGTTGTTCTGACAAGGGCGTTGATTTCGGGGGGGGGGGGGGGTTGGCACAAGGCCCTGGTGGTTGGCTCTGTTAGCCTGTGGCGGCGCCTATTGGCCTCTCCACCTTGAACCTTCTGCTATGACAAGCAGGCATCCGTACTACTGCAGGCACGCGCACTGCTGCGGGCATCCACCTGCCTGAGTGGGAATCCACAATGCAACTTCTGCCCATGGCGTCCTCCCCTGACGGCCTGATCAGTGCCCGGTATGCGGTCATCATGAAGACCCCAGGCTGGGAGGTGCTCACCACAACCAGCAACGTGAATGTCACACAAGGCCATGGGTGCTAGCTCACCAATGCGTGACTTGCCGGCAGTGCGTTGCAGTAATATCTTCTGCGCTCTGCGCCATTTGTGGCGGGCAAAGGGGGGGGGGGGGAGTAGGCCACAACGGGCAGGTGCTGAATCAACCCCAAGAAAACGTCTCGTTTTGGCCAGACATCCACCGCAGACTCTACTTTCTTGTCATTTTCTTGGGGGGGGGGGGGGGGCAGCACACCTCAACATGAGTTGCCATCCGATTTCCCGTGCACATCACACCTTGCCAGCAGCACAATGCTGCACACACAACCGCAGCATCAGCCATCGGACAACTCGGGGGAGACAACGGTTGGCAAAGCGGTGAATGGTAAACAAGACTGTGGGCATGGTCACAGGCCACTTGCCCAGGTACTTCCTCACTGCTGGGCATCCTGCAGCTCCCAGGACTTCCTGTTTCAATGATGCAGCCCTGATCAAGTCACTTGCAGTCCTTAGCGCATGGCAAGGCATCCACATCGTCGAACAGTCCAGATCATTGCGATTCAAGAATATAACCCCATCGAACCCAGACCAGCCACCAGTGCCAGGCTTTAGGCCACCATACATGGCCCATCAGGGGTGGGCGGGTTTCCAACTCCGGGGGGGGGGGGGGGGGGGCTGGCTAGATCCCCCAGAAATCCTACCGAGACTGACTCCCGGGCCCCAGAGGTGAGCCGGAACCGAAATTCGGCAAGAAATAAAAATCCGATTCGGGGCCAGAGTACATAATTACTGATAAGTGGTCCTGTCAATTGAGCCCTTTCCCGAACACCCCCACCCCCGCGCGGAGAACCCAACTTCCCCAGGAGTAGCCTTCCTCCCAAAACACTGCCACGCACATGACACGCAGGGGAGGGGGGGGGGTGTTGTTCAGCTTTCTGTTTTCGCACCAGATTGTGTTCCGCAGGCGGTGCGGGCCGCAACGCCCGTCGGCACACACCTTGTGGCGGCCGTCGGCCTGAACGTGGAAGTGCGTCAGCGTGGGTGACATCGTGACATCCTGCTTTGTGTCGGCAAAGGACTCCGACGGTCCCACGGTCACTTGGCACATCTCCGGCAGACCCCAGCGGCGCTGCATGTCCTCCAACGACTTTTCGGTGAGGGACGCGGACGTGAGCAGGAATTGAGGGCCGCCCTCCACCTTCTTGCCCATGTGCTCCATCAGCTGCGCCAAGTCTCGTTTGTAGGTCTTGTCCGCTAGGGCGTCGGCCTCGTCCAGTGCTACCATCCTGACCTGATGCAGCCTGACGGCGCCCTCCCTCTGCATCGCTGCCAGCCGCCCCGGCGTGCCCACCACCACCAGCGGCTTATTGGCTCTCAGCGTCTTCTTTTGCCGCTCTGGATTGGCTCCACCGATGACCTTGGTGACCGTGGTGAGGTTTGGAGAGGTAGGTGCAGTGCGGTGCAGTGCGCTGAGGTGAGGTGAGGTGAGGTGAGGTGAGGTGAGGTGAGGTGAGGTGAGGTGAGGTGAGGTGAGGTGAGGTGAGGTGGGGTGGGGTGGGGTGGGGTGGGGTGGGGTGACGTGGGGTGAGGTGTGGTGTGGTGTGGTGTGGTGTGCTGAAGGCGCTGTTACCAAATGGCAGAGGCCAGGATGTCTCACACATGAGAAGATGCAAAACGGGTGGCCCTGAAACTGTTCCCTAAAACTGACCGTAAGGCGTGTGCACCTGCGGCAAGGGGGCAGCCCACTGCCCACTACCCACTGCTCCCCAACAGTGCAGTGGTGCACAGGAGGAGTCCCACCGCCCACTGCTCCCCAGCTCCTTCAGTGCACTGCCACACTGCCGGGGAGCAGTGGGCAGTGGGACTCCCTCAGTCCACTGCCACACTGCCACATTGCTAGGGGCGTAGCGGGCAGCGGGATTGCTTCAGTACACCGCCACACTATTCGCTAGCAGTGGGCGGTGAAATTACCGTTGTACACTGCCTCACTGCCGGGATCATTGGGCAGTGGGACTCCTTCAGTGCACTGCCACACTGCTGGGGAGCAGCGGGCAGTGGGGTGGGACTCTCTCATGCACTGCAGGGGAGCAGTGGGCAGTGGGACTCTGTGTGTGCAGGGGAGAGCCAGCAGGGGACTAAGGAATGTTTGCCCGGCGCGCTACTTTTCTATTAACTATCCCAACTTCAGCCCCAGATTTACCCTCTCATGGAGAAGCCCCCCAAGTAGACCACGTTGCACTGCACACCTTCCCTACAAAGCATGTTGCACAATAAAGCAATATCTATGAATTCAGCACTCCAACTGTCATTTGTATTGTACTTAACAAACAACATTGGTCCCACAAGTGTGGGTGTCAATGCATTCAATACAATAGTGCTGCTTACACTCATCACAAACTGCAACGGTGGAGCGCTTCTAGCAACACAACACACACACTTCTGCCTCATCCTCTGCCTCATCTTGCGTGGCGGCCGAGTTGCTTTGGTCAGTCCAAACATGAGGCGGGACATGCTCCCATGGTCCATAGGGGGGGGTGACGGACTTGCCTCCGGATGCAAAACTGTGTAAAATGCAACAAAATACGGACCGGCTGGTGCAACTCATTGGGGCCGCCACTCCAGATGTTCCTAACCAAACCCCAATGCCACAACCGAGCAAACAGCTGCTGAATGCGTGCCCTATACCACCCGTGCACGCCATTGTAACATTGTTGGCGGGCCGTCAAAGTGCCATTCTTTCTTCCAATGAATGGCACAATGACACGAATCCGGCCTTTATAAGCACCATCATGGCCCCCAACTTCGAAATCAAAGAAATCACCTCGGGTACGAGAAGGTACATACCCATCCCAAATCAAAACGTCTGCTGATGTCCCGGGGGCCAAGGGGCAAATCCATATAATGTTGCCCAACATATCAACGGCAACAGTCACCTTGTAAACATGCGACGCATACTTAGGATTCCACAGGTCGGCACTCCATATCCCGCCAATGGAACTGATGGGCATGGAGTCTATGAAATGCGTCATAAAGAATGGAAAATGGGGACAATGTTTGAAAGGATTCAACCCGTCGGCCCATCGAAGCGCTGGCGGGGCGTGGTGGCCCCCAAAAAGGCGCGGGGTCACGGGCTGGAGGGACGGGACGCCTTGTTCAGCCGTCGGGCGCACGTTTTGGGGCGACGGCGGGGGATGGTTGCCCCCAAAAAGCGCGGGGCTAGAGGGACGGGATGCCCTGTCCAGCCGGTGGGTGCACGTTTCGGAGCACTAGCGGGGGATGGCCCCAAGAAAGCGTCACGGGGTCACGGGTTGGAGGGAGGGGGCGTCGTGTTTAGCTGGCGGGCACACGTTTTGGGGAGCCGGCGGGGGATGGTAACGGGGGATGGTGGCCTCCAAAAAGTGCGGGGTCACGGGTTGGAGGGACGGGATGCCTTGTCAACCGGTGGACGCACATTTTGGGGTGTCGGCGGGGGATGGTTGCCCTCGAAAAAGCGTAGGGTCACGGGCTGAAGGGACAGGGTGCCCTACCTAGCCGGTGGGTGCATGTTTCGGGGCACCGGCGGGGGATGGTTGGCCACGGGTTGGGGCGACAGGGTGTCCTGCCCAGTGGGGTGTGGCATTGCCCCCCCCCCCCCCCCGCACGCCCGGCCACACATGAAAAAGGGTGGGGGTTACACACCGGGAAAATGCAAGTGGCTAGGGGCACGGTCGGCACACTCGGCACAGGGGCACCGTTGCAGTGGTGTGTGGAGTAGCCCCCATGCCGCAATGCGATGTCAGGGGATGTTGAAGAGTGGGGGGGGGGGGGGCTGTTGGGGGGCTCGCACCCACACCACCACGTGTGCATGCACCCCTCCTCGATTGTGCTGGGTTGGGGGAACCTACCTAGAGTTTGTCCTGTGTTGTGTGCCTCGAGTGGGTGTTTAAGCCCTATTACCAAGGGGCTGGAGAAGGGGTTGCCGGAGGGTGCTATACCACCATTTCCTAGCATGGGTAGCCAGGGTGTCCCAGGGCCCCGGAGCAAGCCTTGTCGGCATGCCCCGCATGGACACCGGTAACATGTGTGGGCTAGCCGTCCCACCTTCACCGAGGTTCTTCGGTCTCCACCCCGGGACTTCCCACTATTGAGGTAGTAAATGAAGAGGAGGGTGGGTTGTGTTAAATATTACATTTGGGCGAAGGATGGTTGGTGCTTTTACCCCACGAGCAACCCCATCCGCGGTGGCCAAATGGGGAGGGGCTCCCTCGGGGGGGGGGGGGGTCCAGGGCGGTTACCGTAGAGGCTGGGGCTGGTGGCCGGGGTTAATGGCCTTATACCTACCTACCTTGAATTGATTGAATACCATAACCCCCCCCGCTTGTAAAAGCTACGCCAATGTACACAATTATTACAGTCCCTACGCCTAATGTAGCATGGACAAGGGCGTGGCTTATAGGGGGGGGGGGGGGGCATTAGGATGGGGGTGTCCACATGGACGGGCGTTCGCAGACTATGAACGGAAGGGAGGTCCAACAAACATCATCTTTTTCCCCATGTGCACAACGGGCGGATTTGTTACTCGTCACCATATGGCGAGGCCCCAAGTAGCTACCCACGGTTGGGAGGGGGAGGATAGGCGGACAGGTGGGCTCCCCACACAAACAAGGGGGTGTTCGTTAATCGCCCAAACATCACGAGGGCCACATTGTCCTCCGGTCCTCGTGCATGATGGTGGGGGGGGGGGGGATTTGGTCCTACAATGCCATCCTGCTGTCCCCTTGCTCTCCCCGTGACCTGTGTAACCCGGCCCCCTTGTCTTCCCACCCTCTGTCACGCTTGGGTTCCCACACCGCCACTGAAGCCCCGTACGGGGGCCTCCACATCGTCGGCTGCCGCTCTTGTAGCAGGGGGATGGTGGGTGGGCATGTGAGAGGAGGGAAAGGGGCAAGCACGGGGGGGGGAGGGGGGGGGGGGGGGGGGCTGTATGGGCGTGGGGGCCATGTGTGGCCGGGGAGTAGGGGAGGCCGATGGGGTCGGCGTCCCTAGGGGGTTACCCACCTGTTCCCGAGGCTGAGGCGGCCGTTACTAGGGGGCCGCGGGATCCCGGGGCTGGTGCTTGGCGCTGGAACGCGCCTCCACTCGACAATGTCAGTACACCGCCCAAGGGCGGTGCCCAGGCGCTGTCGAGTGGGCTTCGCATCCGGCAGTCATGGGACTGCACTGGGCACTCCTAAAGGTGTTGGTCTGGCCCACGCTAGAGCCCAAGACCGCCTCATCAGGGCCCGTGCAGGAGGCCTGATCGCATGGGTGTTGCAGTAACTCCAGCTGCACCAGCGAGCGCAATGACAGGGAGTCCCCCCGGGCGGCACTAAATTGAGGCCAACATCAGTGTAGGGACTTGAACCCTGTCGTCCAAGGTGCGAACCACACCACCTACAGCGGGCGCTTGGACACACAGCCCCCCCGGCTTGCATTTTCCCGCATGCAAGACCATCCCAGCTATTGCCTTTGGGTAGCAGCACTTTCGACACACGGAGTTCATCCAGCAAGTGTTGTCAGAGTCTGTGGTGTGATGTGGTGTCCTGTGATGTGGTGACACGAGGTGAGGCCAGGTGATGCAAGCCGGGGTGCTGTGCAGTGCTGTGAGCTGGGGTGGATTAGGGATAGTGTGGGCTAAGAGCGGGATGTGGGTGATGTCATGAGAATTTCGTCTGAACAATCTGTAACAGACCTGCTGCACCATCCACTTCAGGTCCTCGCCCAACAGAGTCTGGGCAGTCCGCAGGATCTGCATGCTCAGCTCCTGCGACGGGGAGATGATCACGGCGTTGATGACCTTCCCCTCGGGCCGCCCCTCTTCGAGGGTTGACAATGCCCGGCTCAACATCGGCAGCAGGAAGACCATAGTCTTCCCGGAGCCCGTGTAGGATTTGACAGCCACGTTGCCCCCCCCTGTAATCTTCGGGATGGCGGCGGCCTGCACGGGAGAGGGCTCTGTGAACCCCAAGGCCTGCAAGCCAGGCCCCAAGGCCGGATGCAGGGCGAACACCTCAAAGCTGGGGCGAGCCTGGGAAATGGGAACTGTATCAGAGCCCACGACCTCCGGGTCCTGGTCTGAGTTCACTTGCTCCCAGTCCTCGCCGTCCTCGGCTTCCTCGTCCTCGTCCTCGTCCTCGTCCTCGTCCTCGTCCTCGTCCTCGTCTACCTCGTCTACCTCGTCATCGTCGAAGGTGTAAAAGGCCTCTGCCGGAGTTGCGGGGTCCGCCTCCACATCCTGAAGGAGGGGTTCGTGGGGGTTCGGGTGTGGTCATGGGCTAGGTGGCGGGGATGCGAGGGGGCTTCAGTGGGGTGCAAGCGGACGGTGGGTAACATAGCAACGGTACACCCGCTTTGTTCAGCTGATGCACGACCTGATCCACAATTACTGGGTGACGACAGTCCGGTTATGGATTGGCTCAGCCTCGGGTGTGTTCTGACAGTATTTGGCGAAATGGGCCCGCTTGGACCGGTGAAAAGAAGCCAGTGCTGATCGTTGCTTGTGATGTTGGTCTACATTGCAGATGCACCTGATACAGATAGGCTGCTGCCACCACAAACAGCCGTTGCCATGTTTGGAGAGGTGACGGCATGTGTACTACTTTATGCTGTGTTGCTGGGACGCAGCCCGGGAGTGCCCCTTGCTTACTCGCACGCCTGCGTGCTCCACGCGTGCGCACGACGCCTCTTTAGGCCTCCCAGCAGCACTCGGGTCCTTAGGTCCCCTCGTAGTTTGCATGCGGCCCAAGGGAGACAATGGGGTACTTGGGTCCCTTCCCAGGATGCTGGGGCCTCCTCCCATGGATTGGGGTCCTTGTGTCCGGTCCAATTTGCGCCTCGCGCACCTCATTCACTGCCTTTAAACCTACTGGAAGACGTTTGCTGCGGAGGAAGGAGAGAGAAAAGGCAGGAGAGACAGAGGGAGGGAGGGGGGGGGGGAGATCAGAGGGTCTGTGTGCCGAAAAAGGCACAAGATGTTCCTTCCTTTTAGAAAATGAAATCGAGGCGATTTTGTCCTGAGGAATTTTCTCAGACCCCGGGGAGGGGGGGAGCTGAGGAGCGGGGGGGGGGGGGGGGGCAGGGGTTGGCATGACGCATCGTTGTATTGCTGTCTGCAGCTGCCAGCACCTATTGGCCTCTCGCCACTCACCCTTGCCCTTCCCTTGACCCCTCTCCCTCCGTAGGCGGCGGTGCCCATCGGCCCCTCGCCCCCTCGTGCCCTCCCTCCCCCTGCCTGGCCTTCCCCCACACCCCCTTCCTTTCCCTCGGGAGGTTGTGCCAACGGAGCGCCCGGACTGTCCCTGTATCACTGCTCCGTGTCGGGTACACACGGAGGAGGGCAACTGCCCTTGCTGTTGGCCACGTGCGTCCAAGTGGACACCCCGACCCGGCGGGGGGGGGGGGGGGGCTCCTCCTTACCTTTTTCTGATTCAAGCACAAGCCAAGGGCTGAGAGGCTGAAACTGGCACAAGGGAAATGGGCTGATGTAGTCAGAGTGGGGTATGGGAGGGCACGGGTACGGGTGAAGCAGGGGACAGTGCATTGGAGTCCGGCGATGGAGGTCTGCGACCTGCTTCTCATTCTCCTCAACCTCGGCCCAGCCGCCCGCCGGGTCTGACACATCACCATCAGCGTCATCGGCGAGAGGTCCGTAGGACACAGCACGAGGCACCACCCTTGACGGCGTGATACGTCCCCCGTGATATGATCCCCCTTGATACGTCCGGAAGAGGCCGGAGGGACATGAGCTGACGACGGTGATCTCGGCGGTGGGGACAGCCACGTACAACTGCTGCTGCCGCGCGGGGTTGTAGAGGTAGTGCCACACGATCAGCAGCAGGATGAGACCGCCGCACAGGAAGATGGACTTCCAGTCCTCGAGGTCGGTGTTCTGCGCGGCACCCTCGTGCTCGACGAGCGGCGCTTTGGGATCGGCAGCGCCCTCCTTCACTGTAAGAACCGGATCGGTACCCATCTTTTGCTGCAAACCAGTGCCAGACAGTGCAAAAAAACTGCATAAGCGCTCAAAGCCTCCACCGCCCAAGCGAAAACCCCCAAAGTGGGGATTCCGAAATTTTTGTTCGGCTCGAAATCAAAAAGTTCTGAAGAAAACTATGTTTCGTTGCACAAGTACAGCCTTGTCTGAACACAGTCTCCCTGTCTGATTGTTATTTTCCTAGCTACAGTTTCTGTGTTGGAGACATGTGTGCAGATATGGCGGCCACATATCTCACAATAAAAACTGGTGCAGGTCAGGTGGCTTTGGGTGAGTCCAAGACAGGCAGTCTCCCCGGAGCATAAAATGCAGTACAATTGCACTGCAGAGCCCGGCATACTGGCCCTTGACACAATGGCGTTGGCATCGTTTCACGTCATGTGAATTGGAAAAAGTACTTATTGGACTCACCTCACCTCGCATTCCCAAAAGTGTCATTGGGCCTTTTTCCAATAGCTGGAGTTCTTGACCTCAAAATGGGCATGACCCATGTTTTCATAAGGGACGATGGGGCCCTGAGCAACTGCTATACACCGAGATGCCCCTGCCTGCCCCTGACGTGTGGTGAAAAATGAACAGATGTTAGGCAATCCCCCAGCAAAGGCCCAGCTCTCTGATGTAAGCCCCGCCCCCCTGCCACGATAGACAACTAGCCCATGATAATTGCCGCCATGGTAATTGCCACCCCCACCACCAAAATAGACAATCATGGCCCCCATAACCCATTTCTAGTCCATTTCACTCCAAGTGACATTTTTTTGGTTTGGGTCTCATTTTTGTTACAACACTTAATGAATGTGTGCACAGCGCGAACAGCGCGTAGATGACAGGGAGAAGATGGGTTTTTTTTGCTACAATTTGCAATATTCTTGCCTCAACAGACCATACTACAACCCCCCAATGGTGGACAGCCTCACGAAAGGCGCTCAAGGGTGTGATCCATATTGGGCTAACATCCAGAATGGTTCTGGGTACTGTGTTAACACGGGGGCTGCCGCCAGCCAATGTGTGACCCCGAGGGGTGTGCAACCATTTTGGGGGTTGTAGGGCCATGAGCAACGGATACTGGGCTCACACATGCCCCCGTGACACAGGCATTTGGTCATAGCCACAACTCACAGTACATTGGGGTTGTAGGGGGGGGGACCCCGCCCCCCCCCCCTGGTTGACCCAAACCTTGGGGGTTGGCGGGTCGGGCGGTCAGCCGCCGGGCTCCCCCCCCCCCTGGGGGGGGAGGGGGGGGCGCTGGGTACCCGAACATACATACCTCAAAATGATCCCCATGACATGCTGATCGTTTTGAATATACACAACTGGGGTAGAAAAAATTTTTCAAAAAAAATTGCCCATCAACTCAGGCTCCCATCAGCCAAGGTCCGACCTGGAGGTCAGGTCAGAGTCAAAATCCTTTTTTGTGTTTTTCATGCATTTTTGAATTCTTGACAAAATTCTGAGTATTTTGAGTATAGACACATAGGGTCATATAAAAAAAAATCCCCCCTGCCGTATGCCTAAAACAAAATCTCCAGCGCCTCCGGCGCCCACAAAACCCATTGTTCCGTACCATTTTGGGGTCTGTGAGGCCTCCCCTTGGGGTCAGGTCATGGAGCACCCCCCGTGGTTCCTGGTTCGTTAAGCTCCCCAAAGTCGACCACCATAGAGCGGTGGATCCGGGCTCAGCCATGACGAAGCAAGGGGGCAATGAGAAGGATGCCCCCCCCCCTTCCAATACTCTAGCAGCAATACAGCATTGATACACTCTTGTACTTGCCGCTCCATCTCCTCCACGTGGTTGGCATATCCCCAACCGGAAAGGGACCGGTCAATATCCCCAACGGGAAAGGGGCCAGTCCATATCCCCAACGGGAAAGGGGCTAGCCCATATCCCCAACCGGAAAGGAGCTACCATAGCACCAAATTGGGTACCCTTTTTGAGTGACATGCCCAATAACACACACAAATGCACGAAAAATGAGGGCAAGGCGTGCAAGCAACTCATATAAATGCATAACAAGGCACATTGTTGCTGGTACTAGGCACTGCTATGCAGCTTTCGTATGGTTGTGCACAAACTTTGTGTACAGCCCGCGCACGGCGCACACTACGCCCCCAACAAAGTCCTCAAAAAATACAGTCCGAGCAAGAGTGTTCGTTGGACAGGCCAGTCGGTGCGCACAACAATGTTGTGAAACTCCATTCACAAACCCTAAGCACAAGATACCCAGCCCATTAGCTTACCGGAATAAAGCGGACATGGTCTTCGGCGGACGTACCGGCTCGGTGGACCGTTTAGCCGGCCGATTGCCCAGTTGGTTCCAGCAACCCCCATATGTGCACTAGTAATGGCAACCCCACCCCCAAACCTAACGGTAACCCAACCGCAACCGTAACTGTAACCCTAACCCTGGTCAAAAATTCTCGCTTGAGCTCGCTTTGCTTGACGTGGGGGCCAGCCTCTACATCCCCCGTAAATAACAAGACTCTTGCGGTGGCCATAGACCGCCTTGTGTGTGCACCGCCTTGTGTGTGCACCACCCTGTGTATGCACCGCCTTGTGTGTGGACCGCCAAACCACCCCTTGCTTCTGCTTGCTTCGCTCTACACGGGGGCCAGCCCCCGCAGCCCCCGGACATAACAAGACCCCTGCGGTGGCCACAGCCACCTTGTGTATGCACCGCCTTGTGTGTGGAAGAACAATATTAAAGAGGGAGACCCGCATGGGTCCAGGGACCCCGTGGTCGCCTGGGGTGCCGTCAAAAATCAGCCCAGCGCGCAGGGACTTGTGTGCTGTCCTGTCTGGCGCCCACTGGGGTCGCATCTGAGGGCCTCGCCTAGGCCTTGTGTGTGCACCACCTTGTGTATGCATCGCCTTGTGTGTGGACAGCCAAACCACCCCTTGCTTCGGCTCGCTTTACTCCACGCGGGGGCAGCCCCCGCACCCCCCTTAAATAACAAGATTCTTGCGGTGGCCATAGACCGCCTTGTGTGTGCACTACCTTGTGTACGCACCACCTTGTGTGTGGACAGCCAAACCACCCCTTGCTTTGGCTCGCTTCGCTGGACACCAGGGCAGGCCCCGCACCCCCCCTTAAATAACAAGACTCCTGTGGTGGCCATAGACCGCCTTGTGTGTGCACCACCTTGTGTATGCACCGCCTTGTGTGTGGACAGCCAAACCACCCCTTGCTTTGGCTCGCTTCCCTAACCCTAACCCGTTATACAAGAGGTGTTGTTTGTATGCAGGGGACGGGGGTTATTGGTAGGGGGTGTTACCGGAATGAACCGGACAGTCGGCCTGCCGGGCTAGGTCCGGCCGGCCGCTTGTCCGCCGAGCCAGTATGTCCGCCGAGCCCCTGTCTGGTTTGTTCCGTCAAGCCCAGCCTGTTCAAAGCATAATGCGATGGAGGCTTCCAATTAACACTTTTCAGATTAGAAGCTAGCGTTGCTGTTACAAATTTGCCTCACATGCATCACAACAGCCCCTCATTTCCCCAATCCTTTCAGCCTTACACTGGTACCTCATTGATTAGGTCCCAAAAAAAATATGGTCCGAACGGAAGTCTTTGTTGGACAAGGCCTGCATCGGACACGGGGGGGGGTTACAATTTGCATTGTTTTGAACTGAGATTGCAGTACAGGCCTCAGAGACTTGGCGGGAGCAAAAGTGGCACATGCACACCACACCTTTTATGGTCCCCGGTGTACCATTTTTGTGGACAATGACCCCAAATGGTCAATTGCAATTGGTGCACTAGGAAATTCCTCATCAAGGACCTCCAAAGGAATACACAACATGGACAACAAAAGAAGCATTTATGCATAATTTCTTCATCAAGAAGCCGTTCACAGCTTTTTTGGCCAACCACATCTATCCCCACAAATCGATGTGATTGGTGGCCGAAGTTCTCTGTTCGATGTGTGAATTGTCCATGTTCTAATGCAGCTAATGCTCGCAAATGTACTCCAAGCACACAAGAGGCACACTCCTCTCTCAACTTTTTAGGTGTGTGCATTGTATAATTGGCCAAGAAACCTTTGTGTGTCACCACATTACTACTGTGTTGTACCCGTGGCATGGAGTACAACTCTTTGGTTTGGATTGACAGCCAAGTTGTACAACGCACGCAGCGCGCTCAAGGCACCTTCTTTTGGGGGTACTTTTGTGCACCACAGACTGGCAATAATTCTTGTACAACCGAAAAACACGAACAAAAAGAAGAAGAAACCACTATTCAAGATGAGCGTAGGGGTGCATGGTGCACGCAATTAAAAAGGCCGATGCCCAATACATACCACTCATCATCCCTCAACGCCCTGTAACTCCCATCCTGATTCAGAATGTGATTCTGCTTCAGATTCTGTTTCTAATTCCAACCCTAAAATGGGTCCATTCCAAAGCACCATGGTCTATTAATGCGGTGCCATGGATACACATGCACAAGGCCTCCTGTTGCTACTTGCTCCTTGCTCGTAGTCCTGCCCAACAATGATGACAGTCGTGGGACACACCAATGTGCCTAGGCTGACCTCTCACAAGAGGGACAAAATCAACGGGATGGTGGTAGAGCCCCACTGCACACCCAAAGCAGGTTAGAGTGTTATAGATGAAGCAACCCCTAGGCCCCAATAAACTTTATCACTCACAGAATGAATCCCTCTTGCATGGCTTCACACACAAATGCCAAAAGTGACATTCGCACTAAGACGTGGATGGTGACAAGCCCGGCTGCAAGAGGCTTGTTGGGCAAAGTGATGCAGGCGGCAAACACGAACACCATGATCGTACCCATCAGTGCCAAAGAGTATGGTTTGAAGAAGGCACAGGTGCAAGGCAAGGGTCGTGGGAAGGGCAAGGGTAAAGGCGCCGGCGGACGTGGGCCCGAACCAACGGCAGGGCCAATGGATCTCAGCGACAACGATGTGAAGGTGCTAAAGTTCGTGAAACGAAAGCATGTGGATAAGGCACCGTCGGCATCATGAACCGCCTTGCCGTGTGGCCGTCAATCAAGACGGCATTTGGTACCCTGCTGAATGTCAATAGATGGCTAGCGCGGCCGCCAGAATCCTGGCGGGCGCAGTTACGGCGACAATTGGTGCTGACCTTGGTCAACAAGCCGTTTGGGAAGCAACAGGTTTCTAGTCTGCAGGTCACCCCATTGTACCAGATATGAGTCTTGCCTCTCAATTGCCTCATGAACAGCCTGCGTGCCTCTCTCCTCAGACAACCCTTACCTCTTTACACAACCTTTGGCTGCCCCATCTCCACTTAGGCCCTGTCTGCCCTCACTACACAAGCCCTTCCGTCCTTCGCTCTGCATGCAGCCCTTCAATCGAGCCACCCCACATCAACACATGCAATCTGCCCAAATGCAGTCCTGCAATACAATATTTACAAACAGTCTCTCAGCGGACTCCGTATCTCTACTTCTGTGCCTCACCTGCACACGACGTGTGTCTGTGTCATGGCTGCCATGGAGAGCTTCACCACACCAACTGCAATTTGACACCTGAGCGCTGCAGGGCCACCAGTGCACCATGCAACGCCCTCCCCTCTAAAATCCTAAGCAATACATACACCTGATCGTTGTGATGACCGAATCAGAAAATTCCCGGTATGAATGTCAATACAGGTGCTATTCCACACCTCTTCTGTGGTGTGCCTCTATGCTGCTCTGGTGTGAAATGCAGAGGTGAGTTTTTGATCCCTCACATATCCTGGCGCAGGCTGTGTTGAAACACCGCGTTGTGTCGGCACAATTTTTCCGTGTTCCCTCAGCTGGGTAGCCCTTGCGCAAGGTGGCGGCTACGCGTCGATGTCATCCTGGTGCTTCATCTCTTGTGCCTTTGCTTACCAACGGGAGGCGGGGGGGGGGGGGGGTTCAGAGCCCCCCCCCCCAGGATTTTGAAAACTTTTCAAGTGGGAGAAAATGAAATTTTGAATAGAGGGCCAAGCAAACCCACCCAAAAATGGCAACCCCCCCCCCCCCCCGTGGGGCAGGCAGGCCACTAAGCAAAGGCCTGGTCGGGGATGACGGGGGGGGGGGGGGCAAAGGGGTCAAGATCAGACGCAGACAAAGGCAGTATCTATGCAGTACACAGGGCTCGGCAATGCCCACATATCAGGCAGCGCTGCAGAGGAGGGGCAAGAGAGGGAGGGGGTGCGCATCGACTGCTGCAATCGAGGGCCCTTTCGCACCGGGGACACACACCCTCCCCCCTGCACACCGCTGTCCCCGCGGTATCTTGCCCATCGTCCAGGGCCCCTGTCCTCCACTGGCAGACACAATTGTGAGAGACCACCCTGTGGCAGTCCACATGCCCATGGCCCCGTTCAGCCCTTGGGTACCCCCTGGTCACGGATGTTCAATGGAAGGCTTTGCACAGTGTCAAGCAGACGGGACAGTTCCCGTCTGCAGGTCCTCCCAATGGAAGGAGCGCAGGGCTCAAAGCCGTGGCCTGTCCTGCGTATGGCCCTTGCGTCAGCACATGCAGCGCAGGGGTGGGGGATGGGGGGGGGGGGGGCTTCCAAATCATCAGCAGCCCCGGGCCGCCCCCGAAATCCACAATCGGGGGAGTGGATGCCGCTGGGGCACGAGAAAGGCCCTTCCACTCTGGCCCACATCACCGCACCTTCTCATACCACCGATCGACACAAACCGTCCTCGAGCAACGACAGCGGGTCGCACAAACGACGCGGGACGGGACACCCGCTGCACAACATGGGCACCACCCCGCCTTCGCGCGCCACCCCCCCTTCCCGAGCCCTGCGAACAGGCTCAACGCCCAGACGCCACACATTCGTTGGGAACGCAAACGCGGTGTGCGCAGAGGGCGCATTGAGTGCCTCACATTGAGGGCTTTTCTATGTCCCCCGCCGGGAATCACGTCCACATGGTCCACTGTTCACCCCCGAGCACAGGGCGTCTTTGAAGTTGGGGGGGGGCGGGGGGTCCCCCCCCCCTTGTTTTTTCAATCAATCTAAAGACGCCCTGCCCGAGCAGCTGTCATGTCTGCCTGTCTGCGAAGATAACACGCCCGCACACCTCCATACGCCATGCCCTTCTGCTCCTGCCCCCAACGCTCTGCGCTACGCCGAACAATGCGCCATGTGCCCATTCACACATCCCATGCCCCTGCAAACCTGAGCTCTGCCCCGGCCACCCATACTCACAACTGGCCACCCACTCCACTCGTACCGAATGGTGACATGTGCATCCCATACCCGGCGCTTCATCCGAAGGCTCCATGGAACAGAGTGTTTGCCAAACACAGGGCGACCAGCCCTCTTTTCCCCAAGGCTATGGCACAAGGTTTGCCACACGTGCAGTGGCGGCAATTGGGGGGAGGGTGGGGGGGTATGCGGTCAAGGGGGAGAGAATATGGTGCTCGGGTAAGAGGGGGTTGTTCTGGGGTTGTTGTCGGTCATTGCAGGTTCGTTCGGGGGGATTGGGGCTCTTGGCCTGACCGCGCTGACGGTGTTGTTGCTGTCGCCGCCATCAACGACACAGTACCCCCCCCCCCCCTCTCGTCCAGCCCAAGCTCAATGCAGCAACGCCATGGGACACAAGGGTGCATGGGGGAACAATCCCCCTGGCCGACCCGTCACTGTTGGTGGTGCTGTGACGCAAACAGCAGCTGACGTCGGTTGATGGCCACCCTCACCCGCAAAACTGTGCCCCCCCCCCCCCCCCCCCCCCCACACACATACACATACACCGACGTCACCCATCAGAAAAAGGTCATTTTCCTGCGCTGAGGTCCTACTACAACTGGGATTGTGCTGTGTTCACGGGTGTTTTGGAGCAAACTAACAAAAGGAAGCCGGCTCCCAACAGAATGTGCTGAGGGGCCATCAAGGCTTACTCAACTACAAGACAGGACTCAATTCAAATGTTGGCAGCTGACGCACAGCAATGCCGACTCGCAACGAAACGCGTTGTGTGGGAACAGCGTAGACAATCGCAGAAGAAGTGACGTGTTCCAGACCAATAAACGATCATCGATGCACAGACTATCGCGCGCCAAAGTCACTGGGGCGCAGGACAAAACAACACATTGCTTCAGGACAACGGGGCGTGGAACCCGGGGGTATGGCTTGGAGAATGGGGGGGGGGGGGGGGCTTGGGCAAGGGGATGGCTCGGCATGTGCACTGAATGCTCCAGCAACAACAGCCACCCCTTACACTGACGCCCCACCAACGGTTTGGGGCAGGCGGGGGGCGGAGGTAAGAGGCTGGGCCAAACGCGTGTCCTGAGGAGGCAGATGCTTGGGATCTGTGGATGTTTGTGACCACCTTTGAGTGAACAACACGGGACGAAAAAAGAATTCGGCGCCTGCAGCACCAAATCTAACGAAAACGGTTCTAAATCGCTGGGGGGGAGTGGGGGGTGCGGGAAATCGCGATTTATTGCCATTTCGGGCCCTTTTCGGCTTGAAAAATTCCCCCCGGCCGGCGACTAAAACGGCCATAACTCGGTCTAGGCGCGCCAAAACGCGCGGCACTTCGGACCATCGAATGCGGAACTTCACGCTCTTCGATTTTATCTCTCGCAAAATTTGCGGGAAATGCACGTAGCCGTTGGTGTACAGTTTGCACCTGAGCCCCCTGCATGCCTCACAACCTTCAACTTCGGCAAAACTGAACGGTTCCTGAAGGCTGGCCCGAGGGTGGGGGAAAATTCATTCATGGGGGCGGGGGCGGGGGCGGGGGCGGGGGGGGGGGGGGGGATGCGCCTGAGGCCCAAAGCAAGCCCCAGAAGGGGCTTGGGGGAGGGGTCAGGCAAGTGCTTATTCCCCCGGGGGGGGGGGGGTATGGCAGACCCACACCCCCAGGCCAAACCACCCAAAACCACAAATAAATTTCCTCCAGAGAAAAATGAAATTTGGATCAGAGCCAAAATGAGAGGCCCATTTTAGGTACACAAACTTTTTTTTGCCCTCATACCCCGACCCCCCCCCCCCCCCGTCCCGTAGGCCAAACACTAGGCACAACCCTTGGGAGGAGTACTGGGGGCGTCATGCCCCCACGCCGCGCTGCTCATTCTCAGGGATGACTCACCGGCGGGATGTCCGTCGCCCATTTTCAAGCCACCGCGAGCCCTCGGCACTGCCCCTTGTGTGCGGGCTCCATCACCTCAACCCCTTTTCCAAACCATCCCCCCTTCCCCAAACTTGGGGGGCTCCAGTGGCCCTTCCCCCCCCGCAAAACGCCATGTGCGGGTCATCTCTGGGACAACCGGAGCCCATCTCAACGCCATGGCCGCCACCTCCGATTGCTCAGACAGTCAGTCTTGAATAAGACCGCCGCCGTCGACCAAAAAAGGCCACCGCTCGTCAGGGAGATTGCCTGAGTGAAGGCACTGATGGAGTGCCTCCCATGCACCGGCGGTAGTGAAATGCGATGCATGACCACGTGGAAGTCGTGGTCTTTCCCGGGCTCTTGGTCAGTTCGGCGGCTGTGGGGCATTCTCGGGTTCAAGCCTCATTTGCTTAAGGGGGAGGAGGGCTTTGGGATGGATTCTACAGCAGCTACAGGGCGGTGACAGGGGGTTGTGGAGGCGGTTGGGGGGCGGTTACTGGCGGTTGAAAATGCGGCTGGGGTATCGAAATGCCTCTGGGGGAGGGTCAGGGCCGGCCTCTTGGGAGAGGGGGTTAGCTCGCGGGGAGCTACCCCTGAGCAGCCGGGCCCCTCACGAGCCAATTCTCGGCTGCTTCGCCGGGGGCTGACTGTTACTGGACGACGCGGGGTCCCGGGGTCGGTGGCCAGCGACGGACGGTCCGGCGTCGTTGCGGCGACCGCCATCTGCGGCCGATGGTCTGCCTCCGGCGCTGCTGCCATCGCTGAGCTCCGGCTGGGCAGGCTTTGCCATCCTGGCCTCCGCCTTCTGCCGGCGCTTCTCGATGAGCCGCTGGTGCTCCAGGTGGCTCGCCCGCGCCCTCGCGAACGCCTCCGCCGCTGCGCTCTGCTCCTTCGGTGCCTTAGACCCTTTGGGGGCCGGCTCAGACGCCGATCGCCGTGGGGCCTTTGCAGCGGCCTGAACGAGAAGGGGTAAGGGCTTTGTGGCGCCATGCTCAGCGGGATAATGTCGCTGCCAGTCAATGTCAGTGTAGTGTAGTATAGTATAGTGTAGTGCAGTGTAGTGTCATGCAGTGCAGCGCAGTGCAGTGCAGTGCAGTGCAGTGCAGTGTAGTGTAGTGTAGTGCAGTGGAGTGGAGTGGAGTGCAGTGGAGTGGAGTGGAGTGGAGTGGAGTGTAGTGTCAGTACACTACACTGACACTACACTACACTACACTACACTGCACTACGCTACGCTACGCTACACTGCACTACACTGCGCTACGCTAGCCGGGTGGGAGCTGGCTGCGTACCTATCCCCCACACACCTGGCAAACAATCAACAGAGTGGAGCTGCAAGCAGTCATTGAGGTTGTACTTCATTATGATTGGTGTCATATTAAGTTAGTAATCTGCACTGATTCTTCTTCTGTTTTTGACAGAGTGCAGGGCAAGGCTTGCAGGTGGCGAGCTATGCAGTGTAGTGTAATGTAGTGTAGCGTAAGCAGTCGAGTGACAGCCCTGCACTGCACTACACTGCACTGCACTACACTACACTACACTACACTACACTACACTACACTACACTACACTACACTACACTACACTACACTACACTACACTACACTACACTACACTACACTACACTACACTACACTACACTACACTACACTACACTACACTACACTACACTACACTACACTACACTACACTACACTACACTACACTACACTACACTACACTGCCCTGCCCTGCCCTGCCCTCTGCCCTCTGCCCTCTGCCCTCTGCCCTCTGCCCTCTGCCCTCTGCCCTCTGCCCTCTGCCCTCTGCCCTCTGCCCTCTGCCCTCTGCCCTCTGCCCTCTGCCCTCTGCCCTCTGCCCTCTGCCCTCTGCCCTCTGCCCTCTGCCCTCTGCCCTCTGCCCTCTGCCCTCTGCCCTCTGCCCTCTGCCCTCTGCCCTCTGCCCTCTGCCCTCTGCCCTCTGCCCTCTGCCCTCTGCCCTCTGCCCTCTGCCCTCTGCCCTCTGCCCTCTGCCCTCTGCCCTCTGCCCTCTGCCCTCTGCCCTCTGCCCTCTGCCCTCTGCCCTCTGCCCTCTGCCCTCTGCCCTCTGCCCTCTGCACTCTGCACTCTGCACTCTGCACTCTGCACTACACTACACTACACTACACTACACTACACTACACTACACTACACTACACTACACTACACTACACTACACTACACTACACTACACTACACTACACTACACTACACTACACTACACTACACTACACTGCACTACACTACACTACACTACACTACACTACACTACACTACACTACACTACACTACACTACACTACACTGCACTACACTACACTACACTACACTACACTACACTACACTACACTACACTACACTACACTACACTACACTACACTACACTACACTACACTGCACTACACTACACTGCACTGCACTACACTACACTGACACATTGTCGTGTAGTGTAGTGTAGTGCAGTGTAGTGCAGTGCAGTGCCGTGCCGTGCCGTGTAGTGTAGTGTAGTGTAGTGTCGTGTCGTGCAGTGTAGTGTAGTGTGGTGTAGTGCAGTGCAGTGGAGAGTAGTGCCGTGTAGTGTAGTGTAGTGTAGCGCAGTGCAGTGAATTGCGGTGCAGTATAGTGTAGTGGTGTGTAGTGTAGTGTAGTCGTGAGATGATGAAGTGCAGTGCGGCAAAGGAGCCTCTAATCGGCACATCAATCCACCACCCGAAACTCCAAACCACGCACCCCCACGCCTCCGCTCACAACGCCCCCACGACACGTCCAGGGTTACGCACCTGCGCCTCGTGCTTGGACACCCACTTGTGGTGGTCGTCATATGCCGGCATGAGCTCCGGCCGCGTCGGCAGCGGGTGGTTCATGAAGTACACGTGAGACAGCGCCTGCGACGCAGTTGCGCGCTTGTCGAGGTCGTACCTGAGGAGCTCGACGCAGAGGCTCGTCGCATCCGCGTCCAATTTATACCGCTGGCACTTGGCCTCCAGTTGGTTCTTCCAGTTGCTGGCCGGCTTGAGGGTCTCAAACACGGGGAATTGCTGCAGCTGAGGGCAGTTCTTGAGGGTTGGGACGCCGCAGACCTATGAAGTAAAACATGTGCACATGTGACTTGAGGGGAGAGGGGACCAAGCCTTTTTCTTGGCCACCGGGCGGGGGGGGGGGGGGGGGAGGGGGTGAAATGAAAAACGCAGTGCCCCTAGCCGTCCATTGCCAGCAACATTGCGCATTGTAATATGGACAACACCACCACAAGGAACAAGGGGCCAATCCTCCTACACATTTTGGAGCATCATTTCTCAGACATAACGCGTGGGTTTTTGACAACATCATTTTGCGCCTCGGTGTCTATTGATGGAATCGCTGTGGGGGCATAGCTGTAGGCACCCACTTTGTAGCATGAACGGGGGGGGTTGGCATGACGCCTGGACAGATTGCTGTCTGAAGCTGGCGGCGACTATTGGCCTCTGGCCACTTGCCCTTGTCCCTTCCTTGACCCCTTTCCTCCTCATCGCCCTCTTACCCCCTAGTGCCCTTACTCCCCTGGTCTGGTCTATCCTTACCTCCCTACGCACCCTTCCTGTCCCTTGGCACGGTGTGCCAATGGAGCCCCTGGACGGAGCGGGCGGGAGGGGGGTGGGGGGGGGGGGGGTGTACGGATTTTTTTCCCGGACATTTCGGACATAAACAAAAAACATGGTTTGTTCTGCTGTTCTGCCCAGAGGTGTACGACCCGTGCGACTTGGTATGACCCTGGTACGACCTGTCACGACCTGGGGATGCCCATGATACGATCATGATACGAATTTCCAATTTTTTTTAATGGTTTCCAGCCTGGTGAGGTGAAACCCCTTTGATCCTCTGCCATTGGTCCAAAAAAAAAATGGCGCCTTCGGCACCACATTTTCAGGTTAGGTCGCTGTAGTGAGGAACCGAGCGTTGCCGTACCACTTTCGAGGTTTGTTCCAGCCCGTGGTACAAAAAAGGACATGTTCACATCTGCTACGGCTAACCCCCCCCCCACCCCGACAGGAGGCCCAGCACTTGGCCTACCTAAGGAGAAGGGGACCCACCCCAATCAACAACACAAGTGACAAAAAGTGACAAAAGGCCCTAATCCACCAACCCTATGCTGAAAATGCCCTGACAGAGAGAATTGAACCCAGGAGACCTGAACTCAGAGGTCCATTCGTCAAGGCATGTATTACTGAGCGAACCAATTTGACTGGGATTGAAACGTCTAAAAGATTATCAACAAAGCTCTTGATTCTGGACAGCACCAGCCAGCCTGTCCACCACAATTCATCCGGGAATTGTAACACACGGCCAAAAGGTTGTGGATCAGCCCCCCCCCCCCCCCGGTGCCCAGGAACCGGCAATGTTTGACCGCGGAACCAGGGGGCGGTTCTTGCGCACACTTTCCCCCCAAAATTCGACCGCAGAACCAGGGGTTGGTTCTTGCGCATGACCGTGGGCAGCCCCGTACCGCGGAAAAAAAATTTTCCGGTGTATTGCGCCAGGGCATGCGCGCCCTCTCCTTTCCCACAGTTAACCACATTGACAAATGAACACCAAAGGAGTAAATCTCAGCTGACTGGGCTGTAGTGTGCCTTCCAACGTGCAATGGAATGATCTAATGTTCAACTGGTTCGGACGTGTTTAACTGACTTTTGTTTGTTTCCTTGTCAGGGGCTGGTTGTTTCGGGGAAGGGGTCGAGAGCAGGGGGGAGGGGTTTAAGGGGTATGTGCGCCTGTGACTGACTAATAGGGTCCCCCCTGATGGGGGGAACCGTAGCAACACACATGAAATGTTGTCCTGCACACCTGAATAGCTGTCCTGCATCCACCAGAACCATGAAAAACCCAATACCGTGGTAAAAAAAAGTGGTGCGAGAATTCGACCGCGGAACCAGGGGGCAGTTCTTGCGCAAGGCGGTTCCTAGGCACGGGGGGGGGGGGGTACAACGCGTGTGTTGGTTGCCTCGACATTGCAAGCCCGCTACAAAAGGACTGCTCATGGCCAATGCCTCTCGTATCATGACTCTCTAGAGGAGGAGGAAGAGGAGGAGGAGGAATGGGAGCCACGGGTTGTGTAGCCGTACAGTCCGGGTTGGGGGGGGGGGGGGGCTTGTCTGCCAGTGCTTTTTTTGGCCGCCAAGGGGGGGTAGAGAGACCTCAAAGATCCTGTTGATCTGCTCGGTGTCGTCTTTGCCAGGAAACAGCGGTCTTCCGGCGGCGTAGAGCTCGAACAAGATGCAGCCCGCAGACCACATGTCCACGGCCGTCGAATACTCACGGTACCCAAGCAGCAGCTCTGGGGCGCGGTACCACATCGTGACCACCAACGGCGTGTAGTGGCTCTCCAGGTCGCTGGTGCGGCAGTGCCGCGCCAACCCGAAGTCACAGATCTTGAGGCCGCCGGAGTTGTTGAGCAGAATATTGGCGGGTTTGAGGTCTCGGTGCATAATGCCTCTCGAATGCAAACAGTCCAGGCCCTGCAGCACACAACATGGCAATGCAGGGGCGTTGGGGGTCGCACCACCCCCCTGCACATAGCCCCCCCCCCCCCCTGTCCAAGCAATGGTAAAATGGTAAATGAGCAGAAATTGACAGAACCAATGCCTAGTGTTGCTTGGACAAGGGTGATGCTTACGCGTTACCCTGTGCAGGGTACATGTGGAAAGACATGCTGTACCAATGTGAAAACCAAGGGGCAAAATATGCTACCAAGGCCATCGTGCCCAAATCAGCTTCCTTGACGCAAAATATGAACGTCACGCATCTCAAAGCCCAGGTATCAGACAGCACACGTAGCAAACAGTAAGACCAAATGGAAAAATGCACCCCCCCAAACACATGGTGCAAAAATTGTCGCAACCTTGCAATTGGGCTATGATGTGTGTGGGCTGTGCTGCAGATTGCCCCTGTCGCAAGACATATTGCGCTCAGGGCGCCAGCCCTCCAAAACGCCCAAGCACTGCGCCATGAAGTCATGCAGCGTTGGTTGGCGCCGACAATACTTGGCACCGCATCTCAACCGCCACTGTGCCCACGGCACCAACCCTTGCATCATGGTCAGCGACAGAAAAGGCTCCCCGTACTGCTGTGTCCTACCTGTCGCGACTCTGTGCTGACCAGTCCAAACGCCTTACACACTGTATCCAACATCTGGGATGAAAAACCGACAATGCCGCAGCACATGCTCATGGTTATCACCCGCCCATCCAATGGACACAACTTCCCTCCCATGCGCTCCATCCGTTCCTCCACCAACAGTTTTCTCCACAAAACGTTAGAGCCCTGGAGGATCCATTTGAATGCACATTCAACTCACCTGCCATCACCCAATGATTCCTGCCCAAGCTCTGCTGCTCTTGCCATTGAACCCCAGGTTCTGGGCATTCAGAACCAATGCATCATCTGTCAGATTTGTCAGTGCTCGTCCTTGACCGCATCGGTGCTGCTGCACGGGTATGTGATGTACCAAACACCAGAAGTCCCAAACCCATGGTTACTCCCAAAGCTAAGAAACAGAAGTCTGTGTGCATCAATCAGATCACTGTGGCCATGGCTTGACCCACTAATGGGTCCCTCCCTCGAACCCCAAGGCTCAGCCCCACACCTCAATGCTCTGGGGTCAGTGGGGGCGAGGGGGGGGGGGGTTCACTGAAGGGGGGAGTGGGGGTCCTGACCTCCTGCCACCGGTCTTGGTTTTGGCACCAAAGGCAAAGGCTAACTTTTACCCCAAATGAATTGCTGGGACCAGAGCCCCCCCATCTCACCGGTGCTGAGGTGTTAAGTGAAGCTGTGTGGGGTGGGGGGGGGGGGGGGGTAACCTGGAGGATCTGCTGAAAATAGCACTTGATATGCGGTGGGGGCAGCACAATGCCCCCGTCGGCCATGAGCCCGTTCAGGTCGTGCTCCATGTACTCGAAAAGGATGAAGATGTTCTCTGTCTCGGAGGAGGTGATGATGTCCACAATGTTGACGATGTTTGGGCTGTTGAGCTCGCGGAGCAGCTTGACCTCCCGGACTGACGTGATGGGGAAGCCCTCGCGCTCATGGTCCCGCAGCAGCTTCTTGGCAGCGTACAGCCTAACGCAATGAGGGCAACCGTTCAAGAGCCAAGGACGCAGAAACGGGGTCGGAGGCAACCTCCTCCAGGGGGCACCAAAGTGACAGGGACAGGGGGGGATGGGGGGGAGCACAGAGACACTGCAAAGCACCACACACCGAGCCCCCGCCCCCCCCATCTGGCAAAGAAGAGGTGGTCCCCTGAAGAGGACTGTTGGCAGGGGGAGGAGGGGCTGCCAGCGGTCAGGCTGCAGTGTGCTCAGGGCTGTCCGTAAGGAGAACAAAAAAACACTGCGTCACACTCACAAAAAAGAGTGCTCATGTCTACTCCTGACCGTCGTCGGTTACCCACCAACGGGGTGCCGTCCATCCCTGAAAGGGGGGGGGGGGAGAATCTGGACCCCACGGACGGCCCTGGGGTGGACCCTTGGACCCTGGGGCCTGTCGCAAATTGGTCAGCTGTGCCGCCACACACTTGGCTCCGACGGCGCCAACTGTCACGGCCTTCATCACTGATTGTGCTTCAAGTTCCCCCACGCAACTCAACATTTTGGAGCCCGATGCAGCTCATTCAGCACCTCATGCAGAGATTGATCACAGTTTTGGGTTGAGGTAGAGGGCTGCGCAGGAGGATTGCGGAGGATTGGGGAGGGCTATGGTCAGAGTGAAACCGGTCGTCTTTGTCTTCTTTGCGGTAGCACTTGAACACTTCCCCATATCGGCCTTCGCCGACTTTGCCTTGGGTGTCCAGCAGATCTCGGGACTTGATGGGCGTGCGGCCTTTGCACCAATCCTCAAAAGCAACCTGCTCTGCTTCGGTGAACCCCTCCCTGGGCGCTGACAGGACTCTGCCGTTGGGTTGTGACATTTTGTGAACTATGTAGACGCCATGGCTCGAGTCTTTAGGAAGAAAGCAATGTGTAGGTGAAAAGTGTTTGTGCACGCGGCGGAGCAGGGGCAACAGTTCCGCATTGGGTTGGTCGGGGGCCCCGGATTCTATCGCAGCGCAATGTGCCCTAGTTGGGTGAGAATGATGCAGCAGGCAAAGGGGGGGGGGGGGTTGTACAGGGACTATTTCGCTACAGAAAATTTCGTGGGGGGGAAATTTTCGCCACCCTTGGGAATCCCAAAACTCCAACTTCCTCATTCACACCCTAACACGTACGTCAACACTGTACACAGAGCTATGAACAGTTGAAGTTACACAGTCATCCTTTGGAAACCCAAAGTACGTCAGATTTTTTGAAAAAAAAATTGCTCCTTGGACTCTATACCTCCCATGAGCAGTAGTTGAGCTGATTGGCACAGTACCCTAGTGGTATGTGCAAAGGGTCTCAGGTTGAATAATGTGAGTTCAAGTCCCAGCAAGGGAGGTCATTGTGAATTTATTGTGCCCATCAGTCCAGTGATAAAATTGCTTTTTTTTGGTCCAGAACCAAACATGAGCACAATGATACAATGCAGAAACACAGGGAAAGCATTGGTAGACATCGAAACTGAGGCCCACAGGCACTCCTCAATTCTTGTATAGCGAATGGCTAGCTGTTGCAGGAACGTCACTGCCTCATGAATCTGATCCTTGATTCATTAAACATCTCTGGAAATGAAGCGAGGGGCAGAATGGGGCACGATACATGGGCAGTCCCCAGTGCAGGCCATGCCACAGGCTGTAGGTGGCGTAGAGCAGCACTGCGGCTCCGCCGCGGGCAGCGCACCGTCTTGCCACCCGAGCAGGGCCCACTAGGGCCATGCGCGACACCCCTAAATGTCGCCGGGGGAAAATTTCACAACCTTCCTTGGAGACAAAATTTTTCCACAAAATTGTCCCCCCATGAATTTTCTCCCCCCCCCCCCCCCTGTATGGTATATATTATGCGGTCAAGCTGGCTGCTTTTATGGGAAGGGAAAGCGTGATAATTGGCACCGACAGCAACATCGTCACCTGCGGGTCAACAAGCTACGTACATCGGTGGCCTACCAGGCCCATCTGCGAATTCCAAGGTGTGTTTTCCGGCTCCGCACCTGGAGCCACATCAAGGTCAGCACTTTCAGGGTGAGATCGGAGAACAAGCCAGCACATCCGCTGAGCAGGATTTGCACCTTCCCAAGCAAGCGACGGGCGCACATGAAGGCGGAGCACTGGCACACAAAGTGGGAGGGCCATGAGGCAACGGATACTGGGTTCGCATACGCCCCTGTGTCACAGGCGCATGGTCATTACCACTCAGTTCAGTGTTTTGCCTTGCTGCACTGCAGCACAGACCAGTTCTGTACCACTCCAGGTGGCTTTTGATTGTGCTCTGGCCTTGGCCATCTGTACATCTGGGTCAGCTCGCACCCACCTCCCTCCCACAGTGCCGGTTAGTTTCTAACCCTTGCTCTGCGGGTCTCTCTCTCTCTCTGGCCCTTCGCTCTGTGCTTCTCTTCCTCCCACTCTCTCTCTCTCTCCGTGACCCGCCCTCTCTCTCTCTCTCTCGCATAAAGGGGGTTTCGGGATGTTCGGTGGGTCTCTATCCCCCCCGGGGTTCGAACCCTCCTCTACGAAACAAAAGAGGTGTGCTGTACCCACTGTACTACGAAGGGATGCTTTCTTCGCTTTGCTGCACTGCAGCGCAGACCGGTTGTGCTCTCTCTCTCTGTGTCTCCCTCTCTCTCTCTGTGTGTCTCGCCCTCTCTCTCCCTCCTCGCCCCTCTTTTGCTCCCTCTCCTCACCCTCCCTAGGGGATTTTCTTGTGTCTCTGCCTCATCTTACACCCCCCTGCTTGCTGGTTCCTGTCAGGCATATCGCCGTTCGCATGGCGGTGTGCTCAGCAGCGTGTAGAGGAACCGTACAGCTTCTCCGGATACCGGGTCTGTTTGCCTGAAGAGCGTTCTTTGGAACAGCCTTAAGAGATCAGCTCGGCCTGTCAGCCACACATGCAGGCAGTCTCCATTTCTGCTCACAAAGGAAGGCACCGCTCTGTGTCCCTCTGCCGTCGGACATTGGAGGATCGCCTCCCATTGGAACGGATGCCACTTGCCTGCACTCTTGGGTCGCCACTGAACCTGCATGTTCGTCAAAGCCCGAGTCTTCAGAGTCCAGTTGATTTGGACCATCACGGAGTAGAGTTCTTGGTTGTTCATCAGCAATGGCTCTCCATGATTGTCCACAATTTCACAGTGCATCCTAGTGCTGTATGGTTGGTCCAGTCGGAGCTAGATCTGCTGATTGCGGGCCCAGGCCATAGTGGTCAGCTCGGCATTGACTGCTCTCAACCCTTCATCCGCCATGGCGTCTAGCTGGCTCAGTGCTTGCACCTTGAAACGCTGGCGTTCTTGCTGGGGCTTGGCCTTCTTTGGGGCTGGATTAATTTGTGTGTAGGGGCCATGTCGATGTTGATGTGGTCCCCACTTCTTCCATGGCTTTCCCGGCGGCATCACGCCAGGGGGCTCTTCCGCGACAGGACGCGGGGTTTGTGTTTGTGTTTAGCCGTTGCCGTTGCCAAGCCTTTTTGCTGCTGTACTTCGCGACAGAACGCGGGGCTCGTGTCAGAATTCCCCTGCGTCAGGACACATATTTCGGGCGTTCAGGCATTTGCAGGTATGAAACCTGTGGAAATTCCGCAGTCAGGATGCGGGGATCACGGGCACAGTTGCTAGCGACCTTGTCCAGGGTTTCTGCTTTTCCTGAACTTTCGCCTCTTATGCTGTCGCCTTGTGTCACTCACATCCCTATTGAAGGGCAGTGTTTCAGCTGCAGACATTTCTTCCACCCATCCTCCCATTTGCATGTACCCTGCCCCTATTTCCTCACTGCCCGAACTGCACGAGTTGCATGATTCTGTTCCGCGTGGTGCTGGTTCCCCGGAGGCTTCCCCTGTCAGTTCATCACTATCCATGGCCACCATGCCCAGGGACAACCAGAGCGCTTTGGTGTCCTCTAACTCGGACCCAGACCCTCCTCTCAACCCCACCGTGGATTCTGACCCGGATGACAATTGCTGTGTGACTTGTTGGGACCACGGCGGGCTCGAGCACATGCCTTCCATCGCCAATCCATTCGCCACCTCATTCCCCTGCACGTGGACATGTGCTGGGACGTGTTCCCACCTGACTTCTCTTCCTAGCTTTGCCATTTCCTGGAGCAGCATTTCCTAGACGGGCACGTGGACTTGCAGTTTGCCGGATGTTGTCGTCCACCCTTTTGACTTCCAGTGCTGTGCCCTGCCGGTCGCTCCTAGTTGCAGATACTGTGAGTCGGTGAGGATTGCCAATTTTGGCACCCAGAACCCCTGTAGGGCTTCCAGTGCCGCCCAGAGCTCCGCACCGTTGTTTGTTTGCCTGTGACGCGTCGGTACATAGCCACAAAAACGCACTTCTGGCCCTTGCTCATCTTCTGTTGCGAATACGCCGAAGCCACCTGCCTTGCGCATGTGTTTGTGGCTCAATCTTTTTGAAGACCCGTCTGTGTATACAATCCTGTACCCTTTTGCTACCAGCTCTGCGATCAGGTCTTGTACACCTTGAAGCACTCCCGGGCCTACCTGCTTCGGGCGCTTGGGGCGTGATTCGGCTTCCCTGTGGCAGTTGCGTGTGCCGTCGCTCCGATCTTGCGTGAAACACTCCGTGTGTGTTTGCCACCACGAACTTAATCCCCCGTTTACACGTACTTCCCCTTGTCGTGGCTGCACTCCCGTATCCCGAAGTTGCTCCAGCGATTGCTTGAAACCTCTCCACTGTTCCCTGCGTTTTCCTGAGTAAAACCCAATCCATTCACACAGCTCCCGGAGCCAAGTTGTCAGATATGATGTGAACACTGGTGACGCTCCTGCCTTAACTTCACATCGGTATCGCCAGTGGGCATTTCTTGCCGACCACATTGCCCAGCCTTGGTCCGTGCTCAGCAACCACTCCTGTTGGTTGGATTCCATCATATCCCGGACTGGAGACTTCCCGTCCCCGGTTTCCACTGGGCCATAATAGTGCTGTATTACCGCCGCCGCCGCTTTGAACATGGAGCATTCGACCATAGCGTGCTTGACCGACTCCTTCTGCGAGCATATCGGGCACTTGTCCGTGCCCGACCTCTTGTAGACCCTTTCATGTACCGTAAGTTTGTGCCACAACACTCTTTGTGCAAAGTCCTTCACCCTTGGCGGTAGCTGTGCGTTTGCCCACTGCTCCCACACCTCAGGTGTTTGTGGATCGCGTACCCCCGGTTGTGAGGCATAGAACTGAAGCAACCACGCCCTGGTCCAGTTTTGAACATGGACCGTGGGAGTATCAAACCCCCCTTTCGATGGGATTTTGTTTGGGCATCGTCCGCCATGATTGTATACCCCCTTCCAGGTTCGAGGTAGTGCATTCAATAGCCTCACATCTTCCAGAGATTGAAATTGACCCCACGTCAGTACGCCCCGCCGGATCATTTTCATATTGTAGTAGGAGCAGTTGAACTCATTCTGGAAGTAGACAGAGTGTCACAGTGGCAACTAGTCCCGGTTTTTCGGGGGGGCCACCTGCGGGGCCACCCGCTGGATATGTGTGCCTTCGCCGACCATCCCAGGAACGTTAGTCCCGCAGTTCGAACCATGCCCGGTTGGATATATGGAAGGTTGTCTTTGGACGGTGTAAACCCAATTGACGCTGCCCATGCATAGAAGGTCTCCACTACATTGTTGGGATATTTGTGAGGCTCTCCCAAGAGGCTGACGAACGGAGCCGCTGCTTGGTGCATCGGAAACAGCTCGGGCTCTGGCAGTGCCAGTCCCCCTTGCAACCGTGGCCGCGAGAGGATTGGCAGAGCGATTCCCCAACCGTTGGTGCCCATGGTCACGTTGTAGACTAACTTCGGCTGTCTGATCACCGGGGTTGGGGCGTAGTATGCCTTGGATACCCAGGCCACCACTGGTAAAATCCATGATGTCAGCATGAAGGCGCGCTCGTCCACCGACAATTGCAGCGTGGACACCACCCTTGCGCGCCGAAAGGCTTCTTGTAGTGCTGGTGTAAAGGCCTGTTCTATTGTCAACCCCCATCCCTAGTCATCTTGATGGTGTCGTATATTCCCCAAGCGTACCCCAAGATACTTGACGAAGTTTTTAACGTCCACCCCAATCTCTCCAAAGCACTTTGCCCACGCTTGTCCCCCACAATTTCGAACTATCGCTGCCGTTTTGTTCAGGTTGACCTTCAGTCCAGAAAACTGTCCAAAGCAGGACACCACTGTCCATATTTTCCCGAACAACTGTGGGTTGGCCTGTCCGTCTAGAAAGATGATGAGGTCATCCGCATACATCATGACAGTAAGTCTTGGGTCTAGGTCTTGTGTGGAAAGATTACAAAGGACACCACCAGGGAGAATGGCGCTGGGGAGAGTGGGTCCGCCTGGCGCGTACCCGCCCGCGGGTGGTGGTAGACCCCTGGGACGTATCCTTTGCCCACGGAGTACAGGTATGGTGCACGCAGAAGATGCAATATTAGCCGGATGTACAGGAACGGCATGCACATTAGACCCAGTGCCGCCGCCACCATCTCGTGTGACATCGTGGGGAACACATTTTTGAAGTCCACTGACAACGCCACTCCTTCCTGCAAGCCATCCCAGAGAGCCCGCGAACCATAGACACGCTGGAGGATACTTCTGTGACGAAGGAAGCCCGTTTGCTGTGCCGGGATGCAATGGAGAAGCACATCCTCCAGCTGAATCAGGAGGATGTTGGTGAGCCACTTCTGTCGTGTTGTTTGCAATGCGATTGGTCGGAGAGAGTCTGGAGTTTGCATTGCCTTCGTCTTGGGGATCATGGTCACCACTCCCGACGTCCATGTCTCTGGCATGGTACCCACATTGAGAAAACGTTTCAGTGATTCATGCATTTGTGGTTCGAAAATTTCTGAGAGTCTCTTGAAGAACTTTGCCGAGAAGCCGTCCAGTCCCTGAGCACTGTGGCTGTTCAATCTCTTGAGACCCTCATGTACTATGTCGGGGGAAAGTTGCTTGAACAGTAGTCGACCTGCTTTACGCAGCCGCTGTTCCACTCCTAACGCCTTAAGGTAGACCACACAGTCTTCCTCCGTGGCTCCCGTTGGGGTGGATACTCGGTCCCAGTGTTCAACCAGTTCTTGGGCCACTGTCAAAGTGGGAAGGGGGGGGGGGGACAGGAGCCTAGAAACCTACATCTCACAAACCTCCCCAGGGGACCTAAAGGATGAAAAGGAGGCGCGGAGCAGACTGAAAGATACAGATGGCCGGGCCATGAGGCAACGGATACTGGGTTCGCATACGCCCCCGTGTCACAGGCGCATGGTCATCACCACACAGTTCAGTGATTTGCCTTGCTGCACTGCAGCGCAGACCGGTTCTGCACCACTCCAGGTGGCTGCTTATTGTGCTTTGGCCTTGGCCATCTGTACATCTAGGTCAGGTCGCCCCGACCACCCTCCCAAAGTGCCGGTTAGTCTCTAACCCTTGCACTGCAGGTCTGTCTCTCTCTCTCTCTCTCTCTCTCTCTCTCTCTCTCTGGCCTTTCGCTCTGTGGGGGAGTATCCGCACCGCGCGCGCACCGCGTCCGCACCGCGTCAGGTATTTGAACAACTTCCCTAGGAGATGGTCTACTGGGAGAGGAGTTGTAAATGGTACCTGCCGGGCTCTGAGGCGTTACCATTCCCCCTGATTGGCTCTGGATGAAAGGGTCTATGGAACAACCCCAGTACCCGCACCGCGCATGCACCGCGCGCGCACCGCGCGCGCACCGCGTCTGATACTCCCCCTGTGGGCTTCGCTCTCTTTCTCTGTGCCTCGCCCACTCCCTCTCTCTCTCTGTGTCTCGCCCTCCGTCTCTCTCTGTGTCTCCCTCTCTCTCTGTGTGTGTGTCTCGCCCTCTCTCTCCCTCTTCGGTCTTTCTCTTTCTCCCTCTCCTCACCCTCCCCGGGGGATTTTCTTGTGTCTCTGCCTCATCTTACACCCCCCTGCTTGCTGGTTCCTGTCAGGCATATCGCCGTTCGCATGGCGGTGTGCTCAGCAGCGTGTAGAGGAACCGTACAGCTTCTCCGGATACCGGGTCTGTTTGCCTGAAGAGCGTTCTTTGGAACAGCCTTAAGAGATCAGCTCGGCCCGTCAGCCACACATGCAGGCAGTCTCCATTTCTGCTCACAGAGGAAGGCACCGCTCTGTGTCCCTCTGCCGTCGGACATTGGAGGATCGCCTCCCATTGGAACGGATGCCACTTGCCTGCACTCTTGGGTCGCCACTGAACCTGCATGTTCGTCAAAGCCTGAGTCTTCAGAGTCCAGTTGATTTGGACCATCACCGAGTAGAGTTCTTGGTTGTTCATCAGCAATGGCTCTCCATGATTGTCCACAATTTCACAGTGCATACTGGTGCTGTATGGTTGGTCCAGTCGGAGCTAGATCTGCTCATTGCGGGCCCGGGCCACAGTGGTCAGCTCGGCATTGACTGCTCTCAACCCTTCATCCGCCATGGCGTCTAGCTGGCTCAGTGCTTGCACCTTGAAACGCTGGCGTTCTTGCTGGGGCTTGGCCTTCTTTGGGGCTGGATTAATTTGTGTGTAAGGGCCATGTCGATGTTGTTGTGGTCCCCACTTCTTCCATGGCTTTCCCGGCGGCATCACGCCAGGGGGCTCTTCCGCGACAGGACGCGGGGTTTGTGTTTGTGTTCAGCCGTTGCCGTTGCCAAGCCTTTTTGCTGCTGTACTTCGTGACAGAACGCGAAGCTCACGTCAAGTTCAGTGGGGGGGGCATGAGGTAACGGATACTTGGCTCGCATACGCCCCCGTGTCACAAGCGCATGGTCATCACCACTCAGTTCAATGTTTCAATAAGTGCCTTGCTGCACTGCAGCGCTGACTTGTTTAGTACCACTCTAGGTTCGGGGGGGGGGGGGGGGCGGATTTCTAGCTATTGCACACGTTATGCAGTGGTGTAGGCTGCCACAGCTTTTTCAAGCCCACCATTCCAGATCAGAGAGGTTGTTGTTGGGGACGATGTCGTGTAGGGGACAGGGCAAGGTGTGGTTCCTGGGAGGAGCGCCGAAAAGGACACACCCTCAGGCGGCAGTATGGGCTCAACTATGCAGACCAGTATCATCCCATCACATGGGAGACCCCGTAAGTTGGATGCCGTCAGTGAAGTGCATAGTTTGTTGTGTTGGGGACCCTGTGACTTGTACAGCGTAGGTGTCCCCTTGGGGACTGGTGCAGGGATGTCTGCCATGCATGCCCCAAGGGGACACGTTTTCGTTCAAGGAGGAGGCGGCGGACGATGTCGGACTCCATGGCGAGGTGGTGTTCCTTCTGAGACCGGGCATTCGTCAACCAGTGGTTTGAGAGTGTCTCCAACCGCATTGCCTGGTTCTCCAAATGTGGCTGGATGCTCGCAGATGCCGAGCGGGAGAGGAGGGACCGTTTCTCACTCCTTGCCTTAGTGTAGCTCTGGTGGCACCAGTCCCGCATTGTGCGGTCATAGTCCCCAAAATTTTCGAGAGACTCTGCGGAAAGAAGCCAAGTACGTCTCTTCCACTCCTTGGCAAGCCATGCCACGCCACTGATTGTGCGCGTGCATGTAGTGTGTTACCAGGGTCGCCCTGTTTAGGTATTTCTGGTGGGCCATCGCTACATGGTGCAGTGTGGCCCCACTGATAGTCCACACCTGCCTGGCATAGACCTTGAACAGTTGCCCATGGAGGAAGAGCACGGGGAGGTATGAGTGGGCATAGGAGTGAAGCTGCAGGAGGGGGCGTGCCAGTTGCGTCTTCAGGGCCACGGAGGCCTAGGCCACAGAATGCCAAAACCAGGAAAGGAGGGCGAGCATGGTGGTTTGCTAGGCGTGCATTGTCTTTTTAAGCCAGTGGGTGAGCCGGCATGCCCGCATTGTGAGATGGAAGTGCGCCCTAGCGTGGGTGGCCGGATCCTGCCTGACCGCGGTCCACAAGCGGCGGGTGTGGGTGGCCCCATGCGTGGTGTACAAGGGTCCCGGTTCCTGGTGCTGCTGCGGGAGTCCTCCCCGGCCATGAGCAACGGATACAGAGCTCGCATATACCCCCGTAACACAGGCATATGGTCATCGCCATCATTCTCAGTTCACTGTATTGTTTCGCTGCAATGCAGCACAAGCCAGATCAGCTCCAAATGTTGCCTTGAGGTCACCGCACACGGCGGCTATCGAATGTTTCATGGGCCATCTAAGTCAGCTCATCCCCCCCCCATAGGTGCCCCGGGGGAGGGGGGGGTTCGGTACCCATGGAGACGATCCGCTCCCGCACTTGGTGGCTTTCCAGGGGGTCAAGGTGGGGTAGGAGTCACAAGAGTGCGTTGGCAATGTCAATGGTGACGGGGCCCTGTAAGAGTTTGTGTGCCTTGGTTGCCGGGTTCTGACTTGCCCATTTCGGTCCCTATGCGTGTTTGTCCCGTCGTTTCGGTTTGTAGTTGACCTCTGTGCGTAGGGTGTCGTCTGTAGGGTGTTGCCGGATTGCCTTGCGCCGCAGCAACATGTACCATACGGGTGTACTAGCTATGGCGCGGTAGGGGGCATGGTGAGGGATTGGCGCAGTAGAGTGGTGGTGTGAATCATGTGGTATTGATGCCATGCTACTTGGTACCGCAAATCGCGTTTCCGGGGGGGTTGGGGGGACTATCCACTAGGGATTGCGGGGTAGAAAGTTTGGAGATATAGTTCATGTCCTCGGGAGAGGCTGTAGTGAGCCACTGCTGGGCGAGATCTACCCATGGTCCCCACGTCCGCACCAAGTCCCAAAGAAAGATCGGGCGCCAGGCAGCACAGTGTACCAACTGGGCATGTGGGGTGCCCCGGTGTGTGTCATGGCAAAGCTCATAGTTGACCTTTGTCTTCTCCCAGGGCGGCCATGAGCAACGGATACAGAGCTCTCACATACCCCCGTGACACAGGCATATGGTCATGGCAAGCAATCTCAGTTCATTGTTTTGTTTTGCTGCACTGCAATGCTAGCCAAATCAGCTCCGAATGTTGCCTTGGGGTCACTGCACAGGACGGCTATGGAATGTTTCATGGGCCGTCTAGGTGAGCTCATCCCCCTCCCATAGATGCCAAATAGTCACATACCATGCACACATGGGTACACTTTATGGCGCGCCCAGTCCATGCCTTTCACCATTCACAATTGATACCGCGTGTCCTCATGCCGATGCCAAAACACAATATCCCGGCCATCAACCAGTCCTGTCAAAGCATGGTGGATACAATCCACTGTTGGACCCCATCCCTGAGCCCACAGCCACATGCCCCCACTGACTTCGCTCCTTGTACCACTCCCTTTGAACGTTTCGACGCCGGCGCGGGTAGGTGACCACACCCTGTAGCATACATGCTCATTTTCTTTGTGCTCCACCTGCAGTGCCAGGTCTGGGAAATGCACCCTTAGCACCCTAAAGACCGACGCAAGCAGTCAGTGTAGCCTCTCCTCCGTCTCCGGCTGCCGCAACCTTATCCGCACATAATTGGGGGCTCGCGACTCAAGTGCCAATGGGACGAGGTCCACGATAAAACCCACCAAAACAACAAATGCAGTGCGCTCCTCATCAAGTATTGTGCACCGTGCCTCGTGCTCATGCTTCTTAAGTTCGCGGGGACGCATGCGGGTATTTGTTGCCCGTTGACAGTGACTCGCACTGCTGGGAGGTCTCGCCTCACGACAATACTGCTGCAGCAAATAAGCACGAGACCTCTCAACCCCTCCAGCTTGTTCGACCTGCTGTACTGCAGCACATCCCAAATGAGGCCGAGTATTTTTGGCCCACTTTGGGTAAGTGCAGAAACCCCCCATTGGTTCGGTTAGGCAAGCGCCCCATACATACAAAAGCGACGACTCCACGGCGGGCCAACCGGGACCTGGTTTCGAACCTGCGCTCCGTGGCGTGTGTGTGCACTGCATTTCCAATTTGCTGCTTGGCCGTCACTAGTATAACCGTTTACCCAACCACCCGCTTCCATTTGACGTTTCACCCCTCTTGGGGTCAAACTGTCTTTCGGTTCATATCACGTGTTGAAGCCCGGAGGCAGAGCCGGCCCCATCGCCTCCACGGGAGGCTCCCACGGACCTGGCCTCCAACCCGAAGAGCACTGTGACACGTGTGCACAGTGCATTTCAGGTGTGTTCCTTCCTATTGATGTGTTCTCTTCAGTCTTTTACGGGACAAAATTTGGCCACAGGTCTCGCCTCAGCCAATTACCATCTTGCTTTCCATGGACAATGGCTCGCATTGTGTGAGGTCTCGCCTCGATTTTCCATGTTGTGTGGGGCACAATAAAAACAATCTCCCTGCCGGTTGGGAGCGGAAGATTTGACCGGAGAGGAAGCCATGTATTCATTGAAGATATCACTATGTCGACCATCTATGTGCCCCCGCCGGAGTTCAAACCCCCCCCCCCCGGAGTTTGAACCCCCAGGCGGCGCACGGGTCGTGGATGATACCAGTATAGTAAGCTGGCTATACCTATTACATATCAACTCCAGAGACCCTTCTGCCTTCCCTTCCCCATTCAGCGTGCAATGTCACGGTGGAGTTCTTCCTGAATTGATATGTCCCAATTCTCGTGCCGGCCAAAAAACTGGGGGATTCGGGACTTTCCGTATCCCACTTATCCCCCGGACCTGTGTTTCGGGCCCCGAGCGCATCCCGTCTACCACGCAAGAAGAAATGCGGGGTTCGAACCCTCGCTCAGGAAGATTAGCACCAAGCATGATGCCACTGTAGTACCGTCCCTGTAGTCTGGTATAAGGTATAGAGTTCTGCCTGTTCTGTCCAGTCCACTTTTTCAGTAACCTGGCACATTGTCGTCTCACGTGTCCCTTCCAGTCACTTACCTCCGTGCTAGTTGTCCATGCATTTGCAACCTTGTTTGACACGCGATCCGAGGGACCGGTGAACGATTGGGAACGCCGACAACCGAGGGGGATGCGTGCACAGACAACGGAAGGATGGAACCACTGCAAGTCCAACGAAACACAGCTAGGAGTACCTAGCAAGATCGGGCCAAGTGACTAAGGACGCGAACGATCCAACGAAGACAAGGAGGAGAATAAATTGGGATTCCCGAAATCTTGTCCTACTTACACAACAGCAGTGGTGGTCATGGCAGGCATCATCTAGCAGAGACGATCGGGTGAGCCGCGACATAGGAGGACCCTGCTATCCCTTGCAGGGGAAACTACAGTTTATGAAGTAAAGTTGAGTTTAAATTGGGCAAGGGGCTGGGAGGGGGGCACCTTGTGCGCGCTCGCCTAATGTTTGTTGTGTGTTTTTTGTGGTGTGCCATGTGGTGTAATACTTGTCATTCTCAAAGTCCATAAAGAAGAAGCACCCCATCTTGGTTTTCTCACGGTACTTTTTTCCAACCATATCCAGCATTTGGTCCACCGACAGGTTGTGCTTCTTTTTGGGTCTCAATCCTTGTGACTGGGAGGCCCTGCTTCCGCTACCCAGCGTGTCCTTGACTTTTTGGTGATATTTCCAGGCATACGATTCCTTCGTGTCCCACATTGTACACCACACTTCATCACTTAGGTGTTGGATCAGTTTCACACCTTTAGGGCCCTCCGGCTTTTTGAATAGGTGCCGGCGTAGACCCCAAATTTTCCATCCATTTGGGGACCCCTTCTTCCGATAGCAGCGTCTCAACAGCTCAACAGATAATTTTGGGCGTACTTTTTCCTTGATGTGCTCTCCTAGCTTGGCTTCTAGTTCTTTATCCTTCTGCTCGGTTTTTCAACCATCGGCTCCTGCTCTATTTTTCCTTCGGCAGCCCTCACATTGCGAGTGAATGTCACACTTGCTCTGGACCCAATTCCTTTGATTTCGAACGCCTCATCCGTGTACAACGCACATGCAGCCAAAACTCTTAGGGCATCTTGATCTACCCCGAGACCTGAATTTTTTTCCGTAAGCACGGTCCAGAAGCTGCAAGAGTGAGTTCATTGGTTGCTATGTTACATTTCGGGTGCTCCGCCCGTTTCATATAGCATCTTTACAACAGGCCTACCCCTCACAGAGAGAGGCAACATTGTTTTCTCCTGACGACGCCACAGAGTATGATGTGTAAACCCTAGGTCCTTGGGCATTGTGGGGATTCCCGTGCAACTTGGTGGGCCGATATTGCCTTTTGTAGCTCCGAACCATCTCCAGCAAATCCGCTGGCCTCACTGCCGCAGCCACTCCTCCTTGTTTACTCCCACCTCCTTGATTCTGTCCATTACCTCCACAGCAGCTCTGGCAACCTGGTCGACTCCTTTACTATTGATGAATGTCTGAAATTCTTGAGTCAAGGCGAACTATACAAATGTTGGAACCGCCCCATTGTCCATTTGAATTGGACGGCGAGGGGTGGGGCGGGCAGTGAGCACCCAAAGACAAAAATATAATGAAATGCAAAATAGAGGAAAAATGGGAAATCGGGTGATTCCCTACCGTGAAGATCCTGAGTTCAAACAACCTATCACACTCAAGTTCCACATACTCCACCAAATCAAGTTCCTCTTCTACCTTAACACACACCAAGGGGGCGTTGTCGCACGGTGCGCACACGGTGCGTGCACGGTGCGCGCACGGTTCAATGTTTAGGTTATGCACCCTGCACTGAAACATGCACTGCACCACAAGCCCAACACACATCCTGTCACTTGCTAACAACAACTCGGGGTTTAGGTCCATGCCCCTACCCGGGGGCAGGGCATGTGCAGCCAGGCAGGCTGCTTCCAGTAGACAGTGTTTGCAAAGCGGAGGCGGCCGAGCTGACTGTACTGCGGCACAGGCGCTGGATGCATTCAGCGACCCGGAGGGGGGGGGGGGGGGCGGGGGGCAAGGCACTGGCCGGTGTGGTGGGTGGGGTAGCAGATCCAGGGCCAGTAAGGGTGGGTGGGTGGGGGACCCAACCATCAGTGCAAAGAACACACTATGCAACACAGTCGGAGTCCTAAACTATAGTGTATATCCATAAACTAAGGTTTAGGTTATGCACCCTGCACTGAAACATGCACTGCACCACAAGCCCAACACACATCCTGTCACTTGCTGACAACAACTCGGGGTTCAGGTCCATGCCCCTACCCGATGAAAACGCTGTGCGGCTCCCCCCCCCCCCTGTTTCTAGAAAAGACTGGGGAGAGGGCACGGGGGGGTAGGGCAGGGTGGCGCTGGCTTACCTCGAAACCGGGTGGCTCCCACGCGTTGCCCTTGCGGCCGCTGTGGGATCTCCCTGCGCCTGTGCCCCCCCCCCCCCCCCCCCTCAGCCTCTGTATCGCACTGTCCCTACATGCAGGGGTGTGTGCACGCGCTCGTGGTCCAAGCGTGCTTGAGTGCATAGTGCTGCTACAAGCATGTCGTCAGGATATTCATAAGATCTCGAGCGGGATGGTACATCCGCGGGGTTCAACTCTCCCTTGACCCACAGCAGTTCAACCACCGCCCGAGACCAACGCAGAGTGTGCTGCAGCTGGCGCAGCAGCCTGTTTTGTGCATCACAGGCCGTGGCTGCTCTGCCCTTCATGGCAGAAAACAATGATGACATGTTGTCACCATAGATCCGCAGGAACTGCACCCATCTGTATGCCCCCGTGCGCACTGTCTCGACAATACCAGCCAGCTCCGCTGCTTGCTGTGTAGCTACCCAATCAGGCAGCCTCTTTGTACGCATCCCCAGTGAATCCCCCCAAATGCCAACATAATAATTCTGGCCCTGTCGGGCCGCGTCGCAGTGAAACGTATCAGTTGATCCTAGGGCGCCGTGTGGCACCCATGGGACCAAAGCACAAGCAATGCCTTCCAGGAGGCCCCGCAGGACCTTGGGTGGTGTACACTTCGCAGTACTGGGTTCCTGGTTGAGCCAACGGTACGCGCCAGCCAGGAAAGGCTGCGCCCCCCTCCCCGGCCGCAGTGCCCACTGTAGTTTCCCCAGCATGCGCCTCAGCGCTTTGTCCGAATATCCGGTGGTGGCTAGTCTAAGCCAACAGCAGACGAGGTGTGCCTGCAGTGCTGGTGCATTCTGCACTCCTCCCTGGTCTCCCCCGACCACCTTTCCCATCCATTTCACGCGATCGCTGGGGTCCAGGGAGGACTTCGGGCTGACCACCCAACCGGCCTTTTCTAGGTCTGCCTTCGTACGCAGTGCCTGCTGACGGACCGAGCTGGAGTGCCTGCCTGCCACCAACACATCATCTGCATATTGGATCACCACCACCGACCCTGGGAAATATTCTACAAGGAATGCTGCCAAAATGGCTTGCGCCATGGAGGGACTGTGCTTCCAACCGAATGGCAGGGACTGCAGTGCGTACACCCGCCCCCCCACCCCCACCCTGATGCTGTCGCGCTGCGGTGGGGGTAGCCGACAGCTCCAGAAGTGGTTGCTTATATCAAGGGTGCAGTAAAACAATTGCTCCCTACGCAGTGCGCACAATTGCAGCAGGTGTGCCAGCCCATCCAATGTGGGCAATTTAAATGGCAGGGGGTCCACACAGTGGGCATTCAGGTCCAGCATGGGTAAGATTAGGGAGCACTTGTGCTCATTCTTGTGCTGGACATACGCCCTTGCATTCGGCGGTTTTTGCGACGGGGAAACCGCAACAAGCTGCTGCCCCAACAGGGTGTGAACAAGTGCAACCAACGGCGGGTCCGATGAAAATGGCTGGGGGGGGGTGCCCTCAGTGGCCCACAGGAAATTAGCCGGAGCCATGGCATCCCAGACACTGTCCGGTATGTCAATGGCCCCCGTGTCCCCCAGGCCCTTCTCGGCCACCTCCACTGGCACCACCAACTTAGACCGGTGTCTCCGCGAGGATGACGTGCTTATGTCCGGCGGCGAGATGTCCGTGGCCGCTTCCACATTGGTGGCCAGCTCATGCAGAACCGCTCCCAGGTGACGGCTGACTCGCCCCGCCTCCTCGTTCCATCGGCACATAGTAGTCATCATGTAGTCCCTCAGCAGGTCCCTCACCGTCTGCTCCTTCACCCGGATCGTCTCCGCCACCTTCTTGGAGGCCTGTAGCCAGTGGTCCGTCACCAGAGCCCCGCATTCCGGGCACTTCATCTGGGCCACCGCGGTGCACCTGCACAGGTGTCCACAGCTGGTACTGTGGACCTCGCCGAGTCGCTGTGACCACATACCCAAAGTGTGGGGCTGTGTCGGATTTGGGTTCCCGCACAGGTGGCTCGCCTCCACCTTCATGTTCTCTCCTGCAGGCCCGCTTGGCGGTGTCAGGCAGGTCGTCACCATCGCGTTGCCGCTTGCGTCGGGCTGGCGTGTCGTCCGTCGCCGTTGGTGTCGCAGCGTCTGCCCCCAAATCACTAGCTGGGTCACCACCATCATCCGAGTCATCGACCACAACGTGTACCTCATGCTCCTCAGCAGGTCTGCTGTCGCTCGCTGCAGCAGCAGGGTCATCAGGAATTGGCTCCACCTCGGTGTTCTCAGCCTGAGCACCCACACCATCTGTGACCTTCGGTCCCTCCGCTCCTTGAGCGACATCATTGAATTTCTCCACCAACTCCACCGGCTCTGTCGTTGGCGTTTCCTTGTCTACCGCATCTGGCCCCTCATCTGACGTGCAGGCGCTGGAGGTGTCAGAGTCGTCTCCGGTGGTTCGGGGTCGTCCCTGTCCCCCCTAGTGAACATGGTTGCTGGGATCTTCGGCACTGGTGACCATGCATCCGCGGGCCAGAGTGACTTGGGTTGGACCAGTCGTCCCTCCACATCTCTGGCCAACCATCCGCTGTTCCCCACCGGCCATGGCACGTGGACTTCCGCCGGTAGTGTCCATCCTGGCGGTGTCTTCCAGTAATGTCTGGGCTGGGCCTGTGACCACCAGCGGCCCCAGACTTGCAGCCCCCGCAACTTTCCGCCTTGGTGCCCCCAGGACACGGCCCCCAGCTTCTTGAGGCCGTGCCAGGCAGCTTTTGGGAGGTCCCGGTGTTGCACCACTTGCTGGAGCACCGTTTGTAGCACCGACCTTCCTCCTGGGACCAGCGGCTGTCGTACTTGCACGTGTCCAGGTCTGTGTTTCCAGAGATATGCCCTCCACGCCTCGAGAAAAGGCGAGAGGGCGTATGTGGTGACCCTCTTGTTGCGCTTTTCGTCCCAGAATGTAACGAACCCCGGCACTGATATCCACTCCCACGTGACGCTGGCCGCGTCGCCCACCCTCCAGAGGTACACGATGCTGCAAATGGCCAGGAACACCAGCCGGCCCCAAGCCCAGTGCCCCGGCTGGTGGTGATCGTCTCAATGTGGTCCCATGTGGCGACCGGCTTAGGCTGTGCCCTGCGCGCCCATCCTTTACCAATCGCCCTGGCTTGCATCCAGTGGACCTCAGTAACCACCGCTTGGATGATGCGTAGCTTTTCCAGTAGCCGCACCCCTGAGATGAGTGCTGTCGCGCTTGACCCGCTCTTTCGCTTAACTGCCAAGGCATTGAGCCTCCTCTCCACGGCGTCCACCAGGAGCTCGTCTGGTGTGCCGGCCAGCAGTGCTTGTCGCAGCGCGCTGGTGTACGTGTCCACCGACCCGGGTTCCATGACCCGGATGGCTGTCGCTCCCGTGCTTGACCCTGAGTCGGTGTGCGTGAGCCTCCGGACATGCTGTAACGCCTCCCATGCATCGCGGACTGTGGGGGCCCCAGTGGGGACCTCCGGGCCCCCCCTGCCCCTTCACTGGCCCTCCCCTGCCGGGCAGGGGTCTTTGGACCAGTGCATATGGCCACATTGTATGCACGGCGTGGGGGGCGGCTTGCTGGTGTCGTATGCCACTCCTTTCGCCGACACCCAGAGCCTGGTGTCGCCGATCTGCTGGAAACCTCCAGTGGACCCCTTCTTGCCGCAGTCTGCGGCCCAGTGCCCGTCTTCGCCACACCGGAAGCACCTGCCCGGCTTGGCAGGCCGTCCTTCGCCAGTAGCTCCCGTTTGTTGCTTGGGTGTCTGCGGGGTCTGCGCGTTGTGCTGCTGGACTGTCGCCCTACCATTTTGTTTCGCCAGGATTTCCTGGTGTAGCACGTTCCATACCGCCAACACGAACTTGTCCTCCCGCCAGTTTTCCGCATTCAAAGGTCTGGTCTGCAGCTCAGCCACCGCGGATGCCAGCGTGGTCATCCACTAGTATGGCAATGCCCTGCCCAGCATTTTCGCTATCTCCTCGTCGGTGAGCGCCGGGGCCGCCCGCGCTTTTGCCTTCTCCATCTCGAGGGTGGCCCTGGCCAGCTTCGCCTCCAGTTCCGCTATCCGTTGCTTGTCGGGCGTTTGATCTGCTTCCACGATGGCGTATGCATCTTTGACGAAGATTCCCGCGTCGAAGTCGGGTCGCATGTGCTTCCAGCCGTGATACACTCCCGTTGCCCTGATCAAGTCCGCCTTGTCGGTGAAATCTCCTCCGACTGTATCCATGAACTGCTGCAGCATCTCATCCGACACGTCCTCCACCGCCAGCCACTCGTGCATGCCGATTTCCCATTCCGCCACGTTCATCTTGTAGGCCTCACTCTGGAGTAATACCCTGTACGGCCCTGCTGTCCACTTCTTCCAGTCAGACCGCACGTGGTCCATCGCCGCGGTGATCATGTCCGCGGCTCTCTGATCCTGGACCACTTCTGCTGATGACGCGCTTGTTGCTGGACTGGCCCCCCCTTGTCCCGTACCCCCATTTGCATCGGACCCAACGATCCGTGCAAAGAACACACTATGCAACACAGTCGGAGTCCTATACTATAGTTTATATCCATAAACTAAGGTTTTTGGGATGGTTGCCCAACTTGTACCCCGTTGAATGGCCCCCATAGAAACCAGGGGTTGCCATAATAAAAAAAAAAAACTCGGAGTGTCCAATACGCCCTATGATGGCGGCCGGTGGGTAACTGATGGCGGTTGGTGGGTAACCGATGGCGGTTGGTGTGTAACCGATGGCGGTTGGTGGGTAACCGATGGCGGTGGTGGGTAACCGATTGCGTTTGGTGGGTAACCGATGGCGGTTGGTGGGTAATTGATAGCGGTTGGTGGGTAATTGATAGCGGTTGGTGGGTAACCGATGGCGGTTGGTGGGTAACCGATGGTGGTTGGTGGGTAACCGATGGCGGTTGGTGTGTAACCGATGGCGGTTGGTGGGTAATTGATAGCGGTTGGTGTGTAACCGATGGCGGTTGGTGGGCAACCGATGGCGGTTGGTGGGTAGCCACCAAACATCAGAGAGTGGCTGCCTTAGTAAAAAAAAAAAAAGGCTGAGCGTCCTTATGGCAACCCCTGATAGAAACACACCCAGGGTCCTGATTTCTGCACCTTGCAGTCCATACTGGCATACCAGTATTCTTCAATTTTTAGTCTGATGCCTGTCACAGGTTCCAGGGTCCTATTTTCTGCACCCTGCAGCCCCTATTGGCGTACCGGGAATTTTTTTTTTTGAATCTGATGCTTGTCACAGGTTCCAGGCTCCCAATTTCTGCACGTCGCACGCATCTCCGTAACAAACCATGCACAAGCGACAACACAAGCGACAACAATGGTTGGGGAATTTCAATTTCATCCGCCACAGCATTCTAACTCATGATCATCAATTCTAGGGGCTTCAGCTTCCACTTCAGGTAATTGGGGCTCCAGCAAAGCGTCCATCGGCGCCTCATAGTGCACAGGTTGGGGGGAATCGGGGCTCTCAGCAGTCACAATTGCAAACTCCAACCGCTCCTCGGGTGCATGCTCGTACAAAACCTCTTCACCACCCAATTTGTACCGAATAGAGACGCGGCGCCCACCTCTTGAAGAAGGGTCAACGACAGTGTCCGACACCCTATCCCCGTTGGAGCGGTGGTAGTACACAGGCGACAAGCCAGGGCAGCTCAGATTCAGGCAATGTGGATCTGCCGGACACAGAATAAGCAAAAGGACGCACGGTGCGCGCACGGTGCGCGCACGGTTCAGGCAACACCCCCCAACGCTGACACCCTTGTTGCCTACAATGTGGCGGTGTGGCTCCTTGGAAAATTCATAGCTGCGGCATGGAAACTCCAAAGCCCACTATCTCCTCCCACCATCACCATTCTACATGACCACCAACACCAAACCGCCATAACCATCATTCCTATTGCAAAACTTAATGCAATGAAGCGGGAATCCTTTGAATCCCGCAAGCAAAATCAAGTCTGTGGTGGTAAGAAGACATGCATGTGTGCCACACGTACATAATGGTTAGTTATGAATTTAAATATGCCTGCCCCCCCCCCCCCCCAACCACATGGGGGATGCAGGGAATCAATGTCCCAACAATCCCCCCCCAAAACCGCATTTGCGGCTTCCCACCTAAACACGTGCACTTTCAGTTGCAACGGACTTACTACATTGGTGCCTACCTCAGATTCCGGGGAGCCCAGGTACCTCCAATTTTTCAGGTTCCTCTACCGCTCCGACATACATGTAATGGGCATACAAGGGAGAGAGAGAGAGAGAGAGAGAGAGAGAGAGAGAGAGAGAGAGAGTGTGTGTGTGTGTGTGTGTGTGCATTTGTTCATGGGGCATACAGGGGCCACACATCGCCCACACATCATCGATGAAGGCTCTCTTGAACAGTCGCAGTCGAATTTCGAAGATTGTGATTTTGTTTTGCTTTCGAACATTTCTGACAATTGCAGAGGTGGCACTGCCATCGCCTGTCATAAAATTTGGTGCCATGTGTCCATCTGGAATTGGTTTTTATTTGCTTCTGTCAAAGACCTTATGGAACTCTCCCTCATTTTGCTGTCTGTCATTTTCATCATGATGCACACATCCACAAAAGACAATGACCCACCATGGCCTCCATGTCTTCCATTATTCCCTCAGGAACCATTTTTCTGGCTAATCGGAAGTGGTGGGCTGAGTTCGCTTTGCCCGTGTGAGTTTTTTCTGCTGGGCTGCGAAGCCCCAAGTCCAGCCGTTTAGTGGAAGCTCATCCATTGTAACCTCGTGGAGGGCAGCGTAGCAGTCAGCCAATCCTCTGTCAGCGATAAAGGAAACTTCTTTTTGGCATGCTTCTATACTTTCCGGTTGTTCCTACTAGACTACTGGACAAGAGCGTAGAACACATCTTTTTTTTTTTATCAAAAAGGCCAGTTCATAAGTGCCAGGGGCCACAGTGGACCGAGTTCGAAGTAAGATACAGATTTCGGCGAAGCCAGGGTATGCATACGGGCTGCAGCTCGTGACTGTGCCCCCATGGTTTCCCATTGAGGTTGGTGTAGTCATGTCAGTGGTACTTCCCACTCATTTGGGTCCCAGTGCGTTTTGTGGCGTTTCGGTAGCGGTTGTAACGGGACTTCCCACAAGGTGGGGTCCCAGTGCTCCCGCGGCCGCTTCCGTATCAGGTATATCGTCTGTCGGGCTGGTCGGGTTGTTTGCCGGTATTGTGTTGTCTTGTGTTTGCAAGCGTCTTGGTAGTACTGTGCCATGGCAGTCAGGTGTGTCTGCTGCTGCCACATGTAGGTCGCTTGTTGATGGTGCAGGTCAAGTAGCTTGGCAGTGCCTGCGCTCAGCCTCCAGTATCGGTCGTTGACCATCAGTAGCAGTTTTGCGTCAGTGTACCACATCCTTGTGTCGTCCTTCGCTTGTTCGTACCATTGCCTACGTATTTGGTATAGGTGTGCATGTGTGTCGTGCAGTCGTTGTGTTTGTCTCTGTTGGTCGACTAGTTTTATGACAAGCCTGTGGTAGTCTGTTTTAGCCGTCAGTGCGTTGGTGTAGCCCATGTGTAGGGTGTGCAGGTGTTGTCTCGCCATCGCCTCCATGTGTGCTTTGTGGTATATGTCCCGTGCTTGCTGAGCGTGTTCATTTGCCAGCCTGTCTGTGGTCGTCTTGTACTGTTCCAACCGCTGTATGTCAACGTTGAGGCGCTCACGTTTTTTTATGTGGTCGTCTGCCCCCGTGTTAGCGGCTCGTGCGACGAACCATGCCACTGCCTCACTATCGCCCGCGTTGCGTGCACCTTGTAACCATTGGCCGGGATCGATTGGGTCAGCCGTTGCGACCTCGGCCTTACGTTTGCGTTTCGCGCCGCACCACGTGGGCGCCCCGACTTGGTTCCGTAGGTTTCGGGGCGTTTCTCGCGGCGGAAGTGCCTGTGCCATGTATTTGGTGAGCCACAGGGGCGACGGTGGTTGTTGTGGTGTTGGGTCGGCGTACTTCCGTCTTAGTGTTTGGACGGACTGTATCATGCGAAACTGGAACAGGCCCACCTCCGTTCGCAGTTTGTGTCGTTCCGCAGTGGGTATGGCGTCGACGAGGGATAGTGGTATGAGCAGCCTGACACAGAGCCATAGTTCTTGGTTGTCGGCCGCTTGCAACCATTGGTGCGTGTATGGGGCCCAATCAGTCCAGCTCTTGCGCCACAGGTCCCAGAAGTCGCTCCAGGCAGGACAGTAAGCCAGTTTTGACTGCACCGATGCTCCGTGTTGGTGGCCACACTGGGAGCAGAGGCGGGGTGTCCATTCCCAGGGGGCGCCCATTCCCCACCAACGCACTTGCCCCCACAGCCAGGGTGTCCACGCGTTCCGTCTGTAGTGCTTCATGGGGAGCCAGCTCACCCAGTGTACGTCTGGTGTTTGTTTTTGTCTACGCACTTGCATGATCCATGCCTTGGCAGGCGTGGGTATGATCTGTCTTGTGATGACAATATCATGGGGTTGTGGTTGTTGGGAATCCATGGGCAGGTTGTCGCCCATATTGGCGAGGACGTCAGAGTGGTTGTTCCCCTGTATGTCCTGGTAGTCTTTATACGTGGTGGCTTGTTCTAGATTGCGGTGCCGTGGTGTCCATCGGATTGTCAGTCGTTTCGTGGTGGAGTTGAGGTACCCTATGTCGCGGTAGTCCTGGTCCTTGACCACTCCTTTGCGTTTTATAGGTGTGGCCTTCACCACACTCTGGTTGTCCAGTATAATGTCGTCTCCTGGCTTGGCCAGCTCTGAAGCTAAGGCGCAAGCGATCGTTTCGGCCCGATAAACTTGTTGTGGCCCGTGCACCCGGAAGGCCGCACGGTATGTTCCGTTGTAGATGCCCCCTCCCGCTCGTCCGTGTCGTTTCGACCCGTCTGTGTACCACCAGGTGGTGGTGGGTTCTCCTGTGTAGTGTATGGTGATTCCGTGGTGTTTTTGCTGGTGGGGGAGTGCCTGACAAACCTCATGGGTTTCCTCGGGGGTTGGCTCTTCTGGAGGGTTCATCCAGCTGTAGTCTAAGCGGTTGGTAGCTGGCCGTGTCTTCCCTGCACAGCTGCATGCGTCTCCTGGTCCTCCTCTGAGCTCTCCGAGTCGTAGAGTCCCGGGGACAAGGGTGGGTGTTGTCGGGGTTGGGATATACGCTGACCCACCGTGCCCCCTAGGGCTCGGACGGCGTCTATGTATTTATATTGGGTTGTGGTGAGTTGTTGTGTAGGGCCGGTGCGCTGCAGTTCCTGTTGGCCAATTGTGACCCACCGGGTGATGTAGGACCACCACAGCTGGCGTAGGCCCAGTCCCCCGTGACTGAGGTTGGTAGTCAGCCGGTGTTTGTTCATTTGTTGTTCTACCCCGGGTGTATCCCTGATGAACTGCAGCAGTACGTCGTCCCAGTGCGCCATTCGTGTCCTATTTCCGAGGAACAGTCCCCTGTACGTCCAACGGGGGATAAGGACGGCGTTGATGATAGCCACCTTTTCGTAGGCGTTGAGCGGCAGGGTCCTGTATGCCGCTACGTCGTGGTGTAGCTGTGTAGTGACCATGTCCCATGCTGTGTCTTCTTGTGTGGGGTGGGCAAGCACATGCCCCAGGTAAGTCATTATAGGTGGCCGCACGGGGATGAGCTGATGCCGCCACGTGATGGGCGTTAGGTCGTAGTCCTTAGCCCAGTGGCACACTTTAGTTTTATCCTTGTTGAAGCGTAACCCCATTGTGTGGGCCAAGTCGTGGAGGGTATCCAGGGTGTGCAGCAATGCTTCCTTCGTGGGCGCACGCACAGCTATGTCGTCAACGAACACGTACAGTTGGGCTCCCGGGCATTGTTCCATGGTTTCACGTAATAGTATGTCGTAGTAAAGGAGAAATAGTGTTGGGGAGAGTGGGCACCCCTCCTTCATACCCCTGGTGGGTCGTATGCGTAGGTCCTTTCCGTGTAGGGTTAGTACGGCCGGTGTATGCTGGTATATTTCCCCCAACATCCGTATGATGTTTTCTGGTGCCCCTGCCTCCTTGACGATCCCAGTCAGCATGGGTCGGGGGACTGAAGGAAAAGCTTTGGCCACATCAAGTAGGGCCACGTACCCGGCCTCAACGTGCAGGTCGTTTAATAGTTTCGTGGCTAACGTTGTGGTGTTTCGGCCCTGTGTGGCGCCGTGTTGTATGTCCAATAGTCCCGGGGTCAAGGCTCCCGATATACGCGTCAGGAGGAGGCGTGTGAGTATACTATATATGGCCGTGGATACGTAGATTGGCCGGTAGTTTCGTGGGTCCTGGGGATCCTTCTTTTTATAGATGAGCACTACCCTGGACTGCAGCCAAGCAACTGGGATGTGCTGTCCGTTCCCGACTGCAACGATTGCCTGGTATAGTTGCCGCTGCACGTGGTCCGGTAGGTGCCGGAGCAGGTGTGGGGGGACACCGTCAGGTCCGGCAGATTTGTTCTTTGGTGCCCAAAGGCACCGCAAGTACTCCTCGTATGTGGGGGTCGTTGTGTTCCACGTGCGGTGCCGTACATGTTTCCGTATGAGTTGCCGGCACGCGTCTTCGTCGTATGTTGGGTCGCCCGCAAAGTGGTTGAGTACGTACTGTGTTCCTCCTATTGGGGGCTGCGGTGTGTCCTGGGCTATGAGTCCAGTGCGCCATCTGTTGACCATTTTATAAAAATAGCCCGATTTGTGCACTGCCGCTCGGCGCAAATTGCCGATTTGTCTCCGTATGTGTTGCTCTTGTATTTCCCCGTACTCTCGTAACCGTGTTTTGGGGTCCGTGGTTTCCAACCAGCTTGCGGTGGTCGCTGTCTTTGCGCGCGTGGGTCGTCGTGGCCGCGCCGCGTGCGCTATAGCAGACAGGATCCGTCGTGCCGTGCGTAGAGGTGGGTCGTTGTTTGTTATGGGTAGTGTGGATATGGTGTTAGTAAACTGTTGAAATTGTTTTGTATACCACTTCGCGACTGTGGGCTGTGGTTTTCTGCGTGGTGGGTCGGGGACCCCTATCCTCCATCGGACCCCAAGCACGACCAAAGCATGATCCGATATGGGCATTTGTATGGTGTCATAGTAGGTCCAGGGCATGTTCGGTATTTGTTGCCTAATCAAGATGGCGTCTAGTCGACGTGGGCGTCCATGCCTAGGGATGCGGGTATAGTATTGCCGGGGGTCCGGGGGTTGGCTGCTAGCGTGCAAAGGGTCCAGGAATACACCGCTGGCCAGGTCTTCCTGCCACGGGCGTGTCGGGTTGGGTGACCAAATGTCATCGTTGTAGTCCCCCATAATGATGTCGTATGGTCTCAGGGACAGCAGAAATAGGTCTACCTCTTGTTTGTCCTGTTGGTTGAATTTGGAGTACACACACGCAATGGTGCGGCGGGGGCTGTTTGGGAGCTGTATCCTGATGGCCCCTGCCAAACCGTTGGGTGAGTATAACGTTTCGAGTATGTGGGGGACCACAGCGTTGCGGACAATGAAAGCTATCCGTGGTTCGGTCCCAGGCGCAGCGTAGCACTTGTAGTCGTTGTTGAGTGCTGTTGTGGCTGCCTCTGTTTTAGGGAAACCTGGGTGATACTCCTAGATGCCGCATAGGTCGATATGGCACTGGCTGATTAGGTGGAGGGTATTGGCCCATCGTTGTAGGCTGACGGATCCCTGTGCTCCTTGTATGTTCCAGGAGGCCAGTTTCATGCCGTGGTCCTTCGCGGTGGTTGCGTCGTCTAGACTGTCATACCGTCGATTGGTGTTGACCACCAGGTGTTGAGCATACTCCTCAATGTCAAGCAACGGTATGGGGGGTCCCCGCACATCCCGGCATCCCCGCCGGAGCTGATATATCCTACGGTGCCCGGGGTTGGGGTGCACATCTCCGCATTGGAGGACCCAGTTGGTGTTATACCGCGTGTTATGTGGGCTGGTTACCGTGGTGATCGTGACAGGTGCATGGTAGCGGCATGGCGCTGACGTGATTGGGGCGGTCGGGGTGTGGAAGAAACAGACGATATAGAGGAGGAGTAGGCCTGGCTGCCATATACGGTAACTATGGGGGTTGGGGCCCCGTGCGTAACCGTGCCGGTGCCGTAACGGCGGGGTATATTGTCTGCGGACTCTCCGGTTCACGGGGAGTAGATATACCGGCCCCTCAGTATGCGTGGGGGCCAGGAGTAGGAGGAGGGCCATAATGGCGATGCAGGGCATGAGGAACAGGCACCTCACTTTTTCCCTTTGCCCTGCGGGTTTTTTGGCGGCCCCTTTCCTTTCCCCTTGTGTCTGTTGTCCACGGTGAAGGCAGCCGTACTGTCTGCTTGTTGTGTGGATTGCGGCGATGCAGGTGCTGCCTTCTTCTTTTTTGGTGGTGGCGTTGTTTCTGTGGGCGTTTTCTGTGGTGTCTTGTTGTGGGCCTTGGTTTTCTGTGCTGGGTGTGGCTGCCGTGCGTGTGTTGTGGTTAATTTTGCCGGGTTGTCTGGTTGCTGGACGGGGGTTTCATCCGTGTCCATGGTGGCCATATTTGGGTGGGTGTCTGATGGGGTGTCGTCGTTAGTGGTATGGCCCAGTTCGTTCAGGATGGCCTCGTCCCAGTCTGCCACGTTGATGGGTTCCGGCTCTGCGAACAGCTGCTTTTCCCTGTTGATTTCCTTGATGACGCGTTCAGTCATCATGTCTGAGCCCAGTTGTTTCCCTGCCTTCATTCGTCTCCTGAAGGCCGCGTCGTCGCCCGTTTCCTGCGGCATTTTGTGCGCGAGCATCTGGTCGATGCGCTCTGCCGCCTGTGTGTCCGTGTTGTCATCTCCTAGCGTGATGTGGACGTATTCACCGGGTGCCACTCCGATGTATTGTCCGGCACTGAGGGCCACTGCCGTGGCGTGCTGGTATTGGAGGGAGGCATAGGTGCAGCCCGCGTCGCTCCACATGTTGAGTTCCGGCTTCCAGCTGGTCCAGCATCCAAAGAATGATGCCACGCCTTTCGCCGTGTCGTCTCCTGCGCCCTGTGTCCACCCTATGAACACCGTCGTGGTGTCGTGCCTAGTCGGTTTTGGCGGTCGCTTGATGTCCCTAGAGCGGCTCGTGGACTGTGTCCAGTTGTTGCGGTTGAGGATGACGTTGGTCATCACGTGGACCAGTTCGTAGCTTTTCATGCCCTTTAGTAGATGGGCAATCAAGCGTCGGTCTGTGTCTGGGTGGAATTGTACCAGTAGACGGTATGAGTCCACTGGTCGGAACCCCTTGAGGAAGGATGCAATGCTCCTTCCTAGCTCGAGCTGTTCCCTGTCCAGGTCGTCCAGTATCTCCTGTACGGACGTTATTCTGTCTTCTTTGTGTTCCGTGTATTGTTGTCTCAGTATATACAGGCTCTCATAGTCCGTTTCCGTGAGCCAGTAGGGTCCAGGGTTGACGGCGTTTTCCTCCTCTTGTTTTATGGTCTGCAGTGCTTGTGTCAAGCGAGGCAGCAATTGCATGGGCAGGTGTAGTCTCCAGGCGTGCGACCCACTTTGCCCCGCGGTGTGTTCGGATGCGCACTTCCACCGAAAAGTGTTGTGGGGGTCTTTGCTTGCTATGGTGGATGCGACGTCAGACTGGTGGCCGTTGATCCGTTTCATAAATGCGTCTCGCGTCCTAATGCCCGTTTCTGGTGGGCACTCCACTACCATTGTAGTCTTGGCCGGTTCTGGTTGTAGTGTGTCTGTGCGGTCTTCCAGTCCCACTTGTATGGGTGTGCCCTTCGTGAGTGCGTATGTTTTGTGCGTGGGCTCGTGTCCCATCTTTATGATGTTGTCCAGGTGGAGGACCATGATGGGTTTGGGTTGTAGGTGGTCGACCATAGTTTCGTGTTCCGGGGACCACTTGCGCACGGGGAATTTGTCGAATTGGTATACGCCCCTTACATAGCGGGCCAGTTTGCGCAGGGGGGCGCGGTGGAGGCAGTCCATGCAGTAGGTTTGTAGTGCTGTAATGTCTTGGCGGTCCGCCTCGTAAGCCAGGATCAGTTCCTTGGCCCCCGGGTCGCCGAGTGCCCGTAGGACTTGGTCCACCCGTTCGTCCTCGCTTCCGCCCCATTCCGTTTGTATGGCGGCGCGCTGCATGCGTCGTTCATGGTTGCGGCGGGTCCCGGTTGCCTGTGGCAGTAGTAAGTATGTCTTGTTCCGGATGTCTGGGTTCCCTTGATGGTCGGCTTCCGTGTGTACTGTGTATTGGTGTGCTTCGGCCATCTCGGATACCGTGTGTATACCGTCAGTGTCTGCCTCATGCCTCACCGTCATGACGTCCCGCAGTTTGTGTTGCGCAAACAGAGGGAGTTGGTAGGTGTTCCTGTCATACCATACCCCTTCCTGTGTTTGCCTCCTAATGTGCTCTGTGGTCACTGCACGGTTCGGGTGCTTTGTTAAGTAAGTTTTTAGTCTGGTTTGTGCGTCGTACACAACTGATGCTTTCAATGTGTCTTGCTCTGCTGTAGTCATTGGTTGTTGTGACGCGCCTGTGTTGAGCTTTACGAGTTCTTCTATGAGCTGGTATTCCGTAGGTGTGTGTATGGGTAGTTTGTCCAGTGGGTTGTTGCCGTCTTCGTAGAATGTGTATGCCTGTGTATCCTCTTAGGGTGGAGGGGGGACGTAACTAAGCCCTTCGGTGTGTTGGTCCGGTGGTGTGCTAGGTTCCCCATTCTGGGGGGGTTCCCGCTCAGTGGTATCCTCTGGTGGGGGGTTTGAGGTTGACTCCAGGATGTCCGGGTTTTCCATTTCGTCCCCTTGGTCTTGCACACCAGTGTGCAGTCCGGACGTGTGTCTTTCGTAGTTTTCTGCCAGGGTGCGCACCATGCCATGGGGCGGGGCGTTGCTATCCGGGCCTGGGTTTGGTTCCACATCACCATCCTGCGTGGCATCCGGCACCCATTGGGTGTGTTGTGGGTAGACCACGTCTGGGGTAACGGATGTGATCTTGTCATGGCGCACGTCCGATGGGTGGTCGGGTGGCACCCAGTCGGTGGTGTCATACTCCAGGACAGGTCGTGTTGCAAGGGTTGGACCAGAAAGAGCCAGTATGGTATGGATACGGCCATTTGGAAGCCCTCCCTCGTGCCCGTGAGGACATGCAGTCTGTGTCTTGCGATGTGGTAGTATGGGAGGTCAGTCCTGAGGTGTACCTCCCACAGTTGGCCTGTTGTGCTAGGAAGCCTCCTCCACACGTTGTATGCCAAATGCACTGGCGGGTTGGGAGTTGCGCAGTGATCCATGTATGTGAGGAGTCTGTCGTTGTAGATTTGTATGTGGAAATACGCATATGTTGGGTCATCCGGGGGTGGGGGGGGTATCTTTGGTTGCAGAGTGCCGCGGCACAGTGGGCATCTTAGTAGTCGTGGGTCGTTGGCGCAGTCCTGGCACAGCCTGTGCTTGGGGTCGCAGCTCAGGTGTGTATCCGCGGGGCTGTCCAAGCATACGGGGCAGTCCTCTAGGGCCCGTCCACCGTCATCCGTGTTCCACGAGTGTTTGTGCACGTCGTCGTTGGGCTGGCGGGGTGGTGGGGGTGGGCGAAAATTGGCTTGCGCCCACGGGGGGTCACGGATGTCCATTTCCCAAACCCCCCCCCCCTTCTGGCCCGCCGTGACGGGGCAGTGACAACCGGTATACACAGCCCCCCAGTCCCCCCCCCCTACCCCCAACGGTGGTGGTATTTATGTCCGGTCCATTCCGGTTGCATCCCATAGCACGGGGGGGGGGGGGATGCAACGCCCCACCATGGCCTCCCGTTGGCAAATTAGTCTGATGCAGATGTCAAGGAAGACACATCAGAGGACTCCGATGAATCAGAATCAGAACATGTGCTGTCACTGTCCGAGCTTGACGTGCTATCTGAAATGGAAGCAGAGGTAACATGGGAGTTGGAAGCAGAATCTTGGGTGGAAGGCACGTAATCACCATCTGCAACTCTGGAATCACCACTTGATCCCTGTGCGACACAATCAGGACACAACCACGAATGATTTGGCACCTGTGTAACAGGTGGCAGGAGGCATTGTTGGTGATACCCAATCGTGGAGCTATGGTCCCCGTCACAAAGCAAGATGTCATTACCATCACTCACCTCACCACTCAAGCATATGACGCAAACAATGTCCGAATCATCACCCTCCGGATCAGTTTGTAACACCTCTTCCACATGGGCAATTTCAGCTTCCTCCATGGGCAAGCTGTGTTGCTCGCGGATGAGGTGGATATAGTTGTACACTCTCTGGATTAGCTCTGGCTTGGGACCACTACTACACAAACCTTGTTGCATCAAAACCTTTTTCAAGTTTGACACAGTACACTGCCCGTTAATGCCCATGGAGCCACGCAATTGACGGAGGAGGCGCTCCACATCAGCCAAAACACCCGGTGTGACCTGCCCACATCGCCGCTTCAAACGAGCCTCATCCTTCAAAAACTCCAAACTACGGCGATTGCCGAACCACTGCTCCACTTGGGAGACCTTCGACACATTTCCTAGTGCAACTCTGGCCACCTCCTTCATTTGTTCCTCGGTAGGGTGGGAGGTTTGGCGGTACAGTTGCTTACAGTGGACAGATGGAGGATCAACCTTGAGAACCGTCACACCTCTTTTTTCCGCTTCCTCTGCAACACAATCTGCCGTCATGAAACTCCCATCATCAGCATAGATGGGGTCATTCAAGAAGGGAGGAATTGTGTGCACACTGATGGACAGAGCTGAGCAAGTCTGGAATGATGGAGGGCTTGGGTAATCTGCAGGGGTGCACAGGCGCTTCAGTTTGGTCACAGAGGCTGTGCGACGCAACTGAAAATCAAAGAAACCTGCAATGTGATGCAAATCCTGGTACTGCAGAGCATTTGCGATGGACAGACGTGTATTCAGGGGCACATCCTCGCTCTTTCCATCAAGGACAGTGCGACAATGCATCCTAAATTCCTGGGAGTATGTCTCTGACCCGGCAACCTCGGGATGGGACCTCAAACTGATGATGGGCATGTCACTGTAGGTGGCACCAGCAATGGCATTTGACAGGACCTCCTGAAAACGGTGGCGCCGCACAACGAGCATCTCTGCAGCAGGAAGGGATATGTCACTGGGTAGGCACACAGCATCCCTCAATTTTGCCTTCTGCACAGCCCGAGTTTCTGCACCGTTTACCCGCTCAGCTTCATTAAATGAGGATAGGCCCGCTGCCCTGCAACATGCCATCGTGAACAATCTTTCTTGACCCAGGTGTTCAAGGGTCAAAGCCAGTCTGACCTCCGAATTCCTGGGGTTGTGGTCCCAACCCCCATCAGAAACCAGAGTTAACTCACCACCCTTTGCAAATTGTGACGCCTGTGGCTGGCTCAGGACCAGTTGGAGATCATTGACCTGCTGAAAAGGGGTGGAGCGGCGCTCAGAGACGACCCTGGTAACTGCAAAGGCCTGCTTCCTGATCTTATACCCATATTTTTTATTCCGTGCAGCATCACTACAGTCAGCAGGCCAGTAAAACAGCAAACTGTTTGTCACGCATTTGAACAGCCCCGTCAAGGGGGTTGCGTCGCTGTAGGGGGCAGTTTTCACCATAGTAGACCTCAGGACACTGGGCATCTTTGTGAATCGTGACCCAGTGATTTCCCAAACTGCATGGTCATCCCAGGACAGCACTGTGCCACCGCGTGCAATTGCTGTCGTGATGGCAGTTTTCACCAGCTTGCTGGAGAAGTGCGCGTCCACATTCCAAGCAGATGCCTCTTTCTGAAATTTTTTGTGGGAAACAGCAGCTCTGGGCTTGTGGTTGCGGGCAACAAGGGAGCGTGCGCGCTTGGCAGCACAATAGTGGCGGACACTGCCGCTGGAAATCCTGAAGCCAGACCCAATGTTCAGTGCAACACGCTCAGCAATGTTTGCCCAGGTGGCATTTTTTGAGCGCAAAATGGAGGTGCTATCTCTGGCCTGGTTTACACCACCGGCCTCAAATGCACCCAACTCCTCCACGGCAGACTCAATTTCTACACCTAAGTCCTTACCCAACTTCCGAGCTCGCTGTTCTAAGGACACACGGCGTGCACGTTTTGAGGCAATTTTTTTTTCAGTTCAACTGCAATAGCCTTTTTTTTACGGCGCACATGCATTTCAAGCTTCCCGCGGGACACAGCATGATGTAGTCCCCAACACATGCGGTGTAAATTCGCAACATGCAGCAGCGCACATGACACAGTGTCATGTGCATGTCGGACGCCACTCACACGCCAATTGAACTGGCGCTTCAGAAACGAAGGGCTATTCAGGGAGACACACATGGATTTGATAATGCGCGCTGAAATCTCACCGGGAAGTGTGAGTAGGTATTTGTGAACAGGGAGGGTCGCAATTTTTTTTCTGATACCTGTTGTCTCTGCAATGCGCACTGTGATGCCACTGATGTGGTCAATGAGGCCCTGCCTTCCATGGGCTGTTTGGGGGGGCACAAACCAAATGGTTGGACCGCTTTCAATGGGGAACGATTCAATCGGCTGCCCACAGTGGGTTCTCAGCCACTCCTTCATTCGCACAGCGGACTGCAAATGCCTGGCAGTCTCAGGGACTTGTGCCTCACAACTCAATTTCTGCAAATGCACCTGCTCAGCACACGGGAAACCTGTAGAAAACTGTCTTGGGGGGGGCATGCACATGCAAACATGCAAACATGAAGACATAAAAAAGACGAAAAAAGCGAAGGGAAAAAAAGAGTACATGAAGCTGGGATTGAACCCAGGACTCTGGAATCAGAGCCTAGGCCTACTACCAACTAAGCTAACTCAGGATCTGGCTAAAATCAAAAATCAGAGAGTGTATAGCATACTAAAAAAAAAAAGGCTGACAATGAGGACCATACATAGGTCCTGTCACAGGTGTCCATTTCCCAAACCCCCCCCCCTCCTTCAGGCGACAGCCGTGACCCCCCCCCGGGCGCAAGCCAATTTTCGCCATCCCTGGTGCCGCCAGCAAGAGCGGTGGCAGAGCGTTGTGCACCTCAGTCCCCATGTCCCCCGGCGGTGTGGTCTGGGCTGTGCGCTCCACTGCGGGTGTGGTTGGTCCGGGGTTGGGCTCTGTGTCTCCGTCTTGAGTCGGGTCGTGGACCCAGCTCGTTGGTCTCGGGTAGGGGCGATTGCGTAGGCGTTGTGTTCGGCGGATCTTCCTGCGTGGTGAGTCACCCATAACTTGGTCAGTGGTGTCTTCATATGTCCGATTCATGCGTAGGTTTCCTTGGTTCCCGGGGGGGTGTTGCTCGTCCCAGTGGGTCGTGCTCTGGTGCCTTTTGGGTAGTGGTTGGTGGGTAGGTTCCCCGTCCGCCTTTCGTTTGTGGTGGTTATATACCAGTGTTGACGATTGATGCTCCTGGTTCGCCATGGGTACGTGGTCTGCGCGCCTCCGTTTTTGTCCGGGGGGAGTGTTGTCCGCGGTGCGTTTGCGTAGCATCCTAGGTGTTTGGTACATATGTGGTGTGTCTTGGTAGTATCGCGTGCGTTTCGCTGAGGGTGCTGATGGGCTGGGACCGGGGTTAGGTTCGACATCCCCGTCGCTTGTGACGTCGCGTAACCATCCGTCCGGGGTGTCCTCCACGGTCGGTCGGGGGCCCGTCTCGTGTGGTACTGGCGTGTGGTAGGTTTGCGAGGTGGTGGCCGGTATGGCCTCTTGCCAGGATTCTTGTCGTGGGTATAAGGGGTCTGGGGACATCACGTTGTAGAGTCGCCGTGGTACCAAGTCTGGGGTATCCGGTTGGTGTATGGCAAAATACTTGCATGTGGTGCAGCAGAAGTACACAAAGTCGGCCATGTTGCATCGGGGGCAAACTACATCGATGGATGTGGTCATGTTTAATCCTACCGGTGAGTGGTGTTTTTGTGTTTTTACAGTCAACTCGGAAGTTTCCAAGGGGGCGGGTCGTGGTGTGCCTGGGTCATGTACCCCTTGCACCAGGGGTGCCTCTGGTGATGGCACCTCCAATGTGCCATGTGTGGTAGACGGTTCTGCACATGGAGCGGGTGTGTTGTGTCCTAAGGGAGGGGTGGATGCGCGCCGCTTTTTTTGCAGTGCCTCCGTGAGTGCCTGTGTCGCGTATTTGTATAGTTTAGCGGGGTAGTGGGGGTTGGAGGCCGTTTCGATCTCGCTAGCCAGCCGGGTGACCATCTCTCTGTGCTGGGGGGGGATGTCTTTCCCTGTGGTCTGCGCATCTTCAGGCCCCGGGTTCTTTTCGATATCACCGTCGACCGTGCGGTCCCGCAACAACCCAATGAGGGCGGGGGGGTGTCGTCGATTGTTGGGGGGTGCCTGCCTAGATGGTGGGTCGCAGGGCAGTTCCTCTCCCATGAGGGGGGGGGGGTGTCCCGAGGGGTAGGGGGGTTCCTCACGATACTGTGGCAATAGCACGAAGGGATCTGATCCAGGAAATGCGTGTATTCTGGTCATTGTCGCAGGTGCCTGTCCAGTCCAATGCCCGTCGGTCGGGACCTGCGCGGCGTCCCCGCGTACTGATGGCCAGTTTGGGGCCATATATGACATTCCTGTCTGGTTATCGTGTACTGCCTGTCGCTGGTTAGCAGACTGGGCGTCACCGAGGGCGTCGAGCGCGCCCACACCGGTGTGTAGAGCGGGAGAGTAGGCGGTGGCCAAGGGCCCAGCCGGGTAGGTGCCAGTAGCGCCTGCCATCCCCACGCATGGTCGGCAGGCGGGCACGTTCACACGGCCCGTCGCCTTCGCAGCCCGTTGCCTGTCTGTCTGGCCCCGCGCTGTTGATGGCCGGGTTGGGGCCATATATGACATTCCTGTCTGGCTGTCCTGTGCTGTCCGTTGCTGGTGAGCACGCCGAGCATCACCGGGGGCAAAGAAAGCGCCCACGCCAGTGTACCCGGAAAAATAAACTGCGGCCTGGTAGGCAGTGGCCAAGGTCCCGGCCGAGTGGGTGCCAGCGGCACCAGTCATTAGCGTGCATGTCTGAGGAGCAAAATCCTTACGGCCGACTTGCCACCGTGCGGTCACCTTGCGGTCGACGCGGTCCGTTCCAGGTTGTCCGTTCCCGCTGTTCACTGTGGAGAATGGCGCAAGGCAGGTGTTGGGAAGGTAGCCACAGTCTCCCGCTGTTCCCCTCATGCATATGTATGCACATACCAGCACATCAGGTGACGCGGTATCTCGTTGATCAGGGGGTGGAATGGTGGGGATGTTGGGGATGACCGTCCCCAGTTCCCCCTTGTGGGTCCTGGGTCGGCGCCTCCTTCCTCGCGGCTGGCGGGGGGGTGCCTGCTTTTCTTGCTGTGCGGCCACCACGTCCCAGCCTCCAGTGAAGGGGAAAACCCCAGCCTGTCCCCAGCCGGATGGTTCCGGTCCCTGTTTTGGTGCCTGCTCTGCGTGTGCATCGTGCCACGGTGCCCTTTCCCCGTGGATCTGAGGGGGTCCGGGCTGGTGCACGGGGTGCTGGTCTGGTGCGTCCGGTGTGTAGTACACTTGCTGGTGCTGTTGTGAGTGCCCCGCTACCGGCGCCGTCTCGGGAATCGGATAGACAACATTGTCCGTTGGATGTTGGCGGGGGGCATGCGGGTCCGCCAGTGGTCGTGTGCGATCCCTTGAGAGCCACATGTCCAGATATCCCGTTGCCGGTTCGGCATCTGTGCGTCGCTGCATCGGTGGCTCGGTTCGCAGGATCTCGAGCGCAGCTGCATTCTGCTCGCTGAACCTGGCCCAGGTTCCTGAACTGTCCTCTGGCAGTATGTGCTGTCCATGGCGGTCGACGACTGCCCGATACTGCACCTGTAGTTCGTGCTGTGTCTGTGGTACATATAGTGGTTCACTGTGGTACACCGGCTGTGCCGCCGTGTGTTCCATGCGTGTGGCTGCCCGGTATTGCACCTGAGGTTCATGCTGTGTCTGTGGTACATGCAGTGGTTCACTGTGGTACACCGGCTGTGGCGCCGTGTGTTCCATGCGTGTGGCCGCCTTCTGTGGGAGGGGCTGTCGGTTTACGTCCCTGTGTCCGTGTTGGAGGGCAGGGACCGCACATGGCACCTCCGGGCTGTGAGGATTGCAGTAGAAACGCAGCGGTTCAGCCACAGGAGTTGGGGGGCAGAGGGGTGGGTGTTGAGGCTGCTGTCCGGGTTCTTGCAGGGAGACTTGTCGTTCCCCTTGGCGCGTGTCGATGCTCACGCAGTAGCGTCGTCGTGCCTGTGGTTCCGCCTCGCCTTGTGACGTTTCTCACTGGGTGCGGGCTTGGTCACTGTGTCTGTCAGCGCTGCGTTGTGGCGCTGGGGCCTCAGGCGTCACGGTTTGCTGTGGTTGCTGGATCGACTGGCAGATTCCTGCTACAGAGTCCGCAAGGGACGTCATGGCCCGCAGGGCCTGGGTGAGTTCGCCCTTGGAGCTGCGCTTCCGGGACTTTTTCCGTCGGCTGTGGCTGTCACTGTCGCTGTCGCTGGTGCTGTCACTGCCTGTGTCTCTCCGTGACCGTCTGCCTCCTCCCTTCAGACCCACCAGTCGCAACGTCAGGTGGATGGGTCCGGTTGTGGTCGTGGTCGGGGTCGGGTCGTGGTCTCCGAGCGGCTGTCCTTGGTAGAACAGCCGCTGGTGTTGCGGTGGGGGTAGGTGTGGCGTGAGGTGATGGAGGGCATGTTTGATGCCCTTGACTGACCCGGTTGCCGGAAGGCAAACCGGGGGTCCGGCGCCGCTCACGATCACCGACCTACAGCGCCAGGCAGGGTGGGGTTGGGAGGGGGGGTGGATCGATGTGAGAACGCCGTGTTGCGGCAATTCCTAGTTCGCGAGCAGTGCGGTGTATGCGATGGCAATGGTGTCACATGCAACACAGGGTGTATGCCCGGTCGTCGGTGCAGTTCCTGCGCAGAAAACTGCGCAGCGGTTACGGTGTGGTTTGGGTAGTGACACGGACGGGGAGCAGGGCTCCGCACCGTCGTTATGGTTGGCATTGTTGGCAGGGAGCGTCGCTCCGCTCCGCCGTTGGCCATTCCGTAGTGTGTCGTGATGTTTTGGTACGTTGTCTGGTTGGTGGTGTTGGCTGGCGGGGAGCAGGGCTCCACTCCGCCGTCTCCGTTGTGTAGCAGGAGCAGGATGATGTGTGTCATCAATCCTATGTAGCACAGAGGTCGTGGCCTCCATGAGGTCGTTTTGTTGAGTCGTACAGTGGCATGCCAAGGGCGGGGAGCGAGGCTCCGCACCGCCGTTGTGTTGTTCTCCGTCCTGTCGGTTGTGTCCGGCGGTTGGTTGTCGGTGTCTGGGCGGGGAGCTGAGCTCCGCACCGCCGGTGGGATGTTTGGGTGGGAGGCATACCTGGCTCGCGGCGGTGCGGCATCCGGCAGTCTCGGGCCATCCAAACGGCGAGCGTCTACGTTACCGACGTCCATAGTTGACGGGCCGACGTGGTACGCGGTCGTACCAGTGACTCCTTCGACAGAGGTTCGTCCATCCGATCCCACGGCGGCAGGTACGTCAGTCGGGACGTTCGGGTAGATCTCTGCCACCTCCGGGAGGTGCGGCATTGCGTTCTTCACCGTCTCAACTTTGTCGGCCGTGACTTTTGTTGTGCCTTGGTTTAATCCACCACCATGTGCGCTGGCGTCATGTGAGAAGGCAGGGTCATAGGCCTTGGCCTCGGGCAGATCTCCGGCTAACACGGGGGTCGTAGTCAGGCGGTAGTACGTGACCGCCTTTCCCTTGCGTACCGCAGCAGCTTCGGTGTCATCTGCGCGATTTGGGATAGTCTTTTCGGCCTTGTACTCGACGCGCTGTGGTTCTCGCTTGTCTCCAGGCCTGTCCTCGATCAGTCTGTTGTACCCCCTCCATTCAGAAGCGGCCTTGATGGACTGCACGTAGTAGTCCAGCCAGGGAGTCTCATCTGGGCGGGCGGCTGTCGTATGGTCGGCTGAGAGTCCCAGGGAGTTGATGCTATCGATCAGTTCGATGTTCGCACAATAAGAAGCGGCACCGGTGTCGGAGTCCTTGCCAGTAGTAGCTGCATGCTCGTAGGTGTCCAGCGCGGAGGTCGCCGCCGCGGGGGCGTCTCCGTTCTCTTTTGCCTGCGGCATGATGACAGTCTGCTCGTGGGAGTCGCTGTTGTACTTCTGGGCGGCGGGATTGTTGTCGGCCTCGGAACGCTGCAGCACATCATCTCGACGGGGCATGGTCCCCGGGGAGCAGCAAAGGCACAAGAGATCGAAAAAAAATAGACACTCAAAAAGTGAGCAAGAGCGTAGAACACATCCCTATATTGGTTGGCTGAAATCCTTCATTTCAGATGGCCATGTAGGTTGAGATCAATCAGCTTCTGTGGGTCAAAACAATGTCATCTTGCTGCAATGGAAATTGTTGTCCACTTCGCTGATGGCACAAACAATATGATATAATCTCAGTTTTCTTGAATTGTGTCCCCACCACTGCTACACATTGCAAGAATGACACAACACAAAACAATTGGAGGTGGGTAATAAACACAATCGGAAAAGAGGAGACGGAGATGGCTACAACCATGTTCACCACACAAACAGAAGATTGCAGGAATGCAGCAGGCAGCTCAGAACCTGTGAGGCTAGTGGATCAAACAAATGGTCCAACATACCAACAGTAGTCCATGCCAACGATCGTCTCTTGCTGCAGAAAGATAAAAGAAGGCTGGGAATGCTCAACTGTACGCTAGCACCTGAAGCGCCACTCACACGGAGAAGAATATCTGAGATATCAGCAGGATCATCCGCAACCCCTGATGCCCATAAGGTCCAGCTCACCAAACAGCGGAATGTGGACGTCACAACTGACGGCCTATGGGCCATGCCCCTGAACACAGGGTGGATGCCAGTGAAGGCACGCAGGCTGCAGAATTGGGAAAATTTGAAGAAGTATGTTCCCAATCACAAGCATGGGGATGTATGCCCCAATGGGGTCCCAGCCCTTGTGGAAAGGGGCAACAATGAGAACAAATCCGATTCGGAATAATGAGTCATCCTTGGAGCATTGCCTGTGCCCTGTGTGTCGTCCCGTTTACAGCTCCGTGCTCACCACCCCCCACCCCAACCCATACATTTCTGAAACGGCCTTTTCGCACAGATTTCAAAAAGCATACATATACCCCCCCCCGAAGGTAACGACATTTTGGTGCATTAGACCAAAAGTTGAGAAAACCCTGCCAAAACGCGAATTTGCTCCATGTTGGCACCTTATGGATGTCCCAGAGAAATATTGCAACACAGTCCTGCAGTTGGGTGTTAAACCAAGATCATATAGTGACTCATGACACAACGCCCAGTCACAGAGGGGTCTTACTCTCTCCGAAACTCACTATCAAGAAATCTTGTTTGGCACAGCCACATCCATGCAACAACGCCCCCATGCCCCTACATGGGGGCATTCTTAGTAGATGATACGGTTTCCACTTGCCTGTGGGCTATGCACACAGCCTTCACTTGCAACGCACAGGTCTGCGCCCCTAAAACCTCGATATATTGATCAAAAACAGAACCCATATCTCATGCACGGACCTGAGTAACATGGGACCATAACCAAGGCACTGCTGATGAAAGCCAAAAAGAAGAAGAAAAGTGATCGCTGCCTCTGACACGGTCAGCCACGGTTCATCCGAAAATTCTTCAAATTAGCACTAACTACGGGAAGGAAATCATTTCAAGGAGCTATAGTCCATGGGGTCATCACCATATCTACACCCAGCCTGACATCAGCGTCAGGCCAGCGTGGTGGTTAGACTGGCTCAACCCTGCATGACAAGAGGCTCCTTCCATGAGGCAAAATTATGTTTACTCAGTGGACGCTCTGCCATGAATCACTTGGTCCTCAGAGGACATGTGCCACCTGCATCATAGTGTACAGCATTGTTGAGTGCGAGGGAGAAGACACGGGGACCCAGCCCCTAGCATATACTGGCAACTCAACACAGCTGCGCACCCATTGTGGGTCATCCATACCTGCCCCTGAAGGGGCTGAGTCACGTTTATTTGGCACCAACTCTGCCATCTGAATTTCGAACTCAGCTAGCTCACTGGAGTCGGGGGGGCCCTGACCTGACACAACATATTCAGACAGATCCACACACGCACACTCATCACCTACCTGCATGGGGAAAAAGAGGGGCATGGCTCAATCAGCAACAGAGAATCCGGAAAGTCGTCCTCCCCCGCCCCTGAGGTGCACGCCGGTGACCAATCGGTCATTGGGGACATCACCCTGGAATGCCAGCTAGACGTGACAGCCGGCGACCAGTTCTCTGAGAGAACTACCGGCGATAGAGAGGGGGGAGGTGGGGTGTGACAGGGCATCCCTTACGTCTCAGCCCGTGCCAAACACTCATTGAAGGGGGGGGGGGGGACAGCGGAAGAGAGTCCACTGATGCAGCCAGTTGAGCACCTTGCGTGGGCTGCTCCCTGGCCCTCCTGGCCCTCCTGGCCCTCCTGTGGTGCTGTGGTGCAACTTCAGCTGCGGCCTCAGTTGCTTGGGGTGTAGAGCGTACCATTTCCCTCTGGGGGGTGCATATTTGCCGTAGCACGCGTTCTATGGGGGGATCCTTGCACTGCGCGCTACTTTTAGACTATGTTCCCCCCGAAGAGCCCCTAGGCACACCCCTTGGAAACAACCTTAGAATTAGGCGACCCAAACTGGACTGGAGGGGACCTTGAGGGGGACCTTCCCGGTTCTTGTGGCACTGGTGAAGGACCAGGGGGATTTGCGGGGGGAACTTGACTGTGTGTTGGGCGGCGGAGATGGAGGGTAGTCAGGTGGTGAGTCTGAACTTGGGATGGCAAAGGAGATGGACTCCATCTTGCATCGCCGATTCACCACTCTCAACCCATCTTGGCAGTATTCCAAGTGGAGGAGTCCATCTTCAGCGGTCCCAGCCACCGTGGACGGAGGTTGCAGGCCATTGGAGCGGGTGTAGAACACCCTATCCCCAATACTGAGATCCATGGAGAAAGTGGGCCTGAGAAATGAGGAGGGAAGTATGAGGTCCCATAGCAGGCACCCTCAAAGTGTATCACCATATCAATCAACCAAGAAAAAGAGTAGATGTGGTGGAAATGGGGAAAGTGTGTGCAAAAAAGTAAAAATGGGTGAAACAGGGTGAACATCCAAAAATGCCATATCCCCAATGCATCAAAACCTACTATCAAACAACAATGATGCCCAAAGTACCACAAAGTATGGGTTTCTACTATGGCCAAACGCCCAAATAGTTGCACTGCGCGCGCACTGCGCTTAAGGCGCCCCCTATGCCCGGGGGGATGGCCCTGTGAGCAGCACTAACTATGGTAATTGATGGTAATGGTAACTATGGTTACTACACGGGGATGACACCTGTGGCACATGAGAACCACATGCAAGCACTGCAACGCTGCGGCACATGCAAAGCCGCACGCATTTGATAGCTACTGGGGATGGTGCAGAAAGCGATGCATTAAAATATTACAAAATCAAAAAACAACAGCAATTTGCAACATGTTCCGGTCCCTCCATACAAAAGCGTAATTCTAATGCTCACCAACAGAGAGAGAGTGCATTTGTTCATGGAGCATAGGCCTTGGGCTTGAAAGCATCTAATGCTCACCAACAGGCTTGGCATGAACAACAAAACACCTGAACCATTGTGACAGCAGCAACAGCAGCAGCAGCAGCAGCTACCAGCAACACGAACCAAAACAACTACTATTGAACAAGCACACCAATAGCAATGATAGCGAGACAGCAGCAACACGAAAAAAAAACGAAAAAAGAAAAAAAACAAGGAAATGAAAGCATCCACCAAAACTGTGAGTGCCCGAAACTAAGTGCGGGAGATTGCCTTAGTCATACTTGCACACATCTGTGCAGAGGCGGGAGGGGGCAAGCCAGGAAGTAATGCCACGACACGCAACCACACAAATACTGCACCACGTAGCCCTCCCCACCCCCCTTCATGGGGGCCAATTTTCATACTGATAATACGTGGGAGGGTTATGGACCTGCCAATGGGAACGAAACTTCCAAGCACTGAATAGAGAGAGAGAGAGAGAGAGAGAGAGAGAGAGAGAGAGAGAGAGAGAGAGAGAGAGAGAGAGAGAGAGAGAGAGCATATTCTTTTTTCAGTTCTGACACTGAAGAGTTTGGCCATCAAGGCAAACAGTGTGCATAGGCGGCTGGGCCCAGAGATTATGTACAGTAAAGGTTGCTTGGCCACTGGATGGGATGCGGGTCAGGCATTCATCCACAGGGGAGAGTCCAATGGGGGTGTGTCCCTGTGTGTATTGTACACTCCATGCAGGAGGTGGGGCCTGCCACAATCATGAAGGTCATCACCTATAGTATAGAGAGAAAGAGTGTGTGTGTGTGTGTGTGCATATTATGTAGCATAGAGGGTACGTTTGCCCGGCGCACTCGGCATCCAAATGAATTTAATTTGGGACCACAAATGGCTCAATAACAGGTCAAAACCATGGTTATCCAAAATTGATCCTAGTCCAGCTGTGGTGCCCAAGCGGATGAATACAGCTCATTTTGAGCCCCTTTTGAGCCACTCTCATCCCACTTTCCAATGCGTACCTCATTTGTCGTCGAAGTCTCCTAAAAGATGTTCCTTCCCCCGCCAGCTCGGTCCCAACATTCAATCCTGGTTAGGGTTAGTGTTAGGCAGGCTAAGAGTGGGTGAAGCAGTCCAAGAGTGGCACAAACTTGTGGCACAAACTCAAAGGCACTAGATAGACTACTTGTGCTCCTACTCATTGACAAAGAGGCAGCAGAATGAATCAGCAAAATCCCAGAAAAAGCAACAAATCGGCAGAACAAATCGGCCAAATTCGGCCGCGGATTTGGGGGGGGGGGGGGGGGTGATGGGACAAAAATGCAGAACACTGGGCAACCTTGAAAATTGGTTAGAAAGTGACCCTCATTTGATGCCATCATGTTGTTCCTGTGATGTAGTAGCGCAGTTGATACGGCCACACCAGAATATGAGAGCATCAGGGACAAGGTTCAAAAAATACACTTGTGCGGGTGCAAAATAGTATGTTTGATTGTGTGACCACTTTGAACGCATCTTACGAGGGCCTTGGGTTTGGGATTGGGTACAAAAAAATGGAATCTGACAATTTAGGACATCCAACAAGATCCGAAGCTTTTTCGTAACAATTTCATTTTCAAGCCTTACCATTACAAAAATGAGGGCTTACCTAGGATCTTGAAAACACACTCGTGGGTTGTGTGCATACAAAGCGCTTGAACAGTGAATGAACTTGCAATTCACGATCACATGAATTCAGCAGCAACAGGATACAACCTGTAAAAGACAAGTCAGACGTCGGACGCCATAGAAAACAAGAGAACGAGGTACGTCTCCATTGATGTTTCAGTTCCGAAGTTCTTGTGGTTACCAGACATAGACAACAGCATGGAGATGGAATTCGTTTTTTTTTGGGGGGGGGGTTCAGACTAAGATGAGCTGGCGTAGCCTGCTCACCTCACAGTACTTGAGATAAACTCTCGGAATGAAGGTTCAGAGGTGTCCAGTGCTACGATGATATCACAATGGCGGGGTAGCGGATCTGACACGTATTGAGGATTAGCTGAGTCTGAAACAGGTTACACAGTGGGAGACTGCCACGCCCGTAGGCTTCCCAGTGTGCACAAGGCACAAAGACTGTAGGCTGAAAAAGACAGCGGTGTGAAGACTGAAGGCCGAGATGAATCAGCGGGTTGTATTTCATACACTATCAGCACCAGAGAGGGAGGGGGATGGCATTCTGGTTGGTCACCATTTGCTTGGGGCAGGGAACACTGCTGTCCCCATTCCAATTAGCAGAACAGGAGATGGAATTCTTCATGTGTCGGCAACATGAGTTGTCTTGGTCCAAATCGGCCCCAATAGAATGCATCCAAACAACCAAACACAATCGCAAACTGTGCATTTTCACTATTGAGTAGACATTCTTCTTTCGGGTTGGTTGCGGGGCCTAAGGCTAGATGCATCATCTGCAGAAAAAGTGCCTCTTGCCAAGAAAACCGGACTGAAAAAGCAAGAAAGGCACCCCATTTTGGCATATTAGGTGCCTCAAAAATAGTGCATTTGCACCAGTGTCACTTCTTGCAGACTTGCTGGTGCAATGTTGCAATGGAGATGATTGAGAATGCAACAATGCACACTATGCACTAATAGATGCCAAGGAGGACAAGGGGGCAAAAAGGGAAAAAAGGGCCTGCAACAACAGAATACACACATAGTGTACAAATACCAGCAGTCACAATAAATTTGCAGTGCAAGTAGACACAGTCACAGCAAATGTGCAGTACAGGCAGGCACAGGACACATTCTTCCTGAGACAACTTATTTGGTCACAATATTTTTGAGATTTGCACTTTCCCACTACTTTAGTTTTTTTGTGACCAGTCACAAGAAATGACCCCCCCCCACCCCCCCACCCCAGACCCGGACCCCCCAAATGGCGCCAAAATTATATCCATCACTGGTGCATGGGACGCAAATAACATCCCTTGGATGGGAAAAACCCCATTGGGGGTGAAAATGTGGGGAAATCCACCCTCCCCCCCGATGAAAGGTATAGGTGGAGGGTTGACATGCACATGTGTCATGTGATGTAAAATCACTGCATCACTTATACATATGAAACCCAAAAATCTGAAAAATATACAAGGGTATCAAATCATCCAAAAATGGTTGCCATGGTACACACATCTCCACTTGCCGTGTGAAACTGCAGGCAAACCGCAATATTATAACTGCGAAAAGTCCAGACTTTCCATCACAGAAATGTACTGTGACAGACCTCGTTCTGCCGCCGCTGCTGGCTGACTCGCGCACCTGGTATGCATATGCAGCAATGTTCTTCCTTCACATGAGTGTATGTACAGACAACCAACCTTAGCCTTACTTGTGCATTCATTGGCTGTGTTTCGTCAGCCAAACCAGCTAGCCTGCGTGTTGCAATACACTCCCCCCTAGGCTACCATTACTTGCCTTGCTTGCAGCTACCGGTGGGGTGTAGCATGGACAAGCTGTTGCTTGCTCAAATATCCAAAAATGGTGCTACAATCAAACCAAGGGGAGCATTAGCCACCTTGCCATATGGAAATGGTGCAAGCACAAAACACAAATGTGGTGTCTACAAACGGTAAATGGTTTTCCCACTGACTTTGACAGTTGGATGGTTTGGAGATCTGCTGGGGCCTCAATATGGTCAGGTTGCAGTGTCCGCATTAGGCTCTGGCCGCGCCTGCCCCACGGCTGTCGTCGCCTTCTGTCCATTCGCCAGTATGGCGGCGCGTCCACTGAGTGCCCGGTGATCTCGTGTTCACCCTTCAACCCTTCCTCTGCTGGCTATTCTGGGTTTTGGACATCTATGGTTAGGCGTACATACTGGTCAGAGGTCATTCCCTCCCCATGCTGCTGTGATTGTTGGCCCCATTCGGCCACACGCGGTCGGGCTGAGACGGGGCCTCAGGTTTAAAAACCCAGTGGGTACAGGGTCGGTCAAAGTCAGTGACATACAACATACAACATTCAGGGGGTGAGACAGTGCGACCCCTGCTGGCTTGACGATCTGCTGGGGAGAGGGTGCTGTGGTTCTTGTGCCTCCATCCTTTGAGTGCTACCTCCCCCTTTTCCAAGAGCAACACCAAAGTCCGAAGACCGCACCGTTGCTCTAACATGGGGGCATATTGAGAAAGGGCAAAAGAGGACATGGTTCCAAAAGTTGCGGAGGGGCATTGCTCTCGCAAAGGGAGTGAGGGGTATGCTGGTGGGTGAAAAGCACACAAAATCCAGTAACTCGTGCAGCAGTGCCCATGGCTTGCGTGGGACTGATGGGTCTCCACAAATACCTCCAACCCTTCCATGGGGACACTTCGGATCCCGCAAAAAGTGTGTCAAAGGGCTTGATCTTGAATCAGCCAACTGATGAGGCTGTCCACTGCATTAGACACCTGTCCAACCGGGTTGGCTTCCTCAAAAGAGGGACTGGCCTGCCTGGAAATGGCTGTTGGCTGTGTGACGTACGTGCACAGCTTCCCTTTCCCCTTGATATCCACAAGGCCCCGCTTTGTAAAGGGTCGTTTATCCTCCAGTACCTCATAAACTTCAGATGAGATTTGGGTGACTCCTGGGATGCCTGTGCTCTCCATGCGCGAAGCCACATTAACAGCATCTCCCCAGATGTCGAAGGCGAACTTCGTCTTCCCGATAATGCCACTAACAACCGTACCCATGTGCATGCCAGCGCGAATGGCTAAGCGCTTGGCTGGTTTGGCAAACACGGTGCTGTGGACGAGATGGTGCATTTGATCCGCGACATTCAACACCCGCAGGGCATTGTCTGCCACCGTCATCGATCCGTCGTCTTGCCACCCGACGCACATGTAACAGTCTCCGACGGTTTTGATCTTTTCGACACCGTGGGCACTGCAGAGGTCGTCCATCCGGCCAAATAGATTGTCCAGAAAGCTGACCACATTTCTGGGGTCGGCCGCGGAGGCTACAGTCGTGAACCCAACCAAATCGGCGAACAAAATCATGGCGCAGTGATGTAATTTGGGGGATAAATCGTTGTCGATCAGTCTGAAAACTGTGCTAATGAATGCATTGGAGCCTTCGTCGGAGGAATTGGATATTCTGGGATCACTCATGGTGTCCACGAACGATTGTACGTCACAAATGCGCTCTGGCGACTGCACTTGAACGCACGAATGTGGGGGGTCCTTCTGGAGCTGACGCGAGAATGATGGCATGACGCTTTGCAGGCTGAGGTCGACATCTGTGCAGGGCATTGAATCTCTTCTTGAGGCTGTCCCGGACGTTGGGACCCTGAAATCACCCAGTGTGATCCTGGTTGAAGACAATGTCATAGCACTTGCACTTGAGGACGCTACTGTGACGCTTGTTGAGGGCGTCACGCCGGAACTGGGGGCTGCTGTGGGGCTGTGCGGGATGTCACTTGTTGAGGGTACTCTTTTGAGAATAATTTGGGAATCCACTTTGTGCAGTTCCTGTTCTCGTTTGAGGTATGGCAAGCTGGAAAAGTCCTTTAGCAACTCGGTGCTCTGGCCAGGGCCGAACGCTGCTGACGGCCCAGGACACGCTTTCGGTCTCCAAGCCACTGACCGCAATATATTCGTTAGTTCTTCGTAAATTGCGGATGATTCGCAGCTTTGGGCAAACAATTCAAAAAGCTCGAGTATAGCAACAGATATGTTGCGGGGAAACGTGTTGAATAGTAATTTGTGCGTCAGCTTTTGCTCAAGCTCTAGCGTGTGTTGCTGCTGCATCAGTCTGCGATTCAGCTCCTCGATACGTTGCTCCCTCTCCCTCAACATACATCTACTCCTTTTGAGCTCAACAACCGCAAGTAACAACATCGTGACCAGAGAGGTTTGGACGACGTTCACATTCATCCATAGCAGTGTCTCATACCAGCTAGGCGGAAGCAGAGGGGTCACGGAATCATGCCCAAATATCTGTCGCAAGATATGCAGGACCAGACTGCAGCAAAAGATCAGCACGACCCCAAATAAGGCTCTTCGGATGCGGGGGTCAAAGAGGAGTAGAACGAACGGCCCGCCGTAACAGGCATTCAAAATTGCAGCACTTTCAGCGCCACCACCAAATGAGGCATGTGTGAGGAAGATCCCAGCAATACCACAATAGCAGAATATGTGTAGGGCAAGGAAGGTCCTGTTGGTCAGTCGCAGAAGTACAAATGCAATTATCCATGTGATAGTGGTAATCCCTGCTGCCGCCGCCGACCAGAGCACACCAACAGCGAAGAAGACCGTGGTGTAGAAACTCCCGACTAGAATGCACACTGAAATGATGAAACTGATAGGTAGCTTCATGTCGCTGATGTCCCCCATTCCAGGGCTAGCATCCTTGAAAATGAGGGATATGAGCTTCTGCACACTCCATGCAGTCTCCTTCGTCCGTACGTTCTCCTCGGGCATCTCTGCCTCCCGCAAAATGTCCCTGCTTCAATGGATCATGAAAGCGACAAAAACAGAAAATCAGACACTCTAAAAGCAGGTGGGTAAACTGGGTTTGCGCAATCGTCACATTTACCGGAACTGACACAACGCTGTCGAATTCCAGGTACCTCCCCGTGTCCAGCGAATAATCAAATCCTCAAAAAAAAAAATGGTCTGAACATTATTGTTCGTTGGACACGCCGTTCAGTACCTAATTAATGAGGTACTGGGTTTGGTACCAAAAGCCGGTACCTCATTAATTAGGTCCTAAAAAAATACAGTCCGAACGAAAGTGTTAGTTGGACAAAGCACTCGTTGGACCCAGCAGGGGGGGGGGGGGGGCTTCCTGCAGCTGCAAAGGTGTTATTGCCCCATTGGGTCTGGCTAGGGCCCAGATTTTATGTAGGCTCTTCAGGTAGGGATGGGGCAGGACGGTCAACAAAGACGTTCAAAAATGGACGCAATCATTATTTACAGCTGCAACAGTGCTGAGGTCTCATTCTGGGCTATGTACACTTCACGTGGAACCCTGGTTCTGGTTGCTAGTATGGCTAAGATACACCACAGTGTAACTTAGTTGCTCTACCTTCTTCCCCTTGGCGTGGTGACCTTCACATTGGCGTTAATCATGTTGCTTGGCGACAGTGTGATATAAACTCCTGTCTGCATACTTACCACTGCTAGTCATGACGCTGGTGGCTACGCCGGCAATCATTTGGCCATGTCATGCACCTTGTTCCTATCAGGTCTATGGGAAGCGGGCACACCGCGTGATGTGTGTGACGCCCCATGATTTCAACCAAAGCAATCGCGTTTGCTATGATACATCACCACTCTACAGCTCTATTCACACTGCAGCAATGCTCTTCTCAAGCTCCCATTGCCTCCTTTCAGCCCTCTCAGCAGCAACACTATGTACACTGGTAGCATCCCTACCGCACCCCGCTGCCCACATGTCCATGCTCCGAGCCTGGGCAAGAGCCCCCTGAGCAAGCTTGCGAATGCACACGGTGATGAAATGAGCAACACAATGCTGACTGGGACGTGATAAAGGCTACTACGTTCTCCACCATAAAAATATAATTGGCTGTCAGGAATGGGCAGCTATGACCACCCTTAGGTGCCACAACCTTAACTGACCACATCACCACACGCACAAGCCCAGGGTGGTCCTTACCGGGGGGGGGGGGGGGGTTCTGGACACAGTTTTCCCAAAAAAGCCCGCAGGCACTCCATGTGTTCAACCATTGGTTCCTAGCCCTTCATGCCTTCACCAAGGGGTTCCCAACTGTTCAACCATGAGTCCCTCGCCCCGCATGTGTGCAACCACTCAACCATATGTTCCTACCCCCACATGTGTTCAATGACAGCATCCGAACCCTACAAGACACCCTGCACAATTGAACATGAACGGGACGTAGGTGTTTTTCATGAAATGCGGTGACACAGCGTTCAACCACCAAAATGTTCCATCGCCGGTGGCACAGCTAGTAATAGCCTCTCTACAACTGGTACAACCGTTGGAAGTGCACCGTGACACACTCCATAAGCTCACCTTTACCCCTCTCACACTCAAACCATGCTTGTTGCAAATGGCCTTGAACTCAACATTAGTTCACTTCTGCATCCTACCCCTCTCCATTGCCCGCAACACCGCCTCATCCACATCATACGCGAACAGCAAAAGAGAGGCAGGGTTAGAGGTGGTAGAGGGGTGGGCCGGTGAGTTATGAAGGTACCCCCCCTCCCTTGTCGTGCCCCACCCCAGGGAAGACGGTCCCCCACCACCCCCTGGGGACGGTCACCAAGTGACGGTCCCCCACCCCCCCCTGGGGGACCGCACTACCACCGTACACGCACATCTGCAGGCACAGAAATTGCAGCATAAAACGAAAGAATTCAGCATAAGATACGTTCAAAGGGCTACCAATGTACGGAGACCTACTCCTTGACCGGCACGGTGTAAAATTTCTTGGTCCTGCTCCACTCACCTTGAACTCTTGCACATGCTCTCCACTTTCCACTGGAATGCTTTGGGCAGCACTCTCAGGTGGTGGTTTTGCCTTCTTGGTAGGAGGCTTGGCAGGTGCAAGCAGATTTTTGGGAACCCATTTCCCTTTGGGAATGTCCCTTGTAAAATACAACTTGTTCCCAAAACTATGTCCCATACCCCATGCACCACGGGCACTCTTCACCCACACAACCTCCGTGTCAAAATTCAGGTCACTATCATCATCCGTCACAGGGGGAAACATGGTTGTGCTGTCAAGTTCCATTTCAGCGAAAGTAAGCAAAATGTCTTGCCATGAGTGCAAGGGATACAAGTGGCAGTGCCCCACAACACAGTCACCCACACAACAACACAATGAGCCGCAACGAAAAATTTTGAGTTGACCAAGTGACAGTCACCCCCCCCCCCCCGGGGAACGACAAGGGGTGGGGAACGACAAGTGGGCCATGAGGCAACGGATACTGGGCTCGCATACGCCCCCGTGTCACACGCGCATGGTCATCACCACATAGTTCAGTGTTATTCTTGCTGCACTGCAGCGCAGACCAGTTCTGAACCACTCCAGGTGGCTGCTGACTGTGCTTTGGCCTTGGCCATCTGTACATTGAGGTCAGCTCGCACCCACCACCCTCCCACAGTGCCGGTTAGTCTCTAACCCTTGCTCTGCGGGTCTTGCTCTTGCTGCACCTGTCTTGCTCTTGCTCTCTGGCACGTGAAGACGTGCCATATCCGAACTCCGGGGGCGCAAAGGCGTCTCAACGTTTTACCAACAGATTTTTCTGCTTCACACTTCAACAGGTGCCTTGCTGTACTGTGGCGCTTACCTGCTCAGTACCACTCCATGTGTGCGCTGGCCGCCCACAAATCCAAGTCAACGACAAGTGGGGGGGGGGGGGGGGGTAAGAAGAGGAGCTACTGGCGACTTCGGCCGGCCAGTCCCAATCCTCATCGTCACCATCGTTGTCCTCATCCTCCGGCCCAACCGCATACACATCCCCAATATCGGCGTCACGTGTTGCCGAGGGCGGTTTTGCTACGTAACCTTGGCATTCTCGGCGGTCCACAATTGAAGGGGGACAAAATCAGAATTGCCTACATCACCCCTGCCTTCTTGGGGGGCCAAAAGAGGGCGGTATTGCTACGCAACCCCTGCGTTCTTTGGGGTCCCCAATCGAAGGGGGACAAAATCAGAATTGGCTACATCACCCCTGCCTTCTCGGGGGCCCAAAAGAGGGCGGTATTGCCATGTAACCCCTGGCATTCTCGGCAGTCCGCAATCGAAGGGGGACAAAATCAGAATTGGCTACATCACCCCTGCCTTCTCGAGGGCCCAAAAGAGGGCGGGATTGCTACGTAACCCTGGCATTCTCCATCCAAAAATCCAAAATAAGGCCGAAATGGCCTACGTTACAGGCAAATTTGGCACTGTACAAACTACGTTTTGGCACACCAGTTCATGCCGTCTCCTGGCCTCTCCCCTACGTGGCTAGACCCTGCAGATTCAAGCTTCCGTGCATCACGCGTATCTACACACGGCAACCCCCGGCGCTGCTTCCAAGAATAGAAATGTCACGGTCCTTATTGCTTGTGCTGCAAACGAGGCCTGCAACGTTTCGCTCAAACACGGTTCACAAGACTCATAACCCGGGCAAAAACCTACCACTCAGAGCCGGAAATCCCTTTACTGCTTCCTACGCCATATCACATTTTACTACTGACAATAGAACATCAGGTAGTCATTTTCTCCGGGACAGATAATCAGTTCATGGCAAACTGGTGTTGTACGAAAGGGACGTCGCACAACGCAACAGACATTGGCGTACATCGCAGTTACCCAAAGTACCTTTTACTATTGGCAATAAAACACTTTGCAAATTGCATGCACATAACACACGAAAGCACAACACACCGGCACCGTGTATGCATGCCATGTATTTACAAGGGGGGACTAAGCACGGTCGTGGTCTTCTACTGTTGGTCAAAAAACAATGGGGCTAATCGATAACAGTGACACTTTGAACACCATCCGAGCTGCCACTGTCCACAACAGCAGACGTCAAGCTCGATACATCGGATGATGATGCATCAGTGCTGGTGGTATCATCACCATCCAAAATAGGACCCACAAGGTTCTGTGGTGCAGGCGCCGGCGCAATAGGCCCGGGTACATCTTGGGGGGGGACAGGGACCACCTCCCATGCCAGTGCGTCCCGGGAGGCCGGGTCCCCATAGCATCCCTGTGAGCGGGGAAGGGGTGTGGGCGTGTATACCCAAATTGGGCACAGAAATCTATGAACCGCCTCTTGAACTCAAGAAACGCAGGGTGCACAGGCACCTCGGCAACGTCGCGAGGTGCCTTATTGTTAAGGAGCGTCTTATTTTGGCTTTTTACCTTTCCATTCCAGATATACGTGCCCACTTACGTTCTGCTGGTGGTGGTGGAACACTTAAAGATAAGTTGTTAGCAGGGCTATACCGTCTCGTTTTCCAATATGCCCCAGCCTTACTTCGTCTTGGTATTATGGTGCGTGATTGTTCATGGTACCACTGTACACCAGGTACCGTTGAAGCAGCTAGGCGGTGCCGGCAGGTCTCTCTTTACTTGATTCAGAAGTTGAACCCACATCACAGAGATGGTGGTTACAAGCGCACTTTGCACTTAGCACTACGAATGTGGTCCCCATACCACTTTTCCCTTCCTGCATGTGCCTTCGTGGAGGAGAAGGAGGAGGCGCCGTTGTCCCGCTTAGCACGGGAAGTGGGCGAGGGCACCAGCATTACCACTGTTGATGACTACCACAACGCTTTTGTTACCCTACGCCACCAGGAGCCCGGTACTCGGAAGCCCCTAACAAGCCCCCGCATCACCCGCTAGTCAGTACGAGCTGTGAGCATGCACCTTACACAGTTGCTCACATGCATTCATACCGGTACCATGCCGTTTGTAAAAAAGATGGCTGCTCGGCCACAGCCGGGTGCCCGGGCTGCCAATACCCTGCAGGCTACTATGCAGTGGCCGGAGTACCTTGGTTTTCCACCTTGTTTCAATACCCAGGTTGCGGATGCAACGTTCCTGTATGGTGCATACCGTTCATTGGACGCGTTGTTTTTTCGTTACACAAGGGCAGAAGGTCAACCTAGGTTTGATGCAGCAAGGGCGCATCTAAGGATATGCATACAATTGTCCTGCCTCTGCATTTTGAAGGAACCCTTTGTATTCAAGTGCCACCATGAATGGAAGGAAAGCAATGTACGTGTGATCAACACAGTACTTATATGGATGCCAGATACGAAACAAGGGACAAACAGAGCCATACACATGGCGCACTGGGAGTGGTTGCATCTAGTAGCTGTACGACATTTTCAAGTAGCTGTAGTATGTGGTGATGTCGAATAACATCCGTAAGACTGGTGCCGAACAGTTGTTAGCCAACCGAAGTACACCGTACATGGCCTGGTGAAACCCAAAGGTTGCGGAGATAGGCACATCCCTAATAGCTAAGGGGTACCACGGAGTGACCTCAACCTCCTTGCGGCGAAGGTCCAACGGGCACCGTACCTGCTCAAAACCCATGTTTTGAAGCACAAGGTGCTTTGTTGAGGCCATAAAGGACACCCATGCATCTTGTAGGTCCGTAACATGCTAAGCCACATCACTATGCACGGAGTCAGGCATGGGGTGGCCCGCAAAATGTCCCCTCAAACTACCAGCAGGTAAAATTGCCATGGCCGTTGTTGACAATGATATGCCGCGTCGAGTGTCCGGGTTTTTGGAGTACTGGGCTTTGTTGAACTGATCTACCCAAGCAACAGGTGTACCCCCCCTGTGTTGCAACATCTGTAGAACCTCTTGCTCACTAATATCTACCCGACCGTAACCACTGCTTCCGCCCTCGGTCCTCCCACTCCTCCTTGAAGTTGTTCAAAGAGTTCTGCCGGCGGGTCTTGGGGTTAATGCGCAGCTGCAGGCAGGAAGCCCACTAGGAATTCTGCCGAACTGCCATCAACAGCATCCCCACATAGATCCTTAGCGGATTGATAGGGGGTCTCCATGTTAAGGAGACTATGCCACATGTCTAAGTCAATGGCACCGGAGGGCGGGGTGCACGACATGGGTGTCTAGCAGAACACCACAGTGTGATGGGGGCTTCTACTGTCAGCAGTAGAATAAGTCTACCCTTGTGGAGAGGTGGCCCGGGCGGAAACAGACATTACCAACGAGTACCTCCTTTTTCACCCGCCGAGAGGGCAATATTCCCTTCCGTAATAGGCACAGGACACGTGCGTGACCCTGTTCGGCAGGACATAAACCCATGTACATGTACACAACCCTACGCCAACCCCTTCGCCCCCGGGAACACACCTTCCCTTGATCCAATGGGCACCAGGTGCATATCGCACCAGGACATGGTCCCCCACTAAAGGGGCATATACCCGAGTAATATGGGGTACACTACGGTCATAGCCCATAGTTTTATGGTCATACAACATGTATTCAGTACCATGTATTGCACTGCGGTAGTTCTAATGCTGGCAGTAAAAGGACACAACAAAAATGGGAAGAAGCCTGCTGGGCTACTAATTGCAACATTGGTAGCCACGTGATACACCCCCGGTAATGCATAACCGGGTGTACTCTATAGTATGAGCCGTGTACCTGGTAGAAAAAGAGTGGATGTGGTGGAAAATGTGTGCACACACAAAATGTGTGCTAAAAGGTAGAAATGGGTGAAACGGGGTGAAAATCCAAAAATGCCATATCCCCAACACATGAGAACCTACTACCAAACAACAATGATGCCCAAAGTACCACAAAGTATGGGTTTCTATTACGGCCATACGCCCAAATAGTTGCACTGCGCGCGCTGCGCTTAAGGCGCCCCCTAACGGTCTGTTGGACCTACAAACTGCTTCTTTGCTTCTAATACTACTCGCCTCTCTTGCCCTCTTGCGCAAATACCCCCCCCCCCTTGCATAAGCTACGCAAACGTCCCAAATTAACACGGTCCCCACGCCTACTGTAGCTTGGACAAGGCCGTAGACGCCCGGGTTCAAAAAGAGAAGTTTGCATGGTGAGGTGCTCCAAGAAAGGGGAACATAATGCACAAGTATCCCCTAAATCAGGGCTATGTGGGTTCAAGTGGGCAAACACTCACAACAGATGTGTCCATGACCCTAGGTGACCGGCAAAATTGTCACCAAAACCATGTCTTGTGTGGCCGCACTGCATTTGTACCGAATCAAATTGGGTACCAAATTAATACCGTCCCTACAGCCGCTGTAGCTTGGACAAGGGCATAGCTTATACAAGGCGGGGGGGGGGGGGGGTATGTGTGCCGCTGAATACTTTCGGGTGCACGCACTGGCTGGGGTTTCTGGATGGATGGGGGGGGGGGGGGGTTGCTAGCGGGCATGGAAGGAAGGGAGGGGACATTGCATCCGAATGCAACTCAATAAGAGATCGACTCCGCAGCTCCACACGGCCGTGCCTATGCAATCGCCTTGTTATGAGTTGACCCGAAGAAAACGAATCCGATGCATGAATACGCGCATCATGCGGTTGCGTTTTATGGTTCTTTTTCTTTTTGTAAAAAAAAAACCTCAGACTTATTATGTGCCTCGCAAGTGCTCGGACGTTGTGACCGGGCCTTAATGGCGGAAAAAGCACCCCCACCCCCCCTTGTCGAGAAACCAGCAATGTTTGACCGATGCTTTTCCCCCAAAATTCGACCACACAACCACGGGTTGGTTCTTGCGCATGACCTTGAGCAGCCCCGTACCGCGGAAAGAAAAAATTCCGGCGCGTTGCACCGGGGTATGCGCACCCTCTCCTTTCCCACAGTTAGACACATTTTCAACAGGTGGTACAAAAGCAAATATCACCTTCCAAATACCACAAACCATGCAATACACATGAAATGTTGTCCTGCACACCTGAATAGCTGTCCTGCATCCACCAGACCCATGAAAAATCCAAATCCAATTCTGTGGTAAAAAAAACAGTAGTGCGAGACTTCGACCGTGGAACCTGGAGACAGCTCCTGCGCAAGGCGGTTCCTAGACACGAGGGGGGGGGGGGGGCTAGATCACCATCCCCAGACTCCCGACAGAGGTATGGACAGCCATTAGGGTATGCCTCCCATGGCCGCGGCACGTTCTAACAGTCTGCTGGATCTACAAACTGCTTCATCGCTACTAATACTACTCGCCTCGCTTGCCCTGTTACGCAAGTACGCGTGCCGCTGAATACTTTCAGGTGTACGCACTGGCTGGGGTTTCAGGATGGATGGAGAGAGAGAGAGAGCAATGGTCGGTTCTGATTGACTGAATGCCCCCGCCATAGGCACTTCCAGCCTTTAGTCCAATGTGTGTTCTTCACAATAGAGCTGCCAAACACTATGTACAGCGTGCCTCGCACCAAGATAGAGGAAGAGTCACTCATAGCTACAGACCAAGGCCATACATGCATATTATAGGACAATGTCACCTGAACCTACAGCCCAAGTGGCTTTTGCGTGTCGTCCTCGGCACTCCTTCGGCCTTGGAGGCTGACTGTGCAGCCACTTGTGCGTTAGAGAATCGCAAGTGTAAAAAATGGATGGGTGGGTGGATGGATGGATGGGGGGGGGGGTTGCTAGCGGGCATGGAAGGAAGGGAGGGGACATTGCATCCGAATGCAACTCAATGAGAAATCGACTCCGCAGCTCCACACGGCCGTGCCTGTGCAATCGCCTTGTTATGAGTTGACCCGAAGAAAACGAATCCAATGCATGAATACGCGCATCATGCGGTTGTGTTTTATGGTGCTTTTTCTTTTTGTAAAAAAAAAACTCATACTATGTGCCTGGCAAGTGCTCGGACGTTGTGACCGGGCCTTAATGGCGGAAAAAGCACCCCCGCCCCCCCTTGTCGAGAAACCAGCAATGTTCGACCGCGGAACCAGGGGTTGGTTCCTGCGCAGGCTGCCAAGAGGTGATACAAAAGCAAATATGACCTTCCAAATACCACAAACCATGCAATACACATGAAATGTTGTCCTGCACACCTGAATAGCTGTCCTGCATCCACCAGAACCACGAAAAATACAATTCTGCAGTAGAAAAAAGGAGTGCGAGAATTCGACCGTGGAACCAGGGGGCAGTTCTTGCGCAAGGCGGTTCCTAGACACGGGGGGGGAGGGGTGTTGGATCACCATCCCCAGACTCCCGACAGAGGTATAGACAGCCATTAGGGTATGCTTCCCACGGCCGCGGCACGTTCCAACAGTTTGCTGGATCTACAAACTGCTTCTTCGCTACTAACACTACTCGCCTCTCTTACCCTCTTACGCAAGTACGCGTGCTGCTGAATACTTTCGGGTGCACGCACTGGCTGGGGTTTCAGGATGGATGGATGGGGGGGGGGGGGTTGCTAGCGGGCATGGAAGGAAGGGAGGGGACATTGCATCCGAATGCAACTCAATAAGAGATCGACTCCGCAGCTCCACACGGCCGTGCCTATGCAATCGCCTTGTTATGAGTTGACCCGAAGAAAACGAATCCGATGCATGAATACGCGCATCATGCGGTTGCGTTTTATGGTACTTTTTCTTTTTGTAAAAAAGAAAACTCACTTACATGTCCCTTTTGCAAGTGCTCGGACGTTGTGACCGGGCCTTAATGGCGGAAAAAGCACCCCCGCCCCCCCTTGTCGAGAAACCAGCAATGTTCGACCGCGGAACCAGGGGTTGGTTCCTGCGCAGGCTGCCAAGAGGTGATACAAAAGAAAATATGACCTTCCAAATACCACAAACCATGCAATACACATGAAATGTTGTCCTGCACACCTGAATAGCTGTCCTGCATCCACCAGAACCACGAAAAATACAATTCTGCAGTAGAAAAAAGGAGTGCGAGAATTCGACCGTGGAACCAGGGGGCGGGCGGTTCTTGCGCAAGGCGGTTCCTAGACACAGGGGGGGGGGGGGGGCTAGATCACCATCCCCAGACTCCCGACAGAGGTATAGACAGCCATTAGGGTATGCCTCCCGCGGCCGCGGCACGTTCCAACAGTTTGCTGGATCTACAAACTGCTTCTTCGCTACTAACACCACTCGCCTCTCTTGCCCTCTTCCCCTGCACTTCACATGCTCCGCTGATCCGTCACCTGTTGGCACCGCCACATGGTTTGCGCACACGGCAATATAAACTGCTGCACAAAAAAGGGAATACTTTCAGGTGTACGCACTGGCTGGGGTTTCAGGATGGATGGATGGGGGGGGGGGGGGTTGCTGGCGGGCATGGAAGGAAGGGAGGGGACATTGCATCCGAATGCAACTCAATGAGAAATCGACTCCGCAGCTCCACACGGCCGTGCCTGTGCAATCGCCTTGTTATGAGTTGACCCGAAGAAAACGAATCCAATGCATGAATACGCGCATCATGCGGTTGTGTTTTATGGTGCTTTTTCTTTTTGTAAAAAAAAAACTCAGACTTACTATGTGCCTCGCAAGTGCTCGGACGTTGTGACCGGGCCTTAATGGCGGAAAAAGCACCCCCGCCCCCCCTTGTCGAGAAACCAGCAATGTTCGACCGCGGAACCAGGGGTTGGTTCCTGCGCAGGCTGCCAAGAGGTGATACAAAAGCAAATATGACCTTCCAAATACCACAAACCATGCAATACACATGAAATGTTGTCCTGCACACCTGAATAGCTGTCCTGCATCCACCAGAACCACGAAAAATACAATTCTGCAGTAGAAAAAAGGAGTGCGAGAATTCGACCGTGGAACCAGGGGGCAGTTCTTGCGCAAGGCGGTTCCTAGACACGGGGGGGGAGGGGTGTTGGATCACCATCCCCAGACTCCCGACAGAGGTATAGACAGCCATTAGGGTATGCTTCCCACGGCCGCGGCACGTTCCAACAGTTTGCTGGATCTACAAACTGCTTCTTCGCTACTAACACTACTCGCCTCTCTTGCCCTCTTACGCAAGTACGCGTGCTGCTGAATACTTTCGGGTGCACGCACTGGCTGGGGTTTCAGGATGGATGGATGGGGGGGGGGGGGGGTTGCTAGCGGGCATGGAAGGAAGGGAGGGGACATTGCATCCGAATGCAACTCAATGAGAAATCGACTCCGCAGCTCCACACGGCCGTGCCTGTGCAATCGCCTTGTTATGAGTTGACCCGAAGAAAACGAATCCGATGCATGAATACGCGCATCATGCGGTTGCGTTTTATGGTACTTTTTCTTTTTGTAAAAAAGAAAACTCACTTACATGTCCCTTTTGCAAGTGCTCGGACGTTGTGACCGGGCCTTAATGGCGGAAAAAGCACCCCCGCCCCCTCTTGTCGAGAAACCAGCAATGTTCGACCGCGGAACCAGGGGTTGGTTCCTGCGCAGGCTGCCAAGAGGTGATACAAAAGCAAATATGACCTTCCAAATACCACAAACCATGCAATACACATGAAATGTTGTCCTGCACACCTGAATAGCTGTCCTGCATCCACCAGAACCACGAAAAATACAATTCTGCAGTAGAAAAAAGGAGTGCGAGAATTCGACCGTGGAACCAGGGGGCGGGCGGTTCTTACGCAAGGCGGTTCCTAGACACAGGGGGGGGGGGGGGCTAGATCACCATCCCCAGACTCCCGACAGAGGTATAGACAGCCATTAGGGTATGCCTCCCGCGGCCGCGGCACGTTCCAACAGTTTGCTGGATCTACAAACTGCTTCTTCGCTACTAACACCACTCGCCTCTCTTGCCCTCTTCCCCTGCACTTCACATGCTCCGCTGATCCGTCACCTGTTGGCACCGCCACATGGTTTGCGCACACGGCAATATAAACTGCTGCACAAAAAAGGGAATACTTTCAGGTGTACGCACTGGCTGGGGTTTCAGGATGGATGGATGGGGGGGGGGGGGTTGCTGGCGGGCATGGAAGGAAGGGAGGGGACATTGCATCCGAATGCAACTCAATGAGAAATCGACTCCGCAGCTCCACACGGCCGTGCCTGTGCAATCGCCTTGTTATGAGTTGACCCGAAGAAAACGAATCCAATGCATGAATACGCGCATCATGCGGTTGTGTTTTATGGTGCTTTTTCTTTTTGTAAAAAAAAAACTCAGACTTACTATGTGCCTCGCAAGTGCTCGGACGTTGTGACCGGGCCTTAATGGCGGAAAAAGCACCCCCGCCCCCCCTTGTCGAGAAACCAGCAATGTTCGACCGCGGAACCAGGGGTTGGTTCCTGCGCAGGCTGCCAAGAGGTGATACAAAAGCAAATATGACCTTCCAAATACCACAAACCATGCAATACACATGAAATGTTGTCCTGCACACCTGAATAGCTGTCCTGCATCCACCAGAACCACGAAAAATACAATTCTGCAGTAGAAAAAAGGAGTGCGAGAATTCAACCGTGGAACCAGGGGGCGGTTCTTGCGCAAGGCGGTTCCTAGACACGGGGGTGTACGACACAGACCAGAAGTCGCCAGAGACGGTGGGACGTACACTTAGACCTCAGAACCTGACATCAGGGGGAATCCTTGCACTGCGCGCGCACTGCGTGCTACTTTTAGACTATGTCCCCCTGAAGAGCCCCTAGGCACGCCCCTTGGAAACAACCTTAGAATTAGGCGACCCAAACTGGACTGGAGGGGACCTTGAGGGGGGCCTTCCCGGTTCTTGTGGCACTGGTGAAAGACCAGGGGGATTTGGGGGGGAACTTGACTGTGTATTGGGCGGCGGAGATGGAGGGCAGTCAGGTGGTGAGTCTGAACTTGGGATGGTAAAGGAGATGGACTCCATCTTGCATCGCCGATTCACCACTCTCAACCCATCTTGGCAGTATTCCAAGTGGAGGAGTCCGTCTTCAGCCGTCCCAACCACCATGGCAGGAGGTTGCAGGCCATTGGAGCGGGTGTAGAACACCCTATCCCCAATACTAAGATCCATGGAGAAAGTGGGCCTGAGAAATGAGGAGAGAAGTATGAGGTCCCATAGCAGGCACCCTCAAAGTGTATCACCATATCAATCAACCGAGAAAAAGAGTAGATGTGGTGGAAATGGGGAAAAAATGTGCACAAAAAAGTAGAAATGGGTGAAACAGGGTGAACATCCAAAAATGCCATATCCCCAATGCATCAAAACCTACTATCAAACAACAATGATGCCCAAAGTACCACAAAGTATGGGTTTCTATTATGGCCAAACGCCCAAATAGTTGCACTGCGCGTGCAGTGCGCGCGCACTGCATGCGCACTGCGCTTAAGGCGCCCCCTCAGTGTGCAGTGGGATGACTGCGACGCCCATGCGGACATATGGTGCTTTGCATATTGGGAGGAGAACTCTGGGCAGCATCCTTGTCATTCTGTTTTACTGCCAGGGCTACCCCCCACCGAGAGCAACACCAAAATTCCAAAATTTGACAGAAACAACACCTCTTGTTGCTCTGACAAGGGCGTTGTTTGTGCACGCCGCGAGAAAACACAAGAGGTGACTGTTGCATCATGAATATACCAGACGCCAGGCAGTTCCCCAATCTCCACCTCCAAAGGACCAGAAAGGGTGAAAATGGGTGGCAGGGCAGCAACCAATATCCCTGAAATACCATCCCAAGCCTCAAATCACCGAAAACAAATGATCTTTCATGGACCACCACGGTTCCAAAAGTTGCAGAAACATCCTGGCCTTTTTCACTCAGGGGCATAGGCTGGTGGAAAATTGAAAGGCCCCGGGGGGGGGGGGGGTTGGAGCCCCAAAAAATTTAAGGAGAGGGGGGGGGGGGTGGGAAAAGGGGCTCCAAGGGCCGCAAGGTTAATTCGTCACTATGTGTGCCCCAGAAGGGCTCCAAGGGCGAGGGAAGTGTCAGAACGGCTGTACATCCATCACCCCGTCAGCACGGGAAAGGGGGGGTACACGAAAAGGGGCTGCATTGGCCGCCTGCCCTTAGAGCCCCCCCTCCAAAGGGGGGGGGGGTCTGGAAAAGGGGCTCCAAGCCCCCCCCACCCCGGGGGCTTTTCAATTTTCTCCGAGCCATAATTCCCGGAGCCATAAGGTCGGGGTTCGACCCCGACTGGCACCAGAGGCTAGGGCTGCCGTGGGGGTCCTGTCCGCCATGGTGCCACCAAGAGGACTGCATATGGATCACACCCTCTGGGAATATCCGCGGAACACTCCGGCACCGCAGGGCACGGGTACGAGCCATGGCTGCAGGCAACCAACTAGCTGGCAGGCCCAACGCCATACTCTTTCCGCTGCTTCACCTGGCATGAGCCGGGATTCGTACCAACGACCTAGCGGCCTGCAGTCCAGTGGGTAGCCTGCTAGAGCACAGCAGGGATCCTCCAAAAGTTGTGGAAACAACACCTACTGTTGCTCTGACAAGGGGCGTTGCTCTAAAAAAAGAGGGAGGGGGGGTTGGACATAATGGTGGTAGTATGGCGCTGCAGTGCTAGCCCTGGCGCCCAGCCCCCACAGGAGAATTTCGAGGGGAGATTTCAAGGGGGGGTCGAGGTAGTGCAACAGCTCTCGCAGGCACTCTCGTCGTGCGGCCTCACGGCCTCCGCATCCGAAAGCATCGCATCCGAGAGCATCCGGGCTCCACTGAAACATGGGCCCTCATCACATGCAGGGAAAACGAATCCGACACATGACAACGCAGCACCGAAGGACTGCCAGGCGGTGTCATGATGGCATAATCACTTGGGCTCCCTCCCAAATTGGAAGGAGTCTCTGCGCGGCCTACCAGATGTCGCACAGGACGGTGCATGACAACGCTTCGCATTTGGTTTTTTTTTTGGTCCGGACGTGTCCTGCTCACCATATGGTACTCGAGACACCTCTCAGGATCGGGTTCAGGGCTGTGCAGTTCTACGGTGATCCCACAAACGACTGTGGTAGCAGATCTGACATCTGGTGCACAACAATGCTTTGTGTTTGTGCTCACGGCTGATAACTCCGGTCCAGTCCCCAAAGGGACCAAGCAGTTTCATGCCAACGCCGTGGGCTGCCGTGGGCTACAGTGGTCGTACATGACAGCCTGTTCTTTTTTTTTCATCTCAGACCTACGTGTGCCTTGTAAGTGCTCGGACGGTGTGACCGGGCCTTAATGAGAGATGATTACAACATCGGGCTGTCCCGTGTGGGAGGCCACAAGCTCCAAGGGGCAGTGGGGCATCTATGTGGACCTCAGAACCTGACATCAGTGTACATGTACACGACGGTCTGTTCTGCTGTTGTTCTGGCCACAAGTGTATCAGGGAGATCCCTGGACAATCGGCACTTGAGGTGTCCCGGAAGTAGTAGAACAGAACCATGCAGTTCTGTGATCCTCCCTGCAGTGCTGCGGCATGTGGTACGGGCACGGGTGACTGTATCTGAAGTGCCGAGTGCAGTAGCAAACACACAGTGATGGCCTGTTTGAAGTCGGGGAAAGTGCTTCATGTGTCTGTACAGTTGTACAAGGATCACCTGGATACGGCTAGAAGGCCACAGCCCTCTGAACAGGTGTGCACCGGCCGGGGTGGCTGGAAATTACCATCCACCAAAAAGCAATCCACTATATTCACTGCACTGCACTGCACCGCGTGATGGCGCATCACCCCCCTCCCAAGTTCAAATAGTGGCAAGAGGTGAGAGTCATCCCAAAAAGGAAACAGCGCCCGGTGGTGTTTGGGCACGCTGTTGTTTGCGCGCAGTACAAGAGCGCATGAGCAGAACCCAATCACTGAGGAGTCTGCAAGTGTGTTGTGCACGCATCCGCCCACAAAGGGCGGCGGGGAGGTGCCCCAACCCGAGCTTACAGCCTGCAGGATAACACAGCAAATAGCAGAGCAAAGACAGCAAAACAACAACAATCGCTCCCAGGGATGTGCTTCTACGGGGGGGGGGGGAAGGGGGGCTGAATAGCAAGACCCTCCCACCCAGATTTTGGGAAAATCCAGGGACCCAGAATTGTCCAACCCCCAGGGGGGGGGGGGGGGAGGCTGTTGGACAGCCACCCACCCACCCACCCACCCAGCATGCCACCAAAGCAATACACAACAGCAGGGGGTTACGCCCGAGCGAGAGGGCAGAAGAGGAACATACAGGTCTTTATTTTTACATCCCACCCTGCTCTCTTGGACCCCTTGGGTGCCTAGGCAACCTCTCCTTCCCCCCCGTAAGGGCAGAAGTGAAACCTGCCTGCCCAGGCACCCAGCCACCAGACAGCACCTGTTCAAGAACGAAGTGACAGTCCATGAACCCATCAGCACCGATGCATCAAAAAACGTCCCACCCCCACGGGAGGGGGAGGGGGGTGTTTGGACACCCACCCACCCACCCACCCAGAATTACCCCCCCAGCCCCCCCCAGCCCCCCCCATCCCGTAGGGCGAACACTAAGCACATCCCTGATCGCTCCTCCGTATCTAGAAAATATAATACATGGTCCTGAAACAGTTGCAGGAACCGCGCCCTGTGCTCTTTGGCCAGAGATGAAAGATGGTCGATGGTCATCACCCTCCAGAAACACTGTCCCCCATGCTCTTTGGACAGGGGAGGGGGGGGTGCCCGTTTACTGGATTGGCAGATGCGTTCAATCGTCACGGTTCAATTCATCGCTTTCGTGGGTGCAACAGAGCCTCTGCATCTGCAATTTGTTGTGACCCGGCATCACAAGGTGCCACCAACCTTTTTGAGCCAGAGGCGCTGCACGTTCAGCCTCAGGTGTCAGTGGTTGCCGGGCCACGGCCGGCATCAGCAGAGGGTCCTGCACTGCAAGGCCTTTGGAAGTGACTGCCCCCTCACCTGTGGAATCGCCATATGCCCCCGCAGCTCCCGGTGCAAGGGCAAGCGCAGCGTTCGATTGCCCAACACTGCTAATGCAGCAGCTGCCGCTGCCTCCAAACTTGATCGGTTGGCACCACCGCCAATTCTACTATTCTTTTATTCTCTTCATTTTTTGTTCATCCGCCAGTCCTGAGTTCAGCCCCAGGAATGGGGGGCAGAACCATGGCAAAGCTACAGTCCATATTGGTCCGACCCCGCCCCCCCCTTGCGCAAGCACGGCCGTGGTCCCAGAAAAACAGGCAAAACAGCGGTTCAACGCCCATCCGGTGCTTAGACAGCGCCGTGCTTGCGCAAGGGGGGGGCGGGGTACATGCTAGTCTGTACGGGGGGTTTGATACAACAACCTCCAATCCCCCACAGAGGTGTGCACAACCACAGGGTATGCCTAGAAGGGCCACGACACTTGTGTCAAGTGCCTTGTAGCTGCCTCTCTATCACCGCCAAATTCTATGTTTTCCCATCAAATCAGCGATTCCGCCACCATGTACCCCCTGCCCTGTCCACGAGATACGACCAGGTACATCTCGAGCCGCTGAGGTCCATATGCCTCACGTATCTGAGACAGGATGGACATTGCATGCGGCAGTAAGATGCATGAACTACAGAATGTGGCAGTCAAATGGTTGAGCCGTTGGTTGACCAGCAACCACCGACAGCCACCTGTCTGCTGCCGTCGCTTGCTCGCCAACCGCCGTTGTTGACCGCCGTCAATTGGTAGCCGGTCTAAGACCTCAGAAAGTGGAGCGCCTCGCCCTTTGTCCCACCCTTTTGGCCACCATCCGCCTGTTTTGGGCCACAGCACCCTCCCTGTGTCCCAGTCGCACGTGCTGATCAACAGGCACAATAGTACCGCTCCATGTACAACGGCAAAATCACAGAACATGGCGTCAGAAAAAGCTTCGAACTCTGTGGTAAGGCTCCTGCCATGAGAAAAAACTGGTGCACATGACACCATTGACATGTCTGAAGGAGCCATATAGGAACGCTGGAAATGCTCTAGGGAACGCTGCAGGAACGGTACAAAGCACCGCGAGGAACGATTCTGTTGCCTGCGGTTGCCACAGAGAACTCTAACGTGCCATTTGTTGCGCTGATTCCATGTCTGACGCTGTGCAATGTCGCGCCCCCACTTGCCCTTTTTTGAGCTTACGAAGACGATGCATTGAAACAGGAACGATTCAAAGGCATCTGCTGCAACATGCACGCCCAAGGGCACAGCCACCAACTGTAGGAACTGTGCCATTCGGATTCGGCACAAGCGCTGGAGACGCAAAAAACGCAGATGCACAAGACCGTTGTGGTTTTCGCCGAGTCCAGCGAAAGACACTTCAACTGAAAGGAGTGATGGGTCAGGGGGCCACTCCGCACAACAATGAATCGCAAACGTCCCCGGGAAAAGAGCCAAAGCAATGCCTGGGGTCGCAAAAGCGGGTGAAGAAGCTCCGGGCAGTCAGCACGGAAGGCGGGGCAAGACACCGGGCCGGACCGCCTCCTCAACGCAGGGAGACCTGCGGGAGCGCTTGACAGCCGGTGCGGAATGTGCCCAGCCGTTTCCAGCTGGCCGCGGCGGTTCCACTGCGTTTCGTCAACAAATGCTCTCAGCGAAGGGGGCGATTCAGAGGCAGTCCTGAGGCGGTCATGGGGTGAGATGCACAACAACATCAAAAGACTTCTCAGTCCTGTGCCCTCACTGTTGAGGCGCACAAAAGAATTTCCGGGCCGCTTTGTGGTCCTGCCCGTCACACCGCCGAGACCGCTACCTTTCAAACCCGCATACAAAGGACCGGAACAGGTACCCAGTGCGCTCTGCACGGTGGCCCACACCAAATCAGACCAATGCGCCCGCATGGGCTCCAAAGTCGCAAAGTTGTCACTCGAAACCACAAAATTGGACCACAAAGTGGCGGATCCAGACAGAGGCGGGCGGCGATGTCCAGGTCCTCTGTCTCCGCGTGCACCGCGCCGCCCCTCCCTCTCAGTTCCGGGCACTGTTGTCCGCGGATTGCAAAGAGAGGCGTCTGCTGTCCCCGAGCTGCGCGTAGCCCTGCGCGATGCACTCCATCGTCTCCTTCCCGGACATGTCCTTCGAGAGCACGCAGTGCGCCCCGTGCTCGAGGTACCTCTGCTGGTCCGTCTCCGAGCAGTTGGCGGAGCGCATGCAGATCAGCCCGGGGAACCCCTTCTTGACGAGCTGCTTGACGATGGCCGTGCCGCGGTAGCTCGTGTCGTCGTACTCCAGGTGCTCGTCCAGGATCACGACGTCCGCCACGCCCATCGACGCAACCGGGAACTGCATCACCTCCACTTCCATTGCGCCAAACGCCTTCACCGACCGCGGGGCGCAATGCATCTGCAGCAGTAGTGTCCATTAGAAGGGGGGTTTGAACGCCCTCGGTGACCCGGCCCTCCCCACCCCATGTCCCGTCAATGGTTAGGTGTCCATGGTTGGGCCCAGGGGTCTGCAGGTCCAGGGGTCCAGACCGGCATCAAGTGTGTCCCAATACCTCGTGGGCACAAATGCAAGCAGATCTCAGGGAGGAGAAGGAGGAGGAGCTGCCGGCGATCGGCGTGGGCTCCGTGCCAGCTGACTGCCGGGAAAGGGTACCCACTCCCCATGTCTCCACCCCACGGAACCCGAACAGAACACGACCTCGGGGGCACCTCTTCCGCACCCGGGCGTAGCCGCCCCCCAGTCCCAAAATCTACGTGCTCGATGAACCGTGGATACCTCTGCGGCAGCTACTTCAGGGAGACATTGAACACATTCAAAAATCATGGTCACCTCCTTGTGTTGGTTCTGATTTTCATTCGCTGTTACTCCGGATCGCTGTCACTGTCACTGTCGCTGTCGCTGTCGTTGTCACTGCTGCTGGAGCTGCTGGAGGTAATAGATAAGGAATCTGAGGAACCACATGGACACACCATGGACATCTACCCATGCACATGTCCATGGTTGGCCAACCCCCACCCCCAACCCCACCCCCGTGGCTGACACGATTCTTCTTGACAGCACTGACCTGCAGATGGTGGGCGACCAGGCGGCGGGCGACGGCGGAGTCGTCCAGCACATGGAAGCAGAGGCCGGTCGGGAGCGGGCGGGGCGCCTGGGCGATGTCGAGCAGGCTGCGAGTCCGGTTGCCGTCGGTCTTGGTGTCCGCCACGACGCCGACCTTGAACACCACGGCGTCGTCCTCCTGCGTGAGGCTGAGACTGAACCCGCAGGCTCGGGCGATGGCGAAGCAGTGGGACAGCCCGATCTGCTCGGACCGGCCCGACAGCGGCACGTACTTCTCCGGGCCGCTGACGTTCCCGGCCACCAGCCCCTTGATGAAGTCGTCGGTGAGCGGGGGCCGGTCGGGGTGCGGGCGGTTCGTGACGCAGAAGCACAGCCGGACCTCGTCCCCGTCGCCGGACCCGGTGCTGGGTCCGTCGCTGGAGATGGTGAAGGAGATCCGGGGGTCCTCGGGGCAGCCGTGCTTCAGGGCGTTGCTCAGGGCGTTCTCCAGGATCATCTCGCAGGCGATGCTGTCGAACCGGGCGCAGAGGCGGGCGAACATCGTGTGCACGAGCCGGCGGCCCGAGGCCAGGGCCGTGCCGAAGTCGTGCAGGTTGCACGGCAGCCGGCGGGGCTCGTAGTTGCCCTTCATCATCTTGAGGTAGAGCTGCCGGTGCTGGCACATCTGCATGCCGCGGTGCAGCGAGGCGATGCACTTCGACAGGGGCTGGTGGGGGCCGGTATAGGAGCCGAGGAAAAGCTCGATTTCCCCGGCGCCGTCGGCCATCCGGTTCTTCAAGGAGTGGTTCAGGATGCTGTCCGCCTTCTGGGAGGCCTCGAAGGTCATTTCCACCTCGGCTCGCGCCAGGTAGTGCAGGAGCATGACCCTCTTCAGCCACCAGGACGTTAAGAGGAAGAAGGCGGAGACGATGGTCGTCATCAGCAGGGCGTAAGGGCAGCACTTGCGCGGCATGTGCGGGGACAGCAGCATGCTGCAGGCGAACGACGCCAGTGAGAGCAGCACCAGTAGCTGATCTGCACTGAGGTAGACCATGATCAGGAAGTGCGGTATTTGCCATGCCAAATGCTGGGCGATGGCAATGAAGCTCACCATTTCCTTTGTCAACTCGTGGACATGTTTGAGCTGGATCTCGCTGAAGTCGGTAGCCGCAGTCCCGGCGGTGTAGTAATCGAAGTACGCCGCTACGTTGAGGTTGAACATCACTGAACTCCAAACGACGAGCAGGGAGACGGCAATGGTCAGCAGCAGCTCAATGTGGGGCTTGGTGCGGGTAAAACAGGTGGCGGCGCCCATGAGGACAGACACGACCCAGGGGGCTAGGTAGAACAACGGGAGCTCGCCCATCTGGCAGGACCATGTGCTCAACGCGAGGGTGCCAGACATGACAAAAATGAATGTGGCGTAAATTCTTGTCGGGGTGACACAGTTTGCAGGGTGTTCGCCTCGGAATTTCTGGTGGAGCGCGGTGTCCCGGGCTCTCCATCCAAGAAGAGTGCACTGCAACAAACTCTCCGTCTTCCGTACCGCTGCCATTCACTGCATACAAGATGGAGTGGGGTGCACGCACCATGCACCATGTGCAGAATGTGAGGAGGTGGCGTGGAGTACAGCACGAAAAAACAAACATAGAATGGAAAACATGCATGTCTCTCTTACCTCCACTCACCCGGCTGATCCCTCCTCCAAAGTGGAGTTGAAAGCACAGTAGCTTGCACCATAGTCTTGCACACCTGAGAGAATGCACCGGCATTTGCGAAATGCCGACCCTAGCCCTGGGCAGGGATACAAGAAGAGAGGAGGGGGGTGGGGGGTCCGGAATCCAAAAGTTTGTGTACCAAAAACGGCCAAATCAATGTTTCCTTTCTTTTTGGCTTAGACCAAGATGAGCTGGCATAGCCTGCTCACTCCCCTCGGGATCAAGGTTCAGAGCTGTCCAGTGCTACGATGATCCCACAAATGACTGTGGTAGCGGATCTGACACGTGGTGAGGATGAGCTGAGTCTGAAACCAGGTTATGCAGGTTTAGGTTTTATCCCTTCAACACATAGCATGCACAGCACTCACGTGGGTACTTTTGTAGGCCTGTGACCGTGAAATGCACCCCCCCGAAGGTCCTGCGGGATTTGCTGGAGGGCATTGCTTGTGCTTTGGTCCAATGGAGACCGCATGACTCCCTGCCCCCTGTGACGACCATGTCTTGTGACGCAGCGCGTTAGGGTGGGGCCTATTATGTGGGGCAATGGGGTCACCAGCTGGGTATGCGAATCAAGAGGCTGCCAGACTGGGTGGCTACCCAGCAGGCAGCAGACCTGGCAGGTGTGGTAGAAACAGTGAAGCTATGTGCTTATCGAGGCCACAGCTGCGTCAGGCTGTATGGTGACAACCTCTCTACCCTCCTCTCCGCCATAAATGGCAGAGCTGCTACTGTGTGCGGGGCACAGAACAAGCTACTGCGCCAGCTACAGCACACACTGCGCTGCGCTGCTCTGGCGTAGTGGTGGGGTTGCTCTGGGTGAAGGGGGAACTCAACCCGGCGGATGTCCCATCCCGCTGGATGACATATTCTTCCCCCGACGACATGCTGTTTGATGCGTTGCACACCAAGGCCCGGTTGGACGCAGAAACCGTCCACACACCACTGCCAGTGGGAACAATGAGGTACAGGGGCTGAACGGGGGGGGGGGTTCCGCACAGCGTAAGCATTGGGTAGGAGCATAGACCCTGATCCCTATTGGATCCCCTGCCTAGTCTGACTGCCCATTGTAGTTTCCCTAGCATTTGTCTCAAGGATTTTGCAGAGTAGCTTGTGGTAGCCAGCCGCAGCGTAGCCAGCCACAGCCAGCAGCATACCAAATGGGCCTGTAACGAGGGGGCATTCTCCACTCCTCCTTTTTGCCCCCCCACCACCTTGCCCATCCACTGTGTGGTTAGCTGTGGCTCCAGTTTAGACTTGGGACTAACAACCCAGCCCGCTTGCTCGAGGTCCATCTTAGTGTTCATTGTCTGCAACCTCACCTGCTCCTGGCACCTGCCTACCACCAAGACATCATCGGCATGCTGGATTACAACCACTCACCCTGGATAGTGCTCCACCAAGTAGGCTGCTAGTATGGCCTGTGCCATGGAGGGACTGTGCTTCCACCCAAACGGCAACGCTTGTAGCGCATAAACTTTGCCACCCACACCGATTTGAATGTTGTCTCATGCCCCTTCCGGTAGTTTACAGCTCCAGAAATGGTTGCTGATGTCCAATAAAACGTGCAATAAAAGAGTCTATCTCCACGGAGAGCTGTGGCCTGCATCAGGTCTACCACGCCATCTAGTGTGGGCAGTCAAAAAGGCAGGGGTCGGAGCATCTAGCATTCAGGTCAAGCATAGGAAGGATCAGGGAGCATTTCTTGGCATTCTTATGCTGGACATACACCCTGGCATTCGGGGGGTGCTAGGAGGGCGACAGTGCAACTAAGTGCTGCTGCATCAGTGTGTTAACAAGTGCCACGAATGGGGGGTGTGACGAAAAGGGCTGGGGGAGGGGGGGGGTTGGCACAAGGCCTTGGTGGTTGGCTCTGTTGGCCTGTGGCGGCGCCTATTGGCCTCTCGCCTTTGAACCTTCTGCTATGACAAGCAAGCATCCGTACTACTACGGGCATCCGCACTGCCGCGGGCATCCACCTTCCTGGGTGGGAATCCAGTATGCAACTTCAGCCCATGGCATCCTCCCCCGACGGCCGGGGGGGGGGGGGTCCCAACGTGGCCCAGCGGAAATTCGCAAGGGACATGTTGTCCCAGATGTGTGTTGGCATGTTTATAGACCCTGTGGGCCCCAGGCCCTTAGCTGCGACCTCTACAGGGACTGTCACTCGACTCCCCGTTGTGTTCTCCTTGGGGCTCAAGTCCGTTGGCGAGACATGTGATGCATGTTCCGCATTCGTGGCCAGCTTGTGCATCGCCCTCGCCAGATGCTCCCTCGGCTTTTCGGCGTCGTGGCTCCAGCGGGACAATGTAGTTAGCATGTAATCCCTGAGAAGATCACGAACAGTCTTCTCCCGAACCTTGAGCTTCTCTGCTAGCTTCTTCGCTGCCGTCTTCCAGTGGTGCAATGCCGATTCGTCGCAATCTGTGCAGAGCATGTCAATCTGCAAAGGTCTCCACAGCTTGTACTATGGACCGCGCCTAAACGCGGTGACCACATACCCAAAGTGTGGGGCTGATTCGGCGCCCGGTTCCCACACACTCTCCCCTTCATCACACTGGTCGTCCCTCATGCACTGTCGCTTAGCCTCCGGTAGTTCATCTGTCTCTCGCGGTCTCTTTGGCTTTGCAGCACGGACATCTTGCGGTTCTGTCTCTCCCTCAACATTTGGCAGTGGACAGGTTCGGGATCAGCCACATTATCATCATCATCCACCACAATGTATTCCGGAGGTGCCTCAGGAGGACACAAATTGCCGTTGTCGTCACCACCCAGCCCAGCAAGTATGCCCACATCTAGTGCGACCGCCGCCGCCGCCATATCATCACTTTCCTTGTGGACGGGGGGGGGGGGGGGTTCTGCGAAATGTGAAGTCATGGGGTTTTGCCTAAAATTGGCCACTTCGAAGGGGGGGGGGGGTTACCCCTTTTGCGCGCAACTGAAATTTTCCAAAATGCGCCGCGGGGGGCTACCTTGGATGTGCAGAGGTGCGTATTTGTCCATTTTTTGGGCATGCAGAAGGAAAATTGGTGGTGTTTTGCCTCAAAAGTGACGGATCTTTGCATGCTTACTTAATGCTGTCGTTTCACATATCACGTGTGGCAGGGATGCGGTGGCCTAAGGGGTTAGCATACAACAACGGAGGCCTCCACTCTACCTCCTCACCAATGCAATGGTGGTTGTAGCCGCCCACACCCCTTGCCAGGGGAGGGGGGGCATGGACAATTTCTCTTCGGCGCGGCCCAACACCGAAGAGGTTGCCTCATAGGGTACCCAATCTTGCAAGGCGTACGTTTCGTCACGTTTTGCGTTTCGCATCACCACTTCATGGGGTGCCCAATCCCACAATACAATTGTTTTGAATCGTTTTGCATTTCGGAGCACCGCTTCATGGGGAGCCCAATCCCACATTGCGGTCGTTTTGAGTCGTTTCATGTTTCACGGGGTCCGGAACTTCGGTTGTGCCAACACGTACACCGTCCGTCACGTTGCAGGCAGTTGCAAAAGGATAGGAAGTCTAGGAGCGGGGGGGGGGGGCATGTGCGGTGAACGACAGCATGGGGATTTTTACATAACACCCCCCCTTTTTCGTTGGCCAAATTTTTAGGCCAAAGTAAGGTTTCATATCACCGAACCTGCTGCTGTTGTCGGACGATGAAGAGTCCGAGTCAGTCGACCCACGTCGTCCCTTGCCCCACTTGGAGGACCTGCGCCCCTTCTTTTCTCTGCAACGCTCTTTCTTGCATTGTTTCTTCTCTCAGTGTTTCTGTCGTTTTTATGTTCCTTGATTTTCGTTTTTAGAGCATCCTTTCCCAATTTGTTGAAGTCTAACAGAATTTTCCAGAGGTTGTGCACCACTGCCCCCATGTCCGTCTCGGCCTCCGTCTCGTCAGCCTCCATGAGGCCCTCCAGAAGTTGGCAAATTTTTTGGGCCCGGCGTGGAGCCCCCAGCCTCTTACGCAGCCATCGAGTGTTCTTGTAGCTGGGCTCCTTATGCGTCATCTCGGGTCGAACCTCGTCCTCCTCCTTAGCCCCGACCCCAACTGCACCACCGTCTCCTTTTGCATCCTCGTCAACGGCCATACCCTGGAACTTCTCGTTTGGCGAGTGCTTTTTGGGTGTGGATCGTGCTCGAGGCTGTGTGCCCGCATACTTCCGACTTCCCGTCCTAGCCGGCTCTCTCGACACTAGGTCAAAAATGGCAAAGCTGAATGCTGTTGCGTCAAACATCAGGTTGAACGAGGTGACTTCAATTCCCAAGGCAAGAGTGAGTCCGTACAGCAGGACATCCAGGTACTTCTGGGGGTCGGCGGACTAGAATGAGATCCCCAGGGCCTCGTGATACGCCCAAGCCATATGTGCAGGCCCCCAGGCCCCCCCCTCAGGGCCCCACCCGGCCACACCGGCCATGAGCACTTCGGTTCTGTGCTGCAGGGGGACCATGCTAGCCATCCAAGGAGTTTGTAGCAGGTGTGTCCGGGCATTTGACTGTACTATGGGGCTGTCGTCTTTGAGACATGTCCAGTCCCAAGCCCCCTCGTTAACCATGGTGCTCATGGATCACCTGAGCCCCCCTCCACACGCACAGGAATAACAAAAGACTGGGAAGGGAGCAGGAGGGGGGGTGGGTGGGAGTAGCAGGAGCAGGTATGGGGAGGGGTTGAGCTGGGCCCTGGTGGCAGAACTTCCGTTGCCTCCGCTACGCTACACTACACTAACTGCAGTTGACTGGAATCCTTCATTTCAAATGGCCATGTAGGTTGAGATCAATCAGCTTCTCTAGGTCAAAACAATGTCATCTTGCTGCAATGGAAATTGTTGTCCACTTCGCTGATGGCACAAACAACATGATATAATCTCAGTTTTCTTGAATTGTGTCCCCACCACTGCTACACATTGCAAGAATGACACAACACAAAACAATTGGAGGTGGGTAACAAACACAATTGGAAAAGAGGAGACGGAGATGGCTACAACCATGTTCACCACACAAACAGAAGATTGCAGGAATGCAGCAGGCAGCTCAGACCCTGTGAGACTTCCGGATCAAACAAATGGTCGAACATGCGAACAGTAGTCCATGCCAACCATCGTCTCTTGTTGCATGAAGGTGAAGGAAGGCTGGGAATGCTCAACTGTATGCCAGCACCTGAAGCTCCACTCACATGCAGAAGAATATCTGAGATATCAGCAGGATCATCCGCAACCCCTGACGCCCATATTGCAACAGAGTCCTGTAGTTGGGTGTCGGACCAAGATCATATAGTGACTCATGACACAACGCCCAGTCACAGAGGGATCATTCTCTCTCTGACACTCACTATCGAGAAATCTTGCCTGGCACAGCCACATCGATGCAGCATGGACAGTCCAGGACGCCAAGGATATCAAACAGCCTCGCCACTTCCACACTGCAGCAAAATTTGAAAGATACAACAACGCCCCCATGCCCCTACATGGGGGCATTCTTAGTAGATGATACGGTTTCCACTTGCCTGTGGGCTACGCACACAGCCTTCACTTGCAACGCACAGGTCTGCTCCCCTAAAACCTCGATGTATTTATCAAAAACATAACCCATATCTCATGCACGAACCACGGGACCAAACATGGGACCACAACCAAGGCACTGCTGATGAAAGCCAAAAAGAAGAAAAGTGATCGCTGCCTCTGACACAGTCAGCCACGGTTCATCCGAAACTTCTTCAAATTAACACTAACTACGGGAATAACATGGGGATGACACCTGTGGCACAAGAAGACCACATGCAAGCACCGCAATGCTGCGGCGCATGCAAAGCCACACGCATTTGATAGCTACTGGGGATGGTACAGAAAGCGATGCATTTGAATATTACAAGATCACAAACAACAGCAATTTGCATGCAGCACGAACATGGTCCCGTCCCTCCACACAAAAGCGTAGTTCTAATGCTCACCAACAGGCTTGGCATGAACAACAAAACACCTGAACCATTGTGACGGCAGCAACAGCAGCAGCAGCTACCAGCAACACGAACCAAGACAACTACTACTGAACAAGCACACCAACAGCAATGATAGCGAGACAGCAGCAACATGTTGGGGGGGGGGGGGGAGTAGTAAGTAATGCCAGGACACGCAACCACACGCCAAAACATGCTTCGGATATGTGGTCAGGCAGACTGCTGTTCAATGTCAAGGTGACAGCGGTGATAAGCTGATGGATGGCGCTTGAAGGTAAACCGATCATGAATGGTTGCTTGATGGCATTGAGCAAGTGCACTGAGATCCGCGACGTGGTGCAGTAATAGTGCTGGATGTAACCCCTCCCCCTTGCACAAGCACGGGCAAACTCGAGAAAATGACGGCAGCACGGGTTGGTGGTGCTCAGACAAGGCAGCGCTTGCCCGCAACCCGTGGTACGAAAAAGAAGTGATGCACCAAAATTCTGCCCATAGACCAAAATTCTCACAACGGGACACCACAACACAACGTGCAGGCAAAATTCAGCATGTTCTGTGGAATAGCAGCCCTTTCCAACTTGCGCCTCATCTCAAACAGTTGCACATGCTTGCCTTTGGGGCAGGCTTTGGAGCAGCCTTGGCTGCAGGTTTGGGAATGGGGGGGCGTTTTCGCACAGCGCGCGCACAGCGCGAGCACAGCGCGCGCACAGTGCGCGCACAGCGCCAATTATTACGGTGATTATCCGGGTAACAGCCCCGAAAACCACCTACCTGCGGAATCATGCACAACCAATTCAAATCTCAAAAATTCAAACATCTGATGCTTGCCATGGGTCCTAGGGACCTAAATTCTGCCCCCCATCGCCCCGTCCACTGCAGCAGCCATTCAATGACATCCTTCCAATCTTCTGAACTTACCGAACTCCCGGTGGTGGAGAACAGCCAACTTTTCGCACAGCGCGCGCACAGCGCGTGCACAGCGCGCGCACAGCGCACGGTACGCCCCCTGGGTTTCTTATTCTTTGGTACAAAACTGTCATCAAGAACAGGGTGCTCTGAGCAGAAAGAACTGACATGGGCGTGATCCAGCCCCTCTTTCCCCCCACGATTGGCACACAGCCACGTCACGTCACTTCATGCCACATTCTTGACCACAAACACCGTGGTCAGAAAAATGCCAGTAGCACAGGGTCATCGTGCTGGGACATGGCCGTGGTTGCACGAGGTGGGGGGTTGGGGGGCAGGGTACTGCTGGGAGTGTGGTGGCAGGGGGTAAGGGTGACGACCTTTGGTTGTTGATGCAGCATCAAGCTGACTGGGAACATACTCCCAAACAAAACGAATTTGGTGCAGGATAGATAGGGTAAACCTCTTATGGGATGTGAGGGCGGGTCAGAGGACAAAATGTTTGAGCTTTTTGGGTGGGCACTATACCCAGGTCATAAGCCTCTACCCACTTCATTCTAGACTACGTTTCTGCCAGCACAGCACAATATGCACCGTTCACCGGTGAGGGCGCGGTTCCAAGTTCTTAGGCCTTCCCGCATGGGGGCACAGTTGGCACCAGGTGGCACGCGCAGTGCATGGGGCAGACCTTCACCACAAGGAAACAAAGACAATACGCCCAAGAGGGTGACAACTCAACGGACAAAAGACAAGACAAAAGCAGAGTGGTTAGGGCACCGGCCTGATTGGGTCAGCTTTGCAGAGCTCCCCATTCGGCATTCTGTGAAAATTTGTTGGGGGCTGATTTGGACAGAGTTGGAAATTGGAGAAGTTGATGGGAACAGGGGACACCGTGGCCCTTTGAGTCGAAACCGTGGGATGGGCCCCGGGGAAAGGGGGGGATATTCCGTGCCTAGGAAAATCGGAATCCACAAATTCTGGTGCAACTAAACCCGTGCCATTTCTTAAAATGAGCGAACAAAATTATGCAGGGTTGGCGAAAGTTGCTCACGAGAAACAGTGGGCGGTTGCTGTTATTTCCTGGGGGACTCTGGATAGTTCCTGTCCCTGCAGGGACTTCCTGGTGAATCAAACAGCACGCTTGTCTGCACCCCATTGAATGCCACAGGAACACTACAAATGAGGAAAGACAACTTCAGCACTTCTGCGACTTCCATGGGAAGCTAATTATCATTAACCAAATCCTTTGACACAGTACAAGTGAGCAAAGGCACAGCCAAACGTATACCCATGCAAACACCAAACAAATTGCGCACCAAAATTTCGCACAGAATTTGTGACACAGAAATTCTACGCTGTTTAACCCCCCCCCCCCCCCCCGGTATCGCAACCGCCTGCCGCGCGTCATGCACGATCATGCAAGGGTGCTGGTCAGGGGACGCAGTGGATGCACGTCCTGCGGTACAACCGTGCTGACACCCTCGCGCCCGCCAGGGCAGGTGCTCCTGGACTGCAGTGCATGAGTGCCGCACGCCAAGTACTCTGTGCACCAGCCTCCCCTCATGGGCACTTGCACGGAACACAGGGCGTCACCTCACAGACGGGGCAGCTGCAGAGGCAGCGGCAATATCCACCAGCGAACGCAGTCACCAGCGCAGTGTTTGGATGAGGGTGTTGCAGGCCAGGGAGGCTGCAGGGGGGCCTGAAATGCGGCGAAGCAGTGGTCTGGCAAGTTTGGGCGGTCACAAAATGGTTCAAGGGCATTTGAGGGCGGGATGGGTATACTTGGGGCACAACTGGCCATTCGCCTTACTCCTTGAGGGGTTTGAGGGGTGACCACACCATTCCATTGCACTGTGGCCGCCACTGCTGTCGCCCGCCCCTAGAGGGCCATTTCTTCGGAAACTGGAGGGGCGCATGTGGATGATCCCAAAAAGACACCCAACAACTTGCACGTTGAGGCACAGCTGTTGGCACAACTCCACACAGAAGGGGGCGAGTCCCGCAGGCAGACATGCAGGCACCCCTTGTAACCCCCCCTTGTGCAAGCACGCTGAAAGTCAGGAAAACGACGGTCAGATGGGATCCCGTGCTTGGATAAGGCAGTGCTTGCACAAGAGGGGGGGGGGGGGTTATATCATTGCCCACCCGGTCTGCTTGGGCTCCCGAAGCTGCTCGGGCTTTCGGCATTGCTGCCGGGAATCGAAACCACGCCTGCAGAATGGCAGCGGCAAACCCAGCACGTCGCCAACTTTCAAAATGAAAAGAACTGGCTGCAACCTGAGGGGACTTCAAATGCTCCTGCATGGCATCGCGGTCACCAATGACCATACTACATTTGCAGGTGACTTTCGTAGTGGGGGGTCAGGGACACCAGCAGTTATGCAGTGCACGCATCACAACCCTCGGTACCCTTTTGTTGACAGCGACAGCCCCCCTTTCCCTTGAAGTGCACTGTGAATTTGCTTCCACTCTGTGAGTGGATCCTAATTCTGAAGATGCCTGCAGAGATGAAACGACCAAGCACCCCAAGGCATCCCAACAGGGGATGACACGGTGTTCGTTGTCATACGGTGTGCGCACGTTGCGCAGGTCTACAGAGTTTCGTTCCTTCGGCAGGGACTACAAAAAGGTTGTTTGACCAAATGCCATCAGATGGATGGCTAGGTATCTTTCCCCCATTTAGAACCGTCCAAGTACAGCGGCTTACAACCTCTTTCCCGTTGAAAGCCGGGCGTAAAACAAGAATGCCAAGGGAAAGCCAAGACACAGATATTTTACTCCAGAGCTGAGCACAAGCCACGGCATAGGGCGTGACACAGCACACAATGATGCAATACTGGGCATGTGGTGCATGACAACACATAACGCTGTGACTCGGGGCCTAAAAACTGTAAATCAAATAAAACTGGAAAAGAAGAGGGGGAAAGAAAAGAAGGGGGCAACAGCCCTTCGTACATTACGGATGTCAAAGCGGTTGAATGTTCCCGTCCGATCCCATGGCTTTCACCCACCATTCTATCCGACTCCAAGGACTTCGAAGATGCAACTGTGCAAAGGAGGCGGTCAGGAAAAAAAAAGTGCCCCCACTCAGCCGATCACTTGGACCAGCTCAATCATGCGGCTTCAGAGTCAAGGGGTCAGGACGAATGCTCGAAAGTGCAAGCAGGGCTGCACCCACAACCAATATTTCAAAGGCTTAGGACTTCATTTTTTCTGAAGGAAGGTGGCCCTTGGTCGACGGTCCTCCCGTTGCCATGTTTGGGCAGCGCATGGGCCGAGCTCTCTCTGTCGTTCATTAGGGTCCGCACACTGCCACACAAACTGGGGCTCACACAGGCCACAGGGGACTGCACCACAGACTGCAGACTCCAATCGGAACGTCACGGTGATTGGCCCCGGGAGTGGAAGTCTGAAAAGGTTGGGTGCAATGCACAGGCGTTTCAGGGCTGGGGTCTGCTGTTGTGTCGTTGTGAGTGGGCGCGCGCGGACAGTGGCTTGTCCCAAGCGCACGATGTGCTCTTTCCCCGTGTCCGTCCACCGCCGTGTCCGTCCACCGCTGTTCCCGCATCGGAGGGGGGTAGCCAGGGTCACGTGCAATGGGGTGAGGTGAGGGTACCTGGGCAGCGACCCTCGAGCTCGCGGGGGGGGGGGGGGGTGGCACAAGGCCCTGGTGGTTGGCTCTGTGAGCCTGTGGCGGCGCCTATTGGCCTCTCGCCTTTGAACCTTCTGCTATGACAAGCAGGCATCCGTACTACTGCGGGCATGCGCACTGCCGCGGGCATCCACCTTCCTGAGTGGGAATCCAGAATGCAACTTCTGCCCATGGCCGGGGGGGGGGGGGGGCACGGATCCCCAAAGCACCGAGAACGATGCGTCCCTTCTTCATGCCTCGCCCGGGGCTCGAACCGGGCACCTCTGATTCAGGTGTCATTTGCGATGACAGCTGAGACGTGGGCCTCGTTCCACTGGGCAGGGGCTGCAAGTTGTGCGAAAGGTCTCGGGTGACTGTTCCTGGCCCTCGAAGGCACTGTCGTTCCGTGGGCAACCGCCCCCCCCCCTCCCCCTTGCGCATACAGCGAGACACGGACCACGGACCACGGACCACGGACCACGGACCACGGAAGCTGCGGCAACAGCACGTCTCGTGCACGTGCATCTCTGGAGCCCATGGACAACGACACAACAGCATGACTTCAGCGCTGGAACGCCTCACCCTTCCGCAGCTCAACTGGTGCCAGGGCTGCAAGTGTAGCAAGCGCAGCAGGTGGAGGACGTGGTTCTTCCGACCGCCAAAAGGGGGGGGGGGGGGGTGCGTCAGTTCCACGGATCCGAGCAACGAAACCGGCAGCGGGTAATGTTTCCACAAGCCGCTGTTTGCGCAAGGGGGGGCGGGCTACAACTTGTGGACGAACCTGGGAACATGCAGTCAAGAGTACGAGTCGTGGGTAGGTGCGGTAAGGGGGTTTCGAGCAAAAGGTACCTCTCCTCGACGAAAACCGTAGGCTCCCAAAGAATGAAGGTCAACACTTGGGGTGTCAGTAGGCACCGAAGTCGCTGAGGGAGAGCATCTGCCCTCAACAGGGCACTCATCGGAAGGGAAATCAAACAAAGGAAAGAAACGGCTTCCCCCCCCCCCTTGCATAGTGGTGACGCATGACTGTGCCCCTATACCATGGATGTCCGTCCTCCGTATGCGAACACCCCCGCGACCCACTCCAACTCCCTCAGCCGCCAACTGGGCAGAGAGAAGGCTCACCAGGCTTTTCTGCGCCCCCCATCACCCTCAAATACTTCTGCCAGAAAAAGTGGCACACAGAGCCTGTTTCTGAGTAGAACTGAGCATGCATTCCAACAGGCAATTCCCGGCTCATTTTGTGGTTCATATGCCCTTGTGTCCGCAGAACTTGTTTCGTGTTGCGCGTCCTTTGCATAGTAATCGGTGGGGGGGGGGGGGGGGGGGGCGAGGGAACCGTCAGTTGGGGTATGTTCCCTCGGGGGTGCAAGGATACCGTTGCGCACAGGCGATCTAGTGCCAGAGCGCTCATATGCGATGGCCCGGCAGTCAGCACCGCGCTCTGAGGGGGTCCAACACAGCAATGCACCAATAATACCACCTTGTCCAGCCAGCAAACACACAGGAGAAGCCCAATATCCCACGTTCTGAGTAAATCTGCATAACGGAAAGTGACGGTTCCCTCACCCCCCCCACACGCTTACTATGCAAGGGCGGGGGGTAAATCCGTTATACACGGACCTCAAGAGGCGTCAGCTGACCGCCAACCACCCGTCTTTAAGGGAGAAAAAAACGGAAAACCGACGCCCTAAAGACTGTCCTGGCCCTCACCCTCACGGAGGAGTGTCAGAAAGGGGGGGGGGGGGCATGGGCCCAAAAGGCAAAAGTGTGGTTTAGTATGCGCGACGCGGGTAATTGCGTGCTGGGATGCAGACCAGCACACATCACACATCGTGGCTGTGGTATGCGCCCGTTTGCTCGAGGGACTCGGACCTGATGGGCCACAGCGCGGTGATTGCTCCGGGCGGGCTCGGGCTCTGCGTCAGGCGCCCAACCCACTTCCAGCCTCGTAGAGGGGGCCCACGCTGCATTTAAGGGCAAGGGCTCACGCAGAAGGGGGGCTGGGGGGCTGACACCCACAGCATACCCAAAGCACCGAACCAGACGTGAAGCCCGGCTTCGAAGCTTCGATGATTCAGAGCGGGCAGCAGGACAGGTACGGTTACCCACAGGCTCCCCTGTGTACTCGACCCATGAGCCAAGCTGAGACCGGTGATAGCTATAACAACAGGGTGAGGCCGGTTGCCTGCTCCCCTTCCTTGCCGACCCTTTCCTCTAAACTAAACTGATAGTATGGACAAATGGTATAGAAACCCCCGACGGCGATGCTTTTAGGGGTGGGATAAACGGGCACATCAGGAGTGGTGCAGTAGAGCCAACAATGCAATGAGCTTGGCATGCAAATGTACAACAGGGCGGCAAGGAGGAAAACCACTTGTTTCGCCATTCCCAGGTTTGTTCCCCTGTCAGAGGCATGGTGGACAGTAAATCACAGGGGAAATGGGGCCAGCAACAAAGGTGATGCATGGAACACACAAGCACACACGTGAAAAAAAACGCACCTCCCCTCTCAGCCACTCTGCTTCTTACTGACTTACAAGCACTGCACCATCAGTGCCAACCCCTCTGCCCTAGACGCGGACTGAAAACAGGTACCCTGTCTTATAGCTATCACTGTTCGAGAGAGAGGAGGACGGCAATGGGAAAAGAGGGAGGGCAAAGAGCAGGACTCTGCTCCGGCGCGAAAGGGGTACAAGAAGTGCAGCAGTTACGAGCTGCTGGGAAGGCGGTTAAGGGCAGTCATTCGCGACCGCAGAGGGATTCTCGGGCAGTTCAGGGCGACCCACCGCTGTACTAAACCAGACTTGATTGGATGCAGCTGCGGGTGTTCAGTGCAATGGACGGCAGAAAAGGCCTCTGACACATGAGTACAAAGAATTGTTCAAGGTACGGAAAAGACACCATTTGGGCTTACACTATCATGGGCTCACTCTCTCTCTGCGTGTGGAAATGTTTTCAGCAGAACTGCTGGGTCGAACTGATCTTCAACAAGCTGTTTGTTCTGGTCTGAGGCCGACATGATGTGACCGCAAATGGCATCATTGACTTCATATGATTTGAGGTCATTCAAGCGCATTCAAGTCAGGGCACCTCGTGCAGCAGCCCTGTCATGCCTGGGGTGCAACAAGCCTGACACCATTGCCACTCAGCATCATTACCTTGTGTCCCTACTGCCCCCTCATTCGTGCCCGTCTGTCATTGATTGCCAGTCAGAGGTGCGGCGCGATCATCGCGTCAATGAGGTCTGCATTGATACGGGAGCGGGCCACAGCACAGCGATCATACAGCACCAGTGGCCGGGTACAGCAGCGGTTGGCAACGTGACTGCAGATTCGTGGACAGACTGGCGAAGGAGCAGCTCGCAAACCGGGGCCGACGGTTGGGCAGTGAGCACACGCATTGGGCTGGTGAATGACCGTAGTCCTGCTGTCCGCCCACTGCGCCCATTAGACACATGGAATCGCGGGCGGGTGGCCTCCATGGTACCCACAAAGCACCACAGCATTGAACCTCGGCCTCGACCCCCCGGTATCTGGATCCAAAAAAAGGGGGGGAAAGAGGCTCAGAGGCCCGGGCCTGGGCTCCCGGAGCGGCGTGGCATGGGCTTCCGGAGCGGCGTGGCATTCAGCAACCACAAAAAAATCTCGCAACTGGCGGCGGCGGCGGCGGCCGTGGGTATGGCATGCGACGAAGGATGCCGCGTACATGCCCAACAACACCCCTGACACGGGTGGCCCCACGCAAATAGGGTGGTCGTGGATGGGGTAGAGCCCACCCCCGCCCAGGGGTCGTCAGAGCGCGCCCAAATGGAAAACCCTGGGCTTGAAACGGAGGCAGGCCGAGATCGTACTAAAGGGCGGGTGCAAGAGCGGCGGGTGGCGGTTAGCCAGAGCGGGTCTGGGGGGTGTCTCGGCAGCGAATGCAAAGCTGGTGAAGGTTGTTCAACCAACGTCATTCCTGGAAAATGAGCTGCGCCTCAGCGGAGTGGAAGCTTTGTGGCACGGGCAGGGCTGGGGTGTGAGATGGCCCGGGGCACAGCGCTGGTGGCGCAGCTGAACAGGGCCATGGCAGTGCGCTACGAGGCGAATCGAAGGTCTTGGGTGGCGCATTGCAGACTGGACTGGGGCCCGTAGATTCATTTTCGGGGGGGGGGGGGGGGGCATTGTGAGCCTGTCCATGGGCGTTCCGGACCCGTCTGGGACCGGCATCGGCACATTGGGTGTTGGTCGTTCCGGATCTTGTTAAGACCGCGTCTGGTCGTTCCTGGGCCAGACCCTCAGTCGGTGCGCCTTCGAACAGCGAAGGAGTCGGGGAGTGAACGGTTCGCGGTGCAAAAGTGCTGCGTGGGGGCGTGCGGGGGTGTGGGGGTGGGGGGTGGGGGGTGCGGGGGCAGACCCACCGCCGAAGTGCCTGCGAAACTCGAAGGGTGAGGGGCGATTGAGCCAAAGTGGAGCAGGTTTGCCGGTTCAGTGGCCCCGACCCACCCAATTGCATCCCCCTCGCCCCCCAAAACATACACTCGCCCCTCCCCACTCCCCCACAGCCGCACACAGCCCGGGGGCAAGTGCATTAAACCGGCAGTGCCTGATGCAAAAAAGCAGCTTCTAACCCATCCACTCCTCGAGGGGGGGTCGACGGGCGTACCAAAAACTGCCATTTTTTAGAATACCCCGAGGCAACCGCCAACTACCGTCCACTGGCTGTCGGTGGACCATTAACGGTCGGGGGTTGGCGGTTGACCGTCGGTGGGAGGGGGATCATCGCCAGCGGTTGGTGACTACCCGCGGGGGGGCCGTAGTTCCCTGGAGTTGAACAAACGAAGCGAAGTTTGGGGCATGATCTGCGGGGTCCCTGCGAAAAATAAGTGAAGGGGAAAGAGAGATCAGGTAGTGGCCAGACTGAGCGAATTGGACAAAAAGACGGTTGGGGCAGGCAGTGGAGCAGGTAGTGAGTGGCCTGAAGTGAGGTCACCCCGGAGGGTGCCAGGCGCCAGACACAACGTGCACAAACACTCCGCAGTGCCTCCGAGTCAACCCGCTCCTGAAACTCTCGGTGGAACGCTTTGCCAAGGTCAGTTTTCCATCAACACACGACCACCGAGATCCCTGGCCCTGGACGCCGGATTGTTTGGTCGTTTAGACGACTCTCAGGGTCACTCGGCACAGCGCTCGGGGCACACAACATCCGCGGGCGCCGTCCACGCAGACATGCCCTGCGCAGACTGCGGTCGGTCTGGCGGTGCCGGCCCCGCACCGTCCGTCCCGTGCCTCCTCAGCTGCACATCACCGCCGCCGTCGTTGCCTCGTTGTTGGGGACCTTCCCAAAATCGTCGGGCACGCCGCTCTCCCGCCGGTGCTGGTGCTGCGGGGAGTGGTACGGGTATTCGTAGGGGATCGCGGTGCCGATGCTGGTGCCGTCCGTGTTCTCGTGGGAGCTTCGGGGCATCAGCGACATCCTCCGCACGTCGTGGGGCGTCGCAGAGTAGGAGTGCGCCGCGTGGTACGAATCACCTGCGTGCCGAAGAGCACCGCAACAGTGCGGACTGCGCAGGAGGCGCACGGAGGGTGATGGAGGAGTGTTGAGGGTCTGCAGCGATGCGGACTCGGTCAGAAGGGGTGTTGCCGCGTACTACGGGCCGCAGGCGGGCTGTGGCGGGTTTTGCGGGGTTGGTGTTGGAGGGTGTTTCGGCGCAGCAGCGTGTAAATGCAAAATGCACTGCGCCGTGAAACGGGGCGTTCAGGGGTGCGGATTCCGGCTGCGTGTCGGTTCACTCAATGTCCTCGACGAGGAGAAAGCAAAAGGCTTAATGACCCCTGCCGTCTCGGGGTCCCCAGAGCGGATAGCAATAGTCAAGTCAAGTCAAATCAAGCCAAGCCAAGCCAAGTCAAGTCAAGTCAAGTCAGATCAAAATCAACGTGAACTAAAGAAAATTGAAATAATGAATCGGCATTGGATTGCATTGCATTGAATCGAATCGGATTGAATTTAAATTAAATAAAATTGAATTAAATTAAAAACAAAACTCTCGATGACCTCTTTGCAGTTTCAAAGGCCGTAGCACTATCTGTTGACAGAGGCGTTCGCACTGAGCTACAGGCGGCGAACCATCCCTGAAACCGGCATCTGGCCACTCAAGGAACCGAAAAAGGGGAGGGAGGGGAGCCACCGTGAGTGTCGAATGACATATGCAAACACAGTACACCACATGCCAAACACGTCACCTGCGCACATACCCTGCTCTATCGAGTCCAAATAATCCTTCACCAGTTGGTCCAGTGGAGGGTACTGCAATCGGGCGTCGTTGAACATGCTGCCCTCCAGCGCCACGCATTCGCAGTAGTCCGTGGCTTCCACAGTGTACTTCGCTGTGTACTGCACGACAGAAAATTCTGCTAAAGGAAGGCCCTGCCACGGCCGCTGCCCCTGTGTACCCCTGAAACCTTGTGCCTCTGCCTCGGCGACCTGGCACTGAAGCCCCAAAACCAGGCCCCTTCCAGATCCGCAGCACGAATGCTGCTCCGCATTGTGGCACAATGTTGCCAGCCCCCCCCCCCCCCCCCTGTGTGACATTCCGTCTGGTTGTTGTTTCTTTACGGGGCCCTGGACAGTTCCCCGTTCTTCCCTTCGCATGTTGCGTCGGGTCGCTGCTTTCTGTCGGCCGCTGCAGCCGGTGCTCCTGCCGGTGTCGTTTCCGCGTTCGCGGAGCCCAGTGGGGCTGTGCTGGATGTGGCAGGGTGTGCCGTTTGCGCGTTAGCGGCGCCCAGTAGTTGGCGCACTGGGGTTGTGCTGGTTGTTGCGGGGGTCGTTTGACTGTTTTTGCTGTCCATACACCTCCATCCTCAGGCCGTCCACAACCTGCCTCGGTGCGTTTCCGTGTGCGTGAGGCTCAGGTGCCCTGCTCCTCCACGCGTTGTCCCCCCTGGGCTAGGTATGCGACTCAGCGATTCTGTCCATCTCCCCAGCTGCCTCCTGCCAACGGCACTTGTAACCAACAGCAACCGCTCCAAACCATTCCACCATTTCGCTTCCACCGCCTTCCTGAGGTGTCCCTGGCCCTGGGTCCGCCTGCCAGGCTGCTTGGGCCCTTACCCCTTCCCCGTGTTGGGGGCTTGTCAGCTGAGCACATCTGCGAACAGCCCCATTTGTTCCGCGGGGGGCAGTGGGCCGGCAGGGTGCAGGCCCGCTATACAACAGGCTGTCAGTGGGCATACCTGTTTGCATAGTACGGAGCCCAGGAGTCACTGATTACGGGCGTGTGACCCCGTAGCCCTAGAGGCACCAGAGGCACGATCTAGGGGCCCCACACTCGTGATGGACGTGCTGGACAGGGCCGGCTGTTGACCAGGCCATGGCTTTCTGTTACCAGCGGAGGGGGGGGGGGGGGAATGGCAGCCTGGGGTCCTCCGCCTGACCCACCCACCCACCCGCATCACAAAATTTTACCCCAGGAAAAAAAACTGAAATTAAATTAGATGAAAAAATGAAAATGTAAAAATCTTATCAATAGGGGCCCGAAATTGGAGGTCGAATTTATGTGCACAAACTTTTTTGGCCTCTGACCCAGCCCCCCCCCCCCCCCCCGTATAGGTCACGGTCGCCGCTAAGCCGTGGCCGGCCCCTGACGGCCCGCGTGCTGTGGGCGCCCTCTTCTTCCCATGCATCCCTGGGGCCTACACCACCTCGCCCCCCGTCCCCCCCCCTGTGCCATGGCGCTGGTAGACTGGCCCGCCAACCAACCTGCTCTGCTGCACGGGGGAACCAACGCCCTCTTCTTCCCAGCCCACGCCCCCGTTCCTGAGAAGCGCAGCTCAGTAACATTGCAGGGGGTTCAAGGAAATTTGCGGGCTAAAAACAGCCCCGCCCGTGCCCTGCCCCTACCCCCCCCAATCCCTTGCCTGTGCCTCTGTTGGCCCTGCACGACATTGTCTCTGCTTCGAATCTACGGTGCCTCTATGGCATCCTGTCTTATTAACACATGAAATGTGATGCATTTGGCTGCTGCCACCCATTGCTCCGGCACCCGCTGCAACGTGCGCCCCACCCCGTCCTCGTCGTCCCCTCTGTCCTCCCTCCCTATGCCTGTACCTCCACATTCCCAACCCCTCGCTTCTCTGCTTCATCGCCACTGCGTCGGGGGAACTCGTGCACCTCGTTTCTCTCTTCCGACGTCAGCGTGACACCGTCTCACCAACGGTTCACCCCCAACCACCACGCAGCAGCAGCAGCAGGAGGAGGAGGAGGAGGAGGAGGAGGAGGAGGAGGAGGAGGAGGAGCAGGAGGAGCAGGAGGAGCAGGAGGAGCAGGAGGAGGAGGAGGAGCAGGAGGAGCAGGAGGAGCAGGAGGAGGAGGAGGAGGAGGAGGAGGAGGAGGAGGAGCAGGAGGAGGAGGAGGAGGAGGAGGAGGAGGAGGAGGAGGAGGAGATGCGACCAATGATCGATGCCGCGCGACAACCCCTTGGTGCCCGACGGCCCGCACCAGGGATGGTACGTGCCGGTGTGGTGCCCCTGTTGGTCTTCCCTGTCTCGGCATCATGGCGGCGCCTAACACGCCTCCCCACATAAACACTCCACAAGTGCGTGAAGCCAGAAATGCCCACCAACAAACTTTCTCCCCCTTTATGGGTGCCCCCCGCCCCCGCCTTAGCATGTCAAGTGCTCCGCATTCGCCGTGTTGTAGACGGGAGGCGGGGCCTAGTACATGGGCTGTGGTGTTGTAGCTCCTGCAGACAGATTCCACCCGCTCGAACACGGGGCTGTGTCGAGATCGTCCTGGCTCATCTGATACACCCGCAAGCAGAGACACATACCCCTATGCCGCAATGCAGTAGGACATCCACGTCGGCGCACAGCGTTGACTCGTCGGGCTCCACTCGCCGCAATGACCCTGCGGTCGGATGAGGGTGCGTGTTCACGCGTCCAGCAGAGTTATGCCCCACGGAACCACCGCTCACAGTTGTGGACACAGTGCCTCGACAAGGCTCCGTGAAAGATTTCCGAACCCCCCCACCCCAGCTTCGGGGGGGCTCGAAGGGGACCCCGCGCACAAACCGGTTACCCCCATGCCAGACATCAGAGAAACTTTCCCTGTCATCAACTCAAACCACAGGTGCAGCTGCCAAACCTGAGATGAGAATCCAAGCGCAAGATGTACGGTCCCCTTGCGTGACAATCTTGTCACCCTTACTGAAGTAGGACGGTCGACAGAGCAGGATCACCTGCGACAGCGGAAAATCCAAAAGGGGGTCTGGCACACAGGAGAGCGCAAATGGATGCAAAGCGGCACGGAGGACACCGCATCGAAACGGGTTCGCCAACACGTGCCCCTCCACAACGCCGACCACACAAACCGATACGTGGCGCTCCACAACTCGTTTGCAGAGCAGGGCACACCACAGAGCAATGGACCAACTCGCTTTACTGCACCTTCCAAGCACGACAAAACAACACACATCACCACACAACTTCTAAAACAGCACAACCCTTCCAAATACCGCACATCATCGCACAACACAACACAACACAACACAACATGAGACAGTATACCATGCAACACCACAACACAACCCAACACAACACAACCCAACACAACCCAACACAACACAACACAACACAACACAACACAACACAACACAGCACAACACAACACAACACAACACAACACAACACAACACAACACAACACAACACAACACAGCACAACACAACACAGCACAACACAACACAACACAACACAACACAACACAACACAACACAACACAACACAACACAACACAACACAACACAACACAACACAACAGGGAGGAGGAGGAGGAGATGCGGTCCCCCGGTAGGGCGCCCCCGCGGCACATCCCCATGGTGCCCGCCGGCCCCCCACGGTCTGGAAAGCGACCGGGAGGGAGGTTTCACCCCAACCCGTCCGGCTAAGCATCATGGCGGCGGCTCTCCTCTTCGTCTCCTCCCCTTGTCCCCTGGCCCGTGCTACGTGCATGCACCCGCCCTACACGTAGCCGGATCCCCTCCCAGGGGCACGGAATGGGGGGCGAGGCGGAGCGCCGGCTCCACTTCCGGCACGGTCCACCACCCCCCCAAGGGAAGGGGGACGCAGTCTCACGGGTGTGGGCCCTTAGCCGCCAGGTACTACCGACTGGGCGGCGTTTGGCCGGCGGATCACGGGGGCTTGGTCCGTGGCCCGGTCCCCCCCCCTCCCCCAACGCACAGCACTTCTGCCGAAGGTGTCCGTGCGCGGGGCCATCCTCTAACCCTCCGGTCGTGTCCCCCCAATCCGCAGTGCCGCACGTCTGCGGAGGGGACACGCAAACCCCCGCCTCGGTGAATCCAAAGCGAAGGAGGCCCCCTCGCCTCAGCGGCGGGGGCCTCGGTGGTCCCAAAGCGAAAGAGGCCCCTTCGCCTCAGCGGCGGGGGCCTTGGTGATCCCACAGCGAAGGAGGCCCCCTCGCCTCAGCGGCGGGGGCCTCGGTGTCTGAAAGCAAAGGAGGCCCCCTCGCCTCAGCGGAGGGGGCCCCGGTGGTCCCAAAGCCAAAGAGGCCCCCTCGCCCCAGCGGCGGGGGCCTCGGTGGTCCCGAAGAGAAGGAGGCCCCCTCGCCTCAGCGGAGGGGGCCTCGGTGGTCCCAAAGCGAAGGAGGCCCCCTCGCCTCAGCGGCGGGGGCCTCGGTGTTCCCAAAGCCCAGGAGGCCCCCTCGCCTCAGCGGCGGGGGCCTCGATGGTTCGAAAGCCAAAGAGGCCCCCTCGCCTCAGCGGCGGGGGCCTCGATGGTCCCAAAACGAAAGAGGCCCCCTCGCCTCAGCGGCGGGGGCCTCGATGGTTCGAAAGCAAAGGAGGCCCCCTCGCCTCAGCGGCGGGCGCCTCGGTGGTCCCAAAGCCAAGGAGGCCCTCTCGCCTCAGCGGAGGGGACCTCGATGGTCCCAATGCGAAGGAGGCCCCCTCGCCTCAGCGGAGGGGGCCTCGGTGGTCCTAAAGCAAAGGAGGCCCCCTCGCCTCAGCGGCGGGGGCCTCGGTGGTCCCAAAGCCAAGGAGGCCCTCTCGCCTCAGCGGAGGGGGCCTCGATGGTCCCAAAGCGAAGGAGGCCCCCTCGCCTCAGCGGCGGGGGCCTCGGTGGTCCCAAAGCCAAAGAGGCCCCATCGCCTCAGCGGCGGGGGCCTCGATGGTCCGAAAGCCAAGTGTGGGGGAAGGAAAAATACCTGACGAACCCACGGGGCGTCCCTATCCCCCCGCGGCCCAGGCTGGACCGGAGGGACTCGGGTGTAACCGCCGCTGTGTGGGGGAAGGAGAAATACCTGGCGAACCCACGGGGCGTCCCTATCCCTCCGCGGCCCAGGCTGGACCGGAGGGACTCGGGTGTAACCGCCGCTGTGTGGGGGAAGGAAAAATACCTGACGAACCCACGGGGCGGCCCTATCCCTCCGCGGCCCAGGCTTGACCGGAGGGACTCGGGTGTAACCGCCGCTGTGTGGGGGAGGGAAAAATACCTGGCGAACCCACGGGGCGTCCCTATCCCCCCGCGGCCCAGGCTGGACCGGAGGGACTCGGGTGTAACCGCCGCTGTGTGGGGGAAGGAGAAATACCTGTCGAACCCACGGGGCGTCCCTATCCCCCCGCGGCCCAGGCTGGACCGGAGGGACTCGGGTGTAACCGCCGCTGTGTGGGGGAGGGAAAAATACCTGTCGAACCCACGGGGCGTCCCTATCCCCCCGCGGCCCAGGCTGGACCGGAGGGACTCGGGTGTAACCGCCGCTGTGTGGGGGAAGGAGAAATACCTGTCGAACCCACGGGGCGTCCCTATCCCTCCGCGGCCCAGGCTGGACCGGAGGGACTCGGGTGTAACCGCCGCTGTGTGGGGGAGGGAAAAATACCTGTCGAACCCACGGGGCGTCCCTATCCCTCCGCGGCCCAGGCTGGACCGGAGGGACTCGGGTGTAACCGCCGCTGTGTGGGGGAAGGAAAAATACCTGTCGAACCCACGGGGCGTCCCTATCCCTCCGCGGCCCAGGCTGGACCGGAGGGACTCGGGTGTAACCGCCGCTGTGTGGGGGAAGGAGAAATACCTGGCGAACCCACGGGGCGTCCCTATCCCTCCGCGGCCCAGGCTTGACCGGAGGGACTCGGGTGTAACCGCCGCTGTGTGGGGGAGGGAAAAATACCTGTCGAACCCACGGGGCGTCCCTATCCCTCCGCGGCCCAGGCTGGACCGGAGGGACTCGGGTGTAACCGCCGCTGTGTGGGGGAAGGAGAAATACCTGACGAACCCACGGGGCGTCCCTATCCCCCCGCGGCCCAGGCTTGACCGGAGGGACTCGGGTGTAACCGCCGCTGTGTGGGGGAGGGAAAAATACCTGTCGAACCCACGGGGCGTCCCTATGCCCCCGCGGCCCAGGCTGGACCGGAGGGACTCGGGTGTAACCGCCGCTGTGTGGGGGAAGGAAAAATACCTGTCGAACCCACGGGGCGTCCCTATCCCTCCGCGGCCCAGGCTGGACCGGAGGGACTCGGGTGTAACCGCCGCTGTGTGGGGGAAGGAGAAATACCTGGCGAACCCACGGGGCGTCCCTATCCCTCCGCGGCCCAGGCTTGACCGGAGGGACTCGGGTGTAACCGCCGCTGTGTGGGGGAGGGAAAAATACCTGTCGAACCCACGGGGCGTCCCTATCCCTCCGCGGCCCAGGCTGGACCGGAGGGACTCGGGTGTAACCGCCGCTGTGTGGGGGAAGGAGAAATACCTGTCGAACCCACGGGGCGTCCCCATCCCTCCGCGGCCCAGGCTGGACCGGAGGGACTCGGGTATAACCGCCGCTGTGTGGGGGAGGGAAAAATACCTGTCGAACCCACGGGGCGTCCCTATCCCCCCGCGGCCCAGGCTGGACCGGAGGGACTCGGGTGTAACCGCCGCTGTGTGGGGGAAGGAGAAATACCTGACGAACCCACGGGGCGTCCCTATCCCTCCGCGGCCCAGGCTGGACCGGAAGGACTCAGGTGTAACTGCCGCTGTGTGGGGGAGGGAAAAATACCTGTCGAACCCACGGGGCGTCCCTATCCCCCCGCGGCCCAGGCTTGACCGGAGGGACTCGGGTGTAACCGCCGCTGTGTGGGGGAGGGAAAAATACCTGTCGAACCCACGGGGCGTCCCTATCCCCCCGCGGCCCAGGCTTGACCGGAGGGACTCGGGTGTAACCGCCGCTGTGTGGGGGAAGGAGAAATACCTGACGAACCCACGGGGCGTCCCTATCCCCCCGCGGCCCAGGCTGGACCGGAGGGACTCGGGTGTAACCGCCGCTGTGTGGGGGAAGGAAAAATACCTGGCGAACCCACGGGGCGTCCCTATCCCCCCGCGGCCCAGGCTGGACCGGAGGGACTCGGGTGTAACCGCCGCTGTGTGGGGGAAGGAGAAATACCTGACGAACCCACGGGGCGTCCCTATCCCTCCGCGGCCCAGGCTGGACCGGAGGGACTCGGGTGTAACCGCCGCTGTGTGGGGGAAGGAGAAATACCTGACGAACCCACGGGGCGTCCCTATCCCTCCAGTTGCGCAGCCAGGCCAGGTGCAAATCGCCCCATGACCTGTGACCGGGGGGCCTCCCCTTATTTCAAAGCAATTCATGGGGAGACTGACTGCCGGAGCTGCCGGCAGGTGCCACTGCCCCGGCGTAGTGAGCACCGTAGCGGCAGGCACTGGCCCTTACCTCCGCCCCGATGCTGTCTCCCCTTTATTCCACCACCTCCCAGCTCCGGTCCAGGCATCCCGCCGGGTGCAGCAGGGCGCGTGGCTGTGAGGCCTGATGTCACGGTTGCCCCGCATTGCATCGCAGGGCAGGACCGGTAGCCCCCCGTGACATCAGGCCCCTGGCCGAAGGCCATAGTGGTTGTGCCCCTGGCCCGGACGGGCGTCGGATAGGACGATATCCCCACCCCACGATGTACCTTTGCAGAACACAAGGTGCAGTGGGTTGGGGCAGGGGAGCGCACACGAGCCCTGGAGAGGGCTGGGTCACAGGGGGACCCGGGTTACTCCCGCATACCGCCACCCCCCGGTGGAGCCCGCCCTGTGCCATCGTGGCTTTCCCACGGTGGCCGGCGAGGGGTGGGGCGCGTGATCCCGTGCCCTGGCCGCCGCGGCTGGACCACGGCACCCCCCAGATTGCGTGTTAGCCCGGGGGGGACCCCCCCCGGTTTCACCCCCACACCACGGTGAGGTCACGCGCCCCTGGGCAGCTGTGGGGGCCAACACAACACAACACAACACAACACAACACAACCCAACACAACACAACACAACAAAGCACAACACAACACAACACAACACAACCCAACCCAACACAACACAACCCAACACAACACAACACAACACAACACAACACAACACAACACAACACAAGACAGCACAACACAACACAACACAACACAACACAACACAACACAACACAACACAACACAACACAACACAACACAACACAACACAACACAACACAACACAACACAACACAACACAACACAACACAACACAACACAACACAACACAACACAACACAACACAACACAACACAACACAACACAACACAACACAACACAACACAGCACAACACAACACAGCACAACACAACACAACACAACACAACACAACACAGCACAACACAACACAACACAACACAACACAACACAACACAACAGGGAGGAGGAGGAGGAGATGCGGTCCCCCGGTAGGGCGCCCCCGCGGCACATCCCCATGGTGCCCGCCGGCCCCCCACGGTCTGGAAAGCGACCGGGAGGGAGGTTTCACCCCAACCCGTCCGGCTAAGCATCATGGCGGCGGCTCTCCTCTTCGTCTCCTCCCCTTGTCCCCTGGCCCGTGCTACGTGCATGCACCCGCCCTACACGTAGCCGGATCCCCTCCCAGGGGCACGGAATGGGGGGCGAGGCGGAGCGCCGGCTCCACTTCCGGCACGGTCCACCACCCCCCCAAGGGAAGGGGGACGCAGTCTCACGGGTGTGGGCCCTTAGCCGCCAGGTACTACCGACTGGGCGGCGTTTGGCCGGCGGATCACGGGGGCTTGGTCCGTGGCCCGGTCCCCCCCCCTCCCCCAACGCACGGCACTTCTGCCGAAGGTGTCCGTGCGCGGGGCCATCCTCTAACCCTCCGGTCGTGTCCCCCCAATCCGCAGTGCCGCACGTCTGCGGAGGGGACACGCAAACCCCCGCCTCGGTGAATCCAAAGCGAAGGAGGCCCCCTCGCCTCAGCGGCGGGGGCCTCGGTGGTCCCAAAGCGAAAGAGGCCCCTTCGCCTCAGCGACGGGGGCCTTGGTGATCCCACAGCGAAGGAGGCCCCCTCGCCTCAGCGGCGGGGGCCTCGGTGTCTGAAAGCAAAGGAGGCCCCCTCGCCTCAGCGGAGGGGGCCCCGGTGGTCCCAAAGCCAAAGAGGCCCCCTCGCCCCAGCGGCGGGGGCCTCGGTGGTCCCGAAGAGAAGGAGGCCCCCTCGCCTCAGCGGAGGGGGCCTCGGTGGTCCCAAAGCGAAGGAGGCCCCCTCGCCTCAGCGGCGGGGGCCTCGGTGTTCCCAAAGCCCAGGAGGCCCCCTCGCCTCAGCGGCGGGGGCCTCGATGGTTCGAAAGCCAAAGAGGCCCCCTCGCCTCAGCGGCGGGGGCCTCGATGGTCCCAAAACGAAAGAGGCCCCCTCGCCTCAGCGGCGGGGGCCTCGATGGTTCGAAAGCAAAGGAGGCCCCCTCGCCTCAGCGGCGGGCGCCTCGGTGGTCCCAAAGCCAAGGAGGCCCTCTCGCCTCAGCGGAGGGGACCTCGATGGTCCCAATGCGAAGGAGGCCCCCTCGCCTCAGCGGAGGGGGCCTCGGTGGTCCTAAAGCAAAGGAGGCCCCCTCGCCTCAGCGGCGGGGGCCTCGGTGGTCCCAAAGCCAAGGAGGCCCTCTCGCCTCAGCGGAGGGGGCCTCGATGGTCCCAAAGCGAAGGAGGCCCCCTCGCCTCAGCGGCGGGGGCCTCGGTGGTCCCAAAGCCAAAGAGGCCCCATCGCCTCAGCGGCGGGGGCCTCGATGGTCCGAAAGCCAAGTGTGGGGGGAGGAAAAATACCTGACGAACCCACGGGGCGTCCCTATCCCCCCGCGGCCCAGGCTGGACCGGAGGGACTCGGGTGTAACCGCCGCTGTGTGGGGGAGGGAAAAATACCTGTCGAACCCACGGGGCGTCCCTATCCCTCCGCGGCCCAGGCTGGACCGGAGGGACTCGGGTGTAACCGCCGCTGTGTGGGGGAAGGAAAAATACCTGTCGAACCCACGGGGCGTCCCTATCCCTCCGCGGCCCAGGCTGGACCGGAGGGACTCGGGTGTAACCGCCGCTGTGTGGGGGAAGGAGAAATACCTGGCGAACCCACGGGGCGTCCCTATCCCTCCGCGGCCCAGGCTTGACCGGAGGGACTCGGGTGTAACCGCCGCTGTGTGGGGGAGGGAAAAATACCTGTCGAACCCACGGGGCGTCCCTATCCCCCCGCGGCCCAGGCTGGACCGGAGGGACTCGGGTGTAACCGCCGCTGTGTGGGGGAAGGAGAAATACCTGACGAACCCACGGGGCGTCCCTATCCCCCCGCGGCCCAGGCTGGACCGGAGGGACTCGGGTGTAACCGCCGCTGTGTGGGGGAGGGAAAAATACCTGTCGAACCCACGGGGCGTCCCTATCCCCCCGCGGCCCAGGCTGGACCGGAGGGACTCGGGTGTAACCGCCGCTGTGTGGGGGAAGGAGAAATACCTGGCGAACCCACGGGGCGTCCCTATCCCTCCGCGGCCCAGGCTGGACCGGAGGGACTCGGGTGTAACCGCCGCTGTGTGGGGGAGGGAAAAATACCTGTCGAACCCACGGGGCGTCCCTATCCCTCCGCGGCCCAGGCTGGACCGGAGGGACTCGGGTGTAACCGCCGCTGTGTGGGGGAGGGAAAAATACCTGTCGAACCCACGGGGCGTCCCTATCCCCCCGCGGCCCAGGCTGGACCGGAGGGACTCGGGTGTAACCGCCGCTGTGTGGGGGAAGGAGAAATACCTGTCGAACCCACGGGGCGTCCCTATCCCTCCGCGGCCCAGGCTGGACCGGAAAGACTCAGGTGTAACTGCCGCTGTGTGGGGGAGGGAAAAATACTTGACGAACCCACGGGGCGTCCCTATCCCCCCGCGGCCCAGGCAGGACCGGAGGGACTCGGGTGTAACCGCCGCTGTGTGGGGGAGGGAAAAATACCTGTCGAACCCACGGAGCGTCCCTATCCCTCCGCGGCCCAGGCTGGACCGGAGGGACTCGGGTGTAACCGCCGCTGTGTGGGGGAAGGAGAAATACCTGGCAAACCCACGGGGCGTCCCTATGCCCCCGCGGCCCAGGCTTGACCGGAGGGACTCGGGTGTAACCGCCGCTGTGTGGGGGAGGGAAAAATACCTGTCGAACCCACGGGGCGTCCCTATCCCCCCGCGGCCCAGGCTGGACCGGAGGGACTCGGGTGTAACCGCCGCTGTGTGGGGGAAGGAGAAATACCTGACGAACCCACGGGGCGTCCCTATCCCCCCGCGGCCCAGGCTGGACCGGAGGGACTCGGGTGTAACCGCCGCTGTGTGGGGGAAGGAGAAATACCTGACGAACCCACGGGGCGTCCCTATCCCTCCGCGGCCCAGGCTGGACCGGAGGGACTTGGGTGTAACCGCCGCTGTGTGGGGGAAGGAGAAATACCTGACGAACCCACGGGGCGTCCCTATCCCTCCAGTTGCGCAGCCAGGCCAGGTGCAAATCGCCCCATGACCTGTGACCGGGGGGCCTCCCCTTATTTCAAAGCAATTCATGGGGAGACTGACTGCCGGAGCTGCCGGCAGGTGCCACTGCCCCGGCGTAGTGAGCACCGTAGCGGCAGGCACTGGCCCTTACCTCCGCCCCGATGCTGTCTCCCCTTTATTCCACCACCTCCCAGCTCCGGTCCAGGCATCCCGCCGGGTGCAGCAGGGCGCGTGGCTGTGAGGCCTGATGTCACGGTTGCCCCGCATTGCATCGCAGGGCAGGACCGGTAGCCCCCCGTGACATCAGGCCCCTGGCCGAAGGCCATAGTGGTTGTGCCCCTGGCCCGGACGGGCGTCGGATAGGACGATATCCCCACCCCACGATGTACCTTTGCAGAACACAAGGTGCAGTGGGTTGGGGCAGGGGAGCGCACACGAGCCCTGGAGAGGGCTGGGTCACAGGGGGACCCGGGTTACTCCCGCATACCGCCACCCCCCGGTGGAGCCCGCCCTGTGCCATCGTGGCTTTCCCACGGTGGCCGGCGAGGGGTGGGGCGCGCGATCCCGTGCCCTGGCCGCCGCGGCTGGACCAGGGCACCCCCCAGATTGCGTGTTAGCCCGGGGGGGACCCCCCCCGGTTTCACCCCCACACCACGGTGAGGTCACGCGCCCCTGGGCAGCTGTGGGGGCCAACACAACACAACACAACACAACACAACACAACCCAACACAACACAACACAACACAACACAACACAACACAACACAACACAACACAACACAACACAACACAACACAACACAACACAACACAACACAACACAGCACAACCCAACACAACACAACACAGCACAACACAACACAACACAACACAACACAACACAACACAACACAACACAACACAACCCAACACAACACAACACAACACAACACAACACAACACAACACAACACAACACAACACAACACAACACAACACAACACAACACAACACAACACAACACAACACAACACAACACAACACAACACAACACAACACAACACAACACAACACAACACAACACAACACAACACAACACAACACAACACAACACAACACAATACAACACAACACAACACAACACAACACAATACAGAACACAACACAACACAACACAACACAGAACACAGAACACAACACAACAAAACACAACACAACACAGCACAGCACAGCACAGCACGACACGAATGTAGACACAATACGCGCACGGGCGCGCGCGCACCCACCCATATCACAGGATCACAAAGGTCAACACACCGCACAGTGGGAAACGGCAACGGATACAAGGAACAACACCTTGCGCATGATTCTCCGCTGTTCAGACATGCACATTTTGAAAAAGGGATGTGCCAAGGCCATGGATTCAGCGTACACGTTCTCCATCACCTCGGCTTTCAAGGAACTGCTCAGGGGAGCAAACAGATCGTGTTTCTCCCCTGCGTATCGGCGATTCTGAATGATACATGTTACGGTTCGCAGTGCTGTGCCCCAGTACCACACGCACATGCACACGCACACGGGCCAGGTTCTGATTCAAGGGGCAAAAATGCGGAAACACGGGGTTGCCGTGTTTGGACAAACCCCTGTTACCGCGCGGCATGTACCACAAAACACACGTTACAGACAAAAGCCAATCCTACCCCTCAAAACATGACAATACAAAGCAACAGGCCGGCAGACACCCCAGAACACAAAGAGCATATGGAACTACAGCTGCACCAACACTTTGCCACCCACATTGACCCTTCCTGCAGCCTGCACCAAGCTGCTCACTACATCCTCTATTGGGTTTGGACCGCAAAAACGGTTCCAAAAAAGCCCAAAAGTGCGGAAACACGGGGTCGCCGTGTTTGGACAAGCCGGTGTTAGGACACAGGGCCGGTGGGGGGGGGGGGGTACTCAATTAGAAGGGAGAGGTGGGGAGCCCGTTCATGATGTTCCCGTGACAACGCCCCACCCACTAACATCATGACTTTGGGGGTTTGCACAGGCTAATTTTGCCTTCCCCACAGGCACATATCTCGTGCTAAATTGTCTTTCCCTGCGGGCACACACACGCGCGCGCACGATAGAGGCGACAAACAGGCAGGGATCAAAGCCAGCCTGAGTGTACAAAAACTTCATCAGTGACATGTGTAACGCCATACGGCCCCCTTCGGCAGTACAGAGCAACCTGCACCACTCGAGGTACCAAAACCAGGAAAGCAACCGCAGGGTGAATTCTCAGTACAGACACACACACACACACATGCACACAGTCACTGCCAGCGGCCAGCAAAAGCGACCACATACAACACGCAAGCAGCGAGTCGTGCTCCGTGCCTATTGCACCTGCGTTCATCCAAATCATCCCTCTCCATGAACGCGCGTGGCGCGCGCGCGCGCGCAGACTGCACAGACATGCCCAAGCAAATGGACAAACCCGCAGGCACGCAGACGTCTAGCATAAATCGCACCAGTAGACGCTGTTGCTACCGGGGAGGGCGTGGGGGGTATTCCGTGCCTAGGAAAATCCAAATCTACAGATTCTGGCGAGGCAAAACCTGTGCCATTTCTTAAAAATGAGCGAACAAATTATGCAGGGTTGGCAAAAATTGCTCATGAGCAACAGTGGACAGTTGCTGTTATTTCCTGCAGGGACTTCCTGGTGAATCAAACAGCACGCTTGTCTGCACCCCATTGAATGCCACAGGAACACTACAAATGAGGAAAGACAACTTCAGCACTTCTGCGACTTCCATGGGAAACTAATTATCATAACCAAAGCCTCTGACATGGTACAATTGAGCAAAGGCGCAGCCTAACGTGTACCTCTGAAAATCCTTACAAATTGCGCACCAAAATTTCGCACAGAATTTGTGACACAGAAATTCCACCCTGTATAACCAAGCCCCCCCCAGTATGGCCGCAGTATGACTGTGGCATGTGCAGTCTGGGGACTGGCTGAAATATGCCTGGAGAATCGCACAGGTCCAGTTACACCCTGGCACCGGGGGGAACCTTTGGGGGGGGGAGGGGGGGAGCCTTCGTAATGCCAACATAAACGAACGCTCATGGGGACACTCTCTGCTTCCTGCTCATGGGGCCACCAATTACCAATTTTGGTCATTTCGGTAAGTTGGTGGCGGTTGGCGGCGGTTGGCGGCGGTTGGTGGTTGGCGATTGATGGATGGTGAGGGTTGGCGGTTGGCGGTTGGTGGCGGTTGGCAGCGGTTGGCGGTTGGCGGTTGGTGGTCCTTGAGGGCGGTCCTCAAAGGCGGTCCTTAACAAAAAACATAGTCCTGCCTGGCACAAGGCTGGGGTGTGGCTGCAGTAGGGCTGCTGTACGGCTGGCATTTGGCTGGGGGTCAGGATGGGGCATGGCTGGTGTATGACAGCAGACGGCCGGGTAATGGCTGGGGGGACGGTGCGCACCATTCTATATACAAAATTCATATAATTCTTCACTCTCTCCTGCACGTGGGGCTCTACTCCGATGTTATACATCGCTTGTCGAAGGGAAGCCATGTACTCCTGTCAAATGAGCAGCACACAGGGATTTGAGCGCTGAAACAGAGCTTCGGGCATTCCATGTACCTCCCCTTACCGACTGGGGTATAGCATACACCGCACTGCTCAGAGGTGGGGGTGGACTGGAGGACAGGAAGAGGCCCTTGCAGTCTAAGGAATGGGGCTGGCAGGACCTCCCAGACCTGCCCTCCCAGCGGCATTTGGATGGCATTTATTGCACGTTCGGAAGGGAGAGTGTCGGGTAAAGGGAGAGCGTTGAGAGGGTGTCCCGTCATGAAAGGGCTAAAGGCTTGAGAGGGTGTGGAGACATGAGAGAGGGAGAGCAAGGGCAGGGGGTGGTGGGAACGTTGCAGAGAAGAGGCTGTCGTAGAGGCAGAGATTTGTGTCGTTTGGGGAAGGGCACAGAATGTTTCAGAGGGTCCGAAGATGTGTACAATGGAGGCCTAGAGGGCTTTCAACTGATAGTGGGTTGGAGAGTGTTCCACAGGGTTGAGGAGGCGTCCAGATGGATGGAAAAGTGGCCATCACTTCCTCTGCGGAGTCTAGTCCCATGGTCCAACAGTTCTACAACCCCTATGGTATCACAGTGCCATAGCTCCACATTGTGAGGCTGTAAAAACTGTGGTGGGGCCGTGAGACCGTGGGGAGGGACCGTGTGGTGGGGCTGTGGGTGTATTGTGCCGTGGGACTGGGAGGGGGCTTACAGATACCGTCAAAGTTACTGAGGCGGAGGGAGAAAAGTGCATGGCACGCCCCTAAGAGAGGCCGAGGGGCCGTGGCACTGCGCACCTGTGGGCTCCAGGGCCGTGGAACTGTGGGGCGATGGGACTGTGGGGCCGTGGGACTGTATGACTGTGGCGCTGTGGGGCTGTGGCGCTGCGGGGCTGTTGGGGCTACGGGGCTGTGGGGCTGTGGCCATGGCACTGTTTTACGGGAGGGATACCGTGGGACTCTGGGGCTGAGGGGGCGTGGTACCGTGGTGCTGTGGGACCTGTTCCATAATACCGCCGCCCCACAGTGCCTCTGGATGGGCATCGCACCTGGAACGCAGCCTTCTTGGCCTCCAGCTTGTTGAACATGGTGGTGATGCGTGAAATGACGACAGCAAAGAGACTGAAAGCGGCAAACATGAAGATCAAGAGGTACACACGCTCCGGCAGATTGACGGGCCACACCTGCAAATGAAGCATGGGAGGCCGTTGGCGGGCCGGACAGAGGTTTTTGGCACCGAGCCAGACCGTTGCTTATGACTAAAGGAGGGGAACCGCGGGCTTGCTTTGAAATGGGGCAGGGAAAAGGGTGGGGGGGTACGAAGGATGTTCCTTGGTGAGAGTAGGACAGTTGTCCCTCTGTCCACTAGTGCTGCTTCTGCCCATTGGCGTCGCCAGCACCGGCGTACTTCAAACAAGAGAAAAGGGGGGGGGGGGGCTATGAAACCTGGTAGATTATCGTGCAGTGGTACATCTGGTGTCCAGCGCTATGCCTTTGGTGTGACCTGCTTGCCCGTTGGGGATAGTCCTGCGGCAGTGCAGTGGAGGGGGGGGGGGGGAGACCTAATTTAGAGAATCGCATGATTGAATGAGATGGTGACATGACAGAAACAGGCGTCCACTCCCGCGGCCAGCGCTAAGGCTCTCAGTCATCCCAGACCGCACAGTCCAGAAGGTACTCTCCGCCGCATCTGATGTGGGAATTGTGGCTGCCGATCACCGAGTGCTACAAATCAGTGGCGCGCCGCATTTTCAGGTATTTTACCCGTGATGCCGGCAGCGGAGTGTACTCCACTTGCTATTCGGACGGTTTGCACTGGTTCTGTCTGGGGTACTCTGGGGACCCTGGAATCCGAGTGTGGGGCGGGGGACGGGGGGGGGGCTCTGATGCTGAAAACACTTTCCTTTTATCAAAGGGGGATTTCCCCGAAAGCAATTTTGTCAGGGGGGCGCCTGGAGACCCGGGGTGTGAACTGGGGTGTGGGGCCACCACGCTCCAGCTTGGGGTGAGGATACCCCATTCTCATCAAACCCCAGGGATGTACTGGAGGCATGGAAGAGAGAGAGAGAGGGAGGGAGGGAGGGAGAGATGGCCAGTTCTGATTGACTGCATGCCCCCGCCATGGGCACTTTCAGCGTTTAGTCCAGTAATGTGTGTGTGCATCATCAAAGCTGCGATCCACTATATCCAGTGGGCACTGCCCTGCAGTTATCTACACAGCATATCAACAATCCAAGGGGCTATCGGGGCATAGTTTGGACAAAAGTTGGTCGAACCTACAACGCACAAGTGACTCTTACGTCCGGCCTGGGCTTTGGCCTGGGAGACAGGGTACTTGAGTCTCCTGGCAAAAAGTGGTGGATTGCGATGATTGTGGCGGGGCAGAGTAGCCCTGAACCCCTGCTCTGTAGGTGCGGATTGCACTGTGCCTTCACAGGGAAATTGGTGCTGATTGAAAACATTTCCCCCGTGTGACATTGTGTTGGCTGCCACACTCGCCCTTGTGGCCAGGGAGAGGGGGACCACCCTTTCAAACCCACTTATCCCCTGCCCACAACCCCACAACCCGGGCCCTGGGCCCAAATTGGGTTTGGCGGTGTGGCAGCACGCGCACCTCGGAGGGCATGGTCCGCATAACCCCGAGGGTCCAGTACAGGCAGAAGGCGTAGGCCTCCAAGTGCGGCACATCGCACCACCGATACGGCTCGGTGACGATGACCTTCGTGTCGTTCTGGTACGCATACAATGACCTGCGGCAACCGGACACAGCAATTCAACATGCGTCAGGAATGCGGGGCCCCGGGGATGCGAAGAACGCCCGCCGCCTTGCCCGGACAAGGCCATGGCGGTCCCGACCGAACCAACGGACTTTTTCGCAGGGGAACGCAGTGAGTTGCCAAGAGGCCAAAAAGTATTGAGGCCGATGAGGTTCGCAAGTTTGTTTTTTCGCGCTCTGACCCGTCCTCCGCCCCCCAAACGTGCCGACCAGGTTGAGCAAACCAACGCATCTGACCGAGCAAAATTGATCGGTTGGATTGTTGCCATGGCAAGCCACCGCGTGGACAACAGCGGACGGAGGAATCACGAGTGCCTTTCAAAAGATTCAGCTTCAGGATGCAGACGTGCATGCACTTCCAAGTCCGAAACTTGACAACCCAGGACTCGAACACAGGGCGACGAGATTTGAGTTCAAGCATTCTATCCAATGTACTATGCGCTGTATCTGCCAATTGGAATTTGGAGATGGTGACTTGTCTTCCGTCTTCCAGCTGCAAAAGGCCAATTCAGAAGGCTGCAACACAATGACCTCTGCGCGATATGTGGCGGCCGAATCCCCATCCTAATGTCCCTGCAAGCAGTTCGCTCGACATCCAATCCGCTTCGGCACGGTCCATTGTACAGCACCCTACCCCCCATTTCCATTCGCTCCTGCTTCTTGTTTCGGATAGGAGTTGAGGCAGTCCTCATAAGAGGCCAAACCCAAACCGGTCCCCGTGATCGCCACCCTGAAACCCGGTATGGGCCTTCATACAAGGCACGGTCCTGTTGTGTCCTCCCCCCACACACACCTCCACCGGCACACCAGCACCCCTACACCCCTTACACGGCACTATTACTCAGCCTTTTGGAACCCCCCCACTCTCCACACCCGGACCCTCCATGTCTTTACACCAGCCCGCCTCCTAGTACCTGTTGCTGTGACTGCCCCTGCACAGCTCCTTCAGGACCTCTTTCCCCCAAAGGAGAGTTACTCAAACCCAAAGCCCCAAATCAGGGATGCGCTTACCCACGGGGGTGGGGGGTGATCTAGCGGACCTACGCATCCAAACCAAACCACCCACCCACTCAAAACCAAAAGGAATTTCCTCTGGAGAAAAATGAAACTTTGAACAGACACCCAGAAATGAGAGGCCCATTTTAGGTACACAGACTTTTTTTTGTCCTCATAACCCCCCCCCCATCCCCCGTCCTGTAGGCCAAACACTAATCATAACCCTGCCCCCAATTCCAGCCCCACCACCATCACACTGCATCGCACCACACCGGGTATGCACCACAATGGTCCAGTGGGGGTCCATCTCATAGGCCTTGGGATTGTTCGGATCGGGGGCCTGCCCGACCAGCCACCAAATGCAGGCGTTCCAATGGCAGAAGTAGAGGATCGCTGAAGCAAAGGCAACAGGCGGAGGCGTGCCGGCGTGGGCACAGGGAGCGGCCCGGCGCCCCAAGAAAGCGTCTCTCAAAATGGCAAATGCCGCCCCTTTGTGTCAGCTGTGCGCAAACATGGCATGCATGCTACTTCGGCGTTGCTACTCAGTGAGGCATCCTTTCTCCACGAACATCAGTTGTCGTTCATTGTGATCATGGAAGGCATGGCATGGGAAACATAGGGGACAAACACGACCGGGCAACAGGGTGACCTGACCACCAACTGCGGAAGGATAAAAGCCTTCTCCCACCCCTCCCTAGTCCTAACACGGGCCAGGTTCTGGCTCAAAAGGGGCAAAAGTGCGGGAACACTGGGTCGCGGTGATTGGATAAGCCCATGTTACCGCGCGGCATGTACCACGGGACACATGTTGCAGGCAGTGAAAAGAGAAATGTTCATGACCACAAACGGGTGTCCAAGGCAAGCATACACCCCAGAACACAAAGAGCACAAGGAAGTACAGCTGCACCAACACTTTGCCACCCATATTGACCCTTCCTGCAGCCTGCACAGAGCTACAGCCCACATCCTCTGTTGGATTGGAACCGCAAAAACGATGGTTCCAAAAAAGGCCCAAAAAGGCGGAAACACGGGGTCGCCGGGTTTGAACAAGCCCGTGTTAGGACAGGGGGGGGGCTGGGGTACAGTGTGGAGAGGCCCACCGCACGCCAGAGGAAGCAGGACAATACGAACAGATATCGCAATGCGGTATCCCCGTGATGCGGTGTGCAGCAATGTGCAGGGACCGGGTCTGCCGGGGTCGGTGCTGGGGCTGTTGCAGGCAGTGCCACTTCGGCGGTCACCGGCGATGATGGCGAACCAATGGTGTCTATTTGTGTCTCGTCGTGTGCCTCTGTAGCGGAGGGGGCGGGCGGGGGGGGGTGGGTGGGTGCGTGCGCCGGTGCGTGTTGGCACCCGGCCTCCTCCTCTTGAACCTTGTTCTGGAGTCACTGGTGCCAGTCACAACAGCTGTCGGCCGTCCGCTGTCCTCTGTTGGCTCCTCTTGGGTGGCGGCGCCCAGTAGTTCTGCCCACGATATGTACGCAAGAAGTCATTTCGGGGGCAACGCTGCAGATTTGAGGACCGGGTGTGGCGTTCAGTTGCCGTGGCTCGTTGTTGCCAGGATTTCTGAACCCACACTCAGCCCTGAACAGCCCCGACGGCGGGCGAACCCTCTGTAGGATGCGCCGCCCCCCTGATCGTGCGTCGAGGGCCTGTGTCACCAGAGAAAAAAGACGGCCGACATCAGCTTTGGGCCGGCCTCTGGCATTCAGGGGGTTGAGGCCACGATGAGGAGGGCCTGCCCTCCCACACCAATCCCCATGCGATCACAGAGCAAAGGAGAGGAGGCCACCTGCCAGCAGTTTGAGGAGCTGCATCATGTGCGCCGCAAAAGCAGGACCGATCCTCCTCTCGCAATGCATCCAAATATCGGCCATGCCTGAAGCAGGAGAGACCGTGCAATGGCCGCATCCGTGCTTCGTTGTTCTACAGCGCAGCAGCCCGTGGCTGCCACAACGCCACGGCCCATCGCTGCCACAGTGCAGCAGCTGTTCCTCTGCCGTGCCGCAGCATTTCCTCGTCCTAATGCCGCAGCCGCTGCTGCCACAAAGGCATTGCTGAGTGGTGGCTGTTTTTTCACTGCTCTGGACAAAACAGGGGTGCCCCTCCGCACAAGCAAGACCCAGGCCACGGAAAATGATGGTCCGGGGGAATTCTGTGCTTCGAGGGTTCCGGACCCCCTCCCCCCCCCCCACGCCTCCTCTCCTCTAATACATCGCTGACCGTGGCTGCAAAGACTGCTGCGCATTGCCAATCCAATGCCCGGCCCCTGTGGTATTGTTGGGAAAAGCAATGAGTCCACGCAGCTTAGAACCGCCGAATACCTGCTTGCCGCACGTAACTTTCTCTTTTTCCAACTCCAAAATCTGGATCCAAAAAGGGGGGGGGGGAGGAATGCATCAGAAGGCAAGAGACCTCAGAGAATGCCATTACTTGCCGCCACAGGGAGACAGTGGCTGGGCATGGGCTGGGCGCCCTGGAGGGGGGGGTTGGCACAAGGCTATGGTGTTGGTTTGCTTGCCTTTGCCTTTGCCCTGGAGGGGTGGGGTACCTCCCCCGCCCTTCCAATGCATCCCGGGAGGGGGGGAGGCGGGGTCCCTGCTCCTCCTCCGGTTGTCAGCCATTCTAATACACCCCTGGCCACGGTGGAGAGGCATTGCGCATGCCATCGATCAGATCAAAGCGCGCTTGGACCACCCCAACTAAGTGCCTGCAGGGGCACGCACCTGACATTCGCATCAGCCGTAAGCACCGCGCCAACTTGAAAATCTTCGTGATACGCGCCAAACGTGTGTGCTGGACGCTCGGGGCCTGCGGACCTGCAGTGAAGAAGGCGGGAAGAGATGGGGGGGGGGGGGGGTTAGGGGTGGTCTGCACACAACCCCCCTCCCCCTCAAAACCCAACCCAACATGACATCGAAGGCTCGGGGTTGGCACGGTGCGGAGAGGGTACTGTCAATTGCAAACGTCGTTTTGGTGTGTGCGGGGGTGGGGGGGCTTAGGGAGAGATGGCGAGAGCAATGGGGCGTGGGCTCAGCACACCGAAAGGGGTGGGGGGGGGTTAAAACCAAATTGAGGTGAGGTAAGCGAAGGTGCAGGTGGAGCCTTTGGTAGACGTGCCCCGTTTGGTGCGTTTCGCAGTGCTTTTTTTCACGCACCAGTTTGCATCATCTTCCCTTCCCACTCCTCTTTGAAGTGATGTGCCTTTGAGTGGTTGCACTCCAGTCGCTCTTGGTGGGTGCCTGTGGCTGGCATGCCTAGGCACCCACACCTCGCCTGGAAAAACAGTCCAGCAGGCTTTGGGTGTCGAGACCATGGCCCAGCGCATCCCGTGATGGCATGCTACACCGCATACGCATGGGATTGCGAGAGAGAGCATCCCTGTGCATGAAGCATTTTACCCCTGTCAATCAGTCACTGTGGATGTGCGTCGGGAACTGCACCTGCTCGGTTGTGCGGGAACTCGGGTGGAGGCACACTTGCGTCAGGGAAGGTTTGTGGTCCTCCCGAGGAGATCCAAGAGTGGATCCCAATTCTGGTGCACCCCCTTGAGGCTGTAAGCATGGATGTATGCACCATGCCATCGGGAAAAGAGATGTTCGACTGTGCTTGTGGTGGTCCGGTGCAGTGGCTGCGCTCCACAGTGGCTGTGCTCGCCAGCAAGAAAAGGCTTAGTGCTGGGTATGTGTCAAGGGGCAAATGTGATGAGGTACAGGGGGGGGACAAAATTGCCAGGGGACAATCTTGACGGGTACAATCACCTCGCAGAGGTTGTTAGATCAAAGCCACGCAGGCGTATATAGGGGAAAACGCCACATACCCCCCCATTTGGGGCCTTTTTGGGCATATTCGCGTACCCTACCCCAAGGGGTTGAATTGTTAGTTTAACCCCTTGTAAAATCATTATTTTGTCCAAAAAACGCATCCCCCAATGAGTTTTTGGTCCGGACCCCCCCAGACCCCCCCCCACTTGAAACCCACTTTTTTGAGGTTTTGAGGGAGGTGTGGGGGGGGGGGGGGGTCAAAAATGTCGAAAAAATGACCCCCCCCCTTTTTTGGGGTCGAAAATCATGAATCTTTTGGTTTTTTCGATTTTGAGCCGAAAAAGTGTTTCCGGGTCCCAACTCCATGGGGTTTGTATGGGGCGGAGTGGGACAAGCGCTGATGCAGTTTATGCACTTTTCAGCCATTTTTGCTATGTTGGCGGTTTTGGCGACCTCGGTGACCCCGTGGTACTCACTCTGAGGGGTGTGAGTGGGGATGTTGTGACAGTATATGCCTAATAGGATACGGAAGGATGTTTTTTGCAGTCTCTAGCCTTGCTGAGAGCCGGTCACAACCCGTGCCAAAGACGCGAAATGACTGTTTCCACCAATAATGGCCTAGTGAATGGGCCGGTACACAACCTGCTTATGCAGTTTTTCACCCTGGGCAGCTCAAAAATCGAAGTTTTCCAAACTTGTTTTTATGATATTGTGACCACCTAAAATGACCATCCAAGGTATGTAAAGCATGTTTTAGGCCGTGTTTATGTGTTTTTCACCCTATTTGTGCATTAGGTCCGGGGGGGGGGGGGGGGGTTTGGCATGACGCCATGGTGTGATGATCTCGTCTGCAGCTGGCGGCGCCTACTGGCCGATCGCCATTCGCTGCCCTTCCCTTGGACCCTTTCCCTCCATAGGCGGTGGTGCCCATCGGCTTCTCACCACCCTTTGACCTTCCTCTTCCTCCTTGCCCTAACCTTCCCTCTCCCCTCCCCTTTCCCTTCCCTTGGCCTTTCCCTCTGTAGGCCGCAGTGCCCATCGGCCTCACCACACTCCTTCCCTTCCCTTTCCCTTGGTCGGTTGTGCCAACGGAGCCCCCGGACTTGCCCTGTTTCACTTCTCTGCGTCGAGTCCACGCAGAGGAAGGCAGATGCCTTCGCCGTTGGCCAGGTGCGTCTAAGCGGCCATCCCAAGCCGGCGGTGAGGTACCTCTCCCCAACGGCGGCTGGTGGGCCCCGGGATGGCCACTTGCGGGGTCGTTTCCCCGACGGGGGCACATAACAACCTTTCTCCTCCAAGTTCCCACGCTCAGTCCTTCCTTTGGCGAGCGCAACACAAACCCCCTACCCTCTCCTTCATGCCTTTGCTGCACGGATGGGGGTTGTGGGGTGTGGGGGGGGGGTGTCTCCCAAGGGATGGGTACACAACCTGCTTATGCAGTTTTTCACCCTGGGTAGCTTAAAAATCGAGGTTTTCGAAACTAGTTTTTATGATATTGTGATCACCTAAAATGACCATCCAAGGTATGTAAAGCATGGTTTTACATGTTTTTCACCGTATTTGGGTATTAGCTCCGTGGGGGGGGGGGGCTCCTGGGGGGCCTCACAAGGGATGGGTACACGACCTGCTTATGCAGTTTTTCACCCTGGCAGCTCAAAAATCGAAGTTTTTGAAACTTATTTTTGTGATACTGTGATCACTTAAAATGACCATCCAAGCTATGTAAAGCATGTTTTAGGCCGTATGTATGTCGTTTTCCCCCTATTTTGTGTGTGTGTGTTGCTTGGAGTAGATTCTTTGCGAGGTGGACTTGCCAAAGGCAATAGAATTTCAGAAGGGGCCTCCTGAAGCTTGCTGTCAATTCCTGGTGGGGCTCTGCATGGTTCCTGATATTTCCTCGTGGGCTCTGGATGGTCGCTCCAAAAGACACAGCTCGAAACTGCATCTCCAAGTGGCTGTCGCACGGACAGTAGATTGATATCTCGCTGGACAGAAGGTGCCCATAGAAGCAAGCAGTGAAAGTGTTGGTCATACGCAGCGAAAATTTCGCTGGGGGGGGGGGGGTTCGCCATTTTTCTTGATGGCAAAATTCTCCCTGCGAAATTCTCCCCTTCCGAAAATGTTCCCCCCTTTTGTAGTGTACATTGGCAGATCTGCAGGTGCAGGCGTGCAACAGCAGGTGTAGGTATGCAGGTGTGTGGGGAAATTGGGTTATGTATGTAGGGTCAGCTATGTAGGGGGAGGGATGCAGGGGTAGATGTACAAGGAGCAGGAATACAGGAGCAGATTTGTAGGATTAGGCGTGCAGGGGGGGGTATGCACGGGTAGGTAAGAAGGGGTAGGGGTGTCAGGGGTAGGTTCGCAGGGGTGTGGCAAAGGCTTGCGTGGGAGAACAGGTGGGTGTGGATGTGGGTGTGTAGGGATTGGTGTACACTAGTTGTGCGCAGTAGGTACGTCGGGTAGTACGTCGGGGTGGGCAGGGCTCGGTATGCAGGGGTAGGTGTGTAGAGGCAGGTCTGCACGGGTAAGTATGGTGGGGTGGGGAAGGTGTGCAGGGGTGAATATGTTGGAGTAGGTATGCACAGGTACGTATGCAGGGGTAGACATGTGGGGGTGGGTGTGCTGGGGTAATATGTACTGATGTAGGGCTGGGTGTGTATGAGTGGGGCTGCAGGGGTACTTTTGGGACCAAAGTATAAGGTGCGCAGAGGGACGTGCAATGGTAGGTTTGCACGAGCAGGTGTGCTGGCACGCATGGAATAGGATAGCTGTGCACCACATACCCACAATAGCATCTATGACCTGCACCCAGGGAACCGTTGAAATGAAGTCAATGAAGAACCATGTTTTAAGGTAATGGCAGGCGATCTTGGGCACTGCAGTCACCAGCACCTGATGTAGAACAGAGGATGGAGGAGAGTAAGTCACGGCACAGCCATCACAGAGCTGCGCTGCACACCATGTCCCTCCAAGGCGCATCCTTTCTTTTGGTCACAGATGACATCCCCTGGTGGGTTCATTAGATAGAACTAGGCATAAATAGGCACCTACTTGAGCAGCCAGACGGGCTGCATGTGCGTGAAGCAAGCTGGCCTCACGGGTGCAAATCTTGCAACACCACTGCTGCAAAGTGCTGCATAAGCCAAAGAAGGTCACCCAACTGGAAGGGGGAAAAGCAGAACGGCCCAAAAACCCCTGTGGAAAGTTGTCACGGAGGTCCTGGTCCAAAGGGGGGTTGGGGGGGGGGGTCCGGAGAGGCTCGTAGGTTACCCTGTCCATACAACTGGTGTCCAGCGCTTTGTCTATTGTGCAACCTGCTTGTTGATCAGGGTCAATTCCTTGGGGGAGGGAGAGGAAGGGGGGGGATGCTGTTTTGTGAGTAAGAGTGGGTGCTCAGCGTGACGCGCCACCCTAGCTTTGGGAGGCGTCACCAGGGATGTGCCTATCCACGGATGGGGGGGGCAGGGGGGGGTGATCTGGTGGACCCACCCACCCAGGCCAAACCACCCACCCACTCAAAAACCAAAAAAATTGTCCTCTCGGGAAAACTGAAATTTTGAAATGAGAGCCAAAAATGAGAGGCTCATTTAGGGTACACAAACTTTTTTTGCCCTCATACCCACCCACCCCCGTCCCGTAGGCCAAACAATAGGCACAACCGTGGGCCTCACCACCAGGGTTTCTGGATCTTGGAGTTAGGCGACACCCCCAGCTCTTGTGTGCAAACATGCCTCGACGTGGATGTCCTCCCCTCAAGCGTGCACCCCTTGTCTATACGGAGATCTAACCCTCAGGTTCTCTAGCACTTACCACGCTCTTTTCTATCTACGCCCCCCGCTCCCTTTATTCTTCAGCACTGAGCACCGCGGTTGTGGTTCTGGTTGTGGTTGGTGCATCGCTCTGCGCTGATCCATGTTCGGTCTGCTGTCTGCTCGTTTTTTTGCGCTGGTATGCACTGCAATCTGGATGGGCTGAACACAATCGTCTGATCTGCCTAGGCAAATGACAGGGGGAAGAGGGGGTCAGGGTCACTCATGAGGCTGTCCTGCTGAGGGGGAAGTGGGATATGTTCTGCTGGGGGGCTGTATGGGGGAATGGCACGGGCCAGTGGCAAGCACAGCATACCAAACCACCGTGTGGGGTGAGGGAAAGCATTTGGGCGTCTTCTCTGGGCCCTCCCGCTACACCCATGCCCCCTTCTTTGTACTGCCATCTGGTGAGAGGAAAGCTGAAACGGTGCAGGCCTCTTGTATGCCTCGTTAATCCGTGTGGTTAGTTGTTTTTGGGAAAGTGGGGGTAAGGAAACTGCGGGGTTTGTGTGCGGGACAGGACATGTTTGACACACGCTAACAGACCCAACCACCAAGGCCTCGCGCCAAACCCCCCCCCTCCCCAACAGAACCGGACCCCAATCGAATGGCGAGGATGCGAGAGGGCTTCAGTGGGGTGCAAGCGGACGGTGGGTAACATTGCAACGGTACACCCGCTTTGTTCAGCTGATGCACGACCTGATCCACAATTACTGGGTGACGACAGTCCGGTTATGGATTGGCTCAGCCTCGGGTGTGTTCTGACAGTATTTGGCGAAATGGGCCCGCTTGGACCGGTGAAAGGAAGCGCAGGCCCGGGGGTTGCGAAGCCATACTTTGCCTTCCCAATACGCAGTGAAGAAGTTCAGCACGATGTCGACGCAGAAGAAGCACGTACTGAACCACATCCACTCCATGATCGCGCTGTCTTGGGGCGTCGTCGGGGTCGCAAAGCAGAGCTCGTACGGCAGAACGATGCTGCGGCGATGAGGGGACGGGACAGGGCAGGCCTCGCCTGAGGGCCAACACCCGTGAAAGTGCAGGACCAGACATGCCAGTAGCGTCTGGCAGGGAAACGGCGGCGGCTACACGCGAACGGCCTTGGGCTCGGCACTCGGATCACGAATCCCGCGCCTCAACACAAGGCGTCCCAAGCCCTGAGGTACTTTTCGTGTGGAATTATTTTGGTGCGGCGACCCCCACCCCCAGCCCCCCCCCCCAGCCCTTGTGGATCCTCCTGAGCACCCCGCAGGCCGGCAGCTGTGGTGGGCGCGTTCAGCGCGAGCGACCCGGGGCAGAAGGAGCGGTGGAAGCCAAAGCAATGGCCTGCCTGCCTGAACAACGGTCCCAGAGGTGCTCCAGACCACATTTGAAGTCTCCATGACGTCTCCATATCGTGGGCAGGCAACGACTGGGGAATCGGAATGAGATGGAGCACGTCCTGGGAGCCCTCCGCTTTCTCTTCTGTCGAGGCCGTCCCCATCAGCGTTGTTTCAATTTGGGGCTGGGATGCCGTCATTTGTCTTACGCCCCCCCCCCCCCCACCCCGCCGCCGTCCGCTTCTGACGGCCCTCATCGTCTCACAGTCCTGGAGTGCCATGGACCCCTGCACTGCTGCCTCCGGACGGTTCTGCATTTGGGCGGTTTTTTTGGGGATGCGATTCGGTTTGTTTTTGCTTCGGATCACTGCAGATTTTTCGGTGGGCCCCGCTTTTATGGAGGCGACGGGAATTTCAAGGGTGTTTCGTGGGTGCGGCCACAGCCCGTTCCGTGGGGGGGGTAGCGGCCGGCGTCCGACGACTGCGACTGCCCCATGCCGGACAGCGGCCGGGAGGCGGACGCAACGCCCGGCGGCAAGAGCGGGGCTGCGGGTCAGTCAGCCAACGGACACCCGAGTTCCTGCCGATGAACCCGCAGTGCCGCTTCGGTCGGGGCAGCACAAAGCACCGAATGCAATTTCGGTGGCCCCCGGCGTATGCCACCGATTTTTCCGTGAGGACGGCTGACGGAGTTTTGGTGGCGCTCCAGCGACCTCTGATGTTCCACACGCACCTGCTGGAAATTGCTGGTCGGCTGGTCCTTGTGGGGGGGCTGGGCGCGTTGGAGTCCTGCACAGACTTGCCACTAGCGTCTGCCAGCTCAGACATGATCGGATGGAGCAGGGTCCTACTGAGCCACACACTGGACGCAGCACGTTCCTACTGAGTCCTGGTGGTGCCGGGGGCGGGTATTACTGAGGGGCCTTGAATATCGGGCCGACTCCTACAGAGAACTGCGAAAGTTGGAACCCCCCCCCCCCCCTTGGGCCGTCCTCGCCGGCCGTTCCTCCTCCACCCCTGGACGGCTCTGCGTTGCGGGCAGTCGTGTCTGCGGCGCACGACACGCCACCTTACTAGCCCCCCCTCCCCACACACAAACACAATGCAACCCACGTGCCAACATATGGCTGATCCGGTCGTACACCTGAAAATACTACCCGGTATACTTCCTGGGCCTTTGTTGCAACTGGTATGCGACGCACACTGCCAGCCACGAAGCGAAGGGAACCATGTAACCCCCCCCCCCAATGAAAACCCCCTTCTGGGGTCCCGGGGGGTGAGTTAATGCCGGGGGGGGGGGGTATAAGGGTCGGATTGTCAAGGTACCGCTGAGCAGCAGAAAGGAGCCCCCATTGAAGCACATGAAGCGAGCCTCCGTTGAAGCATTAGAGCTTCTGCCAGCTTCAGCTCAGGCTCTTCCTCTTTGCTTGGGGCATTGATGTTCAAGAAACTGTGCGTGACTTGGTAAAGCGGTCTCAATCTGGCGCAGTGCATGTGTTGTGTGTTCAGTTCCGAGGCAAATCGGGTGGTTTACGATGTGGAACTTCTGGTACCCTGGATGGGGGGGGGGGGTTGACGCGGGGGGGCCTTCCACCTGTGCCCTAGACGTTGTTTGCCCCACATCCACCAGTATTACAAACCGGGACACAACACACAAGACGATCAAATGAGACTTATTCGCATGAGGACTGACGCCTTTTGGCCCCAGCACCCAACACACACGAAGGGGCTGAAGTCATGGGGTCAACCCCCCGGCTGCTGAAATTTGAAAGCGAAGGCGCGGAACAAATCTCTTGGTCTGCATTCCCCTGCACCCAAAAGCCGATGAACCATTTTCCGATCACTGAAGAGGGTGGGAGGGGGGGGTCTAAAGGGGCCCTTGGGAGGGCTCCTTTTAAAGTGGGGGGGGGACCCCCCCCCAGCCCCCCCCCCCCCCCCGGTGGTGCTGAGTTTTAGAGGCGCCAAAGGCGCCGAGGAAAATTTCTGGTCAAAACTAATTGGTGCCAAAGGCGCCAGAGAAAATTTCTGATCGGCCGAAGGCCCGCAAGAAAATTTGGCCCAATCTTTTAAGGGGGGCAGGGAGGGTGGGAGGTGGGGGTGAGACCCCCTGTGACATTCCGTCTGGTTGTTGTTTCTTTACGGGGCCCTGGACAGTCACGCGTTCTTCTCTTCGCATGTTCTCTTCTTTCTGTCAGCCGCTGCGGCCGGTGCTCTTGCTGGTGTCGTTTCCGCGTTCGCAGAGCCCAGTGGTTGGTGTGCCGGGGCTGTGCTGGATGTGGCATGGTGTGCCCTTTGCGCGTCAGTGGCACCCAGTAGTTGGCATATTGAGGTTGTGCTGGTTGTTGCCGGGGTTGTTTGACTATGTTTGCTGTCCATGCGCCTCTGTCCACAGGCCGTCCATAACCTGCCTCACTGTGTTTCTGTGTGCGTGAGGCCCAGGTGCCCTGCTCCGCCATGCGATGTCCCGACCGTCCACCATATGTCCCTTTCCCCCTCACTGCTGGTCTGCCCCTGGTGAGCTGCCAACCCTGTCGCGCAAACAGCCCATCTGGGCTGCAAGAGACATCCCCCACCTGATGCCAGTTGAGCAGGGGTTGCCCTGGCATCCGGTAGCGACGGGGCTGGCTGGCCAGGCCATCCCCTTTGTTGTTGTTGCCTCCCATGCGCACGCTCTTCCATCCCCTCCATTCTGGTTCCCTGTCCTGATTGCCTCTCCTGCCTTGCTGCGCCCCTGCTCCTTGTCTACTGTGCTCGCCCTCGTCCCTCCTGGTATGGCTCCCGCATCCCGTGTGACTGTGTTGCTCCTCCCCCTGTGTGTTGGCCCTCCTGGGTGCCCCTTTTGCGCACCCACTCCTGTCCCACCCGCCTGCCCCCCCGTACGCGGATTTCACGTCTCCGTATGACGTTGACTGTCCCGTGCACAGTTGGCTGGTCACGGCCCTGTTGTCACCCCCGTGGCAGGCACCTCCCGGCGCGCGGGGCGCAGCCCCCGCCGTTGTGGAGTTCGCGGGCACCTCGTAGCGGGAGGGGGGGGGGGGGGCTTGTTTGCTGATGGCTTGCTCGGCGTGCGCCGCATTTGGTGGTTGCTGCAGTGCTCGAACCTCATGGTCTCCCCGTGCAGTGCTGTGAGTCTTGTTGGGGCTCGTCTCAGTGCCGTGTGTGGGCCGGCCCTGTGCCCAGTTGCTTTGCTGCGTGTGTTCCTCCCAATTTGGTGCTCTTTTTTTCTTGTGCTGGGGCACTCACCGCTGCTAGTGTGTGTTGCCGGGGGACCGCATGTCGCTGCTTGCCTCCCATTGTGGCTGCCGGATGGTCCCGCTGTGATTTGGGTGGCACTGGGGGCACTGGGCACTTCTGCACATGTCTCCAAATCTGCAAACCGACCCGTCGCTGGTGTTTGTTGGGGTTGTTTTGTGGTGAATGTAATGCGTTGTTGCTTGTGTGCATTCTAGACTGCTGAGGTGCTCCCCGTTTGAGGGCTTCACTCCAGGCTGTCCACACCTCGGAGCTAGGGACTCGTGTGCGTCCACCCCCTGTTTGGTCGTGTGCAGTGACCACCAATTGTTTGGACGCTGTGTCTCATAAGCGTGCCCAAAGCCCGTGCACCGGGCCTTGGTGACAGAACTTAGCTACTCGTGGGCAGCACATGCTTTAGGTCGCTGCCCAATGGTCAAACGTGTACCTGGCTGCCAAGCCCCCGCAGGGGCGGCCCCCCTACTTAGGTTTGGGTTGCCTCCGCTTCCCGGTGTGGTCGGGAAGGTGTTGGCTTCCAGGGGTGCATCAGGGAAGCATCCCTTTTGTGCTGTTTGTGTTGTGTGTGTTCGTGTGGCCTTGGTTGTCTTGTGTGGTGGGTGTGGTGTTGGCGTTGGGTGTGGGGTTGTGGGCCTTTGGTGGTGCCCTGCATGCGTGCCTTGTTTGTTGGCGGCGGTGCTTGTGCATGGGTGGATTGCCCACGTGGTGGGTCTTGCACCCGCCCTGGGCATCGGGTGTTGGGCTGGTGTCAATGTTTGCGGTGCGTGGCCCTTTTCCGGTGTTCGTCTCTGTTGGCTCTGGCGTGCCGCACTGCGTTGTGTGTTGTGTTGTATCAACAAGGAATGGCGGCCACGGCCACACTCTTCTACCAGGGCCAAGTCCCAGTAACCTCCGAAGACTTGGATGCCGCCACACACCCGTAGGCGGGGCGCGGTCCAAGCGTCTAGGGCCACCAATGAGAATTGAACGCAGATATCATCTGTGCACCTTTGTCGGCTCTGCGTGCTTGGGCATTGCGCTGTCCTGCACTGCCCTGGTGTGTGTTGTGCTGCTCTGTTCCGTTGTGTGTCTCTGTTGGCCCTAGCGTGCCGCGATGCACTATGTGCTATGTTGTGTGCTATGCTGCATCAACAACGAATGGCGGCCACGGCTACATAGGTCACGGCTACGCTCTTTCATGGGGGCCAAGTCCTGGCAACCTCCGAAGCACGTCGATGCCGCCACACACCCGTAGGCGGGGCAGGGTCCAAGCACCCGGGGCCAGCCAATGAGAATTGTGCGCATTTCTCATCTCATCTCATCTCACGTGTTTGCCTCCGTTAGCTCTATGGGCCTGGCGTTGCGCCGCCCTGTGCTGCTATAATGTGTGTTGCGCTGCGCCGCGCTATGCATGTGAGCTTCACTCCGCTCTGGGATGCTCTGTATTGCTGCGCTGGGTGTGCGTAGCGCTGTGCTGTGTGCTGTGCTGTTTGGCTGTGCGCCGCCCCCGGCCCCCCACCACTCCCAGCGGTGCTGAGTTGTTAGAAGGAGCCCTGGCCCGAGGGGAAGTCGGTACAACCACAAGCATATTGTCAAGTAGACACATGCGGCCCACAACATGGTGTGCACAGAACCTGGGGGGTGGGGGTGGCACTCAGCGAGGGGACAGCAAGCGATCGATACTGTGGAAGGGTGGGTGGCGGGTGGGCGTCTGTTGTTGTGGTTGGGGGTGCCATAAAGGCCACCCCCCCCCCACCCAAAGGGGGTCCCATAGAGTGAGTATGCCGGTTGGCACTGCCAGCTGTTTTGGGGGGGGGGGATAGGTCGCGACCACATTGCAACCCCCGCTCCGCACATGACACACACCTGTCGGCCACAACGATCAGCAGACTGCAGCAGTCCCAGATCATGCGACCCTTGGACTGGGGGCTGATGTAGCAGCCCGGAGGGGCCGGTGCCTGCCGCGAGGCCTGTGCGCAGCAGCAGGCGGAGAGGGGGGGGCAGAATTGCCACCCAACCGCCAGACACCCGTTTTTATTGAAATGCGGATGCGGGCCCCCTGCGGTGTTTGTGGCACCGTGGGTCCTGAAACGTCCCGTTCTCCGCTCGTCGACCACGGCGTACGCACGGAGCGGTGTGGCGTACCCAGTGCCTCGTGACTGCCACCCCGTGGCATGCCCCGGCCGGTGGCCTCAACGCCAATGCCAAACCTCCCGTGCAAACCCTCAGCCTCGGTCAGATCGGCCTCCTCAAGTCTTGTGGGTTTAGGTATTGTGCGTCATTTTTTTGTCGCCCATTTCGTCGCATTTTTAGTCGCAAAAGGGGGGGGGCAGTCACCCCGGCAGTTACATCCATCCCTGACGTGCGGTTTGGAAGAACTGCTGCATCGGCGCCGAACTCTCCCGATTGCGGCATGCACAACCACTGAGACATTTGGTAGAATGTGGGCAGAGGAGGCGATTGCAACCGTGAGACAACATCTGGTGCGACACTTCTTCTCGGCTTATGCATTTCCCACTGTGCCTCTTGAGCATCTTGTCGCATGGGACGATTCACCAACGACCCCCCCCCCCCTCCCCTGCACCCCCACCCCCCGAGCGGCGCCAAAAGTAGATCCATCCCTGCCGCAGGTTCGAATCTCGGTCCTAAAACTCCTGAAGCCTTATGCTCTAACGACGCCACCGACCGGAGTCTCTTGCACACAAGGAGATGGCCCAGCTCTAGGCCCCAACCATGGGCCTTGCCTATCGCCCCCTTACCTGACGCCCAGGTAATCGCAAGATGCGAACATACGTCCACCAAATTCACTTGGCTGGTGAGCTTGTTTGCAATCGGGCTCGAAGGGTCTCTCGAAATATCTCGAGAGAAACGATCAGTTGAGACGGTCCCTTGAGGTTGCATTTCGATCTGGCACGCCTAGGCACAATGGACAGAAGTCTCCAGCGCCTCCTCTGCAATCTACAAAACGGGACACCGCGGATCGGACCGGGCATCCACAGCCATGAAACACGTGGTCGGACCCTTCGCAAAAACAGAGAAGGACACGCGGCGCTGCCCCAATTTGCTGAGGCGTTCAAACTCGCCCATCGTCGAGGCAGGATTTTTCAGGTGGTTCCCATTGCATCCCGCAGCCAGAGAAGACGGGAACCACGTGCCCCCAAACAAACACACCACCACAGTTGGCACACAATACCCTCAGGGGTCCCGTTGGGGATCTGGGCTGGTGGTCCCGCGGCAGAAGCCCGTCACCCCCGCTCCTGTGAAGCGTAGAGGGGCAGAGAGAGGGGCAGCCACCAGAGTTCTACTTGACAGTTCAGCACGAATGGGGGATCCCGCACACCTGCCTGCTGCACCCTTGCCTCAACCAGGGGTCCTGCTGCCCCACACTCCTGCCTCACACTGGTCACACCCACGCACCTCTGCTTTCGAGTCTGCAACGAACGTTGGACACGTCAAAAGGATGCTGGGTGTTGACTCCGGCAACCGGTCTAACTGGGCGTCGACTTCTATCGGCGCGTCGGGTGATATTGACACCCTCGGGTTGGAGTCTATAACACAAGATAAAAGCGACGGACCTCCAAACAGCCGCCTGCACTCATCCAACCGCGTCTGGCCGCTGGGGCAGGAGCAGGTGCTGGCTTTGGCTTTGCACGCTTCTGTTGCCGCCCTGTCCACTGTCACTGCGCCCCAACGCATACCATACACGAGCAATGGGCAACGCTGCAGATTGCCACCACTTCGAAGCCTGCAGCCCCTGCTGCACCTGAACCGGATGCATGTTCAAGAGCAGGACGACTTGCACGCCCTCTGACGAATCTAACCGGGCCGACGACATGTACAATGTAATGTCTAAAGTTGGAACTGGGGGGTCTAAAGTTGGGGTCTAAAGTTGGCACCAGGGGGTCTAAAGTTGGCACTTTGGGGTCTAACGTTGGGGTCTAAAGTTGGCACCGGGGGGTCTAAAGTTGGCACTTGGGGGTCTAAAGTTGGGGTCTAAAGTTGGCACTTGGGGGTCTAAAGTTGGGGTCTAAAGTTGGTACTTGGGGGTCCACAACGGGGGACGTTGCAGAGGTGGGGGAGGTTTTCCTCCCCATCGGGGGAAGGAAATCATATCAAGACTGCTGTCCTGCGCAAGCAGGCACTCAAAAACAGAACTCCTCAGTACGCGCAAAAAATGGACACGGAGAAAGAAAGGCATATATATCCACATAGATCCTTCCCTGGAAGCCCCCCCCCAACTCCCCCCGTCCTTTTGTCCGCGAAACCTCCAATGCAAATGCAACAATGAACGTTCCCAAATGGCCATGGCCTGTGCGGAACAACGCACAAATGATACGAGGTGAGAATCGTCACAGGGGCCTTGTGAGTCTAGCCAAACTTGTGAAGGGAGATATTTCAATGCACCCCGAGCCCAAGGATGTGGACATGTCGCTTGCGGTTTGTTTGGGACGGTGGCGCAGTGCTGCGGAGTGCCTGCAGGCAGGATGGATTTCCAAGAAGGCCTTGCCCTTCTTGTTGGCGCGGGCAGTCACCGCCCAACTGTAGTCGGGATCCCACAGATCGCCCCCAATCGCCATAACCCAACCGCCGTCGGTTGGCACCTGCCGCACCCACCGGCTCCGGGGGGTGCCAGCGGCGCCCTGACACTAGGGTTGCGTTCGGACTGAGCCTCTGAGGCAACAATAGCACAACGAGACACACCACGAGATCCACGGTGACTGTGGCTTGCTTGTGACGACCTGCTGTGGGCACGGCTGCGTGGTTGCGGGCTTGGGGCATTTGGGATCATCTCCTCCAGAAATTGGGCCAGCTGTTCGATGGTCTCACACACAGCGCCGACGACTTCCGAAGGCAGCGCATCGTTGTAAAGCTGAACGTCATGCAGGAGGCTTAGGCAACAGCATGGAGTTCGATAAACTCCAAACGTAACCCCAGTTATGCACCAAGGGGCAGTGAAGGGGCGAATGTTCCTTCACTAGAGATAAGCCCCCTCCTGCTGCCTTTGTGGCCCGATGCCGTTGATGTAATGCGCGCACAACGGTGTGCGCCGTTGACATGCGTTCACACGTTGTGGCCGTTCCTAGCACAGCCTCCGGGGTGGCTTGGTGTGTTGCTTTGTGTGTTTTGTTGGTGTGTGCTGCGTGCTGCGGGCACCTGTAGTGCTAGGTCCCTCGCTCTCTATCGATCAGCACCCACGTACGTGATGGTCGTCACTTTGCCCCCCCGCCGCCCCCGCCCCCGCTTCCCGGGTCTTGTTGGCGGGGCACAAATCGGTGAGTGGTAAGGCATAAATGGACTTGAATGGGTCCGAAGCGTGTCACATGATGCTTCGTGCGCACCTGCTCCACCCACAAACCATTGCATTCTCCGCAGTGGCTGCCGGTCGTAAAACCATTTATTTCGACTTGCTCTTTGGCGCGCGTCCAAGCAATACGACAGGATCGAACGTGATGACTGATGCACCGCACATCGCTTGAATGCACGCATTTGCGTACCTGTGCACATTCAATAATATTGGATACAAGCCGTCTGAGATGTGCCTCGTTGGTGTTCGGCAATTTCGACTGCAAACTACAGAAGCAAAGGAAAGACACGGGCACCGTTTCGCCACTGTGCAATGAGGAAAACACACGTGACTAAGGGCACGATGAGGGCAAGAGAAAACTGCTCACAAATGCACCAGAGGCTGCGACAGAGAAGTGCTGAGAGTAATTGCTGTAGCAAGCACCATAGGCTCGTATATTCCATAACCCACACCTTTCGTTTCTCCCATCGTTCATACCACAACATTCATGTCACGAAAGCCACTGTATTGTGCGGCAGGACCACACACATCCAAGACTACATGCATGCCACCCACATATCAAGCACACATGCATGCGCGCATGCGCACTCTCTCTGCGACAACCAAAACAGAAATGCACACAGAGCCCACACACACAAATGCAAACGCCCGCCAACACACACCAACCCTACAACATAATGACCATGCACAATGCAGTCAGTGGTGCTCCAGATTTACTGCAACCTGGGTTCCCCCCATTCATCCCTCTCCATCAGCGGGCACCATGGTGTGCCATCTCATTCACATCATTGACTTCTGTGAGGGGCAACTCGCTGCACCAAGGGTCTAGTCGCTTTAAAACATGCAACACCATACCAGGGTTCCAAAACAACGGCGCACAAACAACCGTAGCCCGTATGTTTACAAACAACACACATGGAGAAACAAGTGCACAACTAAGCAAGTAGAAGGACCACATACACGCGCTTGCGTGCAGGTATTGGGCTGACGGTGCCTTCAAAAAGCAAAACCACGTCCCTAAGCCATGGGTCACTTCCCCTCCACCCTTGCTATGAGATCGATGGGCACGACCCTCTTGGATTCATTGGCATATCTCCTTGATATGTAAAGAACCTTTGCGAAAGCAATCATTGTTTCACACCTTGTTTCACAGGAGCACATTGGGGGGGCGGGGGCTGCTAAGGCGCACGGGGGAAAGGGGGGGGGGGGCTAATGAAACACGCCCGGGGGGGGGGGTGTCGGATTTTTTGGCACATGAGCATGGTGGTGTAGTGTGTAGACACTGTTTGCTCCAAGTAGACACGCTAATTATAGATACTGTCGGCATGTTGTAGACGCGAAGTGACAATATCTGGGAAGGCCCCCTTCGGTCCTCTAACATCATTTATCCGTGCACATGGGCAAATCTCTCGAACGAGGAAGTTGCATAGGGGCAGGTCTTGAGTGAGCAAAGCGAGCAAGGAAGGTGCCCAGGGGTGCAAGAAGGGGGGGGGGGGGGGGGCTTAGCACATTTTGGTGGGTTTGCCGCACGGGGGGGGGGGGGGGATGGCGTTAAAGAGGCGCTCTAAGGGGGCAATGGGGGTTGGTGCTACCGAGTTGCAGGGGGCAGGGGGTGGCGCTAACAAGACGAGAGGGTTGGCGCTGACGAGGCGTATGCCTAGCCTGACTTGCGCCTCGTGTAACAAGGTGCACAAATTGAGCGCAACACTCAAAGCAATTGATCAAACAATCTCACTAGAGCCATTTTCCACCACCCAAATGGGTGTCCTCTCACCACCAATCCCCACATGAGATATTTCACATGGCACACCACATTACTAGGACTACTAGCACCACATCACTTCCATGAAAACGGCTAGAAAATGTGACCTCCACACTAACTGAGTGTTGGGCGACTCGAGTGAGACCCAACGTAACCATTCAAATATACCACGGCATCCCCATGTGGTTCCCGTTTTCGGGGGAATCCCATACACAAATCATTGCAAAACTAAAATCGCAAATCTCAAGGGTTGCACAATGGGGTTCCCCAATGCCACATGAATATTACACGGTGTGTTTTTGATGATCGTCCCTACATATCCTCGTGGAGATCCCATGGTGAGTACACAACTAGGAATGCTTCAGTGTCACCAATGCCCACACAGGCGAGCAATCCGCAAGTGCCTACCACCGGGTATCAAATCTGAATGACCAACCCATAGAGTGGGGCAAGGGTGAGGGCATGATTCGATGATAGGGACGTCTCTCAAACCCTGTCTTAATACCAAGTGGCCTGTTTGAACAATGCATTCCTTGTCGTCAAAGTCCACAATATTTCAGTTGTTCGGCTATCACATGGTGAAACAATTTTTGTGGGGAAGACCCTACCTTGTCCAGGTGTTTATGCCCTTTGATTATTCAAAACACCAGGTGTGCAACTCTCTTTGTTTAATCAATCAATCAATCAATGCAACAAAGCAGGGAAACGAGCACTTGTTCTTCACACTAAAAATCAATTGCACTCTCCCAAAACTTAACCTGTCAATTGGTTACGGTACATTTGTAGGGTGTCGCCTTCAAAAGAAACATTATCTCCAAAGCGCGGTCCCAGCACGTTGCTATCTAAAATTTAAAGCTGCTCATAGATGCATCAATAGGCAAAAAAATCGACACTCGGAAAGGTTGATGGGTGGCTATGGAACATCGCGTTACATTGGGAGTATACTTGTTTGGCGATAAGGGACGATTCCCACTTTTTGGCAAACTAGAACAGTGATCGTTTCAATGGTGATGGTTGGTGCTTCAATGCAATGCCAAGAAAACCAAGATGCCACCCTAGCTTTGCTCCCTCTCCAAGGGTCCACATTTTTCATCATTCTTTTTTTTTGAATGTTTTGCAACCTATCACATGACAATCGGGAAGGCTCATCGAAGTCACGGCCGCGATTGTTATTGGATATGAGCATCTTCGTTTTTCGTCACGTCTCAGGTGCCTCAAACTTTAGGTGCGCCGACAATCATGGCCTCCCTCCCGTCGCTCTCAAAGGCATTTTCATTATCCCCATGTTGCCGCATTCGAAGATAAGAAGTCGTGCGATGCTAATGGTGTTTCCTTTGCCCCTTCTTGTTTCCCTTTTTTCCGAATCGCATCTAGTGAAACGGGGAACGCCGAAGGTCAAGTCAAAAATTGTCAAGTAGGCAAGAGGGCACACAAATATGCAAGCGAAAACTTCTTCGAACAATCATTGCCAAAACACCATGGAAGGAGCAGAGGATTCGTTGTGGGCAAAGGTGAAGGCATTTTGGAGTTGTGAAAACAGGAGGAGCAAATGTTCCCAATTGTAGGTTTGCTATTGTGCATCTTCCGCATTGACTACGAATTTTCAATTGCAAACTCCCTTTTAAAGATCATTGCTTGCTAACTTTTCCCAAAAGCAGACCCTTTTGATAGTGATGGTGAAAGAATAGCGAGAAGCGTCCAAAGAAAGGGCATTGCACCTTTGGCCGAGAACCAAGCAATCAATAACCAAGCAAAAAGTGGGACAAAGAGGGTCATGCTCACATATGCCAACAGGCTGGAGCGAGTGACAACGATCAATAATCAACCAACTAGTCAATCGCCACCAAACTCATGGAGCTAGTTCGTCGTGGTGTGAGTTGGCAGTCGCCACACTCTAGTTCGAAAAATACAAGGTTACAATACCAACGACAACAAAAGCGGGGCAGACAAGAGGTTTCTCAAACGGCCATAACCGAAAAAGAATAGACACTCAAAAAGCACACAAGGTCTACATGTACTTGTAATGCACTTATCCTTAGTGCACTTAGTGTACTTGTAATGCAAGCAGCCGTGACAATGTAGAGAGGAAAGGGTTCAACTCATCACACGAACACGGAGTGGCGATGTGACCTCATCAAACTCCATGCAAAAGGCAATGGGCCACAAGGCTTCTTGGTGTGTTACCTAGCCTTCAATATTGCATTGGATCCGGGGCAACACGGAAAATAATTGAGTGCCTCCAATCCCTCCGAGCATGGCGAACGAAAAACCCTCGTAGCAAACCTTGTCATTCTAAAGGACTCAAGTTCAGCATCACTCAAGCCTCGTAAGGGGCTCAAGGCTTCCGGTACGAAGGATGCTGACTTCTTTCGTTTCGGCTCATTGGCATCCTCGGCGCCACCTTCTCTTGGGGAGTGTTGAGATAGATGTGGAGAGAGATTTCCAACTTCACTGTCATCGATGGAGCTTCTCTTCGACCTAGGGTCGCTCATTAAGATAGATGCATCAAGAACACCACTATGTAGCGCAGCCAAGAGAGAAATTCACAAGTTCTTTTCAATCCCATAGAACACATCCCCGGGAAAACAAAACAGCAACCACTTCTCATCGGAAAATGAGACATGATAAAGAGGGAAAATGAATATGCCATCAAGTCATCAAGCACTTCACGCTGTAATAAGCTGTAATGTTGTTGTGAAAGAAACCCTTTTCGCATGTTTTTCCAAAAAAACCATTTCGGCGTATGTTCGGTTTGAATCCCAGATGGACAAAACCCTATTTGGACACTCCAACTTGCCTGCCCTAACTCTTAATGAGCATGCAGCCTATACTCAATTTGCCCTTGAGGTTGCGGACATTGAAATCACGGCCGGTTCGCTTCGCTCCCAGGGGCTGTGATTTCAGGACAATAATCGTTCACTCCGAACGATTATGTAAAGCTGCTACCCTAATGGTCACGTCATTGCGCGGTAGCTAGTTCGGCTTGCCACAAATTTGGCGACAAATGGGTGCTACTATTCTGTAAGTGTAATTCGCCCGACCACGGAGGAACACATGCATCTTGATGCTAGCCAAGGCATGTAGTTGGTTGTCCAAGGCCGCGTGTTGATGGCATTCAACTGGTCTCTCAAATCATTGGGGTCAAGGATCCTTTCTCCGCCCCACCCCCCACATTAGACCCACCAGCAAATGACCATTTAAGAGACCCACCCCCATTTCGGAGCCGTTCCGCGACCAAAGCAATAAGAGACCCACTTCGAAAAGTACACTTTAAGAGACCGATGTGCGACACTAGACAAAGTCGAACCTCAACCAAAGCCCAAGCCCTACTGTGACAAGACAGCTATAACTGGATGCTCCACCATTCAATGTTGAGGGTACGGTCTCAAACAAGTCCAAGAAATGGGCCTTCAAATGACATAGCCTCGGTGAAAATGTCATGGGACAGCACAAAGTGCCCCGCACATATGATAGTTCAAGTACTATTGAAGGAGAAATCCAGCTGACAAAGGAGGCAGGCATACAAAAACATAAGAAAAGACTGCCCAACTGTCACATTAGTGCCTTAGCCCAAGGCCAACACAACAAGTGACCACTCTTCAATTGTGTGAAAAAATTGCTTCATCTAATGTGTCATCCAGCAAAGGTAATGCGATGATGTCATGATGTCACCAAATGATGTCGTCATCGGTTAAAAAATGACAATCAATCACAAAAAGTGGGCTCATCACGTGCAGCTTGTTTCGGTGGGTCTGAAAACAGGTCATAACATGTTCAGGGATTCAAATAAAAGGAATCTATCTACTGTAGGGGATAAAGGGCCTCTTTTTGAGGGGTCCTTGGATCCATTCCCTTTAAGCTTGGCTAGGTAGGAAGCACCCCATATGATGCAAGTGACATGGCAATGATGACCTCATGTGCCACACACCATGCCACCTCAACAAAATATGGAGTAAAACCAAAGGGTTCACATCTGTGGAGGAGTGAGACCCATGTCAAAGGAAGAGGGTGAGACCCACAGGCAATTTCATAATTCTTTTATCTCACCTATTGAGTATCTCTCAAAATCATATTTGCTTTCACTCTATCTTGTCACACCCCTCCATGTTTGGATCGACAAGGAGGTCTCAAGTGCACTGGTCACTTGTTGATGCTGGCCTTGCAAGCGGATCACGGCCCGAGACAACACAGCGTTCGCGTCGACGAGGTTGACGTCCATGTGCACCAAGGCAAATTCTCGCTCAATCGAAGACATGCACCCAAGTACACAGAAAGTTTTTTGGCCCATGACATCAATGGGAGTGGATTGAGGCAAGTAACACCCCCAAAACCAGTCGACAAGCACTGTATTGCAGAGCAAGGTACCAACAGGGTTGTCGAGGCGTGTCGAAAGAATAGTATGGCCACTGGAAATTCGACCTCCATTCAATGGCTTGAATGGTTTCATGAATTGTAACTGTGAGATCCATGATACGGATTTCACCCTTCCATTTCCGGCAATTATGCAAATCGCGACAAGGTGGCCGCGTGGAATATCGATTTTGAGATAGGCTAGAGTTGCGGAGGAAAAGCTGTATCACAGTAAGTTATTTTCGTTGAGGGGCAGAAAATTAACTATTTCAGATTATGCGTCGTATCGAGGGAGGACGCCTCCACTGTTTGCGGTGAGTAATGCGAAGAGATGCTATTGCTTTCAGTCAAGCAATACGGTAGACGTGGTTTTGTTCCTTCGTACCGCCAATTCGTCCGCACAGTTTTTGTTCGTGTTCTTTGCCTTTTTTGCCTCGTGTATTCCAAGTTAACATACCTCGTGTCGTGCCCAAGAATTGTATGCCTCTTGGAGTCCCGGGACTTGCCCGAGAGCCACGGGCTAAAGCAAGGACATGGAATGCATGTACATTAACGAACAAGCATGTAGTGCCATGACCGGTTCTAGGAGTAGGATGAACATGGGCAAAGCGAAAGGCGAAATCCATGAAACACAACATTTATGTGTTTGAGTAGTGCAGCCAATGGAGTATTGTTTCCACTGATTTGCCTACTTTGCATGATTCGCCAACCATCCAAGCGCCACTCTAAGTGCAGAATTATCCTGCCTCTGTACCATATTCAAGGAGCACCAATTTTTTGATAAGGCATGGGACATGGTATGGAAAGACATTGCAAAATTCATACGTCCCATGGCAGTCCCAGCTTTTCCTTTTCGTTGTCTAAACAATTTGGGTGCAGCCATTGGCCACGTCCACATTGATGCACTGCAGGCCATATACACACGGCTATATGGCCTCACTTTGCAGCAGAAGGGTTGGGGACCAGAGCTGACAACTGTGGAGTCAAGCCCAGGAACTTGTCAGCTGTCTATCTCCCTCAAAAATACGGTCCGCGAGTGACCACCGGAGAGCGCTGGTTCAGCGAAATTAGTGCTGCGCTCACTGATTCCGGGCTTGGTGCAGAAATGCCTTTAATATGCCTCCAACCCAACCCACACATCCCAAAACATCCAGAATGCGCCAAAGGAAATTCGCAATCAAGGATATCCAACAAGGTGGTGGAAGCCGGCCTTTAACCGCACCCTCTGCCACCACAAGGCACCACAAGCATAATTCAGGACACACACAGTAGCCCATATTGGCCCACAGAATCGGATGTATGAAGGATGCTGGGAGAGCGAGGAACCAACTAGGACCCCTTGCACAACCACGTTCGTGAGGTAAAACTTCGTTCCCACCCCAAACCCGATGCTGCGACAAATTTCTTGGTCCTCGGGTTCTCATGCAAGAGAAACGAATGAGACGCCATCCTTCCCAACACATTGCTACTCAACACAACCAAGCTGAAAATTGAGCTTGATGGCCGTCCTCCTTGCTTACACCGCGGACGCTTGCGTGCTTACCTTTCCCCACAGACTATGGGTTGTTGTGGAAGTCGACATCACGGGGATGCTTGTTGCTTTTGCGGCGACGGAGATCTTGTCGAAGATTGCTCGAGTTTCTTTTGCAAAGTTTGTCCATGCGTTCTTAGGGCGGTGGTATTCGATTTTTGTGGTGAACATCAATCGCCTTCCTACCTTTCCGCCACCCCCCACAAGTGCTACCTCATCTTCTTTTTCGTTTTGAGGGTTGTTTCCGTCTCTTGTTTCTTTGCATGTGCGATCCATATCACGTGTGTGGCACGTTTCTTGCTACCACATGTGACGCTGCGGTAGAGCAAACTAGTGAGAAACTCCATGGCACCCGATGTTTGTTGAAGTCCCCTAGTTGCGGTGCTAACATTCGTGCGTGTACTTGGTCGTCACCTAACGACGAGGGAGTTGGGGCGAGCGCATTGAGGCATTAAACATAGCTGCGATGCGTGCATACTACAAGGAGGGTTGGATGTGTATGCTTAACATCGATTGCCTTCTTGCCTTCACGCCATCCTCCACACGTGCAACATACCCGCTCTAATCTTTTTTGCGTCGATGGAAGATGGCAAGGTAGAATGGCACAAAACTTACCAAAAGCAAGAAAGTGACAAGCAATGGAATGGATCCTAAATCCGTCAAAATTGGAACATAGAGAAGATAAGGGCGAGATATGTAGTGGGGGTGTTGCGACGAATAATCTCGCTCGGTTGCAATTCGCTCCGCGCACGTCATGACTTGGTCAAAGAGATGGAATGACGTTTTAGCTTTCAAATCTTACGGATACGCCAATGAAACAAGGTCCTTCTCCTTGGCAACTTCTTTGGTTTTGACTGCGACGACTGCTCTAGCCCCCCCGACAGTAGACCCACCAGCAACTGACCATTTAAGAGATGCACCCCCATTTTGGAGCCCCTCCGGAAAAAGCCGATAAGAGACCCACCTAGAAACGTACACTTTAAGAGACCCACCTGCAAAAGGGGACAAAATCGAACCTTAACCAAAGCCCAAGCCCGAATGTGACAAGACAATTGTAACCGGATGCTTCAACATTGAATGTTACGGGTATTGTCTCACACACTCCAAGAAATGGGCCCTTAGTTGACATAACCTTGGTGAAAATGTTGTGGGACAACACAAAGTGTCATGCAGATATGATAGTTTGACACAACTTGAAGAAGAAATGGGCCCCACAATCACATTAGTGCCTCAGCCCAAGGCCAATACTTCGCACCATCGAGCGATCGCGCTCACTGGCCTCAAAAGCATCACAACATGTCCCGGAATTCAAATATCAGGGACCCACTTTAAGAGTCCCAGGCCTTTGGCTCCGGATTAAAAAATTAAGAGACCGGGGTCTACTGTTAGGGGGGCTTGAGTAGTCTAAGTTTGTGGAATTGCACGCAATCCGTAGCTCGTCCACGAACTTAGGGGATCGTTGTTACAATCACCCATCAATAATCCTGGCCATGTTCCCCAGGACACAATCCCAACATCGTAGCCATGGCTGGAGCGGGTGGTGGATGGAGAGAAGGGGGAGCCCCCCCCCCCCCCCCTAGCCGCAGCTGGAAGCCATTTTTTCATAAACCCCAAACGATGAAGAACATGTCGCCATACGGGTAGTCGGCATGTCTGTTTCATGAAACATATGCGTGTGTTTCTTCCATACAATGCATAATAACATACACTTCAATTGTGCCCATCGTCTCGGCCACTACCTTTCGTCAGTGCACGCACTATTCTTGGACCCGCAGTCTTTGGGTACAGTTTGTCATGTGTCAAGAAGTGGTCCAGCACGTATTGCCTTGCATGTGTCCCACGTCTTTGTTTTGTGATAAAGCAACACAATACAATCCAACACTATCCCCTCCTGGTGTGCATACTTGCCTGGAGGTTCTAAACACGTTCGATGCAAGCACAAAGCAAAACCACAATACACACATGCTTCATCATCAAACGAAAAAGTGTTCAAAGTGCAACCGGTGTTGGAGTGTGACACGTAAGCACAAGGCAAACCAACAAACAACAATTCACACATGCATCCTTATGAGAAAACATAGGCTTCACTACCATCACCAAGAGGAGGAGCCCCCCCCCCCCATGGTCGCGTCACGTCCCTAGGAGACGACTTCGTCTCCGAGATTGGTTCATCCCGGAAACATGGGCTCGCATATCGCTCGTCATAGGTTGATTGGCCCACAGACGAACCCAATTTATGTGCGCGACGGTGCTTCATTGGACCTTTTCACCCGTTGTCCCGTCCCCCGGCTCCTTCCTTGGTTGTGCGGCCGCAACGAATTTGCCACCTAACCCGCGTTGAATGGCGAGGCTCATCTCCGCCACACTTGGCCGGTTTCGACGGTGATGCCCAAACCTTGGCCTCCCTCTCATATGTTGGTTGCACCATCTCCTCTCGTTGTGTTACGCAGGCCCTCGTGAGTATAGTATGCCTTCCGGTGATCGTAATCTTCGGCATCGTTTTCGGGGTCGTTCTCCTCACTCACTGCAACCACCTCTCGCCGCACCACCACCACTCCGTATGCACGGTCGTCTTGTTGTGACCCGGCATTGGGAAGGATTGGCAAAGCTTCGAGGGAAGGAAATGGGAGGCGGACACTTGTCAACAACGTAGCATTGCTGTGGCGTAAATGCCCTATTTGTCGTGTGCTTGCCCAAAGAAAATCCCGGAAATGGTGTGAGGGGGATTCGTTTACATTTGCATGTTGTGATGAATCAATCGCAAACCTAATTGCAAAACCGAGAGAGAGTCTCACATAACACGAACACGAGAAAGAGGCACAAAGGAAAGCGAGGGTCTGCGCAAAGGAAAGCGCCTTGCACGCTCAACCCTTGATCGGGCCGCTTGGTTTTATGCTCGTCGGCGGGGAACCGCCATGCCTTAAACAAAAAAAAAAGAAAGCGAGGGCTGCATCGCTAGATGGGAGCAAACAAGAGGACAAGGCTAACACGGTGGATTACAACATGTCATATACACGCATAGCAAAGGCGGCGGTGCATTGTTCTAGGCTAACTTGTGCCCATGTTAGTTAGATTAGTTTTGTACAACTTGTTTGTAGGTGGGCCTAGGCGTCCCGATCATCGTGATTGCCATCGTATTTTTGCCGATTTGTTGTTGTCTCATGTGTTGCACGGTATGGCGAGGCCCTCGTGGGAACTCAAGACTCCACTTTGGGGTATGTTCAAGGGTTAGGTGAAGGCTCGCAAGCATGTTTGTGTAATTGCTGTGTTTGGTTCATCATCGCAACATTAAACTGAAAATTTGATGGTACGGTCTCCGCTCGTGCGATCAAGTGCCGTCGTGCCTCATTCCTTGACTCTTTGAGATTTCGAGGACCAGCCGCCTTCCTCCCAACGTGCATTTGTCGCCCTCCTTGCGTATTAGGAACACCTCCCGCTATCCACATCTATTCCTGGGATGCCAGCGTATGGTGGTGCAAGCCCGTGCCCCACAAGATTCCCAGTCACGCATCCAGTGTATGCTCCTGGTTATGGTCCTACCGCAGCTGCCGGCCATCCACCGGTAGGGTACCCTCCGGACGTAGCATGTGGACATGGAGCACAGCCTGCAATCAATCCGACTTGTCAGCCTAACATCGCCGGAGGCGAAGGGGGGTATGTGGCTGGGTTAGGGACGGAACTTTATCATGGCGGGATGTTACCGATAACATTGCATGCAGTGGCGCATTCGCAGATTCGGCTCCTAGCACGGAGGAGATTTGCTATCGCTTGCATGTTCCCGACAGCTGCCGACATTGGCCTACCCTCCTGGCCACTGCCCCCCCCCAAAACTACCGCACAAGCGCGGCAGCAATGAGTGCTCGGGGGGGACGTGCCACAGGGCGATATGGTTCAAGTGTCATGGCGTGCCCCCCTCCCCCCGCCCATGCACAATTTGTAGCCCCCCAAAAATTATTCTCGTAATGAACATTTTGCCAAAATTATCCCCCTTGAGCCACGTGCAAGCAAACAGAACATGAAAAACTGGCAGCTACAGTAACATGTCAGCAAGCCTGCACAGTCACTTCAAGAAATTGTCGTGTAGTTCTTCGCATTGGAAACAACAGCGGTGGCTTACAACAACTGAAGAAGTTACTGCATAAGCACCTGTCACACATACATTCCCAGTTCGAAATCAGATTCAGAATCTGCTGCCAACGTAAAACAAAGTGAGTGAAATGACATCAGCAAAATGCAGCACCTCCCGTGCTATGATTGGGACCCCCCCCCCATGATTAATCCCTGCCCCTGCCTCAATGGGCAATTGGCCGGACTTAGCACCCCGGGTGCTAATTCTGGGGGCGGGGAGTTGAAAATGTTGTTGTTGTTGTTGTTGCTGTTGCTGGTGTAAAAGATGTCGCAAAGTTCAACGACGGTTGTGGGGCCATTTATTTGCTTCCTTCTGCCTCCTCTTGCGCTCCTTAAGCCAAGCCTGCCTCTTTTCGTCGTACTGCCGCAGCTTCTCCGCCTCACTTTGTCCTGTGGTGACCAGGGGGTTTATGCCTGGATCCCAAGGGAGGACAGAGATAAAGGCAGGGCAGTGGTGGGCGTGGGCCGGCGTTCGGTGGGTGCACTCGTGCCAGTGCAGGCGTGCACTGGCAACCGCATCGGTCGCAGGCCTTTTTTCGGTGGCGCGCACACCCTACCATGGGGGGGGGTGCCTCCTGCCGATGGGACCAAGGGGTGGGGGTGGCCAACAGCGGGTTGGTTGGCTGGCTTGGTCCATCATCCCTGATTCCCTTTTTCGTTTCATGTTTTTTTTCTATATCACTTTTCCACTCACTTTCCCACCTGAGTCTTCATGATGTTGGGCAGCTCAGTGATGAGTGATGTGGGCTGCAAGGCATGTAAACTGCGGTCAGGGGTTCAATTTCTACCTCTGGTACTTGTTTTAGCATTTGGCAGCACTGACATGATGGCCAGAAAATGGCTGTGTCATCTGGGCAAGCTGCGAGCATCTGCGCAAGAGGCCCAGGCCCTGGTGGGGGGGAGGGGTGTATCCGGGCAGGCCCAGGCGGTGAGATGGGGGTTATTCCGGGCACCATTTGAAGAATGCTGCGCTTGACTGAGATACGACACGACACGATACGATGAGATGAGATCCGCTTCGAAGAACAGGCAACAATATGTGCGTCGTACTTGACAAGCTTTTGTTCTTCTTCGCGATGATGCAATAATTTCGCAATGGTGTTCATAGCGGGTGTCACCGATCCGATGCCCACAATGCACTTTGGGTTTGATTGCATCTCACACGCTACCATTTGTAGGTCTTCGGCGAAACTTTCATGCCAGCAGCAGCACCCTCCGGCCTTCAACCCTAATTACAGGCCTCCAGGCTCTTAGCAAGTACAAGCATGGGCTCGATGCACCTGTAATAGATGGTGCCGGCAAGACATTTTGCTAATGTGACATGTAAATATGTGAAATCTCTCCTGACTGTTTCAAATCTTCCCACCTTCATCCTATTTGTCTGAAACCTCACAATGACCCGAACCCTTCAATCCGAACCAAGCCGAAGAAGGCTGGGCATTATGACTCGGCGCTCTCCGCAAAACTCTGACACGGCAAACCAATTTTCGGGATATGTCTTGGTTGGTGTGCGCATATTTGTTGGTGTGCTGCCACCGTGAGCGTGCATCCGAGTTGATGTGCATGAACCTGACCTCAATCTAATCTTACCCACGATATTTCCACCCTGGAGTCGATGGTGTTTTGGGGCACTCAGCACCATTGCTCTCGTGGCGCAATATTTCCGCATTGAGGTTCATGGCGCAGCCTGGGGTCTCAACACGACGACCAGGCTCTTGGAGCACATGCACCACAAAACATCCTCTTTTCCCCGAACTGACCCCCCCCAAAATGACACCTGCCGTGATTCCAAAACAAGTGAGCGGCCTACAAATGAATCCTTGTGAAAGATCAAAGGGGTGCGAGAGGGCGGTCTGTTGTGAAAAGGCCGAGTAAAGTTCATGAACCGATTTACGAATCAATCAATACGTTTCACAAGCAAATGTGCACCGCAACAATTTACACACGTGTGCACGTGGGCGCCCGCTGCACCATGACCTGTTGATATTGTATGCCCACTAAAATGCTGTAAAAGAAGCGTCGGATCCAGGGTTGTGCGCTTTTTCAACGATCTGATTTTTCCGCTTCCAATTTCTGGCGTTGCTGACCACCCTGGGCCTCTTTATCCTCTTGAATTGGGAGAAAGGGGGCAGCAATCTTAATCCTCTTAAATTGGGAGAAGGGGGGGGGGCTCATTTTCTGCAGGCAGCAATTGGTCAGTGGGTCCACTGGGAAGCGGATTCATGCAGCTCCCTCCATTTTGGCTTCGTGCGACACGTTCAACCCGTGCATTTTGATGCTGCATGGATTGACCCGCTTTCAATTGCCTCGGAAGTGAACAGATCGCGATTTCGCCGGCGACCTCCCCCACTACCCATTGGTGTGGTGGTTCTGCATTCCCATTTGGATGAAGGCGGTTAAGGCACCAGACATCCTATTCTTCTTCCTCGAATCTCTGCATCTTCCACCTTGTCAAAAGATTTCCCTCCATTTTGCTGTTCTAGTTCGTCTTGCCCCCACAAGGCTTGTCCTGGTCATGCAAGTGCATGTTGGGCGTACACCACGAAGTTTTGAGTCCCAGCTTCCGGAAAAAACTGGCAACATGGCATGACGCCATGACGATGGTCATGCAAAGGCATCGGATTTTGTTGTCCTTTTGCTCCGTTTGTAGGAGGACGGGAATCATGTGTAGCCTTTTGCGTCTACTGTTTTGGGTTTACCTGGAGGACCTTCGTCTCGGAGAACGAGCTGAGCTCTCCGGAGATTGTGGTGTCTGTGGAAAGTACTGTGGTTTGCACGGTGGTTTGGGGCTCGCCCAAAATTAAGTCTGCATAGAACAGGGATGGAAAAGAAACAAGAGGAAGGTCACATGTCCACCTCAGTGAAGCAAGGAGGTATGGGAATCTGCCAATTATTTCGGTCTATTTGGGCACGATAAGGGATGCTCTCTTGGGTACCGTACATAACCTACCTCCTGATATTAGACACCAGTACCCCTCCGCCTTTTTGTGAGGTCGTTTTTTTATGTCATATTGTGGCGGTTCCATGCACGGTATTAGGTGTTGGTTGCACGGATATTCGACAATTCGGGCCAGGGCTGATTGACGATGAGTGCAGCGACCACTGCGTGCTCCAGGCCTTGCAAAATCCAGACCTAGGCAAGGAGGACGGGGGTGCGGGCTTCCTTGCGGAAGTGGACCAAGCATATATGCATCACATTTCCAGTGCCAGGAGGTCGAGATTTAACCTGCCACCCCGGCCTCTAGGCAGCCCGTCCATCACCATGTGCAGGCACACCTCATATGGGGGTCGCATAGCGCCCTATTGTGGCTTCACCATCAAACACTTCTTCCCTAGTCCATGGGACAGCTGTATGTGGCCAACTGGCCGGAACTGATTTTTCCAACACGTGCGCAACGCGACGCGCAAAAAGGTTTCTGTTTTCGCTGGGAGCGAAGCACCAGTGTTCTGGTGTCTTGCACACTGTTGCGTACAGGGTTAGTGCGGGGGGGGGGGAGGCCTGCCCCGACGCCTCTAAACGGCTATGTACATTGCGCGAGAGAAGGACTCTGTCGTGCAAGGTTAAGTTAAGTAACTGCGTTATCATCCCCCTCCCCCACTTCAGCCCAATCTGGGGCGGGGGCGCGGCTTGGGCCAGCCATGGGCTGGCTCGGAGTGCGGGCTTTGCCAGCCATAGGCTGGCTGGCAGGGCATCCCCCTGGGCTGAGTTGTGGGGAGGGGGCACAAGCCTCCGCGCATAGTGCAGCAGACGCAAAAAAAATTCATTTTGGGGCACAATCCACCCCCAGCTGGGCGCGGCACGTCCTCGTGCGGTGTGGGGAGGAGATGGTTGTGGCCCCCCTCCCCCCACCTGATGCTCCCCTGCAGGGGCTGCGCCCCTCTGTTCTCTCCACTGTAGGGGGTTGGTGAGTGAGTCAGACATCTTCTTTCCCCCAAGCACACCAGGGCATTGCTGCCAGAACAGATTGCTGCCTGCCAGGTGCAAGCAGAAGTCTTCCTAGATAGTGCTGGGTCATATGACAATGCAGAAACGGTCCCATCGACACACAGGGCACTCAGCCGGGAAGAGAAAGAAGTAAATTGGGAGCTCTTGAGCTCCATCTCAGCTAGCCGGTGGTAGCTGATGCAGTGGCGGACCTCTGCTTCCGCTTGCATCAGCTCACGGGGGTCCTTATAGGGAACTAAATTTTTTTTTGTTAACGGCCGCCCTTAGGGACCGCCCCAAGGGACCACCAACTGCCATCCACCAACCGCCACCAACCGCCAACCGCCACCAACTGCCAGCGGCAACCAACCTCCAACCACCAACCACCACCAACCACCAACCGCCGGGAGCGAATTTGGATGGATTCGGCTTGCTTAGAAATGGAGGAAAACGTATGTTTGAAATTGTGGGCCACGCTTGGGTGTTCCCCGCGATATACCCAAATAGTGCCAAAATGGCAGTTGGATGGCCGGAACTGAGTTTTTCAACATGCGCGCACGGCGCGTTGCGCAAAAACAGTTTTCCGTTTTCGCCGGGAGCGAATTTGGGTGGGTTCGGATTGCTTAGAAATGGAGGGAAACATATGTTTGCAATTATGGGTCAAGCTGGGGTGTTTCCCGCAAGTTGACTAAATAGTGCCAAAATGGTAGTTGGATGGCCAACTGGGCGGAACTGATTTTTTTAAAACGCGCGCACAGCACAAATCGCAAATTTTTTTTCGTTTTCGCCAGGAGAGAATTAGGATGGATTCGGCTTGCTTAGAAATGGAGGAAAACAAATGTTTGAAATTGTGGGCCAAGCTAGGTGTTCTTTGCGATATACCCAAATAGTGCCAAAATGGCATTTGGATGGCCAACTAGCCGGAACTGATTTTTTCAACACACGCGGGCGCCGTGACGCGCACAAAAAGTTTCCCTTTTTGCCGGGAGCGAATTCAGATGGATTCGGATTGCTTAGAAATGGAGGAAAACATATGTTTGAAATTACAGGTCAAGGTTGGGTGTTCCCCGCAATATACCCAAATAGTGCCAAAATGGTAGTTGGATGGGCAACCGTGCGGAATTTCATTTTTCAACACGCGAGCGCGGCGCGGCCCGCAAAAAAGTTTTCGGTTTTCGCCGGGAGCGAGTTTGGGTGGATTCAGATTGCTTAAAAATGGAGGAAAACGTATGTTTGAAATTACGGGTGAAGCCGGGGTGTTCCCCGCGATATATCCAAATAGTGCCAAAATGGCATTTGGATAGCCAACTAGCCAGAACTACTCCTCCGTGCCCTTGATGGCTGTTCTATATCATACTCGTGTCCTCAAGCCCTTGCTGGCTATTCTTTTCCTCCATTTCTAAGCAAGCTGAATCCACCCAAATTCACCCCTTGCGAAAACCGAAAACTTTTTGTGTGTGTCGTGCCATGCGCACGTGTAGAACAATCATCAAGGGCCCAGAGGATATGGGTATGATACGGAACAACCATCAAGAGCCTAGAGGACACAAGTATGATATAGAGTAGCCATCCAAGGGTCTAAAGGACACGAGTATGATGTAGAACAACCATTAGGGGCCTGGAGGACACGAGTATGATGTAGAACGGCCATCAAGGGCTTGGAGGACACAAGTATGGTGTAGAACAACCATCAAGGGCCTAGACAACACGAGTACGATATAGAAAAAGCATCAAGGGGCTAGAGGACACGAGTATGATGTAGAACGGCCATCAAGGGCTTGGAGGACACAAGTATGGTGTAGAACAACCATCAAGGGCCTAGACAACACGAGTACGATATAGAAAAAGCATCAAGGGGCTAGAGGACACGAGTATGATATACAACACCCATCAAGGGCTTGGAGGACACAAGATTCATATAGAACAGCCATCAACGGCCTAGAGGACAGGAGTATGTATGACACAACATGGCCATCAAGCGGCTAGAGGACACAAGTACGGTATAGTACAACCATCAAGGGGCGAGAGGACACAAGTATGATGTAAACCCGCCATCAAGGGTATAGTGGGCACGAATATGATACAAAACAGCCATCAAAGGCCTAGAGGACACGAGCATGATTTGAAACGGCCATCAAGGGCCTCGAGGACATGAGGATGATATAGGACAGCCACTAGTGGCCCAGAGGAAACGAGTATGATGTAGAACAACCATCAGGGGCCTAGAGGACACAAGTATGATGTAGAACAGCCATCAAGGGCCCAGAGGACACAAGTATCCTGCTATCAACGCCCGCCTCTTCACTTGTCCCTGTGGAGCAAGGGTCCCTGGGTGCCATGCTTGACAAGCCAGCGGCCCAATGGTGGAATGTCAAGAATATGGTCTGAGCAAAATCTAGTCTCAAGAGGCTCGGCAGCCTTCTGAGTGGCACAAAATCCAGCAACCGCATGGTCCATGATGTGGCCTATGCTTGGCCATGGTTGGTGCGAGGGGGGGGGGGGGAGCAGAGGCTAAACCTGCCCCGCCACCTCTGACGGCTATGTACACTACGCGAGAGAAGGACTCTGTTGCGCGGGTTAAGAGACTGCGTTATTATCCCCCTTCCCCAACTTCAGCCCAATGTGAGGTGGGCAAACGGCTTGGGCCAGCCTTGGGCTGGCTGGGGGGGGGGGGGGGTATCCCACTGGGCTGACTCCGGTGGGCCACAGGCCTCCGCGTGTAGCGCGCCGGACACGAAAAACATCTTTTTGGGACGCAATCTGCCCCCTGCTGGGCATGACACGTCCTCGTATGGCGTGGGGAGGGGATGGTTGTGGTCCTCCTCCCCCCACCCGACGCTCCCGTGGGGGGGGCTGCGCTCCTCTGTTGTCTCTCCCACTGGGGAAGGGGGAGTGGGTTAGACTCAGTATCCACCCCCCCAAAGCATGTCGAAGCAATCCGGCCGGCACAGATAGCAGCTGGCCAGGGGCAGGCAGGAATCTCCCCAGACAAGGCTGGGGCAAAGAGAGAGACGAACGAGGAGCTCCTGAGCTCCATCTCTGGGAGCTGGTCCTGGCTGATGCAGTGGCGGACAGGCCGGAACTGTTTTTTCAACACGTGCGCGCGGCGCAACGCGCAAAAAATTGTCCATTTTCGTCAGGAGTGAATCTGGGTCTATTCAGCTGCAATGAAGCTGTCTCATTTGGAAGACATTGATTTGTTCCCAAATATGCACTCTGCAAAACACCAGTTCTCCTGCAATTCAGATTCAGACTCGAACACGGATAGCGCGGTCCAGCGGGCTTGTCTGGCTGCGGAGACCTTGTCAGACAGCCCTTATGAGTGTCAGTGTGGAACTTTGCCCTAAGCAGTACTCCGGGCGGGGGGGGGGGGTCCTCTCACCTCCCTATGCCAATGCTTAATGCTTGTTCAAAAAGCAGCTACATCAAAGACGACTCACTCAGATTGTATGCTTCATCTCGAAGGAAGGCGAGAATGACCTTTTGTGCGCTGCCCGCTTGCGTAGACTTTCCTGGCCCGACCCCTCAGACCCCCTATTCTGATGCAGCCCCTAACGCTCCAAGAACTTCACCCAGACATTTCGATATCAACCGCTTCATTGCAGCGTGGATAGTGGGACCCCCCCATTCATTCTTACACTCAGCCTGGGAGGTGACCCTTCCCTTCCGGCTGTGCTGTCTCTACTGACATACATATATGAATTGATAACAGAGCAGTGGTTGCTGAGCGTGCATTTGCAATTTCACACAGTATTTACTGTGCGTCATGTAACGTGCACAAGCGGAGGGTCGTGTAAGCCGTTGCTCTGCGGCTGCCTCGCACGCGGAATGTCGAATGCCTACCTTCGGACGCCGCAGTATCCTCCCGGTCGCGGCAAACGGCAGCCCCGGATTCTGCAGGAGATGGTGCGGGATCCGGGCTATTTGCACCACTTCGCCATGGAGCCTTCCCAGCCCAAGGAGTGGGACTCCAGGCACCATCTGGGCCGACTGCCAGGGTACGACGCCATGAGCGACCGCTACTGCAAGTGGCACAAGAAAAAGCGACAGGTCCTGCACCGTGTGCTTCCCCCCGCCCCCCACTGCTGACGTCTGACTGACAGCTACTGACTGTGATTGTCTGACTACCTATAGTCAGACATGATGTTCTCTTTTCTGTTGGTGGGTGTCTTGAGGTTTAACCGGGTTTGGCATAGAGAATAAAGACGCACTTTTGGCTTTCTGTGGAGTGCATTACCTCTGGTTGCATTTATCTGTTTTTTAATTAGGTCTCACCCCCCGCCCCCCAACGCCACGTCCCACACCGTGTACCATGCTCTCTCCAACCCGGTGCATCATCAACCTCTCGGCAGTCTGTCGCAATCAACCAGCCCCTCCAGCACTCATCAGAGCGCCAGGCTTAGCGGCCAAGCGGGTCCAAACGGTCGGGAGACTGCACAGGATTCGGTGGCAACTCCGCTGAGGTCCGGACGCTACACGTCTGTCCACTTTGGCCCCCTTTTTTGGGTGAAGCCTCGGTGTTCCTGGACACTGTTTTCGGGATCCGTAGACACCCGTGTCCTCGCTGCTGCACGGCGACCCCTGCACTTTTGACCGGTGTCTTCTCCCTGCCACAAGAGCCAGCCCCGGCCGCCCACCAGGATCGGCTGGATGGGGAAGTTGCTCCTTGGAGAAGCGAACACCATGATGTGCAAGCACGAATATCTAGTGGGGATCCCCAGCCAGTGGCTACCCTTGGGCACCTTGGGGCAGGGGGACGCATTGGAGCGGAGGAGGGGGGGGTGGGGTCTTGAGGGAAGCGGGTCTGAGGGGGGGGGGGTTGGCCCTCCTCCTTGACAACTGCTCCTTGAAAGGTTTCGGCAACAGAAAGTTTTTTGGTGTATATTGCTGGTGGGCTGTGGATGGTTGCTGTCAACTTCTGGTGCTCTCTGGATGGTTCCTGGTAATTCCTGGTGGGCCCTGGATGGGTGCTGTTTGATTCCTGGTGCTACCACCAGGCACTTACCAAACCTCAAGTTGCATGTGAAACTGTCACCTTAAAAATTTTTCTGGGACCCTGACTCAGGCTTCCACCTGCATTGGAAGAGGGGGGGGGGGGGGAAGCTGAACCCGCGGGGGCTCCTCCTTCCATTTTTTGTGCTCTGCCTTGGGGTACAGCCAGCACGGCTTGCGGTGCCTGCTGCATACATGTAATAGCGCCCAGTAGTTGGCACGATCCACCATCAGAAGGGGATGTCAAGCCGCGTCCAGGTGCGACATCCTGCCACAGTGTCCCCGCCCCTGTCCCAGTCGCAATGTGCCTTGCCGCCCCCCGTGTCCCACATCCCCCATGGCTGATGGAAAATTGAAAGGCCCCGGGGCTGGGGCCTGGAGCCCCCAAAAATTTAAGGGGGTGGGGGTTGGGAAAAGGGGCTCCAAGGGCCGCAAGGTTAATTCGTCACTATGTGTGCCCCAGAAGGGCTCCAAGGGCGAGGGAAGTGTCAGAACGGCTGTACATCCATCACCCCGTCAGCACGGGAAAGGGGGGGTACACGAAAAGGGGCTGCATTGGCCGCCTGCCCTTAGAGCCCCCGCTCCAAAGGGGGGGGGGTCTGGAAAAGGGGCTCCAAGCCCCCCCCCCCCCCGGGGGCTTTTCAATTTTCCCCGAGCCCATCCCACGTGCCAGGCCGCGACCGTGGAACGCATCCCCCCCACAATGGAGACGTTCTTGGTCCAGCACGCGACCACCTTTGGCGGTCCGGCCGCCAAGCGCACGCCCTTCACCGACCCCAGGCCACGGTCCTGCCCCCCCGCAGCCCCATTCGACTTCGAGGGAGGCAGCCTGCCCCCCATCCGGCTCAGCTGGGACCCCCCCGGCCAACCCGCCGCGGATCCCCCGCCCCCGGCACAGCCGCGCATCGACACGGCTCCAGTGCGCCACCTCAGCGCCATGACCGGCCCGAGCACGACGCAGAAGTTCGCGACGGCCCCAGAGTGGCGGAGACCCGAGGCCGAAGCCGGGGCCGGGCACGGCCCCGTGCCCGCTCTGCCGCAGCTGTTCGCGCAGTCGCAGCAGACCCTTTCGGAGCTGTGGGACCGCATGGACGTCCCGCCCGGCGACCGGCAGCAGTTCGCGTCGGTTGCGTTCGCAGACGTGACGACCGACAATTTGAAAACGCTGAACGACGAGATCCAGCGGCTGTTGGACCGGCGGACCGCCAGCGTCCACGTGGAACAGAGCATCGAGATCCGGGAGGGCTTTCTGTACCTTCTGCAGGTCTGACTCCGGGTCGCGTGCACGCAACAGCAGAGCTGCCGTTTGGGAAGGAGATCCGCTCTTCATTTCCTTCCACCAAAGGACGGCCCACGGGCACAGACCGACACCGGCCGACGTGCACAACGATGGCGGTTGGCCAGTGAGTGGCAGCGGTTTAGCGCTTTGACTGGTCGGCGGTCTGCAGTGGCTGGTCGACCCGAGCTCTCCGCAGGTTCGGCGGTCCACACGGGTCTCCCCGAAGGACCGCGTTGCGCAGACATCCGCGGCGGCTGCAATGCGGCTCCAGGGCGGCCCGAAAGAGTTCATGGCCAAGAGCAACGTGGACCCGACGTCGTCCGGGACGGCGAAGGGAACGACGTTTTTTGGCCACAAACGCTTGGGTGTCAGACCCCGCCCCCCAAAATGGGGCGTTCAAGTGGGGTGCCCCCAAAAAAGCTGGACACTGCATGACCTGAGCCCTCATTGCACACCGCTTCAGCAAGGGTCTGACAAAGGGTTTTCAGCTCAAAACTGCAAGATTTGTGAGTTTCAACCTGAAAAAAAATGGGGCTTGTTAATTTTTTTGACTCCCTGACAAGTGGGTTTTCAGGGGATGGGGGGGACACCAGCAGGAGCACCGGCCGCAGCGGCCGACAGAAAGCAGCAACCCGACGCAACATGCGAAGGGAAGAACGGGTGACTGACTGTCCAGGGCCCCGTAAAGAAACAACAACCAGACGGAATGTCACACGGGGGGGGGGGGGGGGCTTAGAGTAGTAATGGCGAAGAACTCAATGGGTGATACTTCCATTGGACGAAATGAGGATTTTACAAGGACCGATCACCCAATGAATACATGTACATCTTTTCCCAGGGCTGGAAACGTCAAGTGGTGTCCCCCAAAGTGCGGTTTTTGCGTCGGAGGGAACTGTTGCGTGCGCTCCCCAGAGACGGTAGGGGCGGCTGCTGGGGCTTAGAGTACAGCGCGTCGTTCGGCGGGTTGCAGGATTTGTCCAACCGCATTTCGGTTGAGGCCTTCGACCGAGACAAGACGGCGAGGGAGGCGATGCCGCTCATCAGTTCGCTCCGTGCGGCCTCGCTGGACGTGGTGGACGCCGTGCTCAAATGGAGGGAGGTGGTGTCCGATCCCCAGGCCATCTACCTCTGGAAAGGGACGAGTTATCTGAAGAAGATGCAGGACGACGTGGCGTTCGTGGCCGGGTCCCAGATCGCCGCCGTTCTGGACTGCGACGCCAACAACAACCCGTTCTTCTACACCCGGCCGCCCCGCGAGCGCGCGGCCCACGACCCGGCGTCGCAGGCCCAGCGGGACGCATCGGGGGCGCACTCTGGCCTGGTCCTGCCGCACGCCGCGTACCCGCGCGTGCCTTACGAGCAGCTGCTGGGCACACACCCGGCCATCGACGCCCGTCCCATGTCCGCCTCCAAACGGCGGCTGCCCCCTGTGAAGCAGCGGCGGGGCGACACGACCCACGCGGACGCCTGCTCGTCGCGCATCGCGGCGGCGGAGCGCGCGTTGCGGGACGAGGTTCGGCTTCTGGCGCTTGGTCAACCCTCCGGCAGCGGGACGCGACCGGGATCCGCGCCGTTGGCGCGCGGGGGTGGCTCCTCCTGCGCAACAGCGGAGCGTGGGCAGCGGCGGCAGACCCAGAGGGGCGATGCCGAAGCGGACGGGGAGCTGGAGAGCCTTCGTGACCCGGACTCGCTGACGGAGACGCTGGTGCAGCAGAGGGCGCTGGAGCACCGGGCAGCCACACAAATCCAGTCGTGCTGGAGGGCGTCCTGCGAGCGGGAGCTGCTGGGGGTCAAGGCTCTCCAAAAGCGCGCCGCGATCCGAATCCAGAGGCTTGCCCGAGGGTACTTGGCCAAGCGGGAGGTAACCCAGCGTCTGCGGCGGCACAACGCGGCGCGGCGCATCCAGGCGGGGGCCCGCGGGATGCTGGTCCGGTCCGCCGTCTCGCACCTCCTCCTGGAGCACGTCGCTGCGACCCAGATCCAATCCGCATGGCGCGGCTGCCGAGGCCGCAAGATCGCGCGGCAGAGGCTTCTCCGCCGGCGCGGGGCCACGGACATCCAGCAGGTCTGGCGGGGGTACTACGCCCGGTCCAGACTGGACGCGGTGGACCAGGCGAAGCGAAGGTGGGCGGCCGCCGCGATCCAGGGAGTGTGGCGCGGCGCCCGGGTGCGCGCGCAACCGGAGTTCGATGCGCGCAAGATCCGTGCCGCCATTCGTATCCAGGCGTGGTGGAGGGGACTGTTGGCGCGGGAGTACCACCGCTGGCTGCGGCACCGCAGGGATGCAGGGGTCCACCTGCAGTCCTGGTGGCGGGGGTTGCTGGCGCGCAGCTATGTGAACGGCCTTCGTGATGCAGAGCAGGAGAAGGATTATCGGGCCTTCCTGCGACACGCAGACCGGCGGGCTCTGGACATTCAGCGGGTTTGGAGAGGCCACTGCGCACGCAAGACGGCTTCTGGGAAGGGCCGTTCTTGATAATGGGCAAACCTTTTGCTGCTTTGATGAGGGTGGGGAGGAGGAGGTGATGGCGTCAGAGTGCTCGTAGCGCCCGAGCATGGTTTCCACAAACCACAGTGAAAATCCTTCAGCTTTTCACGGCGTTACTGACGAGCAACCCGACCAACTAGCATCCTTCAACTGTTGTCATCCTCGGGACACCGCTTAGGCTGGCCACAAGGGCTTTCCTAAATGAAAACATTCGCAGTTGCTTGTCCTAAGCGGGCGCATAAAACTTTAGGTACCCGTGGCCCTCCCTATTGTACACAAAGGGGCCATGGTGTAATGGTAACATGTTTGATTCCAAATCAAACGCTGGGGGTTCGATTCCCTCTGGCCTCAATCTTTGTCAATGATGGTCTATGATATTCTTTTGGCACGCGTTTCCTTGTCTTTCTTTCCGAACCCTCCCACCCTATCCCTGTATGTGCAGCACACACTTATACCAGCACCAGTGTGCATGCTGGACCGCGGTCATTGCTTGGTTTGACGTCTGCGTCCCTACGCTGTGCAAATAAGTACACTCAAGATCTGGTAGCCCGCTCGTGAGCAGCAACTGCCACGTGGCACAAAGTGGGGGTGCCTTTGGGTCAATGTTTTCATGTCGTTCATGTTTTGGCCGGAGCAGTGTGCTGATGCCCTTTTTGGGTCCACCCTCGACGACGGTGAAGTGCTTGTGGTGAAACACCGGCGTGGCCCCGCCGGCGACTGATTGTTTACCGTGGGCGTTTGGCGATCAATCATCCATTGAAGTTTGTTGGCACGCTTTTCCCCTCGTGCCTTGTACTACTCCGCGGTGTTCCCGAGGCCCCTTGACAATCACTTCCCTGTTCCATGGCGAAGCATGTCGAGTTCCGGAAGGGAGAGCAGGGATTTGCCCGCACTCTGTTGCCGCCGAGCTGGGGGTGCCCGTGAGGCATGCCGACATGACACGATATCTCCGTCTCAGTCCACGCACCTCCCGCACCCCACACGTCCGCATCCAAAGAATGCTGCGTCCATTTTGGGCAACACAGATTTTTGCCACGAAAGATTTCCTTTGGGGCGAAGATGGGGTGGGAGAACCTGGTCTTTCTGGGTGTGGGGGGGGGGGACGGCAGCCGAGCAATGGGGGGGTTACGGGTACGCGTGGAGGGCCGTAGCGTTCGTCAAAAGCTGTCCATCTCCCGTGGCCGGGACAGACCCGATTGGTTCACGCGCTACCTCTGACTCGAGTGTAGCAAAACATTATATCAGGGACCAGGATTGGGGCATGTTGGTATGTCTACGATGTTTTACAGCGCGGGTTCCAGAATGATGCATTACGTCTTCGCGGGTGAAAACTGCATCTGCGGGGGGCAGGAGGTCATCGGAGCCCCTCACAAGGGGATGGAAAGGGGGCTGCCGCGACTGAGCGGTACTGTTGGCATCGAAGAAAAAGGCATTTGCTGTGTGAGCTGGCCTGCAGGGAACGGCTCACTTCGCAGCGTTACCAGGGTCACGTGATCCCCCCAAGGGTCCGACCTCCTTCCTGTCGCATCGTGTGAGTGATGTCAGTGGCTTTTGTCGCCTCCGTTTCCGCAGATCCGTTGTACGAGGGGGGAGAAGAAAAGCCCTAATGACCGGGCCCGGGGCTCCGCATCAGGTGTTCCTGATTCAGGAGCTGCACTGCCATCCCACTCAGAAAGCGGGAAAATAGGCTCAGTCACGGGAGCCTCTGTTGCGGGGGGGCGTTGGAAAAGGGGCTCGAGTGATCCCAACCCCCGCGAACGACTTTTCCCCCAGCCTTTGGATGGCGGCTGGCTGGTCGTTGTACTACCCCCCGTGCCATCTGTCGCGCGCAAGCAAACCCCGTACACAAGGAGAGGCACTGTTTCCGCCCATTTTGGGTCCCATCCCTGTGTCTACCCTTTGCCCAGCATTTTCAGACCTGTTACTTTTGGGGGCAAAGCAAGGGTGGCTTGGCACTGTGGAGGGGTAAGGGCTGCTGGATGCATTTCAACTGCACGAACCAACCAATGCATTTGAAATGCATGAACCACTGGGGACGTGGGCATTGTCCTGAGTCCACACAATTCCCTGACCCTTGATTTCCATGCAAATCACATCCCTTTGTTTCGATTCAACCAAAAGCACATTCCCTCCAACGGCCAAGACCCCCACGCCGGAGCTGACCCTTTGACCTCTCGCCCTGCGCCGGCCGGCCGACGCGTCTTGCGCGGCCCACGGCTTCGTGGACCACCGCTGTTGGTGCCCCGTTGCAGTGGACGGGGGCCGCAGGGGGGGCTACGGAAGTTCCGCCGTTGGGGGGACTTCGCCGGAACGATGCGTGCGCCATCGGCATGCGCTTGCCCTTTGACGAGGGGGGCGTGCTGCCGCACAGACTGCCACGAACCAGCGCGTCGCAGAATGCCATCACCGTCACCGTTTCCAATCTCCCGCCGGGAGGCGGGGCTGGGTGGGGGGAGCCTCTATCAACGATGGGCACGGTCGCACTGGCGGGTCAGAAGTGTCAGTAGCTCAGACGAGATTCTCGGCCTTGCTGAGCCCAGCAGCCAGGCACCAGATCTCAAGCCCCCCCCCCCCCCCCTCAACTTGGTGGCAACCTGCCCCGGGGGGGGGGGGGGGGGGGCTCTATCCCGGGGCGTCCATGCCGCGCTACTGCGGCATCACCTGCAGTCCTCCGCCGCTGCATTTCAACTTCCCCGGGTGGAGTGCCAGAATCGGGGGGGGGGTATCCTGTTTGCTGGGGAAGGGAAAAAAAACAATGATAGTTCCGTGTCTACCAGGAATCGTTTCTGGGCCATACGGAGCTGTATCATCCTCCGGACTGTGCCAGGCCTTGTGAAGGAATCCAAACAAGCTGCTTCCCCTGGAGCCCGAGCTGCCGAGCTGTTGGTGGCGGCGGCGGGGGGCGGCGGCAATCTTGTACTCTATCTGTTTGCGTCTTGTACAGCCATTGTGCCCACAAAAGCTTTTTGGGATCCAGAATGCAATACACGAACCTGCCGCGCGGCATGTCGCACTGCCGCACACTGAACAATTGCATGTAGTGACCTCGCGTCTGCGACCCCCCATACTTTGACAAGCCGGGATCCATTGGCTGGTGGCGTCTGAGCACAAAGAAGCCCTCGACGCTTTCCGCACCTCTCCTCATTGCACTGCAGCCCAGTGTGAGATGCATCCATAACCTCCAACCCGTTCCATCTTATGGTCGACTTCTAAAATTATGTTGTGGCAAAATATGGGGGGTGGGTGGGTTTGCATAATTCTTTCATGTAAAGTAAGCCACATGTTTGGACAGGACAGGCGCTATGGGGTTGCCCAGCCTAACCCAGATGCTTCGTGCAGCCAGATCTCTCATCTGACTGGCATCCTTCACATTGCCCCTGCTCAATGTGTAGCATTTCTATCACTTTGTCAGAAGGCAACACTGCAGCACTTTAAGCTTCAGTTCCATTATTCAGGCAGAGTATCCCTTCCTGGTGCCAATGTCATGCTCACGTGGTGTGTGTTTGCCATCCGGCTGCCCCAGACAATTGGAACCCAGAGTTGTATGTGCACTGATATGACAGAGAGAGGGAGGGAGAGAGAGTGTGTGTGTGTGTATGCAACATAGTTCCCAACGTGACCCCAGATCAGAAGACTGCATTCCACAGGGCTCCACGGGCAATTGTAAAATCTACAGACACCAAAGCATTCGAAAAACGAGCCTTAGTAAAGCTGATTTGCGTTGTCAGGTCCAGTCCTCACAATCTTTCAACGGAGTTTGCCAAGAAGGCACGGGAAGTAGACATGTGCAAGGAAAAACCCCGCTAATCATGTCACAGCCTTCCTCATCCTGAAAGGTTTGGGAATGTCACGGGTTGATGGGTGTGTGGCGATCATTACAGTACGCATGCAGGATCTCAGTGGTGCACCGTTGTGCCTTTGAGACCCACTTCCGGTGACAGGCAAAAAGACTAGGAAGGCAGCTGTGTCAGCGCTGAAGCAGTTGGGGAAACAGGTTCATGGTAAGACCCCGAACCTTGAGTCCATCCTTCCGAAGGGCCTGTTTGCTAACCGAGGGACCCTCCTGCACAGGGTGTGGCAGTGGGCAGCATAGGTGTCCGATCATTTCTTTGTCAGGATCGTGGAGAAGGGAGCTGGAGAGCTGTGGGGGTTTTGTAAGCACTGGCTATGGAGTAAAACGGAAGAGTTTTTGCATGCAGAAAAATACGTCACTGTCAATTGCACCCCAGAGCGTTTAGTTGAGGAAACACGTGCACTGAGTCAGGAGAGGGGATGGAATGCCAAGTGCACTGAGTCAGGAGAGGGGATGGAATGCCAACGCAAGGGCACGGTTGTGTGTCCTGTACGTTATCGGGAAGGCAAAGAGCCTGGTAAAGGGGCGTTGGCTTTGGCGTCCCATTGCAGCATACCGGAACCACAAATATGGAAACCTGACCTACGAACGGCGGCGCGAGCATGTGCCTATTTTTACGGTGCGTGAGCATATACCTATTTTTTGAAACATCTGATCCGGGAGGTGCCAAACAGTTTTCAGGTTCCGCGGGTAAATGATGTTGCGGCCTGGCCCTGATCCAGTGGGCAAACAGCGAGAAAATGTGCTCCATAACAGAGCTTGACTGTAAGGAACAATTTAACAAAATCCGGCCTCAATGGATTGCTCAATGGATTTTGTCGAAACGTAAAAGATGGAGAATGGGAGAGGTAACATGGAGTGTGCATCACAACGTTCCGGCATTAGACAGACCAGGGCTTGGTACGAACAAAAAATTTCAGGTACATATCGCACGAGGAACTGTCCGCGTATGTGATGCTTGAGCGTGAAAAAAACAACAAATGCTGGTCGGTTGGCAGACTGTGGAGTAGGATAGGCTATATCCCAATGGGAGACAGCTTTTCAGCGCAAAGTGCTGACCTCCATTCCATATGGGCTGCATACCAGGGCAGATAGGACTTCGGGAGTCTGGGGTCGCTGAACGTATCACTAGAAGGGTATGTTTAATGCCGGTGACGGGGGGTACAACTTGGTTCTCAATTTCCAAATCGTCTTGGTGGTACACAAGGATTTCGCTGGGTGGGTAGGTTTGGGCAGTGGGCTGGGGAGCAGGGCAGACGGCGCACAGGGGCTGTCTTCTGTTTTCTGTTTTCCTGCTTGCAGGGGTGGACACGATATGTGACCCGCCCCACCGGATGCTGCTTGCTGGGACTGTTCCGGTTGTACTACAGAAAGGCGCCTAGCCGACATGCTCGTCCACACCTTCTTCTACTGATCTATTCAGCCTGACGAGATTTGTTAGCGACCGGTGCAGTGCTCTGTTTGTCACGCTTGTCGTCTCGCTTCAAGTGTGTGTGTGTGTGTGTGCATATTTAGGAGCATAGGCCTTGGGCTTGAGGGCACTAAGTCCAACCATTGCTTCCCTAAGGGTCGCGTGGCAGGGTGCCTTCAGCGCCGACAGAACAAGAGGCTCGACAGACCTAGGAGTGGTTGCCTGGGCATGCCCCGTGTGTTCACGTGGCTGCTGCCAGTTAGTTCACTTGCTGTACACCATGGTGTAGTGCTGCAAGGGCCAGGCCTGCTGCATCTAGAAGAGCAGACGTCCATTCACCCGTGACAGCCCAAGTCTCGGGCGAATCCATGAGGGTTTGGCCTCATCCCCATCAGAGTTGGGTGAGTTGGGGGTGGTGTGCTGCTGTGTGACACACTTTCCAAGGGCATCGGAACTTCATAACTGTCGTCTCTCTTTGCATCAGTGTGCTGAGTCGCAGAGCATTGGGTAGGGTCAACTTCAAGGGGGTTTTCGGTGATGGGAACTTCCAAGTTCTCTTCAGGCACAGAGGACCTAAAGCGGATATAGGGGCATAGGGACCTACGAGCCCTCGAATTTGTTACTGCGTAATTGAGCTTGATTTGGCGCATTGTTTTGGGAATTAATTCATGCGATCTAACGACTTCAATATTGGCAATGCCCAAGAAGGAGAGGGTCATTGCCCATGCATCTTTGGCTTTGCATGCACCTTGGGTGCATGTCCACTTATTTCAGTGGCCTGCATACAATCAGCATTGTTCTTACAATCAGCGTTGTTTTGCTCCATCCACCCTTCCTACAGAGTTCCCTACATTCCGGGGATCCATTCGGAACTGTTTGGGACTGTTCCCCACCTCCAGAACATCTCTTCAGCTAGGTATCTGGCATGCAGACCTTTTTGGTAACACCATTGGCCTGGCTTCCTTATCCCCAGCTAATTTGGCAACGGGGTTGGTGAGCTGGGAGGGCGTGGCATGCCAATATATGGTGCACGAGGAGGCTCAAACAATAGCTTGACATCATGGCCCAATAAACAGCCACCTTTCAAAGCTGACAATGCATCATTGCTTCTTCTGTATGTGTCACCCGCCCCATCCAAGTTGCTAGCCGTCTTGTATCTATGCCATTCCTGTTCTAGAGCTCCATTTCATAGGTGGATTGTGCAGCGCAACAAGCTTTCGTGGTGGTTGTTTTCCTGCGAAAATTCATCTAGACATTTCAGCAACGACTGAGACATACCTCTAGGCAGACACTTACCAGAATCGCAGTCGACTGTTGCAAGAGGTTTGGAGCTTACAGAGCTGACTCAGCCACCGTGCACCACCTCAGGCAACGTTCCGCCACAAGTGGCAACTCAGTTGCAGACCTAAAGCGGATATGCACCCCCCCCCCCCAACCCCCACAAAGGGCCCTGTATCTGTCCCCAGGAAGAAACACAAATGTTAGTCCATATATCAACTCCCACCATACAGCAATATGGTTTCAAGTCTAACGTGATCAATACGGCATCATGACACAGCAACAGCAATTGAACTCACTGACACACAACAGAACTTACCTTAGGACTACCACAGCGACTGAGAGCCGAAGGAGTGCTTGATTACAGTAGCAGTGGATGGTAGGACATACAATATGTAGCATGCAGGCAGAACTTGCCGAACTTTAAGTCATCAGGCCAACACGCTCGAACACTGGCGTTTGATTGTAGATATGCACGGGGGGGCCGTCTCCTCGGTCCCGGTACGCGACTCCCCCCCCCCCCCCCTTTCGGGCCCTCCGGGCCCACTTAGTTACCAAGGGTCAATGGCTACTGACCATACATATGGTGGCGCCGAAGGCGCCCGAAATTTTTTTTTTCATTCCCCTTGCCCACGTAGCATCCCTCCCCGCCCAGGCGGTGGAGCACCCCAACGCTATACTTGAACCCAACCTTGACTCTAACGCCCACCCCAACCCTCAGCCTGCTCCTAACCCTACACCTAACCCTACCCATGACCCTAACCCTAATCAAGACTGAATATTGGGACCGAGCTGGTGGGGGAGGGAACATTAGCTATGACTGGTGAAGGATATCAAGAATGATTCACACATTGATGGCTCTTCACAAAGTGAAATCAGCTTGCAAGTCAACCCCATCACCACGAGGCCCACTTTCAAGGCTTTTGTTGGACTTCTGAGGGGCCAAAATGCCCCGAAATAGGCTCAAAATGGGCTCATTTCACTCGTTTGTGCACCCCAAATGGTCTAGGATGATTTTTGGAAAAACGCGTTTTTGACCCATTCTTGACCCATTTCTGGTCCCAAAACAGCCTTTTTTCAAGGCATTTTGGGATTTTCGGAGGACCAAAATGGGCCACCACAAGCTCAAAACAGTCCAAAAACACTTGTTTTAGCGTCGCACATGGTCTAGTATCATTTTTGAGAAAAGTCATCTTTTTGCCCCTACTGGACCCTAATGACCCATTTGGGCACCCACCTGTTTGGGCTTGAGCTTGCAGCTTGCTGCAGCCTAGTGGGCCTAAGTACGAGGGTGTAGGCGTCCGTTTGGGCAATTCTAAGGGGTGGAAACCACAAAAAGTGGGGGGTTGCGGCTGGAGTAGGTGCCCTCGGAATTGCATTTTGAGCCATGTAGCCAAAGATATGGCCTATTCTTGGTTTGTGGCTGTCGGCATTTGGAGCTTCTGGGGGCCTTTTTGGGCCGTTTCCGGGACATGTCATGGAGTTAGAGGGCGGCAAAGAGCTCGTTGACACAGGGAAGTCAAGCCGCACGTGCAGAGTAGCCACCGTTTCCCTTCGTTTGGCCGTTTTGAATGTGTTCTAGGGCTTTTTAAGCCCAAAAATGGCTGTTTTTGGCCCTAAAGTGCAGTTTTTGAAAGCGAGGTCCGCCACTTGCGAATCCCGTTCCCGGCCGCCACCGTCGAGTTTCTTGCTCAAACTTTGTGTGATTGTACTTCACACCCATAGGTATCATGCACCAAAATTTCACCCGAATCCGAAGCACCACGACGGAGTTGTGATTTTTACCCATTTCGCGCGTGCTGCTGCTTGCTGCTTGCTGCTGCTTGCTGCTGCTTGCTGCTGCTGCTGCTAAACCTGGTAGGTCCACCCTAGACACTAAAAAGGGTTATAAAACCAAGACTGGTTCCACCAGCTCGGTGACCCTAACCCCAACCCTAACCCTAACCCTAATCAAGACTGAATATTGGGACCGAGCTGGTGGGGGAGGGAACATTAGATATGAATGGTGAGGGACACCAATGAGTTACACATTGAAGGCCGTTGACAGGGTGGAATCAGCTTGCAAGTGATCCCCTTCACCACAAGGCCCACTTTCAAGGCTTTTGTGGACTTGTGAGGGGCCAAAATGCCCCAAAATGGGCTCAAAATAGGCTCATTTCACCCGTTTGTGCACCCCAAATGGTCTAGGATGAGTTTTGGAAAAATGCGTTTTTGACCCATTTTTGACCCATTTTTGGTCCCAAAACAGCGCATCTTCAAGGCATTTTGGGATTATCGGAGGACCAAAATGGGCCACCCCAAGCTCAAAACAGTCCAAAAACACTTGTTTTAGCATCACACATGGTC